>JAQQTP010000033.1:0-1200000 GCA_029884605.1 Ormosia emarginata | reverse complement strand
TGTTTTCTCAATAGCATAAAAATATTTAAACGTTTTCCAAATCGCGTAGCAATTTCTCAACGTTTTTGAAATCATGTAGCTTAAAAATCACATTTTTAAGTTGCGTAAAGCATTTTTCATCATTTTTCAACTTCGTAAAATATTTTTCTAATTTTCTAAACATCATTTTGGATTTTTTTCAAAAATTAATACAACTTCTAACTTCATCTTTCACATTTTCTCATTTAAGAAATCCTTTTCGTAATTTTCCACTATCTCACATAAAATTACCTTTTCATTGATTTAAATCAATCGTTCTACCTTAAAATTTCCTAACGCGCTCCAAAACCCAAAGGGTGAGCTATACGTTAGTAAACTTCAAGTCACCAACTTATTTCTCCTGCATCCACTAATTTCATTAATTCCAAAAATAGCACTTTCTCATTTTTTATCTCAAAATCCATTAATTAAAATCCTTGAATAAATTCTATAATGCTTAACCATCTAAGTTACACTTGCCCAACAATTTTTTTTAACAAATCACCATGTTGAAAACATTGTGGCCGTGACTCTCATGGTCTTTGGAACCAAATCATTAATTATTTTCCTTATCTTCTTAAACAATTAATTTTATCATTCATGAAAATATTAGTTGGGAAACACCTATTTTGAGGTGTTGAGGCCATGAGCCTCATGGTCATTGAAACCCAAAATTATTTTTCATTCCAACACCTATCATGGCATACATGGCATATAATCATCATACTATATATCAAGCATACCATTAAAGCAAAAAAAAATCATATAAAGCCTTGTGGTGAGATAAATCTCCCTCTTACCTTGTGTTGAAGCCTCCAAAGCTCCTTGCTTTTCTTCTTGAACTAGTCATTCACCACTAAGAGTTTCTTGAACATCAAAACAAACACAAGTATATTAGCATCTAAAGCTTGAATAGAAAGACCATGGATCAAAACATAGCCTAGAGTATGAAGATGAAATAAATAGTGAAGTTTCCATAACCTTCACCTTAAAACCTTAGAACTTGATCTTGTAGAAAGTATATGAAAATGGATGATTTAGGCTAAGGCTCCAACTACAAAGAGTCTTAGAATGATGAGAAGACTTGAGAAGAAAGGTTGATAGAAATTATTGAAGATGGGAGAAGGGTTTTCTCTAGCTTGGCCGTGAGATGCTCTAGAGAGAATGGAGAAAATTTGTGAATTTTTGCTATATGGAAATGATGGAGATATGATCAAATGAATTAAAAGTCTTCCTATAGCCTTCCTAATGCCCTATAGCCATGAGGCCCCTTGGACCCCAAGGAAGTGTCCAAGTTCATGTAGCCACTTTGTGAGACTCCTAATAGCCATAGATTGAATCAAGGGTTAATATTCAAAGCCTTCACCTTTAAGTTTGTTTCCTATAGGTTTAGATAATGGAGTCAACTAATTTCTAGATGCTACTTGAAGTTTCCTAACTATGGAGTTCAATGGAAAACTAACCAAGTTTCCAATTCCATTACTTCCTAACTAAATTAAGTTAATTTAGTTAGATTTTCTAGTTTCTTTGCTAACTATCTAGTTACTTTAAGTATAACTCACAAATCTTCTAGAAGCTCCTAGATCCTCCAAAAACCGTGAAGCCCTAACGGAAAGCAAACTAGGTTTGTTCCATTTAGTTACTACATACGCTTTATACTAACTTAGTTTAATTTATCTAGTTTCATTTAGTTACATAGTTAACTATGCTAGCCATTTTTGTTGACCATTTTTTGTTTGTTCATATCAAGCTTCTAATATTTTAATTGGTTCACAAAATAAGCCATCACAACTTTCTCTACAAACTTTTATCCAAATGGACAATAGTTACATAAATTATTTCTCAATGAACAGAACATACTGCTCATAAGTCAATAAGTATTTGTCCACTGTAAAATAAAAATACAGTATATTTTTATTTCACAGATAATTTCTAAATATTAAAAGATTATGACACGTATCTCTCGAAATCGGGTTTAGTAAGATCCCCTAGCTCGGAATAAATTCGTAAGATTTTCCTTGGCCTGAAAATTATTATTTTCCTGACTTGAAATAAATCACACACAACGATCAAATACAGCCATGGAACAATCAAAATAAATTTACAGCACGCAGAAATTGTAAAATAATATAATTCTGTCATTATTATAAAATAGTAAATTTTGGGGTGTTATAACTCTCCCCCTCTAAAAAGAAGTTTCGTCCTTGAAACATAAACATATATTAAAACAAATACAGATACAGTGCTTTTATTTTGTCCTCTAACTCCCATGTTGCTTCTCCACTTTCGTCACTCCAGACTATATTAACCAACGAAATCTCTTTACCTCAGAGTTGCATTATCCTCTGATCCTCAATCTTGATGGGAAATATTTCATAGGTTAAATTCTCCTTTAGTTGTACTGTGTCTGGTTCAATAACATGGGTTGGATCAGGAATATACTTCCACAATTGCGATACATGAAATATATTGTGCAAATTTAAAAGAAAAAGCGGTAACACAATTTGATAAGCTACCAGACCTATTCGACGAAGAATCTGATATGGCCCAATAAACTTTGGAGTAAGTTTTCTAGACTTAATCACTTGTCTGACTCTAGTCGTAGGTGTCACTCGCAAAAATACATGGTCACCTTCTTCAAACTCCAACGGTCTCCTCTTTTTATCAAAATAGCTCTTTTGTCGAGTCTGAGTTATCCTCATCTTGTCTGGAATCATTTTCACTTTTTCTGTAGTTTGTTATACAAGCTCCGGTCCTAAAATAGCACTTTCATTGTCCTGATACCAACACAACAGTGTTCTACATTGTCTCCCATACAATGCCTCGTAGGGTGTCATCCCTATGCTCGAATGAAAACTATTGTTGTAGGTGAATTCTTTAAATAGTAAGAATTCATCCCAATATCTAGACTATTCTAGCACACAAGCCTTAAACAAGTCCGCCAGTGACTGAATTTTTCTTTCTGACAAACCATCTGTTTATGGATGGTAAGCAGAACTTAGACGTAACTTTGTTCCCATCGCTCCTTGCAAACTGCGCCAAAATCTCATCGTGAATCTCGTATCTTGATCTGAAATAATACTGGAAGGTACACCATGAAGTCTAATGATTTCACCGATGTATACTTAAGTCAACCTCTCCATTGAGTACTTAATGTTAATTGGCAAGAAGTGCGCTGACTTCGTAAGCCTATGAATAACTACCCAAACAGAATCATGACCTCTTCGATCGAGTCTTTGGTAGTCCAGTCACAAAGTCCATTGCTATATCATCCTATTTCCATTTAGGAATAGACAAAGGTTGCAACATTCCAGAAGGTCAATGATGTTCAACCTTAGCCTTCTGATAGACTAAGCCGGACAATACATATTCAGTGACGTCTTTCTTCATTCCCTTCCACCAATATAATTGCTTTAAGTCTTGATACATTTTTGTGGCTCCGGGATGCATACTCAGCTTACACTTATGAGCTTCATCCAAAATTAATCTCATAAGTCCTTAATCATTGGGCACATAAATCCTTCCTTTAAATTTCAAAATTCATCTGTTCCTTCTTTAAATTCTAGCATTGCGCCTTGTTTCATTGCTTCCTTTGCTTCTTGCAAATATTGGTCATCCTTCTGTCTCTCTCTGATTTGCTCTACCAAACTATTTGAGATAATGATCATGTTCAAACACATCTTTCCCGGCGTCAACTTCACAGACAACCGCATATCCCAAAATTCTTTTGTCAATTTACTCTCCATGATCATCATAACAAAAGCACTAAGTATTTTCCTACTTAAAGCATTCGCTTCGACATTTGCCTTTCCGAGATGATACTGTAACCGAAAATCGTAGTCCTTCAAAAATTTTAGCCAATGCCTCTGCCTCATGTTCAACTTCTTTTGGCCAAACAGATACTTCATGCTTTTATGATCACTAAAGACATTGAAAGTCGCTCCATATAGGAAATGTCTCTACACTTTCAATGCAAACACCACAACTACCAATTCCAAATCGTGAGTGGGATAATTCCTCTCATGTACCTTTAACAGTCTTGAAGCATATGCTACAACCTTCCGGTTTTGCATAAGTACACAACCCTATCCTTAGTATGAAGTATCGCAATATACTTCAAAAGGTTCATTAGGATCAGGTAGAATCAATACCGGTGAAGTAGTCAATCATCTTTTCAACTCTTGAAAACTTTCTTCGTATGCATCAGTCTATACGAAAGGTTGATTCTTCCGTGTAAGTTGAGTAAGAGGTCCCGCTATCTTGAAAAATCCCTCAATAAATCGTCAATAGTAACCGGCAAAATGCGATGAGACTACTGATCTCTGATACAGTCTTTAGCCTTTCCTACTGGAGAATTATCTCCACTTTTGAAGCATCTACTTCAATTCCTTCCTACGATATCACTTGTCCTAAAAACTGAACTTCACTCAACCTAAATTCACATTTGGACAACTTTGTGTATAGCTTATTCTCCTTTAAAATCTAGAGAACAACGCTGAGATGTTCAGCATGTTCCTCTTGACTTCAAGAGTAGATTAGAATGTCATAAATAAAGACAACGAAAAATTTGTCCAAGTAAGAAAGGAAAATCCTATTCATGAAATCCATGAATATGGCAGGTGCATTCGTCACACCGGATGACATCACTTGATACTCGTAATGCCCATATCGCGTTTAGAATGCGGTCTTAGGAATATCTTCTACTTTACACGAATCTGGTAATAACCACAACGTAAGTCAATTTTGGAAAATACTGTTGCTCCTCGCAGTTGATCTATCAGATCATCTATCCTTGGAAGAGAATATTTATTCTTAATCATAATCTTGTTCAATTGCCGGTAGTCTACGCTTAGATAAGAAGTCCCATCCTTCTTTTTGACCAACAACACTGGGGTTCCCCATGGTGACACACTAGGTCTCAGGAATTGCTTCTCTAACAATTCCTCAAACTATTTCTTAAGCTCTGCCAACTTTGACGGTGACATCCTGTAGGGCGCCATAGATATAGGTTTAGCTCCTGGTACCAAATCAATAGCAAATTTTATCTCTCTTACTGGTGGTAATCCAAGTATATCGTCAGGAAAGACTTCAGGAAATTCGTTGACTACAAAAATATCTTTCACAACTTCTTCGCTTTGTACTTCCAAAGAAGACAATAATAAGTATCCTTGAGCTCCTTCCTTTAAACAAGCTTCGACTTGAGTTGTCGTTAGGAATCTAGAATCCTTAGCCTCGGGAAAAACTAATGTCTTTTTGGAACAGTCTATCAGGATATTGTTAGAAGACAACTAATCTATTCCTAAGATTACATTAATCTTGGAAAGAGGTAAACATATCAAGTCAACATGAAAGATTATATCCCTAACACAAATAGGGTAATTTAAACAAACTTTTGCAGTAATCACAGGCTTATCAGTAAGAGTAGCAACACTCAAGTCAAAAGGCAATGTAGTCACAGATAATCCCAAACGTTCCACACAATCACAGGCAATGAAAGAGTGGATTGCTCCCGAAACATATAATACAGTTAAAGGATTACCTTCAATGGCACACTCCTCTATAATTAGATCATCTGACTTCGAGGCTTCCTCCCCGTACATAGTATACACACGACCACGCGCCTATGGTCTAGCAATACGGATGTTTCCCATAGAGGGTTTCGGCTTCAATTGATTACAGTCCCTTGAGAGATGTCTAGGCTTCCTACATCTGAAGCATATGATTCCCTTATGTGTGCAGTCTTTAGTCAAGTGGTCCTTTCCACACTTAAAACATTTGAAAGTAGAAGTCCCCGCTTGACCAATTTTGTTACCACCAAAACCTCTCCCATAAGGTTGTTGTTGAGTCTGACTTCCTGATGGTCTAGCATACGGTTTCTGTTGATAACGGTTGCCACCGCTACCTTTTCCTTTTTGGAACCTAGTAGGTCCAAAGTTCCAGTTCCTCACATCACGATGATGATCTATTTTCTCAATTCTACGGCATTTATCTAACAATGTTGGGAACTAATCGATTCCTAAAGGCACTACTGCCCGCTTTATGTTGGGTCTCAACCCCTCTTCAAACTTCCTACACTTCCATTCTTCATCTGGTTACATTTGAAAATATCTCAAAAACTTGGACAAGCTTTCGAACTTCGCAACATGCTCACTTACTAATATCACTCCCTGTCACAGTCCAACAAATTCTATCTCCTTAGCATGTCTAACACTAGCTGGGAAATACTTTCCTAGAAATCTTTGCTTAAAAGGTTCCCATGTTACAATTCTACCTTCAGCTTCTATTAGCCTTTGGGCTCCTGCCCACCATGTTGGGAATTTGCGGATCAAAAGTCTCGCAGCGGAATAACAGAATTCCCTCACAGGATCCATGCGAAAAATCCATAATCCGAGTTTTTAAATTTTTACCTCTTGAAGCGTGATAGACACAAGCGAGGTGAATCACCAACACCGTAATAGCAACGATGTTTCTGCGGTATCCACACGAACAGACTTGCAAAAGGAGTCACGCCTCTGTTTTCGTAGTGCTAGCTGCGAAGAGAGGAGAAGAAGACCTCACTATCTCTCACTCACTTTCTGTAGGTGCGGCTAGGGTTGTGATGTAACCTAGTAGCAGTCCCCTTAGCAGTACTATTTATAACAGTGGCTGCCTTAAGTGAGTGTGAGCAGTAGCAAGGTAAGTGGTGCAACCCTAAACCCATCTGTCATGAGTTAGGCCCACAGTTGAATCCGAGTCCAACTTGGATTCGATTACTCCAATTTAGTCTGTTTCTAAGTGTGCGACCTGCGGGTTCTCTCATGACGTTGGTAGTAATATTAAAATCTTATTTTAATATTACAAACGAAGTGAAACGGTATCTAGCAACACATCACTGCTACCCAAGTAATGAGAATGTCGGTGATTTGACATAACCTATCCGTGACCAATGTTTACGTGTAGTTTAGTCCTTTGTCCGGATATCCAGATTGAACACAAGGCATAGAACGTGTCACCCTTGTTTAGTTCAATCTTCAGTTTCCTGATTCCCGAGTAGACATAATAATAACAAATAAGATCAATATCTCATAGTGACTCATATAAGCATGGCCATGCATTTCGTAGTCTCACTCAATCAGGGGGCCCGAAGATATCGCTCCTGTTATGTAGGAGGGACAAATCCCATCTAGGTCACTCACATCCCTCCACATGTATTGCGGCATGTCTAATAACCAACGTTATAATCATCTTGTTACAGATGACGTTTGATGGCATTAAAACACACAACTTCTCATGCAGGAATCGTAGTGATTTCAGGTCAAAGGACCACATACACCATTATCACTATGAGAATCGCTTATGACACTCACGTAACGATCCACGTAGCGTTCTCATGGCGGGTCTGTCCAATACATCATTACTCTAATATGTATCCATGTGTAGACTTGATATCTCATATCCATGACCCGTGAGATGTGGTCATCAGTCTACGCACATACTAGCCTCAATGTATTATTGTTGTCCTAATTAACAATAATACTTGACTAGGGACATTTAAGAATAGTGTTTTATCCAATAGGATCTCATGATCAAGTCATCCACTTGATGTCCTATGGTATCAAACTTACTATTCTAAGGACTTTATTATGTCTACCAAAAAGAACACAATAAATGAAATGCCTTATATAAAATAACATAATATAATGTATGTAAATACAAACAAAATGTATTGGCCACTAGGGCATACACCAACACACCAATCTTCACCATCACCAACTAGCACAAAAGTCGCATCAGTGACCATCCTTTCATCAGTACAACCCATACCATTGAATATTTTCTCTAAGCTCTTTGATCCAAAGATTAGCTTTCTCTGGGTCAAATTCTCCATTGAACTGTGGTAGATTATTCTTACGAAACTTTGACAAATTCTGAGTTTCCTTGGTTGCCTTTTGATTTTGTTGCACGATGACATCTGCCATCCTTTGCATTGCTGCTACAGCTGCAGCCATGCCTTGATTGTCATCTCCAACATTCACACGTCCACCTCTAGTATTCATACGTCCACCTCTTCTACCTGTCATAGCTTCTCTTCTAAATTCAAACTAAACAATACAAAATAAAAGTCAAGAACAATCATTTCAAACAATATTGTTTCTTTTCGGAAACCAATCACAGAGAATCATATAACACAAACAAGATAGACCTAACCACAAACCCAAAAGACTCTAACTTAGGCTCTGATACCAACTAATGTAACACCCACCGTAGGATGTCATATTTATTAATAATTATTATAAAACCTTACCCAAGTTATAAACCATTTATTAACAAGTTGTAAAATTTTTCTTTTTGTGGATAACATAATTAAATAATATGAGACAACATGAAATACAACTACTGAATATAACACATCATAATTATACATATAATTTTGTTTCTAAGGATACATATAAGCACACACTGTTAGACAGAACTATAAACTATTTGACAAAAAATAAACTATAAACTAGCCCAAGTGCATAACTTAAAGTTCTAACCCTCCGACAGATCCTCTGATGGATCCTCGAAAGATAGAAACCCTGGATGACGCATAGTCCTACGGATAGGAGTTCGCGCTGACGACACAACACTAATCTCGCTAGGGGTATGGTAGCAACCACCTCAGTGTTGTCTAATGGATAATGGAAACTCCAAATGGACATATATATTGACAACAAAGTAAGGGTTCCTATGATA
Organism: Ormosia emarginata; assembly: GCA_029884605.1. Lineage (NCBI taxonomy): Eukaryota > Viridiplantae > Streptophyta > Magnoliopsida > Fabales > Fabaceae > Ormosia > Ormosia emarginata. The sequence goes on along the minus strand of JAQQTP010000033.1, from coordinate 1,191,267 downwards.
AACCTTACGTAGGGAAACAGTCAGATCTCCTATGTAGATATACACTCTCTATCTAGGTGAACACACCAAGCCTTTGAACCCCTTTGGAACTATAGTCTCATGTACCCAAGAAAACTCAGCATCGCCATACCAAGTCAATCAATAGAAATGAAAGGAGGTGATCCTGCCACTTCCTCTTCTTCTTCAACGTCTTTACCAAACATAAAATAAAATAGTACAATACAACAAAGAGGTAAGACTACTAGCACCAATACCAACATAGCGATGAAGAGATAGGAATGACAATAATGTCATACATATATAACAAACAATAAATAAAATCATGGCATCAAGCATTAATCAATATTTCACAATTAAAATATCACAAAGATCTAGATGCACAGACTATGCACATCCACACATACCCAATTTCCTACTCTATGGAGCTAAAACACAAGTCAGAGAGATTAATCTAGAAGATCTGTTGGTATCACAATTGTCTCAGACCAAGTGCTATAATTTCATCATTTTTGCACATCTAGCATTATATACAACAGTCTACGCCAGATCTTGATTAAGAGTAGTGTCTCGGTCCGGATCGTCGGTGTGTTACATCGATCTGATCCACGGTACAATAGAGCTACCGACTGTCCATTGTGGAAAACCCACACCCCGACGCCCCTAAGGTCAACAAGTGACCTACACTATGCCAATCGCACCCGCACAAGGTGTAATTCTCTCCTAGGTCATTGGCCTTAACATAGTCCATCAGACTTTTACAATGCATGTTTAATGCACACAGACCAATTACAAGCCCAAATCATAATTTCACATATATGAGTCCCATACATTGTTCCAACAGCAATTCTATTGCATTTTCAATCGCGAAGTCATTTTACCGCGTTTTCACAACTGAGCAACATTTCTATCGCGTAATTATTTTTCAACGTTTTCTCAATAGCATAAAAACATTTAAATGTTTTCCAAACCGCGTAGCGATTTCTCAACATTTTTGAAATCATGTAACTTAAAAATCATATTTTTAAGTTGCGTAAAACATTTTTCATCATTTTTCATCTTCGTAAAATATTTTTTCAATTTTTTAAACATTATTTTGGATTTTTTTCAAAAATTAATACAACTTCTAACTTCATTTTTTCACATTTTCTCATTTAAGAATTCCTTTTCGTAATTTTCCACTATCTCACATAAAATTGCCTTTTCATTGATTTAAATCAATCGTTCTACCCTAAAATTTCCTAACGCGCTCCAAAACCCAAAGGGTGAGCTATACGTTAGTAAACTTCAAGTCACCAACTTATGTCTCCTACATCCACTAATTTCATTAATACCAAAAATAGCTCTTTCTCATTTTTATATCTCAAAATCCATTAAATTAAATCCTTGAATAAATTCTATAATGCTTAACCATCTAAGTTACACTTGACCAACAAATTTTTGTAACAAATCACCATGTTGAAAACATTGTGTCCGTGACTCTTATGGTCTTTGGAACTAAATCATTACTTCTTTGCCTTGTCTTCCTAAACAATTAATTTTACTATTGATGGAAATATTAATTGGGAAACACCTATTTTGAGGTGTTGAGGTCGTGAGCCTCATGGTCACTGAAACCTAAAATTATTTTCCTTTCCAACACCTATCGTGGCATACATGGCATATAATTATCATACTATATATCAAGCATACCATTAAACAAAAAAAATCATATAAAGCATAAAAGCATGAGTAAATAAATTTAAAGCATATAAACACTTACAAATAAATTACACAACCAGGGGAATGAATCCTCATATGGACTCACCACCCATCATGTACAATTTCATCTCTCACCACCATACTTGGTTGGTGAGATAAATCTCCCTCTTACCTTATGGTGAAGCCCCCAAAGCTCATTGCTTTTCTTCTTGAATTAGTCCTTCACCACTAAGAGTTTCTTGAACATCAAAACAAACACAAGTATATTAGTATCTAAAGCTTGAATAGAAAGACCATGGATCGAAACATGGCCTAGAGTATGAAGATGAAATAAATAGTGAAGTTTCCATAACCATCACCTTAAAAACTTAGAACTTGATCTTGAAGAAAGTATATGAAAATTGATGATTTAGGCTAAGGCTCCAACGACAAAGAGTCTTAGAATGACGAGAAGACTTGAGAAGTAAGGTTGATAGAAATTATTGAAGATGGGAGAAGGGTTTTCTCTAGCTTGGCCGTGAGATACTCTAGAGAGAATGGAGAGAATTTGTGAATTTTTCCTATATAGAAATGATGGAGAAATGATCAAATGAATTAAAAGTCTTCCTATAGCCTTCCTAAAGCCCTATAGCCGTGAGCCCTCCTTGGACACCAAGGGAGTGTCCAAGTTCATGTAGCCACTTTGTGAGACTCCTAATAGCCATAGATTGAATCAAGGGTTAATATTCAAAGCCTTCACCTTTAAGTTTGTTTCCTATAGGTTTAGATAAAGGAGTCAACTAATTTCTAGATGCTACTTGAAGTTTCCTAACTACGGAGTTCAATGGAAAACTAACCAAGTTTCCAATTCCATTACTTCCTAACTAAATTAAGTTAATTTAGTTAGATTTTCTAGTTTCTTTGCTAACTATCTAGTTACTTTAAGTATAACTCACAAATCTTCTAGAAGCTCCTAGATCCTCCCAAAACCGTGAAGCCCTAATGGAAAGTAAACTAGGTTTGTTCCATTTACTTACTACATACACTTTATGCTAACTTAGTTTAATTTATCTAGTTTCATTTAGTTACATAGTTAACTAGGCTAGCCATTTTTGCTGACCATTTTTTGTTGGTTCTTATCAAGTTTCTAATATTCTAATTGGTTCACAAAATAAGCCATCACAACTTTCTCTACAAACTTTTATCCAAATAGATAATAGTTACATAAATTATTACTCAATGAACAGAACATACTGCTCACAAGTCAATAAGTATTTGTCCACTGTAAAATAAAAATACATCATATTTTTATTTCACAGATAATTTCTAAAGATTAAAAGATTATGACACGTATCTTTCAGAATCAGGTTTAATAAGATCCCCTAGCTCCGAATAAATTCGTAAGATTTTCCTTGGCCCAAAAATTATTATTTTCCTGACTCAGAGTAAATCACATACAGCGATTAAATACAATCACGGAACAATTAAAATAAATTTACAATATACAGAAATCGTAAAATAGTATAATTCTGTTATTATTGTAAAATAATAAATTTTGGGGTGTTACAACTCTCTCTCTCTAAAAAGAAGTTTCGTCCTCGAAACTTAAACATACATTAAAACAAATATAAATACTGTTCTTTTATTTTGTCCTCCAACTCCCATGTTGCTTCTCCACTTACGTCACTCTAGACTACTTTAACCAACGAAATCTCTTTACCTCAGAGTTGCTTTATCCTCCGATCCTTGATCTTGATGGGAAATGTTTCATAGGTAAAATTCTTCTTCAGTTGTGTTATGTCCAGTTCAATAACAAGAGTGGGATCATGAATGTACTTCCGTAATTGTGATACATTAAATACATTGTGCAAATTTGAAAGAAAAGATGGTAATATAATTTGATAAGCTACCGGACCTATCCGATGAAGAATTTGATACGGCCCAATAAACTTTGGACTGAGCTTTCTAGACTTAATCACTCGTCCGACTCCGGCCATAGGTGTCACTCACAAAAATACATGATCACCTTCGTCAAACTCGAACGGTCTCCTCCTTTTATTAGAATAGCTTTTTTGCCGAGTCTGAGTTATCCTCATCTTGTCTTAAATCATTTTCACTTTTTCTGTAGTTTGTTGTACAAGCTTCGGTCCTAAAATATCACTTTCACCATCCTGATACTAATACAACGGTGTTCTACATTGTCTCCTATACAATACCTCATAGGGTGTCATCCCTATGCTTGAATGAAAACTGTTGTTGTAGGTGAACTCTATGAATGGTAAGAATTCATCCCAACATCTAGATTGTTCTAGCACACATGCCCTTAACAAAACTTCCAGTGACTGAATCGTTCTTTTTGACTGACCATCTGTTTGTGGATGGTAAGTAGAACTTAGACGTAGCTTCGTTCGCATCACTCCTTGCAAACTGTGCCAAAATCTCGACGTGAATCTCGGATCTCAATCCGAAATAATACTGGGAGGTACACCATGAAGCCTAATGATTTCACTAATGTATACCTAAGTCAACCTCTCCATTGAGTACTTAATGTTAATTGGCAAGAAGTATGTCAAATTCGTAATCCTATCAATAACTACCCAAATAGAATCATGACCCCTTTGATTGAGTCTTTGGTAGTCTAGTCACAAAGTCCATTGCTATATCATTCTATTTCCATTCAGGAATAGACAAAGGTTGCAACATTCTAGAAGGTCTTTCATGTTCAACCTTGGCCTTCTGACAAACTAAGCAGGATGATACATATTCAGCGACGTCCTTCTTCATTCCCTGCCGCCAATATAGTTGCTTCAAGTCTTGATACATTTTTGTGGCTCTGGGATGCATTCTCAGCTTACTCCTATAAGCTTCATCCAAAATTAATCTCCTAAGTCCTTGATCGTTGGGCATACAAATCCTTCCTTTAAATTTCAAAATTCCATTTGTTCCTTCTTTAAATTCCAACACTGTGCCTTGTTTCATTGCTTCCTTTGCTTCTTGCAAATATTGGTCATCCTTCTGTCTCTCTCTAATTTCCTCTACCAAACTATTTAAGATAGTGATCAAGTTCAAACACAACTTTCCCGACGTACAGATAACTGCATATCCCGAAATTCTTCTATCAATTTGCTCTCCTTGATCATCATAACAGAAACACTAGGCATTTTCCTACTTAAAGCATCCTCTACGACATTCGCATTCCTTGGATGATACTGTAGCTTGGCCGTGAGATGCTCTAGAGAGAATGGAGAGAATTTATGAATTTTTGCTATATGGAAATGATGGAGATATGATCAAATGAATTAAAAGTCTTCTTATAGCCTTCTTAAAGCCCTATAGCCATGAGCCCCATCTCCTTGGACACCAAGGGAGTGTCCAAGTTCATCTAACCACTTTGTGAGACTCCTAGTAGCCATAGATTGAATCAAGGGTTAATATTCAAAGTCGTCACCTTTAAGTTTGTTTTCTATAGGTTTAGATAAAGGAGTCAACTAATTTCTAGATGCTACTTGAAGTTTCCTAACTATGGAAATCAATGGAAAACTAACCAAGTTTCCAATTTCATTACTTCCTAACTAAATTAAGTTAACTTAGTTAGATTTTCTGGTTTCTTTGCTAACTATCTAGTTACTTTAAGTATAACTCACAAATCTTCTAGAAGCTCCTAGATCCTTCCAAAACCGTGAAGCCCTAACGGAAAGCAAACTAAGTTTGTTCCATTTAGTTACTTCATATGCTTTATGCTAACTTAGTTTAATTTATTTAGTTTCATTTAGTTATATAGTTAACTAGTCTAGCCATTTTTGTTGGTCATTTTTTATTGGTTCTTATCAAGCTTCTAATATTCTAATTGGTTCACAAAATAAGCAATCACAACTTTCTCTACAAACTTTTATCCAAATGGATAATAGTTACAGAAATTATCACTCAATGAACAGAACATACTGCTCACAAGTTGGTAAGTATTTGTCCACTGTAAAATAAAAATACAGTATATTTTTATTTCACAGATAATTTCTAAAAATTAAAAGATTATGACACGTATCTCTCGTAGTCAAGTTTAGTAAGATCCCCCGGCTCCGAATAAATCCGCAAAAGATTTTTTCTAGCCCAAAAATTATTATTTTCTTGACTCGGAGTAAATCACACACAACGATCAAATACAGTCATGAAACAATCAAAGTAAATTTATAGAACACAGAAATCGCAAAATAGTATAATTCTGTCATTACTATAAAATAGCAAATTTTAGGGTGTTATACATAATATGGAGAAATGAGAAAAGATGAAGTTCAAACTCAAAAACCCCTACCTTCAAGCTGTAACACCCCTTTGGAGGATGTCACACATAAAAGAAAATAAAATAAATAGAAATAAAATCTACCCAAGTTGCGGAACATTTGTTAAATATTATTACGGGTTGTAAAATAATTCCGATGAGACGAAATATGTAATAAAAAGATAATGCGAAAAATACGAAAAAAAAAAAAAACATCATCACTAATAATATACATATGGTTAAGTTATAAACTGCATACAAATAATTTACAACTAAGACTACAACTATTTAAACAAAAATAGTAAAGAAAGCAATAAAAGAGTTAATATATACGTACATACCTGTGTGCGCCAAAAAAAAAACATCATGGTTATCTAATCCTCGATGGATCACTCTCTGGTCTGAAAATGATCATCGGAGATAGATATCCTTGATGTCTCGACACACGGCGATAACGGGATCGCGCGGTCGATACGATGCTTATCTCACTAGGCTCGGGGTTTTCAAGACCCCAATAACGCCTAATGGATAAGGGTAACTCTAAGTGCGTAAATAACGTCGTAGTCATAATGGGCTCTCCATCAAACCGATGACGTAAAATCACGGTCATACGTCCCAACTATGTAACGAAGCACGATCTCCTCGTAAATGCCAAGCCGGATCACCTCCATGAAATACCAGCTCTATGAATCCCAAAAATGCTTTGGCGTCGCCATCCCACACAATCAATCCAGGAGGATATGGATGATCGGATGGTTCTTGATCGTAAAATTGATCGTCATGCGACCTTCCTCTTCCTCGGGGTACACGATCTCAAGAGGTCATTTTCTTTCTTCCTCTTCAAATTCTTTACCGCATAAAATAAACAGACAAGAGACACATACAATAAAGAGGTAAGACAACATAAAATCATCACAACATGGCCAATAAGAAGACGACAAATAACAACTATACATTCATACAATACGGAAAAGCTATAACGGAATAATAAAGTGGAATAGAGTACATATTAGATATCCTAGTGTTTCGAACATCACGGATATAACATAAATAAAGCAAACCACATAGATAAATCAATCTCACGGATAAAATAAGATAAGAAATGGACAACTAACATAAGAATTATCGAGATAAATATAAATAGAGAAAATGTAAAAACATCCAAGATATTACCGATAAAGATAAATAGAGAAAATGGAATATTATCCAAGATATAATCAAATACACCAAAACACAACCCTACTCCATGGAGCTAAACCCAAACAGATATCAGAGAGAATGACTTGCAAAATCTATTAGTACCACGGCTTATTACGCGGTCACACGTTGCGTCGATAGCCTACGGCAGACTGAATCCACCATCCAGGGTAGTATAGTTCACGGTCTCCCGTTGTTGCACTATAGGCAATGTACTACTAGACTTTACAAACCTCGATTAAATATAGTGAATGTCGAGTACATTAGTGTGCTATCGGTTTACTACGGCCCAAATGAGCTACCAATCTGTCCACATGTGGGATCCCGTACACTAAAGTCTCCAAGTTCATTAGAACAATGAACCACACTACGTTTATCGCATCGACAACACGATGTGATTCGTCTCGTCAACCAAAACACCAAAAATTGGTATAAAGACAAAACATAATTCCAAATATATGAAATTATGAAAATGCCCTCAAGATAAAAATATGCCCTCAATGGCAAAAAGCACATGCGGGTTCACTTTTTCCCAACAAATAAATAACCTCAACAAACAGACGGGTTCACATTTTCCCGACAAAAAATAAATATAGTAATCAATCGCGTAGAAATTTTATCGCGTTTTTGAAATCTCATCGTTTTTACAAACGTTTAAAAATCGGGTAAAGATATTTTTCTGTTTTTAAAATCGCGTATCATTTTTAATACGTTTTCTCAATCGCGTAGGATTTTTAAATCATTTTCTTATTCGAATGCCTTTAAAGTTACTGTTTAAACAAACGAAATAGTACTTAGTACATTTAAACTACGTAGAATAATTTTTCATACCGCATACTGTCTTTTAGATATTTTTGCTATCTTATTGGTTCATTTTTACTAAAAATTGACAGTATTTTGTTTAGAATATCATAATAATGGTTTCCTAATTTATCCATAAAATTTCCATTTACCTAATTTTTTAACCATTTCATTTAATTCTTTTTGAAATCTCTAACATGCTTCAAAACCAAAAGTGAGCTATATGTTAGAAAATTTCTTAACATTACTGTATTTCCTTTCTAATGATAAAATTATGAACTTTTAATCCTTTAGACTTACTTCTAATCAATTGGTCCCTTCAAAAATCATTATAGAAAATTTCTTCTTAACTTGTATTGTTTCTTTTTAATTGAAAAAGGTTTAGAATCAAGTTTTAGAAATCATGATTACCTATAGTGGCATGTTGGCCAAATTTCATAAAACTTTTGCATTTGATTTCCAAAATGTCTTTCACCTTTTAAATCATATCAAATGTATTATATTGTCTAAGTTCATTAAATCATTTTAGAAAATAGTTAACAATAGTCAATTTAATCCTTTAGGCATGTTGGCCCAAAATAATAAGTTTTTACCATTTGATTTCTAAATGCATGTTCTTTGATCAAATCAATTAGAAACTTTCTTGATTCTTCTAGGTTAATTAAGTTACACTTTAGGAAAAATCAAGAGAACATTTTGGTCCTCCAAACTTGTCATTGCCGTGAGCTATTGGATGTGTTCTTTGGAACACTCATGCAAATTTACACATGTTATTCACATCCTATACTTTATCATACAATTCTAACACATGCATTATATTTCTAACACATGCAAAAATATTTTCTAACACATACAACCTAAATTAAAGCTTGTAGACATGCTTTCAAAAGCTAATAGACATGCAAAATTATTACAATCATCAAACAAGAAAGCTACTAACAAATACCACATAAACTACTATCAAACACAAAAATTAACAAATACACACATAATTAACACATGACCACCGAATCCTTATGGATTCTACAAACATCACAAATGGCTCCATCTTCTTACCACCATCAAGAGATGATAAGAATTGTCTTCCTCTTACCTTAAATGAAGACAAAAGGCTTGCTTTCACACCTCCTAGGTCACGGTTTTCACCACCAAAAATACCTAGAAATCTCAAACAAAATCTACATGTTACTAACCATGAAAAAGAAGCTAAACCATGGAAAAATCATGGCTTAGAACTTTGAAAAAGAAGAGAGAAAAGAAAAGCATGAAATTTCACCTTCTAGGTAAAACTTTCAAGGTTGGTTTCAAGCCCTAGATGGAAGAATTTGAAGAAACTCCCAACTACAAAGGTTCTTAGAATAGTGTTTAGGTTAAGGAAACTTGGTTAGAAAATTTTTGGATGGTTGGATGGTATAGTTAGTGTCTTGGCCGAAAATGGTGAAGAAAATGGACAAGAATGGTGGCTAGGGTTTTGATGAGAGAGAAGAGAGAAAAGCAAGGAAGACAAAGTGATTTTTGGTCCTTCCTCCTTCACTTGGCCGTAGCTCTCTAAGGGCATGCAAGGTGGCTCCTTGCTTGGCTTCATCCAAGCCATTGGATGAATCAAAGGCCAAGATCAAGCCTTGGTGAGCAAGCTTGATTCCCATTGGTTGGTTCCTGGTGACATGAGTCACACAACAGTATAAATGCTCTCACGAGTCACTAGGCAAGTCACTTTACTGAAAGTTCTACAGCTTATGGTAATTAATTAGGCTACCGATCCAACCGTTCTGCTAATTGTGGGTCTCGCAAAATATTTCCGGGTCCACTGTCACTAAATTATCGACTAATAAAATAATATTATAATAATATAAAATTATTTTATTTGACAATTAAATCCTAAAAATTAAAAGATTATTTTTAATCATTCAAATCGGGTTAAGTAAGATCCCCCAATTCTAAATAATAAAATAAGATTTTCCCCGGCCGGAAAATATTATTTTCCGCCTCGAGCAAATCACACAAAAAGTCCATATAAAATTACAGACTATTTTTTCGTATTAAATCAAGAAGAAAACAATTAAAAACAGACAACAACAGGAAACAAGATGCGTTCGGGACGTAACGGTCATTTTCCCGTTTTTTCCCACAACGTAGGTAATCGTCCAAAACGTTCAAATAAAATATCCAGCATATTATTTAGCTGTATATCTTTCAAAAAATTAATACAAAGAGCTCAAAAAATTTTTATTTTTTTACCATCTTCAAATAAAATTTGAACAGTATTATCGTAATTGTTTTCATACAAAAATCGAGAACAGAAAAATAGGGACACAGCGGTCATTCATACAAAAACATGAAAAACAGAAAATAGTACATTCAGAATATTTTCTAAAAATTGGGGCGTTACACAAGCTGCCTTAATGCTATCCTAATGCTACAAAATTGAGTCTCAACTTCTAGCGTTAGATTTTCCCTTCTTTTACTTCTTGCTCTCCTTTTCACCACTCAAAGCTTCCTTCCTTGGAGCTGTTTCTATCCATCCATGAAGAGAAGAAAGAAAGTGAGTATTATGAGTAGAAAACTCATATAAAAGAAGTCCAAACAAATGGCTATAATTGTGGAGTGTTTTAGGCCTTTAGTTATAACACTGGTACTTCCTAATCTGCTAAAAACACTCAACTTTAGCTAAATCAAGTTTTTCAAGTTCCAACAACTTTAAAATAAATACTAAGATTCCTTAAATAAGTCATTTCACCAGTTTCATAATTTTTCATATTTGTGACTAGTCATTCTGGCTTTAAATAGACAACCACTATGCCTAAAAATACCAAATTGACTCCAAAAATTCTCAAACTTTCACCACATCACAAAATACACATTTGTGACCTAGAAATAAATTATCCACATCTATTTCTATTAGCTAAACCATTTATGATAATGTATGGGTCATTTTAAGCTATTTTTTACCTTTCGGACTGCAGCAAAATGCCTAAACTAACTCAGATTATCGTAAAATCACATAGTCATGTTAAATAAGTATTAAGCTACCTTTGTAACCATTTACAAGTCTAGTATGTTGAAGATGATGTTACACCTACAAGGAATATACCTCAAACTCATTGACTTTACAAGTGAATGTGCATAAGAGGTAAAAGCTTTTGATACCTTGGCCTTGGTGATCAAGGAAATACTTTTTCTTACTTATTGCTTCCCTTTTGGAGTCTTGAACTTTACAAGCTCTACATTTTGTACTTGAGAAGCTTTAGTTGAAGTCATCTTCCTTCTTTGACCAAAACTTCTACCATTGGGCTTTGGAAGCATTCTCCTTGATGATTCTTCTTTCTTTTGATAAATTTTCTGCATAATTGAAATACTAAGAGGACATTTTGGTACCCACTTCATCTTAGGTCCTTGAATGTTAGTATTAAGGCCTTTAAGATCTTTAGGAACCCATACCATACTATTTCTCATATAATAACTTCTTCTATAATTGCATAAATGAGAAATATGTCCTAGATGATCACAAAAATTATAAACAAATGAATTTAATGATGGCTTGGTCTTTTGAAGATCATCTTTGGAAAACTTAATCCTTTTGTTGTTATAACATTCTATACTATTTTTGCCATAAGCCTTGCTTGAATTTTTATGTGAATAACATTAATTTTATTCTCATTAACAAGCATGAAATGTAAGCAATTAGAATAATTAGCTTTGACAAATTCAGAATACAAGTTCTCAACTTGATTTTCTAAAACAATGCACTTTTCACAAGAAGTTCGGGTTTCACATTTCAAAGGCATTTCCTCATCAAGAAAAGCATATTCATTTTTCAAAGTTTCAATTTCTTTTTCAATAGAGGAAATGTTTTCCAAACAAGATAAGTTTTTCTTTTCTAAATTCAACAAACTATCATACAATTCATCATATGCACATTGTAGCTCATAATAGGAACGACTATAATCTAGTTTGACATTATTTACCTCACAATCCTTTTTAGCCATATACGAAGTAGTCTCAATTTCTAATATACTTGGCTCTTTAAGATAATCACCATCTTCCTCACTGTTGTCCATCAAGGATTCAAGAACATCTTCTTTCTCAATTTTGCTTTGCTTTGCCTCTTCTTCAAATTGAGCACCATCATCACCAAGAGGCATTGAACTCATTTTCTTACTTTGAACATCTTCTTGAGGACATCTTTCATGATATGCTTCCTTCAATGACTTTTGCACTTCTTGCTTTCCATAAATAATTTTATACACAAAATCATTATTAGGAATATAAAGAGCATCATGTGTGTCCAAAATTTCTTTAGCACTGAGCAATTCTCAATTCTAGCATAAACATCATCATTCAAGCTACTTCTCAAGATTTGCATTGCTCTAATGTTCAAGGAAAAAACATTTCTTATCATAAGCATTCCAAGTTTGTTTTGATTTGCAAGTAAATCCATCAAACACAATATCCCGCAAATCAAGATCAATAGATTGCATATAAAATTTCATTCTAACTTTCCAATAAACAAAATGCGCACTATCAAAAAATAGTGGTTTATCAATTTCAAAACCTTCCATTTTGAAAAGCTTTCAATGGTTGCCAACAAATAGGGATCCTTAACTCTAAGGGGTTAAGCTTTCAACAGAGCACGAATTTCTGATACCACTTGTTAGTCATGGCAACCATCACCTAAGAGAGGGGTGAATTGAGTGATTACAAATTTTAATCCAACTTAGAGAAATTATACATTTTGATATTTTCAATTAACAAATGCAGTAGAATAAATCTAAGAAAGGTAAAATTACTATAGATTACTCAAATATAACTTGGATTATATGATAAATCAAGCAAATAAGCTAGATATCAAATTCAACTCAAGCATATATAATTAAAGCACAAATATAAAAAAGATAGAGTTAAGAGAAGCAAACACAGTATTTAGCCTAGTTCAACCATCAACTACTTGAGGCCTACGTCCAGTCCTTAAGTAAACCACTAGATATTTTTCACTATCAGTTCAAGCTTGAACAAGTGCTTGAAACCTTTACAAACTAGAGCACTCAACACACCTTGAGATACCTCACCCTTTGTGCTTGAGCCTCAAAATAAGGATACCTCACCCTTTATAACCTTTGAGGGATGTCTCACCCTCTTTGTAGAAAATCAAATGGAGATTGAATGATAAACTCTCACAAGAGTAGATTACACAAGTTGAAGCCCTATAATGTTCTTCAAGAATATCTCAAATATTTACAAAAACAGAGCACACATGAATTGAAAGATTTATTCTTAGATTAGTGCAATAAAAATGTGTTTCAAGTTATTGGTTAGCCCTTAAAGATGACCCAAGATATGTATTTATAGTGTTTTTGATCAAAGGATATGCATAAAAACTAGTTGTTGCGTGTTTTTAGGGTCATGTTATTCGAATAACACATTTGTTATTCTAATAAATCCACTTATAGCACACCAGGAATTTTTTTCTAGAACTTCTTATTTGAATAAAACTTTAGTTATTCGAATAAATCTTTAAAAACACGTTCTATAACATTTTTTGGGGTGTTTTATTCGAATAACACATCTCTTATTCGAATAAACCACTCTGGTTTCAAAAACTGACTTTAAATGGTCAAATGATCATTCATTGGAAAGCTCTTTGTGTCTATTTTCAAATAAAATAAGTTTCAAACAAAACTCAAAATATTTTGAAAGTTATGATCAAAATAATAACCAAAGGTCAACTTTTCAAAACACAAACTTGACTATTTTTCATAGTTTTGAACTACCACCATGACTAACTTTTCAAAACATGTTTGTTAGACATTTTAGCATTTGAAAACATATTTGAGATATCCAGAAGGCTTCTTATATAAAGACCCTAAGTCCTATAAGATATACTATTTAATCTTCCTTTGGACTTAGTCTTTGATATGCCTTTGTTGTTATCAAAACCTTCATAAAATAGGCATGTACATTCACCTTGAGTTGAGCATAATTGTGATCTTTTGCTTTCTTATTGCAATGCTCACTCTTAGTACTTGGACTATCCTACAAAGTATTGCTCACTTAAACAAACATAGTCAGTCCAAATTCATAATTCAATATCTTCATATGCATGATTCATAAATGTATAACTCTAGTTAGTCTAACATGCATATAAGACTTTCATATACACATTCAAATAAGACATTTATCAGTTACTAATAGATATGCTCTATATAGGATGCAACCAAGAACACTTTGCACATTTTCATTTAAATAGAACCAAATCCAATATTAATTTAATACAACTCATATTATTGGATATATTCTATAAAAGATGCTATAAAGAATATGCTTAATTCTTATATGAAATATAATAAGATGGAGTACATGATCATGCATGATCCAATATAATCTATTAAGCACATATATGTAGCATAAACATCATTCTTTTTGTATTGTATTTATCATCATCAAAACTTAATATATTAAACTATTAGGACAAACTTATTTCTACCGTTCACAAATAAAAAGGAATTGCTTGGGCTAGGAGATCTACTCTTGATAATAAATTAATGACAAGATTATTTTTTTTTTATAACTCAATTGAAATCCACGCATAACGGAGGTTCTAATAGGAAAAAACAACATTCAAAGCTCATTTAAGGTTATATATGTAGCTATATTATAGTTCCTTTATTTATCCACCAACACTTGTAAATGAGTTCAAGCATTCATTATGCGAACCTCTTGTCTGTAATGAATCAAGATCTCCACTTTACAAGGAGGGTTTCTAAATTGATTGAAAACAAAATATAACATATGTAATGGAGACTTGATAATATAACATTCAAACACAAGAAAGAGATTAATCTAACCTTATTTTATTAGCAAAAGCTTCACTATTTCTCCCAAGCAAAATAAGAGTTAGTTATTCATGAACAAGAAAAAAGAAAGAAATCAAGAAGAAGAAGAAGATGATCATAACTTCTATTTAGAACAAAAGAAAACTACAACAAGATGATACAAGAACTTGGTCTTAATCTCTCAACCAAAATGCCTCTAATGAGCAACTAATGTAACTTTTTATAGAGCATAAAAAGTACAAAATGACAATAGACTTGTTTAATGAGTGGTTACATAAGTGGGTGGATAAGTGGAAAATGACAATAAAGTTGTGTAATGAGTGGGTGGATAATAGGTGGATGAGTGAAAAATTATTGTGATGCTTGTCTCCCCACATGCACCAACTAATTCAGCTATCTTCACACGATTATAACTCTACTAAAACGTCATTATCTTGAAAAATGGTCTTTGTGAGAGTTGAAAGATTTTGTCTTAGCTTTCTAATGCCACTAATTTCAGCCTAATCCTACTCCTACAGCTCAACTTATGACCCACTCTTTGTATATTATTCAAGTTCTAGCAACAACACTCGTGCTCTGACTTCCAAACCCAATTTGACCCCCTAGACAATTGATTTAGCTCTTGTGTTCTCGTCAAAGTTGTAGATTTGGGTCTTAGCTTTCATTTGTGCGAAGTTTGGTATCTATTGATGTAACACCCCAACTTTAGGATAACTGACCGTTATGTTCTGATTGTGTTGTTTTCTATTTTTCTGTATGATATAAAATTTATTTGACTATTTTGAGTTCATATATGAATGTTTTGTGTGATTTGCTCCGAGACAGGAAAATAATAATTTTCAGACTGGGGAAATCTTATTTTAATTATTCGGAGCTGGGGGAGCTTACTAAACCCAATCCTGAATGATATGGTTGTTAATCTTTTAATTTTTAGGATTTAACTGTGCAATAAAATAATTTTATATTATCATAATATTATTTTATTAGTCAGTACAAATAAACGACAGTGGACCCAGAAGAGTCTGTGGGATCCGCGTTTAGAATAAATAGTCAACATTAGTGGCTTGATATTTTGTTTTAGACCAATAGGAATCAAGTCTATAAGATTGGTTTGATTAGTTAGAATTAAACTAGAAAACCTAACCAAGTTAGATTAGAACCTAACTAAATTAGTATAGAAACTTTTTAAGTAACTAGATGATGGAAATATAGTTAGCTATCTAGTTGGTTTCTAAATTAATAAAAATCTAAAAATATCAAATTAACTAAGTTAGTTTGAATAACTAACTAGTTGGATGAGTAACTAGATTATATTCCTAAGTGTAACTAGATAATCAAAAGGAATGCAAACTTAGTTGCTTTGTTTGGAGGGCCTCACGGTCAAGAGCTTTAGGAAGCTCCAAGAAGTGCATAGTCATAAGCATGACTAGGTGTGTTTAGGCCAATAAGAAATAAGCTTGGAGACCAAGTATTTATCCTAGCCTTTGATGAGTTTTAAGGCTTGGATGAAGCCACCAAAGTGGACACCTCCCTAAGGTGACTCTACGGCTACAATAAGGAGAGAAGGGTTAGTGTTGTTAGTTTTCTATCATCTTTCTCTCTTGCAAAAACAAAAACTCCATTGAAGCTTTCCTTGTGCACCATTCGGCCAAACCCTAGCCATCATCAACCATCCACCTAAAATTCTATCTACCTTACTTTTCTAAACCTAAACATTATTCTAAGAACATCTGTAGTTGAGAGTTCTTCCTAAATCCATCATCTAAAGCTTGGAAAATCACTTTGGAGATTTTTCCTAGAAGGTGAAAATCCTTATTTTTCATTTCTAATCTCTTTTTCAAGGTTCTAAGCCTTGATTGATCCATGGTTTATGATTTTCTCTTATAGTTATAACTCTTTAAAATTTTGTTTAAGGTCTTTTAGGTGTCTTGGAGGAGATCACAAAATCCGTAGGAAGGAGTGAGAGAGGATTTTATCTTCCTTAAAGGTAAGAGGGAGATTCAATCTCATCAACCATGTGTGGTGATGAGAAAATGGACTTGTATGTGTGTGAAGAATCCATAAGGATTCACCTGTGTTGATTGTTTAAATGCTTTCTTACTTGTGTTTGATATTATTTGTATGCATGTCTATAAGCTTTAAAATATATTGCATGTGTGAAATATTGCATGATTATTACTTAGGATGTGATTAACATGTAAAGGTTTGCATGAGTGTTCCAAAGAGCACATGAAGAGGCTCACGGCCTCAACCAAGAAAAGAGAACCAAAATGTTCTCATCCATTTTCAAAAGGAAGGACTTAATGGAATTAGGTAAATGAATGAATTTCAAAATGTTTTAGAAGAAGAAAAATGATCCAAAGATCAAATGCCAAGACTTTATGAAATTCGGCCAACATGCCTTATAAATGAGTGATCAATCAAAAATTTATTTTCTAAGTGTAAACTTAAGGTTTTACCTAAAAAATGCAATTGTAATGGATTTCTAAGGTTTAAAGAAGTAAACCAATTTTTATTAGAAATATGATATAGAAGAAAAATAAATCCAAACCTTTGAAAAATACTTACCTTTGAATTTTAAAGCATAGAGATAATTACTAAAGTGGATTTAGTAATAATAAACTAAGTAAACGAATTTTTAGAGGAAAAACGTAGAAAATACAATTTTAATAGATTTTATAGACAAAATGTTGTCAAAATTTATTAAAAATAGACAAATAAAATAAAACGTTTCATAATATATTTTATAACGTAAGAAAAATTATTCTACGTAATTTCAAAGTAGTGAAAATAGCTTACGTAGTTTTAAAATGGAGATTTTAAAGCTTTTCGGTAAAGAAAATAATTTAAAAATCTTATGCGATTTAGAAAACGATTTAAAAATACTATGCGATTTTAAAAACAGTAAAATATACTTACGCGATTTAAAAACGTTTGTAAAAATGATGAAATTGTGAAAACGCGATAAAATTTCTACGCGATTAATTGGAACAACAAGCTTTTACTGTCAGGCCAAAGTGGTGGACCCGAACATATGGAGATACTGTACTATCAAGTGGGACGTACTGTATAATTGAGATTTTTGCCATTAAGGGCATTTGCGTAAATATGAGAATATTTTGAGACTAAGGATAATTTGGTAATTATGATTTTATTCATGCATTGAGTTGTGCCAATTTGGTTGATAATTGGTGATTTGATTGACGAGATGAATTACACCGTGTTGTCAGTATGATAAGCGTAGTGTGGTTCATTTCTTCGTATGGACTTGGAGGCATTAGTGTGCGGAGTATTCCACATGTGGACACTTGGTCGCTCTTGTGGGCCGTGGTAACTGGCAACACACTAGTGATTTCGACACGCACTATACTTAATCAAGATCTTGTAAAGTCTATTTTAGTACAAAGCCTGTAGTTACACGATGTTTGGAATGTATACTACTACACGATGTTGGACAGTGGGCTATAGACACAATGTTAGACAGTGCAATAGTTTGGTTGGACAGCCTGAGGTACTAATAGATCTTTGCTGGTCATTCTCTCAAATATCTATGTCTAGCTCCATGGAGTAGGAACGAGTCATTTTGTATTTGTATCATACATCTTAACATCGTTATCTTTGATATTTTTGTACTGTTGTATTAAATTTTCTGTGATACTGTTATATTGAATTTCTGTATTATATTGCATAATGATGATTATGGTATGCTTTATTGTATTATGGTATGCTTTGATTATTTGTTATACCTGTTGTATTTGGCGTTTTCTTATTTGCCATGGTGGTATTGATGTATGATTATCTCACCTCTCTATATGTACTATTTCTGTATTTTTAATTTATGTTGTAAAGAGTTTGAGGAAGAGGATCAGTCTCTTGATTTTGTATATCCTGAGGAGGAGGAACAGCAACAAGTAGAGGATCAGTTCGACGACTGCGAACCATCCGATCACCCATACCCGCTAGATTGATTTGGAGGATGGCGTTGCCAGGATTTCTTGGGTTCGTGAGTCTGGAGTTTCACAGAGGCTCAGAGGCCTGGCGTTTACACGAGGATCGAGGATCAGTTGTCTATGTGGGACGTCTGACTTTGTCTCTACGAGCAGAGTTTGATACTGAGCCTGTTTTTATCATAACTTTGTATCTACATCTGGAGCTGCCATTGGATTTGAGGCGTCACTGGGGAGGACTTTTCCGTGTTCCCAGTGAGATCAGCATAGTGTCAACAGCGCGGACTCTTGTCCGTAGAGCTGTGAGGCATCCTGGATACCTATCACCTGAAGTGTCATATGAGAGTGATCCTTCAGAGGGTTAGGAATTTGGGATGTGCACTTGGGCACTTTTTGGATGTTATGTATTATATTAACTCTTTACTATTTTTGTTAAATATTTTATAGCTGTAAATTATTTGTACTACTTAAAATAAAATCATATGTATATTATGTGTGATGAAAGTTTGTTTATTTTATGTTCTGTGTTATTTTTTTTAGTAATATCCTGTATAAAAAGGAAAAAAATTTACAACCCATATTATTAATGTAACAAATGTTTTACAACTTGGGTAACATTTTATTTATCTTTCTTTCATTGCATCATAAATGTGACATCCCCACAAGGGTGTTGCAATTGAACTCTTAAAATTCAAGACATGGGCTAATGAGTGCGCAGAGGTCAAGCTGTCAATATCAACATTTTGGCTCTTGCTTCCACTTCAATTGAAATTATCCAATTGTATGATTCAACTCTTTAGGTCTTCATGAAGCTTGTAGAGAATTGTCTTAGATTTCCTACAAGACTAGAATCACATTAATCAAATATTTCCAACTCAGATTATAGTCAATTTACTGAGTGCTTCCAAATAAACAAATTAAGGTCAATTCATGTAATAATTCTTTCAATGATCTAATTAGGCCTAATATCATAAAATATGACAAAACCAACTTAATTAAACCTAATTGAAAGCTTAAGAAGCCCAGTAAGAGGATTATTAAATGAATAAAATATATTGCTATCAAATATTCCCACACTTAGTGTAACACCCCTTTGGGGATGCCACACATATAATTAAAAATAAAATAAATGAATAAAATCTACCCAAGTTGTAAAACATTTGTCAAATAATAACATGGGTCGTAAAATAATTCCTGATAGACAGTTTATTAAAAATAAAAGATTTCGGAAAACATAAAATAAATAGAACAACACCACTCATAATATACATATGTTTTAAGTTATAAGTTATACAAATAATTTACAACTCCAATTACAAAATATTTAAACAGAACAAAAATAAAAAAGCAAAAAGAGTCAATATATACATCCATACGCAGACGCTACTAAAAAACATCAAGCATATTTACTCCTCTGAAGGATCACTCTCAACATGAAAATGATCATCAGGAGACAAATATCCTGGATGCCTCGACTCTCGGCGATAACGTGATCGCGCAGTCGATACGATACTTATCTCACTAGGCTCCGTGGTCATACCACCAAAATGACGCCTAATGGATAAGGGTAACTCTAAGTGTAGAAACACTGTCGTAGTCATGATCGGCTCTCCATCAAACCTATGACGTAAGGTCACAGTCATCCGTCCTGCATACGTCACCGAGTCTCTATCTCCTCTCATGTGCCACGATAGCGATCCACCATGAAACTCCAGCGTCACGAACCCCAAAAATCCGAGTACCGCCATACCAAAACTAATCAATCCAATGGATATGGATGATCAGATGGTTCTTCATCGTAAAACTGGTCGTCGATTTGCTGATCTTCCTCCTCTTCGGGGTACAAGACCTCAAGAGACTGTTCCTCTTCTTCCTCAAACTCTTTATCGCATAAAATAAATATACAGGAAACACATACAATAAAGAGGTAAGACAATCTAAAATCACCACAAACATGGCCAATAAGAAGACGACAAATAACATATATACAGTTTATGCAATACGAAAAGCTATAACAGTAATAATAATGGAATAGAGTAAAGCTTAGATATCATAACGATACAAATCATCACAAATATAGCACAAATAAAAACACAGATAAAACAATAACACAGATAGAACGAAATACGAAATAGACAACCATTATAATAATTACCAGATACAGATAAATAGAGAAAATAGAATAATATCCAAGATATAATCATATACACTAAGACACAATCCTACTCCATGGAGTTAAACACAAACAGATATCAGAGAGAATGACTTGCAAAATCTATTAGTACCACGGCTGCCCAACCAACTATCACGCTGTCACACGTTGCGTCAATAGCCTACGACACTGGGAATCCACCATCCAGGCGTAGTATAGTTCACGGTCTCTCGTTGTGGCACTATAGGCAATGTACTACTAGACTTTACAAACCTCGATTAAATATAGTGCGTGTCGAGTCCATTAGTGTGTTATCGGTTTACCACGGCCCAGCGGAGCTACCAACTGTCCACATATGGGATCCCGTACACTAACGTCTCCAAGTTCATTAGAACAATGAACCACACTACGTTTATCGCATCGACAACACGATGTGATTCGTCTCGTCAACCAAAACACCAAAAATTTGGCATAAACACAATACATAATTCCAAAAATATGAAATTATGAAAATGCCCTCAAGATAATAATTTGCCCTCAATGGCAGAAAAATAGAAAGCATATACGGGTTCACATTTTCCGACGACAAAAAAATCCTCAAAAGCCTCATGACGGGTTCACATTTTCCCGACAAAAATAAATACAAGAACGGTCAATCGCGTAGAAATTTTATCGCATTTTCACAATCTCGTCATTTTTACAAACGTTTTGAAATCGCGTAAATATATTTTTCTGTTTTCAAAATCGCGTAGGATTTGTAATACGTTTTCTCAATCGCGTAAGATTTTTAAATCATTTTCTTGACCGAATTCCTTAAAAATTTCTATTTAAATAAACAGAAATAATAAATAATACATTTAAGCTACGTATAATATTTTCCATACCGTATACTATCTTTTGGACATCTTTTCTATCTTATTTGTCCGTTTTTACTAAAAATTGACAGTATTTTGCTTAGAAAATTATATTAATGGTTTCCTAATTTTTATCATAAAAATTCTGTTTATTAAAATTTTAAAACCATATATTAAATCCTTTTGAAAATTACTAACATGCTTCAAAATACAGCATGAGCTATATGTTAGAAATTTTTGAAAGTTACTGTATTTCTTCTTACAAAAAATCATTAGTATTAACCTTTTACACTTAATTCTAACCACTTTATTTCTTTAAAACTTATTGTAGAAAATTTACTTTAGCTTGTATTGCTTCTTCTTGATTGAAAATAGCTTGGAATTAATTTTAGAAATCATGAAAATCAAATTTGGCATGTTGGCCGAATTTGATAAAAACTTTACATTTGATTTCCAAATTATTTTTCACCTTCTAAATACATGTTAAATCTCTTGTATTGTCTACATTGATTAAATCATTACCTTAGAAAATAATTTTAGAATTCAAAGTATTGAAATTAGACTTGTTGGCCGAAAATATAAGGTTATGCCATTTGATTTCCAAATTCATTTTTCTTGATCCAAACAACTTGAAACCTTCTTAATTCTCCTAGGTTAATTAAATCACCTTTTAAGAAAATTAAGAGAACATTTTGGTTCTCCATTTTTGTTAGTGGCCGTGAGCCATCATGGAGTGTTCTTTGGAACACACATGCATTTCCTTGACATGTTGTTCACATCCTACACATTATCATGCAATTCTATACTTTATCATGCAATTCTAACACATGCAATATTATCAAAGCTTATAGACATGCACATTAAAGCTAATAGACATGCAAAATTATTACAATCACCAAACAAAGAAAGCTACTAACAAACACCACATAACTACTAACAAACACAAAAATTAACAAATACACACATAATAACCACATCACCACCGAATCCTTATGGATTCTACAAACACCACAAATTACTCCATCTTCTTACCACCACCAAGGGATGATAAGATTAGTCTTCCTCTTACCTTAAATGAAGACAAATGGATTTTCTTTCACTCCTCCTAGGGTTCGGTTTTCTCCACCAAAATACCTAGCAACTCAAACGAAAATCTACAAGTTACTAACCATGAAAAAGAACCTAAACCATGGATAAATCATGGCTTAGAACTTTGAAAAAGAAGAGAGAAAAGAAAAGCATGAGATTTCACCTTCTAGGTAAAATTTTCAAGATTGGTTTCCAAGCTCCAAATGGAAGAATTTGCAAGAACTCTCAACTAGAGATGTTCTTAGGATGGTGTTTAGGTTTAGAAAAGTTGGCTTGATTGAATTTTGGGTGGTTGGATGATCAAGGAACAAGCTTGGCCGAAAATGGTGAAGAAAAGAAACAAGAATGGTGGCTAGGGTTTTTGGATGAGAGAGAAGAGAAAATTTTGCAAGAAAGAAAAGTGAAGAATGGTCTTCCACCTCCCTTGGCCGTAGCTCTTCATGCATGCAAGGTGGCCAAATGGTTGGCTTCATCCAAGCCATGGATTGCATCAAAGGTTAGGATTAAAACTTGCTTAACAAGCTTGTCTCCTATTGGTTGATCATGGATGACTCACAAGCCTAGTCACACTGGCCATTAATTACCAGCTTAGTCAGCTAGCTGAGTCAGCTTGTTCTGGAAAGTTCTACTGCTAATGATGTTTAATTAAGCTACTAAGTTAACTGTATTAGCTAAACGTGGGTCCCGTAAAATATTTTCGGGTCCACTATCATTTTATTATACTGACTAATAAAATAATATTATAATATTATAAAATTATTTTATTTGACATAAATCCTAAAAATTAAAAGATTATTCTATCGTCTCATTCAAAATCGGGTTTAGTAAGATCCCCAATTCTAAATAATAAAATAAGATTTCCCACCCGAAAAAATATTATTTTCTGCCTCGAGCAAATCACACAAAAAGTCCATATAAAATCACAACCAACAATTAAAAACAAAAAAAAAAAATGACGTTCGGGACGTAATAGTCATTTTTCTATTTTTTTCCCACAATGTAGCTAATCATCCAAAAAGTTTAAATAAAATTACAGACAGTATTAATTGTCTGTATATCTTCCAGAAAAATTAAAACAGTAGCTCGGAAAAACTTTTATTTTATCGTCTCGGAACAAATTACGTAAAAAGACCAAATAAAATTTGAGCACTGTATAAAACTTTGTATTTCATGCAGAAATCGAGAAACAGGAAAATAGGGACACAATGGTCATTTACACAAAAACTTGAAAAACAGTAAACAGTACATTCGAAATATTTTCTAAAAATTGGGGCGTTACACTTAGCTTTTGCGCTCCTGGACAAAACACATAAAACTAAAATTAGGGAACAAAGAAAAACAACACAAACTCAAAAGCTAAAAACTATAAAAGACTCAATTTCCAATGATATTCAAGAATGCAAAAGCTTATAAGCAAGGAGAGCAAGCAAAGATTCAAGGGATCAAAACATTTATAAGGTAACGTTTCTTCACATCTCAAACCAACAAGTAAGGAAACTTCAATTGAAAAGCATGAGTCAAGAATGATAGATCCTCACAAGATTCATTCTCAATCTCTCAAGTGTTTAAAAGGTAGGTATTTCACTCAATTCAACCCATGAAAAATTGTACTACCATAAGCTTGCTTATCTTCTACTTCTCCATTACTCAGAACATATGCACACATAAATCAAGAGGACTTTATTCA
Source organism: Ormosia emarginata (assembly GCA_029884605.1). Lineage (NCBI taxonomy): Eukaryota > Viridiplantae > Streptophyta > Magnoliopsida > Fabales > Fabaceae > Ormosia > Ormosia emarginata. Next base: position 1,166,757 of record JAQQTP010000033.1, on the reverse strand, counting down.
AGGTTATAATGGGGTCAAGGTAAAGGAGGAGGGTAATATGTATATGACAAGTTAAATACCAAAGAGAATAAAAGAGCATTAGAGTTGAGTTCAAATAACAAACATGAAAAGTTCATCCCAACATAATGCAAATTCCCTTTTCATATTATTTTCCTTTCCTTTTTTGCCTTGTTGGCCTTTCTTTGCATTTTTTTTATTATATTCATTATATTTTTTTTGTTTATTTTTTTCAATTAACCATTCTTTCCTTTTTCACCAACCATTTTGCACACACACCCCCATACTTGTTCAAGAACTTATCCAATAACAAAGTCAATGCTCTCTTATTCCCTAAGATTTGATAAGAACATGATTTTTCATTAAAGACACGTAATGAGCTAGAAATAATGAATGGTTAAATAAGCTCAAAGGGGTTAAGTAAAGGAAAATATACAAGGTTGGCTATTTGGTGAAAGTAGTTATTTCAAGAAAAATATCTCAATCATGTTTATGTATACATGTGAAAATCTAGCCTAAAAAAATCAAAGCAAGTTCTAGAGTAACAATTTCATGAGTTAAAAATCACACAAGAAAGAAGAGAATGATACAAATGTTCAATCCATTCATCAATAGGCTCAAAATCTCACAAAGGCAGATATCTATCATTCTCAATTCACCAATTCAACATCCATAACCAAGCATGTGAAATTTAAGAAAGAAGACAATTTAATCAATCATGCTATGATCCCTAAATTTCAATTGCTTCAAAGGATGTGGGAGTGCATTCACTTGAATCTTTCAAAGGAAATCAAACAATAACACTTCGTTACTTACACAAATCAACACAAAATAGTTACTTCCTCAATGTAGATGTGTCTCAAGAGTAAATTTACCTCAAGGGCATAATTTACTCCTTACACTGTCATCCTTAGACGCGTCTGAGTAAAATTACTTCTAGAGTAAAATTAACTGCTTACTTTGTCATGCTTAATTAGTTTTGTTGTTAGTAAATTACTGACAATCATATCAATAAACATACTTCCCAATTTTTTTTATGTCAGTTATCCTTACCCTCAACCAGATCACAACATTATCCTCAATGTTAAAATATAGATGAGTAAAGGATAGAAGATATTATCTGTTGTGGCAATTATTGAAAAGAGAAACCTGACACAAATTTAAATAGAAACAAAGTATGATAAATAAAACCAAAGGTAAATGTAAGTTATAAATAAAGTGTCAGATCAATCCCGCTTTCCTTGTTGCTTCCCTCTGACCAATCTATCTGAGCTATTACTAGATCAGGTTCATAAAAAAAAGCTTATAATTTATCAATCAACTCATCGGCAGTGTAATCAGAGACAATGAGTCGTCTTGCCAAAGGTGTGATAAAGTTCTGTTCCACAGCATGGTCAAGAAAAGATAACAAACCATCAAAGAAATTATTAACATTCAACAAACCTATGGGTTTATAGTGGATGTTTAGTTGGGCTCAAAAGACAATTTGAAAAACTTCTGTCAAAGTACTATAGCCACCTAGTAAGGCAATGAATACATCAGAATTTTCAAGCATTCTCTTCATTCGTCCATGCATAGTTGATACTTATAATTCCTCCCCAATTGTCTTTCCAGTGATGTTCTGTTGAGTTAAAGCTCTAGGAATGATACCTAAAACTTGACCGTCTCTTAGATGTACAGAGATTGAAATAGCCCCCATTAACCCAATGCTACCTCCCCCATATACTACACGAATGTTCCTCGCAGTAAGTGTTCGACCAAGAGTACTTGTTGTGTTTACAAACTATGTACCTTTCCCAAAACTTGACCCATAAAATACACAAATATTTGTAAATCAACAAACAGAAGCTCCCTCCATTTCTCTACTCACCTTCCCTTTGAATGATTATGAGTTAGATAAAAGTGAAGAAAATAGAGTGTTTAAATAGGGAAAAGAATTGAAAAAGTAATGATAACACCTATATGGGCAAGTTGGTTGTTGTCAGAAAAGTTTAAAATTAAGAAACATAATTTTTTTTATTTTTTTTTTATTTTTTGAAAGAAAACGAAAGCTGGAACCAATCCAAAACTAGAGGCTAGGCTCTCACATCTGTGTATTCAATAAAGATGACATATCTTTATAATGCGTGTTATCAGTGCAGTAAATAGAACCATCATGGGTTCCCTTCTAGATCTAGAATTCATAGAGCCAACACTTTCACAATGGCTGTCTAGTTAAAGAAAGCAAATCTGTTAAGTGGAGTGCATTGGATATTCAAACATCCTATTCTAGGTCACTGAGAGCCATCTCAAGTTAATGAGAAGATCAAGCTTAGTTACCTTGTAAAGCTTTTAGCTAACACGGGATGCTTCTTTCTATCCATCAATCCCACAGTACCTGAATGATAAACATTGGGTTGTGAGATATAGCTCTCTACAGAGCATGGCACACAAACCTTATTTACGAACTGGCGTGCGAAGGTCCACCAGAGTCAATGACGGGTCTGCCACTAGCAGGGGCTCCACACTCAATTAAGAGCATGGTACTCTTTCGATTGCCTTTTTTTTTATAGAAGATGAACAAGATAATAATATGCATGTTATTGTGATTGTGGCTCACATCTTCCTCTGGTTTTACGTCCAGTAACTGCTTAAATGCCTTCTATGAGTCAAGGATAAGCTTCCCATCCAATTTTCTTATAAATTGGCAAACAGGGTCTTTTAGAGTCAGATTCCCAAGACTGAAACGTTTATGTTTGTCCCTGAAGAGATTCCACAAATTAAGAAGTTCATGATGCACAACTCCACAAGAATGCATCTTAAGAGTCAATAAGATATCATCTAATGACTCCTTACTCAGTCAATTCTTAATAAAGTATATTTTATCTTCTCAGTTTGAAAAAACTATCCCCAAAGAACGATATCGCTTGTTACAATTCCATCGCACACATTTGTGATAAACTTGTATTCTTTTCGCTCTTCTCTTTTTAGAATATGAACTTTTACCGAGACTTGGCATGTAGGAGGCAAATGAATTTGAGAATTCACCTACTAAATGGACCTTTGCTTTGATTATCTAATGTATATCTTCTGGGATGCCTTTGTGCATTAATATTCTCAATCTTTCACACCTAGCTTTGTAGATTTTTATTAGAGCATTTTGAGGAAGAGAAGGAAAATACTTTCTTAAATTCGAGAGAATGACATCCATTTTAAAGGAGAATGATTCAGTTATTATGGGAAACTGAAAAATAAACCGACTTGAGAGCCACGGAGTACGGTTATTCGCTATTTAACTAGTGTCGTAGAGAACTCATTGTCAGGCACACATCTCCGAATGATTTGATCAGGACAATACTTGAATAAATATGAGTCATCTCAATAAAAAAATTCCACCTCAGCCAAAAATTTCCTTTTGTCTTGGTGCGTCCATTGAGGCAGCTTCTGTAACACCCCTTGATGTAGCAACCAGAGCATAATTGTCATTACACCATAGTTACTAAATCCAAGTGTGTCACAGTCATGATAACAGTAATTTAAATTCTCAAGAGTCTATATTTTTTTTTTTTTACAATTTGCATAGGTAGAAAATATGAGCCTCGAATGAAATATAAATGTATTCAAGCCATGATACAACCACTGAAATAAAATCATATCTCTTATACATATATATATATAGTCAATTTACACAAATCACTGATGAAATAGAATATAACAATTACAGAGTCATATAAAATACAGCGGGAATAAAACACTAAAAAGGGAGAAAAGTAGTGACCCAGGGATAGGTACTACTAGCAGACAAAGCCGCAACCCCATATACACATACGACGCTCGGAGTCCCAGTCAACAAGTCAGGCATCAATACCTCCACGCAACTGCACTCATACGTAGCCGAAGAAACCTTGTCCAAACGCCCAATCCAATCAACCAAAGTGTGGTCCCTCTTATCTTCCTCACGATCTTTTATCGATATAAGTATAAAACAGATATACCAAGATATAAGAAAGAGGTGAGACACCCATCCTTCATTACCATTGCGGCAGTAAGAAAACGACACGGCGCGGAGTGCCCATAAAGCAATACAGTTCATATATTTTATAACGGCAACAGCGGAATTTATCATAAAAGCAATTCAATTGTAAGCAATAATAAGAATTAATAATAACAACGATATTTATAGTAAAGTAGAACAACAGCAGGCAATAGCAGACATATCACAATAGTATTTCCAAGAATTAGCACAACAATCAGACAATCATCACAGTAATAATAATCAGGTCAGTCATAGTTACAGAAATTAAACATTAATAATGACAGAATATATCATGGTTCATATGCATGCTTTCCCAAAGTCCTACTCCATGGAGCTAAACCCAAACAATCGGAGAGAAAGATCAGGAGACATGTCTGTGACTCGGCTGCCGAGGCCAGTGCTATAAATCAAATCGTGCACAATCATGGCATTGCAGCAGACATTCTTCACTAGATCACGATATAGGACAGTGTCTCGGTCCGGATCGTCGGTGCGTTTGCATCGGTCTACCCCACGGGCAGGAGAGCTACCAACCTCCCATTGCGAGGAACCCGCACCCCGACGCCCCAAGGTCAACAAGTGACCTACACTTGTCTATTCGCACCCGCACTAAGGTGTGTTCAATCTCCTAGGCAACTAGGCCTTACAACAGTCCACAAGGACAATCACAATGCATAAGACACTATACATGCACATGTATGATCCACAATTTCATACAATCTCATAATATGCCACATTTAGGCCAATATAAGCATCAATGTATACATGGTCACTCACATGGACCCATAACAACATGATATCAATATGAAGTCAATTAATGCATTATTAGGTTCATTATGAATCCTAACTTAGAATTTATTCCTCTTTTCAAGGTTCATGACCAAATCCAATTCTTGCAACTAGCTTAATATTCCAAGGCAACTCGATTTCCTATAACTTGTAAATTAATTAAGCTATTAAGCCTCACACTCTCTTGTTCTTCACTCACTTAGAATCACCTTAAGTTTTACAATGGTCTCATTCTTAGTCTTCTAAAATTTATGAAGTCTTGACTATACTAAATTCTTCCAATTTATTAGTTGTCCATTTATTACATAGGTTTCTAATTACCTAATCACTTATGCTTCCAAATTATCCAAACCACATACTTACCTAAAACTTGCCCTAGAGGCCGTGGCCTCACAATGGTTACAATCCCAAATTCTCTCAAGTCATCATACTACATGTCACTCCCTTAATTCATTTAAGTGTTCACTTATCAAATTAGCTCACCAAGAACCCTAATCTTTATGCCTCAAAACCGTAGCCATCATTAGGCTTCAATCTCAAACTTTTCTTCCATTAAATTCTATTTTGTCACTTGATTAATTCTAGTCTAATGCTTGTTACACATTAACCATAATTTATCCAATTTTCACCCTAAAACCGTAGCCCTCCAAGAGAGGTTCCCAAATGTTTTTCTTCCATCTCCAATCACATAATCCAATCCAACATTCCATTATATACCACAAATCAATCTAAGGTCACAATTATCATATTATATGTTACACTCTTAATTCACTTAAATTTAGATCATCAAAATCAATCCATTTGTCTTTTTACCAAGACCAAAACCGTGGCACCCTCTTGGATATTAAACCCTCAAAGTCTTCCATTCGTTAGTGTTAATACTATCATTCAATCTTTGATTATATAAGTCTTATTTTACTTGTATACAAAACCAATATTCACCCCTAATTTCTAATCAAAACCGTGGCACCATGTTGAGGTAGGAAACTCCAAATTTTCCATTTAGCAACCCCAACATGATCAAGCACAATTAATATATCAAACATATTCAATAGCATAATCAAGTATCAATCAAATTCAAGAATACTAAATTATACAAAATTTATAATTCAAGCAAGCATACAAAGAGCATACAAGGATGGATTTCTCCATCAACACACACACACAAAGTCTTCTCACCACCATAAGTGGTTGAAGTGAGTAGTCTCCTTCTTACCTAGAGGAGACAATGCAAGAAAACAACTCCTTGGTTCCTTGATTTGCAATTTTCGGATTCCACCTTCAAGGGAACCATAAAGTGGTCAAATTATCATATTTACAAACTAAAGCTTGAAAAGAATGATCCTTGGTCACATAGGTAACCAAGGAAAACGAAAATGAGAAGAAAATGGAGAGAAATCAAGAATCTTTACCTTGGAAGACAATGGAGACATGGTTGGATTTTGAGCAAACCTTCCAAATGAAACTTGTAGAGAAGATGAAGATGAGTGTATGAATGTGTTTAGTGGAGAGAAAAATCAAAAAGCTTGGCCATCCATGGAGGAGTGATTTTCGGATTTGAAGAAGGAGGGGTAGAAAAGTTAGATTTTTGAAGAGATTTTCTAAAGAGAAAGTGTAGAGGAGGTTAAGAAAAGTCTAGAAATGGTGTTTATGGAGAGAAAAGTGAAGAAGAGACTCTCTAATGGTGGCTGAAATTTTCAGATCTAAGAGGAGGAAGAAGAGAAGAGGTGGAGAGAAAATGGAGATAGAAATGGAAAATAGAGAAACTTTCTACACAAAGAAGGTAGAGGAGGTGAAGGCAAGTATAGAAATGGGCTTGGAGAGGCGAAAAGATGAACAAAAATGGAGGAAGGAGGGGCTGCAATTTCGTGCTCATGGTGGAGGTAGAGAGAAGGAGGAGAAAAGAAAAGTGAAGAAGAAGAAGAAGGAAGAGAGAGAAAGTGTCTTGAAATTAATGAATTAAAGTGATAATTGAATAATTGAAATGAAGCAATTTCCCTTCCCCTTGGCTGCATTCAGTAGTGAATGGTGAGAGAAGAGAGAGTGAAAATTGGCTTCCAAGAGAAGCTAAGGGTATTTGGGTCAATATTTGGTCAAAGCTTCTCAAAGAAGCTTTGACTATTTAACATTAAATTTGAATTAAAGTGAATGGATTAGACATAAAGTAGATTGCATTAGGATAATGTGATAGGATTTTTATTACACACTGTATTTTTCGCTGACAGATGAATTTTTCGCTGTATTGATTTATTTTTATCTGTTAGAATTTCTCGAAAATTATGAAACCTCGTAAACTGTGTCAAGTCTCGGGTTTAGTAAGATCCCCCGTCGACATGTCCATAGTCCAAGGTTCTCAGAGAAAACATCGCGTTTCTCTGGTTCTGCTCAGCGCGCATGCAAAACGAAGAATATATTAAAATATTCGACGGTTCCGAAAAATTCCCAGAAAATTCCCAAAAATTGCAAATATTATAAAACGATTATTCGTCATATAATTTTACAATTTTTGAAGCACTACAGTCATTTTTCCGACTCTGCTCGAGTTTTACGCAAAACGAGGAATATATTAAAATATTCGTCGTTTCCGAAAAATTCTAGAAAAATTCACATAAATCACAAATATTAGAAAATGACTATTGGCGGTGAAATAATTAGTTTCCGGAGCGTTACACTGACCTCAGCAATTCTCAGCTCAGTGCGCACGTAAAACGAAGAATATATTAAAATATTCTGCGTTCTCAGAAAAATCCAAAAAATTTTAGAAAATCCCAAATATTGTAAAATGATCATTTATTCTGAAATTATTAATTTTCGGGATGTTACAACACTCCCCTTCAAATAGAAATTTCGTCCTCGAAATTTTCATCCCTTAGATCAAACATTAACATGTTTCTTCATCTTATTTTCTTACCCTCAGATTGTGTCTCTAGTTACGTCAATTTAGATCACCCTTACCAACGCTATCTCTATATCTTTGGGTTGCTTTATTCTTCTATTCTCAATCTTCACGAGAAGTTTCTCATAAATCAGGCTCTCTCTGAATTGCACCGGGTTTAGTTTGATGATGTGGCTGGATCGGTGACATACTTTCGCGATCGTGACATATGGAAGATATCATGGAGATTTAGAAAGAAAGGATGACAGAATCTGTTGACAGGTTATTGAACCAAACCTAAAACGAAATTTGATATAGTCCAAAAAATTTTGGAATGGGTTTATTAGTGACCCAGACAGGACGACACTGAAACTAGACGTCATACTCCTTCAAAAACTCTGATCACCTTTCCTGTCTCATGTTCAACCCTTTTTTTTTTTTATCGAATGGATACTTCAGGTCCCTGTGATTGCTAAAGGCATTGATCGTAGCAAGTGTCTCCATATTCTCGAGCAATTTTAACTACGGCTAGCACCAAACCGTGAGTCAGGCAATTTCCAATGCGTCCTTAACTACCTTGTGTAAGTCATAACTTTCCCAACCATGCATGAACACATATCCTGGATTTTAATGTGAAACATAAAATTCTCCAAACAGTTCCCTGGGATTAGGTAGAACCAAATCTGACAAGTATCTGAATGTCTCCTCGACTTTTAAAATCTTTCTTCACACGCGTTAGTCCATAGAAGTTTTGATCTTCTTCTTGTAAACTGAGCAAAATATCCGGCTATCTTAGAGGATCCATTGATACTCCTTCAATCTATGTGTCTTCTTCGATAAAACTAACTAATTCCACCAGCTATGTGTCTCTTTTACGGTCTCCGATCTTTCCTTTTGAAGAACTGCTTCAATCTCTTGGGAATCCACAATAATCCTTCCGTTTGGAATTTCATGATCCAAAACTGAACCTTCTCAATTAAGAATCCGTACTCTGATACTTTGGTATTTGCTCTCTCTCCTTTAAAGTCAGGAAAACCATGCCGAGACGTCCAACGTGTATCTCCATATTTTCGAGAATAGATCAGAATGTCATCATTAATGACAATGACAGTTCTGTTCTAGGTAAGGACAAAAGATACAATTCATGTCACTCATGAATACGACAAGAGGATTTGTTATTCCGAACGGCATCACGAGACACCCATAATGCCCATAGCGCATTCGAAATCATTTCGGGGACATTCTCAATCTCCCGCGAATTTAATGATGACCAGGACGTACATCTTTCTCCGAGGACACTCACCCTTGATCATAATCTCGTTCGTTTGACGATGGTGCTCATCTCACTGAGACGTTCCATTCTTCTCCTAACTGACAGCACTGTAGTTCATCACGAGAAACTTACTGACTACAATGGTGACAGTCATATTCCCTTTTCTTTTGTCCTCTACAAAAGGTAACACGTATCCTTGGATTTCCTTTCCCTCACAACGCTTCAACTTTGTTAGCTGTTACGAACTCAAAGCCTTAGTTTCGAAAATCACTAAGGTTCTTATCGGAACGCTCAAGCAGATAATGACTAAAAAATAACTGATCAATCTCTGAAATCATGAAATCTAATAGGTATGATTCTTGGTAAGCAAGATAGATCAACAAAAGGTTCAATCTTTAGCGAAATAGGATAGATTAAACAAACTTAAGTGTCAACGATAAGTCTTAATAACGAAAATGGAAACAACTACGTCAAAGATAAGAAAGATACGAGATGAATCCAAATGATCCATACAAATCACAAATTGTAAAAGGAAAGGGTTACCCCTGAATTATACAACACGATTATCGGATCGTTATTTGAGGCGTAACTTCCCTTGTTTAGATCTCCAAATGTTGAGGTCTGATTGGATCTACTACTACTAGCACTTTCCCTACGGGTTGGGCGTTGTTGTTACTTTCTCGGTACCCGTGAACGTAGTTCCCGTTTAACTTGTTAGCTTTCCCATTATTCCTCCTTTGGAATCTAGGTAGTCCATGGTTATCCCAAGTTTGACTTTCCTTCAATAGATTTTAAACCACAACTTCCAATTCTCATTACTGTGCGGTCCTCTGATCTTGGTGAATTGTCACATCAGCTATCCTTCATATTTCTCCTGCGATCGCAACCATACTTCGATGGTCTTATCCTATGCTCATATGTGTAAGTCTGCCACGAGCCGGTGTCCTTCTCCGAAGACAGACCAAACATAACACAATAAAACAAACGTAATTATTTCAAACAATATTGCCTCCCTTCGGAATCCAAACACAAAGAGTCACACAATGCACACCATTCAAGCAAGACAAACTAATTTATGAATCTTAACAGCTTCCATCCCGAACTTCTTCATTCTGCCTCCACAGTGTCATCTCTCGTAAGTTGTCCGCTTCCAAACTGCTTCACGAACCTAACTTACACCAGCTATTTCTTTCTCCAGAAGATCGATTTTCCAAAATCCTTTGATCTCCTCACAAAAGAATTCCTATTTTCCTAACACAGTACGCCTAGGAGAAGTCATAGTTTCCTGTACACACAGAACATTACATATTGAGTAGGCCAATCCTCAACATCATGTAACTGCATAACAGTAGCTATCAACATTCAACCTACAGCAAGTCATGCATTCTTTTCCCATCATCTCAATCAAGAGACAAGGAGGTGCACAACAGACCAAATTCTAATATGCCTAAACATAGCAAGTCCATACCCCGGCTCAACAGGATGAACTGCTCTGATACCACCTAATGTAACACCCCTTGATGTAGCAACCAGAGCATAATCGTCATTACACCATAGTTACTAAATCCAAGTGTGTCACAGTCATGATAACAGTAATTTCAATTCTCAAGAGTCTATATTTTTTTTTTTTACAAGTTGCATAGGTAGAAAATATGAGCCTCGAATGAAATATAAATGTATTCAAGCCATGATACAACCACTGAAATAAAATCATATCTCTTATACATATATATATATAGTCAATTTACACAAATCACTGATGACATAGAATATAACAATTACGAGTCCAATAAAATACAGCGGGAATAAAACACTAAAAAGGGGAAAAGTAGTGACCCGGGGATAGGTACTACTAGCGGACAAAGCCGCAACCCCATATACACATACGACGCTCGGAGTCCCAGTCAACAAGTCAGGCATCAATACCTCCACGCAACTGCACTCATACGTAGCCGAAGAAACCTTGTCCAAACGCCCAATCCAATCAACCAAAGTGTGGTCCCTCTTATCTTCCTCGCGATCTTTTATCGATATAAGTATAAAACAGACATACAAAGATATAGGAAAGAGGTGAGACACCCATCCTTCATTACCATTGCGGCAGTAAGAAAACGACACGGCGCGGAGTGCCCATAAAGCAATACAGTTCATATATTTTATAACGGCAACAGCGGAATTTATCATAAAAGCAATTCAATTGTAAGCAATAATAAGAATTAATAATAACAACGATATTTATAGTAAAGTAGAACAACAAGGCAATAGCGAGACATATCACAATAGTATTTCCAAGAATCAGCACAACAATCAGACAATCATCACAGTAATAATAATCAGGTCAGTCATAGTTACAGAAATTAAACATTAATAATGACAGAATATATCATGGTTCATATGCATGCTTTCCCAAAGTCCTACTCCATGGAGCTAAACCCAAACAATCGGAGAGAAAGATCAGGAGACATGTCTGTGACTCGGCTGCCGAGGCCAGTGCTATAAATCAAATCGTGCACAATCATGGCATTGCACAGACATTCTTCACTAGATCACGATATAGGACAGTGTCTCGGTCCGGATCGTCGGTGCGTTTGCATCGGTCTACCCCACGGGCAGGAGAGCTACCAACCTCCCATTGCGAGGAACCCGCACCCCGACGCCCCCAAGGTCAACAAGTGACCTACACTTGTCTATTCGCACCCGCACTAAGGTGTGTTCAATCTCCTAGGCAACTAGGCCTTACAACAGTCCACAAGGACAATCACAATGCATAAGACACTATGCATGCACATGTATGATCCACAATTTCATACAATCTCATAATATGCCACATTTAGGCCAATATAAGCATCAATGTATACATGGTCACTCACATGGACCCATAACAACATGATATCAATATGAAGTCAATTAATGCATTATTAGGTTCATTATGAATCCTAACTTAGAATTTATTCCTCTTTTCAAGGTTCATGACCAAATCCAATTCTTGCAACTAGCTTAATATTCCAAGGCAACTCGATTTCCTATAACTTGTAAATTAATTAAGCTATTAAGCCTCACACTCTCTTGTTCTTCACTCACTTAGAATCACCTTAAGTTTTACAATGGTCTCATTCTTAGTCTTCTAAAATTTATGAAGTCTTGACTATACTAAATTCTTCCAATTTATTAGTTGTCCATTTATTACATAGGTTTCTAATTACCTAATCACTTATGCTTCCAAATTATCCAAACCACATACTTACCTAAAACTTGCCCTAGAGGCTGTGGCCTCACAATGGTTACAATCCCAAATTCTCTCAAGTCATCATACTACATGTCACTCCCTTAATTCATTTAAGTGTTCACTTATCAAATTAGCTCACCAAGAACCCTAATCTTTATGCCTCAAAACCGTAGCCATCATTAGGCTTCAATCTCAAACTTTTCTTCCATTAAATTCTATTTTGTCACTTGATTAATTCTAGTCTAATGCTTGTTACACATTAACCATAATTTATCCAATTTTCACCCTAAAACCGTAGCCCTCCAAGAGAGGTTCCCAAATGTTTTTCTTCCATCTCCAATCACATAATCCAATCCAACATTCCATTATATACCACAAATCAATCTAAGGTCACAATTATCACATTATATGTTACACTCTTAATTCACTTAAATTTAGATCATCAAAATCAATCCATTTGTCTTTTTACCAAGACCAAAACCGTGGCACCCTCTTGGATATTAAACCCTCAAAGTCTTCCATTCGTTAGTGTTAATACTATCATTCAATCTTTGATTATATAAGTCTTATTTTACTTGTATACAAAACCAATATTCACCCCTAATTTCTAATCAAAACCGTGGCACCATGTTGAGGTAGGAAACTCCAAATTTTCCATTTAGCAACCCCAACATGATCAAGCACAATTAATATATCAAACATATTCAATAGCATAATCAAGTATCAATCAAATTCAAGAATACTAAATTATACAAAATTTATAATTCAAGCAAGCATACAAAGAGCATACAAGGATGGATTTCTCCATCAACACACACACACAAAGTCTTCTCACCACCATAAGTGGTTGAAGTGAGTAGTCTCCTTCTTACCTAGAGGAGACAATGCAAGAAAACAACTCCTTGGTTCCTTGATTTGCAATTTTCGGATTCCACCTTCAAGGGAACCATAAAGTGGTCAAATTCTCATATTTACAAACTAAAGCTTGAAAAGAATGATCCTTGGTCACATAGGTAACCAAGGAAAACGAAAATGAGAAGAAAATGGAGAGAAATCAAGAATCTTTACCTTGGAAGACAATGGAGACATGGTTGGATTTTGAGCAAACCTTCCAAATGAAACTTGTAGAGAAGATGAAGATGAGTGTATGAATGTGTTTAGTGGAGAGAAAAATCAAAAAGCTTGGCCATCCATGGAGGAGTGATTTTCGGATTTGAAGAAGGAGGGGTAGAAAAGTTGGATTTTTGAAGAGATTTTCTAAAGAGAAAGTGTAGAGGAGGTTAAGAGAAGTCTAGAAATGGTGTTTATGGAGAGAAAAGTAAGAAGAGACTCTCTAATGGTGGCTGGAATTTTCGGATCTAAGAGGAGGAAGAAGAGAAGAGGTGGAGAGAAAATGGAGATAGAAATGGAAAATGGAGAAACTTTCTACACAAAGAAGGTAGAGGAGGTGAAGGCAAGTATAGAAATGGGCTTGGAGAGGCGAAAAGATGAACAAAAATGGAGGAAGGAGGGGCTGCAATTTCGTGCTCATGGTGGAGGTAGAGAGAAGGAGGAGAAAAGAAAAGTGAAGAAGAAGAAGAAGAAGAGAGAGAAAGTGTCTTGAAATTAATGAATTAAAGTGATAATTGAATAATTGAAATGAAGCAATTTCCCTTCCCCTTGGCTGCATTCCAGTGAATGGTGAGAGAAGAGAGAGTGAAAATTGGCTTTCAAGAGAAGCTAAGGGTATTTGGGTCAATATTTGGTCAAAGCTTCTCAAAGAAGCTTTGACTATTTAACATTAAATTTGAATTAAAGTGAATGGATTAGACATAAAGTAGATTGCATTAGGATAATGTGATAGGATTTTTATTACACATAATAATAGTTACTTTGTATTTTTCGACGAGATGAATTTTTCATTTGTATTGATTTATTTTTATCTGTAGAATTTCTCGAAAATTATGAAACCTCGTAAAGCGTGTCAAGTCTCGGGTTTAGTAAGATCCCCGTCGACATGTCCATAGTCCAAGGTTCTCGAGAAAACATCGCGTTTCTCGGTTTCTCGCTCACAAGCATGCAAAACGAAGAATATATTAAAATATTCGACGGTTCCGAAAAATTCCCAGAAAATTCCCAAAAATTGCAAATATTATAAAACGATTATTCGTCATATAATTTTCCAATTTTTGAAGCACTACAGTCATTTTTCCGACTCTGCTCGAGTTTTACGCAAAACGAGGAATATATTAAAATATTCGTCGTTTCTGAAAAATTCTAGAAAAATTCACATAAATCACAAATATTAGAAAATGACTATTGGCGGTGAAATAATTAGTTTCCGGAGCGTTACACTGACCTCAGCAATTCTCAGCTCAGTGCGCACGTAAAACGAGGAATATATTAAAATATTCTAAGTTCTCGAAAAAATCCAAAAAATTTAGAAAATCCCAAATATTGTAAAATGATCATTTATTCTGAAATTATTAATTTTCGGGATGTTACAACACTCCCCTTCAAATAGAAATTTCGTCCTCGAAATTTTCATCCCTTAGATCAAACATTAACATGTTTCTGCATCTTATTTTCTTACCCTCAGATTGTGTCTCTAGTTACGTCAATTTAGATCACCCTTACCAACGCTATCTCTATATCTTTGGGTTGCTTTATTCTTCTATTCTCAATCTTCACGAGAAGTTTCTCATAAATCAGACTCTCTCTGAATTGCACCGGGTTTAGTTTGATGATGTGGCTGGATCGGTGACATACTTTCGCGATCGTGACATATGGAAGATATCATGGAGATTTAGAAAGAAAGGATGACAGAATCTGTTGACAGGTTATTGAACCAAACCTAAAACGAAATTTGATATAGTCCAAAAAATTTTGGAATGGGTTTATTAGTGACCCAGACAGGACGACACTGAAACTAGACGTCATACTCCTTCAAAAACTCTGATCACCTTTCCTGTCTCATGTTCAACCCTTTTTTTTTTATCGAATGGATACTTCAGGTCCCTGTGATTGCTAAAGGCATTGATCGTAGCAAGTGTCTCCATATTCTCAGAGCAATTTTAACTACGGCTAGCACCAAACCGTGAGTTAGGCAATTCCCAATGCGTCCTCAACTACCTTGTGTAAGTCATAACTTTCCCAACCATGCATGAACACATATCCTGGATTTTAATGTGAAACATAAAATTCTCCAAACAGTTCCCTGGGATTAGGTAGAACCAAATCTGACAAGTATCTAAATGTCTCCTCGACTTTTAAAATCTTTCTTCACACGCGTTAGTCCATAGAAGTTTTGATCTTCTTCTTGTAAACTGAGCAAAATATCCGGCTATCTTAGAGGATCCATTGATACTCCTTCAATCTATGTGTCTTCTTCGATAAAACTAACTAATTCCACCAGCTATGTGTCTCTTTTACGGTCTCCGATCTTTCCTTTTGAAGAACTGCTTCAATCTCTTGGGAATCCACAACAATCCTTCCGTTTTGAATTTCATGATCCAAAACTGAACCTTCTCAATTAAGAATCCGTACTCTGATACTTTGGTATTTGCTCTCTCTCCTTTAAAGTCAGGAAAACCATGCCGAGACATCCAACGTGTATCTCCATATTTTCGAGAATAGATCAGAATGTCATCATTAATGACAATGACAGTTCTGTTCTAGGTAAGGACAAAAGATACAATTCATGTCACTCATGAATACGACAAGAGGATTTGTTATTCCGAACGGCATCACGAGACACCCATAATGCCCATAGCGCATTCGAAATCATTTCGGGGACATTCTCAATCTCCCGCGAATTTAATGATGACCAGGACGTACATCTTTCTCCGAGGACACTCACCCTTGATCATAATCTCGTTCGTTTGACGATGGTGCTCATCTCACTGAGACGTTCCATTCTTCTCCCTAACTGACAGATCGTAGTTCATCACGAGAAACTTACTGACTACAATGGTGACAGTCATATTCCCTTTTCTTTTGTCCTCTACAAAAGGTAACACGTATCCTTGGATTTCCTTTCCCTCACAACGCTTCAACTTTGTTAGCTGTTACGAACTCAAAGCCTTAGTTTCGAAAATCACTAAGGTTCTTATCGGAACGCTCAAGCAGATAATGACCAAAAAATAACTGATCAATCTCTGAAATCATGAAATCTAATAGGTATGATTCTTGGTAAGCAAGATAGATCAACAAAAGGTTCAATCTTTAGCAGAAATAGGATAGATTAAACAAACTTAAGTGTCAACGATAAGTCTTAGTAACAGAAATGGAAACAACTACGTCAAAGATAAGAAAGATACAGATGAATCCAAATGATCCATACAGTCACAAATTGTAAAAGGAAAGGGTTACCCCCAGAATTATACAGCACGATTATCGGATCGTCATTTGAGGCGTAACTTCCCTTGTTTAGATCTCCAAATGTTGAGGTCTGATTGGATCTACTACTACTAGCACTTTCCCTACGGGTTGGGCGTTGTTGTTACTTTCTCGGTACCCGTGAACGTAGTTCCCGTTTAACTTGTTAGCTTTTCCATTATTCCTCCTTTGGAATCTAGGTAGTCCATGGTTATCCCAAGTTTGACTTTCCTTCAATAGATTTTAAACCACAACTTCCAATTCTTATTACTGTGCGGTCCTCTGATCTTGGTGAATTGTCACATCAGCTATCCTTCATATTTCTCCTGCGATCGCAACCATACTTCGATGGCCTTATCCTATGCTCATATGTGTAAGTACGCACGAGCCGGTGTCCTTCTCCGAAGACGGACCAAACATAACACAATAAAACAAACGTAATTATTTCAAACAATATTGCCTCCTTCGAATCCAAACACAAAGAGTCACACAATGCACACCATTCAAGCAAGACAAACTAATTTATGAATCTTAACAGCTTCCATCCCGAACTTCTTCATTCTGCCTCCACAGTGTCATCTCTCGTAAGTTGTCCGCTTCCAAACTGCTTCACGAACCTAACTTACACCAGCTATTTCTTTCTCCAGAAGATCGATTTTCCAAAATCCTTTGATCTCCTCACAAAAGAATTCATATTTTCCTAACACAGTACGCCTAGGAGAAGTCATAGTTTCCTGTACACACAGAACATTACATATTGAGTAGGCCAGTCCTCAACATCATGTAACTGCATAACAGTAGCTATCAACATTCAACCTACAGCAAGTCATGCATTCTTTTCCCATCATCTCAATCAAGAGACAAGGAGGTGCACAACAGACCAAATTCTAATATGCCTAAACATAGCAAGTCCATACCCCGGCTCAACAGGATGAACTGCTCTGATACCACCTAATGTAACACCCCTTGATGTAGCAACCAGAGCATAATCGTCATTACACCATAGTTACTAAATCCAAGTGTGTCACAGTCATGATAACAGTAATTTCAATTCTCAAGAGTCTATATTTTTTTTTTTTACAAGTTGCATAGGTAGAAAATATGAGCCTCGAATGAAATATAAATGTATTCAAGCCATGATACAACCACTGAAATAAAATCATATCTCTTATACATATATATATATAGTCAATTTACACAAATCATTGATGACATAGAATATAACAATTACGAGTCCAATAAAATACAAATGCGGGAATAAAACACTAAAAGGGGGAAAAGTAGTGACCCGGGGATAGGTACTACTAGCGTGACAAAGCCGCAACCCCATATACACATACGACGCTCGGAGTCCCAATTAACAAGTCAGGCATCAATACCTCCACGCAACTGCACTCATACGTAGCCGAAGAAACCTTGTCCAAACGCCCAATCCAATCAACCAAAGTGTGGTCCCTCCTATCTTCCTCACGATCTTTTATCGATATAAGTATAAAACAGACATACAAAGATATAGGAAAGAGGTGAGACACCCATCCTTCATTACCATTGCGGCAGTAAGAAAACGACACGGCGCGAAGTGCCCATAAAGCAATACAGTTCATATATTTTATAACGGCAACAGCGGAATTTATCATAAAAGCAATTCAATTGTAAGCAATAATAAGAATTAATAATAACAACGATATTTATAGTAAAGTAGAACAACAGCAGGCAATAGCAGACATATCACAATAGTATTTCCAAGAATTAGCACAACAATCAGACAATCATCACAGTAATAATAATCAGGTCAGTCATAGTTACAGAAATTAAACATTAATAATGACAGAATATATCATGGTTCATATGCATGCTTTCCCAAAGTCCTACTCCATGGAGCTAAACCCATACAATCGGAGAGAAAGATCAGGAGACATGTCTGTGACTCGGCTGCCGAGGAGGCCGGTGCTATAAATCAAATCGTGCACAATCATGGCATTGCACGGACATTCTTCACTAGATCACGATATAGGACGTGTGTCTCGGTCCGGATCGTCGGTGCGTTGCATCGGTCTACCCCACGGGCAGGAGAGCTACCAACCTCCCATTGCGAGGAACCCGCACCCAGACGCCCCAAGGTCAACAAGTGACCTACACTTGTCTATTCGCACCCGCACTAAGGTGTGTTCAATCTCCTAGGCAACTAGGCCTTACAACAGTCCACAAGGACAATCACAATGCATAAGACACTATACATGCACATGTATGATCCACAATTTCATACAATCTCATAATATGCCACATTTAGGCCAATATAAGCATCAATGTATACATGGTCACTCACATGGACCCATAACAACATGATATCAATATGAAGTCAATTAATGCATTATTAGGTTCATTATGAATCCTAACTTAGAATTTATTCCTCTTTTCAAGGTTCATGACCAAATCCAATTCTTGCAACTAGCTTAATATTCCAAGGCAACTCGATTTCCTATAACTTGTAAATTAATTAAGCTATTAAGCCTCACACTCTCTTGTTCTTCACTCACTTAGAATCACCTTAAGTTTTACAATGGTCTCATTCTTAGTCTTCTAAAATTTATGAAGTCTTGACTATACTAAATTCTTCCAATTTATTAGTTGTCCATTTATTACATAGGTTTCTAATTACCTAATCACTTATGCTTCCAAATTATCCAAACCACATACTTACCTAAAACTTGCCCTAGAGGCCGTGGCCTCACAATGGTTACAATCCCAAATTCTCTCAAGTCATCATACTACATGTCACTCCCTTAATTCATTTAAGTGTTCACTTATCAAATTAGCTCACCAAGAGCCCTAATCTTTATGCCTCAAAACCGTAGCCATCATTAGGCTTCAATCTCAAACTTTTCTTCCATTAAATTCTATTTTGTCACTTGATTAATTCTAGTCTAATGCTTGTTACACATTAACCATAATTTATCCAATTTTCACCCTAAAACCGTAGCCCTCCAAGAGAGGTTCCCAAATGTTTTTCTTCCATCTCCAATCACATAATCCAATCCAACATTCCATTATATACCACAAATCAATCTAAGGTCACAATTATCACATTATATGTTACACTCTTAATTCACTTAAATTTAGATCATCAAAATCAATCCATTTGTCTTTTTACCAAGACCAAAACCGTGGCACCCCTCTTGGATATTAAACCCTCAAAGTCTTCCATTCGTTAGTGTTAATACTATCATTCAATCTTTGATTATATAAGTCTTATTTTACTTGTATACAAAACCAATATTCACCCCTAATTTCTAATCAAAACCGTGGCACCATGTTGAGGTAGGAAACTCCAAATTTTCCATTTAGCAACCCCAACATGATCAAGCACAATTAATATATCAAACATATTCAATAGCATAATCAAGTATCAATCAAATTCAAGAATACTAAATTATACAAAATTTATAATTCAAGCAAGCATACAAAGAGCATACAAGGATGGATTTCTCCATCAACACACACACACAAAGTCTTCTCACCACCATAAGTGGTTGAAGTGAGTAGTCTCCTTCTTACCTAGAGGAGACAATGCAAGAAAACAACCCCTTGGTTCCTTGATTTGTAATTTTCGGATTCCACCTTCAAGGGAACCATAAAGTGGTCAAATTCTCATATTTACAAACTAAAGCTTGAAAAGAATGATCCTTGGTCACATAGGTAACCAAGGAAAACGAAAATGAGAAGAAAATGGAGAGAAATCAAGAATCTTTACCTTGGAAGACAATGGAGACATGGTTGGATTTTGAGCAAACCTTCCAAATGAAACTTGTAGAGAAGATGAAGATGAGTGTATGAATGTGTTTAGTGGAGAGAAAAATCAAAAAGCTTGGCCATCCATGGAGGAGTGATTTTCGGATTTGAAGAAGGAGGGGTAGAAAAGTTGGATTTTTGAAGAGATTTTCTAAAGAGAAAGTGTAGAGGAGGTTAAGAGAAGTCTAGAAATGGTGTTTATGGAGAGAAAAGTGAAGAAGAGACTCTCTAATGGTGGCTGGAATTTTCGGATCTAAGAGGAGGAAGAAGAGAAGAGGTGGAGAGAAAATGGAGATAGAAATGGAAAATGGAGAAACTTTCTACACAAAGAAGGTAGAGGAGGTGAAGGCAAGTATAGAAATGGGCTTGGAGAGGCGAAAAGATGAACAAAAATGGAGGAAGGAGGGGCTGCAATTTCGTGCTCATGGTGGAGGTAGAGAGAAGGAGGAGAAAAGAAAAGTGAAGAAGAAGAAGAAGGAAGAGAGAGAAAGTGTCTTGAAATTAATGAATTAAAGTGATAATTGAATAATTGAAATGAAGCAATTTCCCTTCCCCTTGGCTGCATTCCAGCTGTGAATGGTGAGAGAAGAGAGAGTGAAAATTGGCTTCCAAGAGAAGCTAAGGGTATTTGGGTCAATATTTGGTCAAAGCTTCTCAAAGAAGTTTTGACTATTTAACATTAAATTTGAATTAAAGTGAATGGATTAGACATAAAGTAGATTGCATTAGGATAATGTGATAGGATTTTTATTACACACTATTATCTAATGGATAATAGTTACAGTTGACAGAAGTCAGTATTTAATTAATCTGACTGATGAATTTTTCGCTGTATTGATTTATTTTTATCTGTTAGAATTTCTCGAAAATTATGAAACCTCGTAAACTGTGTCAAGTCTCGAGTTTAGTAAGATCCCCCGTCGACATGTCCATAGTCCAAGGTTCTCAGAGAAAACATCGCGTTTCTCTAGTTCTGCTCAGCGCGCATGCAAAACGAAGAATATATTAAAATATTCGACGGTTCCGGAAAATTCCCAGAAAATTCCCAAAAATTGCAAATATTATAAAACGACTATTCGTCATATAATTTTCCAATTTTTGAAGCACTACAGTCATTTTTCCGACTCTGCTCGAGTTTTACGCAAAACGAAAAATATATTAAAATATTCGTCGTTTCCGAAAAATTCTAGAAAAATTCACATAAATCACAAATATTAGAAAATGACTATTGGTGGTGAAATAATTAGTTTCGAGCGTTACAACGACCTCAAGCAATTCTCATTTCGGTCATGCACGCAAAACGAGAAATATATTAAAATATTCTGCGTTCTCAGAAAAATCCAAAAAATTTTAGAAAATCCCAAATATTGTAAAATGATCATTTATTCTGAAATTATTAATTTTCGGGATGTTACAGCTTCTTTCTTGTTATAAGAAAGTTGACTATGTTCGAAAACCAAGGCATGGAATTGACAGAAAATAAAAATTGATCGTGAAAAGCATCAATGATATGTGTGATATCAAAAGGTGAGCCTATCGCAAGTCTGGACAAATGATCTGCAACAACATTTTTGACTCATTTCTTATCTTTTATTGTGATGTTGAATTCTTGAAGCAACAAGATCCACCATATCAACCTAAGTTTGGCATCTTGCTTAGAAAATAAATATCTAACAACAATATGATCGATGAAAACAACAATAGAAGAACCAATTAAATAAGCTCGAAATTTATCCAATGCAAAAATTACAGCAAATAGTTCTTTTTCAATAGTGATATAATTCGTTTATGCACTATTCAAAGTTTGACTTGCGTAATAAATGACATGAGGCTTGCCTTCCTTTCTTTGGCCTAAAACAGCGCCAATAGCAAAATCACTAGCATCACACATTAACTCAAAAGGTAGAGACCAGCTGAGGTTTGCATCATAAGAGCAAATGTCAAAAGACTAATTAATTTTTTAAAAAATTTCTGACATTCTTGAGTCCAATCAAATGGTGCATCTTTTATTAGAAGATTACATAATAATCTAGATATGACACTAAAGTCCTTAATGAATCTTTTGTAAAATCCTGCATGTCCTAAAAATAAACGAACCTCCCAGACTGTTTTTGGAGAAGGCAAATGGGCAATTAATTCAACTTTGGCCTTATTAACTTCAATTCTTTTAGAAAATATCACATGACCTGACACTATTCCTGAGCCCATGTAATGACATTTTTTTCAGTTTAACACAAATCATTTTTCTTCGCATTTTTTAAGAACTTTTTCCAAATTATCAAGACAAATTTCAAATGAATTTCTAAATACTGTCAACTCATCCATGAAAACCTCTAAATAATGTTCAACCATGTCATTAAAAATACTTAGCATACATCTTTGGAATGTTATCGGAGCATTACAAAGGCCAAAAGGCATTCTTCTGTTTGTAAAAGTACCAAGGGACATATAAAAATTGTATTTTCTTAATCCTCTAATGCAATTGGTATTTGATTATAACCCAAATAACCATAAAAAAAATAGTAGTATGGATGTCTTGCGACCCTTTTCAAAATTTAATCAAGAAATAGCAAGGGGAAATGATCTTTCCTAGTGGCAGCATTTGATTTTCTAAAATCAATACACATACGCCAACTGGATAAGACTTGCGTAGGTATTAATTCACATTTTTCATTTTCAATCACTGTCATTCCAAATTTCTTTGGCATAACTTGCGTAGGGCTTACCTAGAGGCTATCAGAGATAGGGTAGATAATTCCAACATCAAGTAATTTGAGAACTTCAACTCTAAGTACCTCTTTTATGTGTTGATTTAATTTTCTTTGAGGTTGTTGAGATATTTTAGCATTATCCTCTAAATGTATTTTATGTGTACAAATTAAAGAATTAATACCTTTTACATCCTTTAAGGTCCATCCAATTACACTTTTATGTCTTTTAAGTACTTCTATCAATATACCTTCTTGATCTCCAGTAAGGGTTAAGAAAATTACTACTGGAATGTAACACCCTCTTTTTACACATGTTACACTTGTATAAGGTTACAGAGGTAGCTTAATACTTGTTTAACATATTTGCTAAATTTTGTGACGTTTTGAGTTAATTTAGGCACTTTGCTGTAACACTGAACGTGCAAAATGGCTATTTTTAACTCACAAAAAGCAAAAATATGTAATTAAAGGAAATAAATATGGAAAGTTCATTTCTAGGTCACAAATGTGTAGAAGAGGATGTGGTTAAATTTTTAAGGCAAACAGAGTCAGTTTGGTATTTTTAAAGATATTGAGTGAGTATTTAAGTATCAAATTGAGACATAGCAGATATGAAAAATTAAGAAAATGGTGAAACAATAATTTTGATGAGTCTTAGAATTTATTCTAAGGTTGTTGGAAGTTAGGAAACTTGATTTAGTTAAATCAAGGTGTTCTTAATAGATACGAAGTTTAGCGAAAGGACATAATTGCCCTCAACTTTATCTTTTAAAAGATGAGAATTTCCTCATCTTTCTCACTTCTCTCACACTGGTTTCTACCAGAAACAAACAAAGACAAAACAGGGAAAGAAAGGGGGAGACGAAGGAAAAGGAAAATAGGAGAAAATAAGTGGGAATCAAGAACCAAGATCCAAGCTTGAGGTAAGGGGTTTTGCTCTCAAACTCTCATCTTTGCTATCTTTTCTTTAGCTTTGAGATGTCCATGGTGAGGTTTGAAAATGGTTTTGCTATGGATTTTCCATTGTTTGGTTTAGATTAACTTGTTATAAACCTAGTTTATGGATCAACTAAAATTGATAGAGGCTTGGTTGCTTGTTTTAGTCTTGAGTATATCCATGAAGCTTCTTGATTTTAAAGTTGAAAGATGAGTATTAATAGGTGTGGTTTTGATCCCAAATCTATACCTAATTGAGCCAATAGGTTGTATAAGAGTTACAACATGATTAGAGGTCTTGAATGATGATAGAAATCATCTAGGAATTGATCTTGAGGAGTAGAACTTGGTTGGAAACCAAGATTATGTAGAAAACTCATTTCTGCAAAATTTCTGCTACAAGATGGCGTCTAGGCGGCATTAGCCATGCCTAGGTGCAGACTGTTAAGTTTAAGACAGAGAGCATGGCGCCTAGGCGCTAGTGCGCCACGCCTAGGCACAGATGTGCCCAAATTATGACAGTCTGTGGTTTTAGTTGCATAACTTGAGCTACAAACATCATATTGACCTGATTCTAGTGGCATTTGAAAGCTAAGACATAAGGTTTCATGTAGTAAAAATTTAAGGATTTTAGAACGAGCCAATCAGTACCAGTTTTTGTTTGAATCTGAGGCAGATTCTGCAGAAAAGGCATTCTGGAAGCAGTAAACCAGATTGCATAATTTCTTGATCCGATGTCGTTTTGACATAAGACCAGTGGCATTTTGAAGCTAACATGAAAGGCTTCTTGTCTATAAAATTTCATAATTTTACCACTTTTAGTTTGTTCCCAGTTTCAGTTTAAAATCAGGTCAGATTCTAGAAAAACAGTGAATGCACTGTTTTAGCTTCTGCAAAATGTCACATAACTTTGGCTACACTCAGCCAAATGAGATGAAGTTTGTGGCATTTGAAAGATATGAGAGAAAGCTATTTGCTCATAAAATTTCAAAATTTTAGAAGTTATGATGCATATTTGGTACAATCTTGAAAATCAGCCTTTTTAGGCAAGATTTGAGGTGTTTCTGGATAGATTGAGCTTGAAGGGTTTGTGAGCCATGTGTTGCTTTCTTTTTGAATAATGTTGAGCTAGGATAATGTGATAAAAGGGAATTAGATTCTTATATGATATATTTTGCTATGTAATGTGTAACATCCCGAGAAAACATGTTAGGCTTATATATGGTCTGAAAGGTAACATGTCAGTTAAGTTTTTGTGATAAACTGAGTTCGTTTAGGCACTTAGTTGCAACCCAAAAATTGAAAAATAGCTTAAAATGACTTAGATAGTAGCACAAATTGCTAAGTTGAGGAAATAAACCTAGAGAGTTTGTTTCTAAATCATAAATAGGGTGAATGAGGAGTAGTTAAATTTGAGAACAATCAGAGTTAGTTTGGTATTTTTAAGCATACTGGTTTTAATGCCGGATTGACTAGCAGCAGATATGAAAAATTAAGATATTGGTGAAACAATAATTTTGATGAATCTTAGTATTTATTTCAAAGTTGTTAGAAGTTAGAAAACTTGATTTACCTAAATTCAAGTGTCCTTAGAAGATATAAAGTTCCAGCTTTAGGTTGTAGTGGCAAAGTTGGACTTTTCCTCTTTTATTTCTCTTTATTCATAGTTGAAGGTAGCCCAAAAATAGAAACAGAAAATGTGAGAAAGGAGAGGAAAGAAGAGGAGGGAAAGAAAGAGGAAGAAGAGCAAGGGGAAGATCAAAGATCGAAGCTCAAAGCTTGAAGGAGGATCTAAGAGCAAGATCAAGGCTTCAAGTTCTTCATCTCATCCATGCAAGAGGTAGGGGTTCTTGAGTTTAAAACTTCATCTCTTTCTTATTTCTCAAGTTTAGACTATTTGAGGTTTAAGATGTCAAAATAAGATTTAGTGGTGTTTTGATTGATTTTCTTACTTGGATGAGTTATAAGTATTGTTTATGACTTGTTCATGCTAAGGGTTTGAATTAGAAACTAAAATCTATCCATTTGGACCTAGAATACTCAAAGTGTAGATTTTGGGATTTTGATGGGTGGTTTAGTGTTTGGATCCATTTTTGATGAAATGAATTGGTGTTTTATGTTTGCCTCATGTTTGTAAACTTGTTTAGGACTTAAAATCATCAAGAAATAATTTTGAAGTGATCAAATTCCTTGTGTGGTACCAATGGAACAATGCCACACTTCTGTAGAATTCTATAGAATATTCTATTGTAGGGTCACGCCTAGGTGTGACTTAACCATGCCTAGGCATGGGGTGGTCAGTCTTAGATCCTGATCAGATAGAGAGTGTCACGCCTAGGCGTGGTAAAACTAAGCCTAGGTGTGAGACAAGGCAACATCCTGATAGCCTGTATTATTTGTTGTATAACTTGAGCTATAGATATCAGAATGACCTGATTCTAGTGCATTCTGAAGTAAACATGCAAGACTATTAGACTATAAAATTTCAGAATTATAGGAGTTAGGATGTACTTTTGGTGCATTCATGAAAAACAACCATTTTAGGTGATAAATCATGAAATGTCAAGATATGAATCATGTTGAAATGAAGTTTCCTACTTGTTGGGATTCTTTATGCATCCTTTTTGGAGTGTATTAGGATGCTACTAGGGATATTTCAAAGAGGAAACAACCTTTTTGTATAGAAGAGAAAGTTTAGACCCTTTGTGCATCCAATAGTTAAGGATTGCCATAAGTAGGTATCTAACACCCTAGGCACTTAGTGTTGCATTGGATATCACACAAGATGTGATGAGATGGTGTAATAGATACAACTATACTAGAAAGAATTAGTAGCATTCACTTTAGTTAATTGGTAAAGGTTTAAGCCTTGGGATATCCTAGAGTAGTGGATTACCTTGGTAGGGTACCTAGAATTTTAAGCAACAAAGTGTTGCAAGTACTAACCACTTGTTATGAGTACCACAATGAGTAAATAAGGAAGCTCAATGTGATACTTAAGCCATGAGACTTTCCCACCTAATGGACTAGTCTTTTAGGTTGGGCTTTCCTCATGGACTTAAGCCATAACAATTAGTGCTTTCATTAAGAGCTAGCCAACGCAGAAGGGGCGACCTAGAAAGGAGCAACCTAGGAAGGAGCGACCAGGGAGACGGCTACATGCACCTGGAGGTTCAGAGTGAAAGCTACCTTGAGTGAGCACCTAGAGTGGGTTGTTGTGGACGTCGGCTTTCAAAGGGAGAAGCAATGTTATGAGTCCCACATTGAGTAAATAAGGAAGCTCAATGTGGTACTTAAGTCACGAGGCTCTCTCACCTAATGGACTAGTCTTTTGGGATGGGATTTCCTCATTGGCTTAAGTCGTAACACCACTTTTGTGTTAGTTTCACTCGAGTGCAGTCGAGTTTGTGTGTTTAGGGATGGTTGTGTACTAATTTCTCTAGTAATTAAGATCTCGTGCATTGTTAAATACACAATAGAATGAATGGTGACTTGAGAGCTTGTCATATTCATTGAGTTTAGCATAAACATGCTTAGTTCTTCTAGTAGTATAGTTGAGTTAGAGATGCATATAGGAAGAGAATTACTTCTTTGAATACTAAGTTAAGTATAGAAGATCAAGTCGTTAAGTATTCCAAGAGTTAGGAGTTACCTAAAATAGGTATTTGGAACCTTAAGCACTCTTACGTGACACAGGTCACTACAGGCAGTGCAATAGCAAGGAGAGCTGGATACAAATAAGAGAGGTATAGTTTACTTATCTCAATGCATGAATTGCTCACTTGTAGTAGAGTTGAGTTAATTGTGCAAAGATCAAAGAGGTATTCATTGGCTCCATAAGTTGAATCAAAATGACGCATTATTTAAGATAGACTCTTTTACAAGGATGAGTTGAGTGTATGAGCAAGTTTACAGTTTGTGAGGACGACAGTTTTCCTCTACCCCAGGTAGGACCTGAATATGATAAGTTCACTCTCTACCTTTGTAACATCCCGGGACTACCTGCAGGATTGACGAGTGTCTCCACAAACCAACACGAGTCTTTTCAGCGTACTTTGTCCTCACTCACACGCATCTTAGAAAACTTCCCGGGAGGTCACCCATCCCATAATTGCTCCAGGTCAAGCACGTTTAACAATGGAGTTCTTATGTTCTAGGCTCCCAAAAAGAAGTTGCAACTTGTTGATATGGCTACGCCTAATCAATTCCTTTAAGTCATCCTCAACTATGCAGTCCCATACCTGCACAATCTCTGAATCCCTCTCATTCCGGTGCGTATTCAGTTCATTCATGGGACCCTTTGCCTAGAAACATGCCAGGAGCCGCTCCTTGTACGTGCCTCTCATGTACCGGCGTCCACTCCCCGCCCTCATCAATCCCGGGACACCACATGAACTAATGTAACACCCTCCATAGGGCATCACATGTACACTAAAACTTAAAGCTTGAGAATCATTTCATAGAAGATTTGAGTTCTAAAAGATGGATTTCTAAATTTCTTTTCGCGGAAACATAAACTTACCGAAGACTATAAGTAAAAATGAAATTAAATTGAACTAATTAATATACATATTATATATATACCACATAATATTCAATAAAGAAATAGAATATATAACTTACAGACTCAGAGAAAACAGTAGCAAACCCAATGACGGGTACTACTAATAGCACGGTAACAACACTAACGAGAAAAACCCAACATACATGTTTCGTTTCTCCACCAAACTGCATCCTATTGAAACTGAGAAGATCACTCCTCGACGTCGTCACCAATCACCGAACATTAAAGAAATAACATTAAAATAATCAAAAAATTCACAGTTGAGTATATATGAAAATATACACTGCCCTAAAATAATATTAAAATAATCAAAAAATAAAAACTCCCAAAAATTCTTAAAAATCGCCAAAATCATAAAATTCACAGAAGTCGAGTCGAATTACTCAAAATAATTTAGAATCGACCAAAACAAATAAATTACATATTCTAGGGGTGTTACAATACTCCCCTCTTAAAAAGAATTTCGTCCTCGAAATTCGTAGTAGTCTTAGAACAATCGTGGATACTACTCTTTCATCTTGTCTTCCAGTTCTCATTTTGCATCCCCGTTTACGTCATTCAGATTACTTCAACCAATGAAAACTCCTCGCCTCGTATTCAACTGCTCCTTTAAAACGTGGAGAATCACACTGAGATGTTCAACATGTTCTTCTCGAGAATAGATCAGAATGTCATTAATAAAGATAATGACAATTCTGTCTAGATAAGGACGAAAGATACTATCCACACAATCTGTGAATATTGCAGAAACATTCACCATTCCGAACAGCACCACTTGAAATTTCTTTGCCCTTGCACCACTTCATTCTCCTGCCTTTGCTTTTAACAGGAAGTGCCTCACAATTCAAGTTCTCTTTTTTAACAATACTGTATCTAATACTATGACATGATTTTGACTATAAATATCCTTTCTTGCAATTGCAATATATAAAAGGACATTATAAGGGTTAGAAAAAAAAGATAGTGAAACTATCCAATATGTTACCGGCATATCCAACAAAGAATTTGATATTGTCTGATTTTAAGAACGAATTTTTTGGGACACTAAAACTTTACTGAAACAATTTACAGGATATGATTAAAGATAACCAATCCATTGATAAGATCACATCTATCTCGTGAAAGAGATAGACAGTTTAGATTTAACAGAAAAGATTGTTTAAGGAACTGGATAGTAACAATGGTTTTGGAAATAAAGTAGAAATAAATAAATCAAAAGGTAACAAAAATATTAATAGCTCTAAATCAACCCACACGGTCAGTTAGTCATAAAAGAATGGGCTGAGCCAAGAATATGTTCTTCGCAATTGCGACACATGAAAGATATCATGAAGGCATAGAAAGAAGAGATGATGGAGTTATCTATACCACCAAACCTATCCAATGGAGAAATTGATGTGGTCCGATGAATTTAAAAGTGAGCTTTTTAAGTTGAACCATTCAACCAATAGGTCTAACAGAGCATGGATGGTTGGAAAAATAGTCAATCCATATTTTTAGATCTCATCTATTTTGAGAAAGAGATAAACAAATTGAATCAGCAGAAAAGATTCAGTCATTTAACATACTTAGGATGATTTTAAGTAACTCAAGTTACCAACCAAAGGTCTTAGTAATAGAAATAGAAATAACCAGGTTAAAAGATAATGAAGACACAGAAAACTCTAATTGACCCACACAATTATAGGCTATAAAGAAATGTGTTACCCTCAAAATTATACAGTATAGTTAAAGGATCACCTTTTGTAACACAACCTTTTTTTGTTTAGGTCTTCAATCTGAGATGCTTTTGCTCCACTTGAAGAATCGATGCTCCATTCTACTTAAGATGTCAAAGCACGTATGTTACTAACAGATAACTTCGTTTTGGGTGGAATACACTTTTCAGCATAATGTCTGGGCATCCTATACTTGAAACAGATGATTCCTTTGATTGTGCAATCCCTTGCTAGATGATCTTTCCCACACTTCCAACATTTTGGTGCAAATGTCACAGTTTGACCAAACCTGCTACCACTAGCTCTTCCTTCACGGAACTGTTGTTGTTGTTGATTTCCCGATGATTACGAATACGTTTTCCACTGGAATCGCTTGGCCTTTACGATTTCTCCTCCTTATGAACCAACATGGTCCAACGTTACGAAATCTTGTATTTTGAGATTCATCCAACTTTGTCTGATCCTAAAACTCGGCTATCGTTCGTTGCTGCTGAGCAATCCTCAGAGCACGTCGTACTACTCCTTCAGCTGTCCTTTGCATTGCTTTCGTAGTTGTAGCCACATTATCAGTGTCACTTCCTGTTTCCTCACGTGCATGTTTACCACGAGTCATCGCCTTTCTTCAAAGACGGACGAATCATAATACAATGGAAACCAAAGTAACCATTTCAAACAAACACTGTCTCCTTTCGGAGTCCAAGCACAGAGAGTCACACAGCACAAACAAGATAGACCTAACCATAAACCCCAAAAGACTCTAACCGTGCTCTGATGCCAACTAATGTAACACCCTCCATAGGGCATCACATTTACAACTAAAACTTAAAGCTTGAGAATCATTTCATAGAAGATTTGAGTTCTAATATATGGATTTCTAAATTTCTTTTCGCGGAAACATAAACTTACCGAAGACTATAAGTAAAATTGAAATTAAATTGAACTGATTAATACACATATTATATATATACCACATAATATTCAATAAAGAAATAAAATATATAACTTACAGACTCAGAGAAAATAGTAGCAAACCCAATGACGGGTACTACTAATAGCACGGTAACAACACTAACGAGAAAAACCCAACATACATGTTTCGTTTCTCCACTAAACTGCATCATGTTGAAACTGAGAAGATCACTCCTCGACGCCGTCACCGACCACTGAACATTGCCTCCAATAAGTCTTAGAAATTCGTTTCTCCTACTATATAAATCAATATAAACACAACAAAGCAATACAGCAAAGAGGTGAGATCCCCTTTCACCAATACCAGTACGATAGCAAAGAATGATACAAATGACAAAGTCATTCCATACATACAAATATCACAAATATAATCATGCTAACAAATTTTTATATTTAGAAAACCGTGAACACTACTTCTTGAAAAACAAACCCTTTGTTTATTTTCCTTGCTTTTCTAATCATCCAATTTTATCATTCATGAAAATATTAATTTATGAATACCTATTTTGAGGTGTGAGGCCGAAATCCCTCTTGGTCCTTGGAACCAAAAATTGTTTTCCTTTCCAACAATTTTTATGGCATACAGCATATATAATCAACATACATATACATGTTTCATCATAAATACCACAAGCATGCCATAATCAAAACAATAAATCATACTAAGCATACAAGCACAAATAAACCATGCTAAGCATATAAACTACATAAACGCATAAACACCCACAAATAATTACATGACCATGGATATGAATCCTCACATGGATTTACCATCCATCAAATACAAAACCATCTCTCACCACCATACTTGGTTGGTGAGATGGATCTCCCTCTTACCTCTTGAAGATCCTCAAAAGCTCCTTGTTTTGCTTCTTTTTCCAAGTCCTTCACCACTAAAAGCTTCTCAATTACAAAACAAAACACAAGTTTATTAGTATATCAAGCTTGAATAAGAGGAACCATGGATCAAACATGGTTTAGAACATGAAAAGAAGAGAAGAAATGAAGTTTTCCATAACTTCACCTTAAGAACCCTAGAACTTGTTCTTGGAAAAACTCCTTGAAGATGAAAGATTTAGAACTTGCTCCAAACTACAAAGTGTCTTAGAATAAGGTAAGGATTCAAGAAATATGGTTGTTTGAAATTAAAGAGTGATAGAAGGCAATTCTTGGGTGCTTGGCCGAAACATGAAGGAGAAGAGAAATGGAGAGAAAGTTTGATAACTTAGCTTCTTGAAATTGATCAATAATGACCAAAACAACATATAATTAGTGTCTTGAAACTTGGATAATCTCCTACACCATCACAAAACCGTCCCCCCTTCTTGCTTCTTCAAAATGTGACCAATCTCCAAGCCACCATTATTTGTGCATCCTTAGCCATTGATTAGTTCAATGGTTAGGATTAATGTAGACTTTAAGTTAGAAGACTTAATTTAGGCCATTAGATCTTTCTCCTTGAAATTATAGCCATTAGATGTGTCTCCAAAATGAAAGATCAAGATTACTCCTTCAAACTTTACATCCAAGGGTCATAAATGGTCTTTGTCACTTTTTTTTTTAAAGACTAAATCTCCACCCTTGATTAAATCAATGGTTGATATTCATAGTCTTCCTTATTAAGCTTGTCTTTACAACCATTGATTAGATCAATGGTGAACATCCAAAGCTTCTTAACTAAGTTTACTCCCACACCATTGATTAAATCAATGGTGATCATCCAATGCTTCTTTATTAAGTTTGTTTCTCAATCGTTGATTAAATCAAGATCAAGTCTCCATCGTTAATTAAATCATTGGTGAATATCCAAACTACCAATGTTGACTTAAGCAGTATAATATTTTTTTTTCTATCTACTATAATCCTAAGAATAATATTTTTATTGTATTTTTATCGCCCAATAATTAAATACAGTACAAAACACAGTAAAAGAAAATTTTAAAAATTGTTTCTGAATTTAGGTTTAGTAAGATCTCCCGTCTCCGTCTAAATAGTATAAATTTTTCTATGTGTAGAAAAATTTTCACTTTGTGGGACCCACCTGGGCCCACGTAAGGCCACTTGGACCCACAAACAGCTCAAAAACAATCAGAGAAATATAAAAATTTATAATCATTTACAAAAATCACAAATATTAGAAAACGTATGAAAATCAAGTCAGATTGTTAAAAATCATTAAGGATTTTCAAAAAGAAATAAAATACGAAGGTTCGTATACAACCCCAAAATAATATTAAAATAATAAAAAAACGTAAAAACTCTCAAAAATTATTAAAAATCACAAAAATTATAAAATTCACAGAAGTCGAGTCGGATTATTCAAAATAATTAAGAATCGCTCGAAATAAATAAAATACAAATTTTCGGGGTATTACAACTATGAGAATCACTTATGACACTCACGTAATGATCCACGTAGCATTCTCATGGCGGGTCTGTCCAATACATCATTACTCTAATATGTATCCATGTGAAGACTTGATATCTCATATCCATGACATGTGAGTTGTGGTCATCAGGCTACACACATACTAGTCTCAATGCAATATTATTGTCCTAATTAACAATAATACTTGACTAAGGACATTTAAGAATAGTATTTTATCCAATAGGATCTCACGATCAAGTCATCCACTTGATGTCCTATGATATCAAACTTACTATTCTAAGGACTTTATTATGTTTATGAAAAATAACACAATAAATGAAATGTCTCATATATTAAAAAAATAGCATAATACAATGTATGTAAATATAGACAAAATGTATTGGCCTCTAGGGCATACACCAACAATGTCAAGTATGAATCTTGTTGAAATGAAGTTTCCTACATGTTGGGATATTTTATGCATCCTTTTTGGAGTGTGTTAGATGCTACTAGGGATATTTCAAAGAGGAAACAACCATTTAGTATAGAAGAGAAAGTTTAGACCCTTTATGCATCCAATAGTTAAGGATTGCCATAGGTAGGTATCTAACACCCTAGGCACTTAGTGTTGCATTGGATATCACACAAGATGTGATGAGATGGTGTCATAGATACGAATGTACTAGAAAGAATTAGTAGCATTCACTCTAGTTGATTAGTAAAGGTTTAAGCCTTGGGATGTCCTAAAGTAGTGGATTACCTTAGTAGGGTACCTAGAATTTTAAGCAACAAAGTGTTGCATGTACTAACCACTCTTGTGTTAGTTTCAATCAAGTGGTGTCAAGTTTGTGTGTTCAGTTCCTAATCGGGGATGGTTGTGTACTAATTTCTCTAGTAAGTAAGATATTTTGCATTGTTAAATACACAATAGAATGAATGGTGACTCGAGAGCTTGTCATATACATTGAGTTTAGCATAATCATGCTTAGCTCTTCTAGTAGTATAGCTGAGTTAGAGATGCATATAGGAAGAGAATTACTTCCTTGAATACTAAGTTAAGTATGGAAGATTAAGTCATTAAGTATTCCAAGAGTAAGGAGTTACCTAAAATAGATATTTGGAACCTTAAGCACTCTGGTGTGACACATGTCACTACAGGTAGTGCTATAGCAAGGAGAGCCGGATACAAATAAGAGAGGTATAGTTTACTTATCTCGATGCATGAATTACTCACTTGCAGTAGAGTTGAGTTAATCGTGCAAAGATCATAGAGGTGCTCATTGGACTCCATAAGTTGAGTCAAAATGACAAGGATGAGTTGAGTCTATGAGCAAGTTTATAGTTAGTGAAGACGACAATTTTCCTTTGCCCCAGGTATGACCTAAATGTGATAAGTTCACTCCCTATCTTGGCAAGTGTTCGTGGAACCAAAGTTTCCTAAATGAACTAGTAGAGGTAGGGTTAAATCATTAGCTTTGCAGTTACAATTCAGTTGTACGGGCAATTGTCTATTGATGTTGACATAAGCGATTGTATGGACAGTTGCTTATATTAACGGTATGTAGGCTATCGGTTTGGCTATACTGCTAGGTATTGTGCAATTATCAGTTATAGTGGATGAAACTCCTATGATAGTTATTATAGACAATGTTTTACAGTTGTATGAGCAATTGTATAATGTTGAGTTTAGTTAATTTATGTATGCAATTTACAATTTTTAATGCCATGAAATAAATGAATATTACTAAGAATTTTCATGTTCTCACCCCTTTCTATGTTTCTATGGTAATAGCAAGTCAAGATTCTTCAAAGGGAAAGAATATAAAGAAATAAAAGTACTAGTGTAGATTAGTTTTATTTGTTTCTTTTATAGACAGAGTTGATGCATTTATTTATATTAGCTTTGAGGATGTATATAACACTTTGCCTTTGGGGTTAATGTTGTATATGTATAAGATTTTCAGTTATGGCTCTGCATAATTATTTATGAATGTTATGGATTAGTTGATGTTTAAGTTAGAAGTAGCATAACTATTACTATTTATCCATGTATTAGTTAGTTATACTATGGTAACGGTATTAGGGTGTTACATAATGTTATGTCAAATTGATTTATTTAATGGATGTGAATCATTGATTATGTCATGTATTGATAAATGATAAAAATAAGGCATTGAGCCATGATAGAATGTGATGTATAACAAATGTAATTGATGTCAATGTTTAATGTTATGGTATAAAAATGATCATATTATGAAACATTGAATATACCTTGCATGATATTAATGTTGATGATAGGCATAATTTTGGGAAGTAATATAAAAAGAAGGGTAAAGGTAGATGAGGTTGAATGAGTCCCTTTCTACAATCATATAATGGAATGTATAAATGGAAAGTTTAATGATTCTAGTACTAGCTTCCCTATTATGCAAGGAAAATTATAATTAAGTAAGTTAACGAAGGAAATGTTTTAATATTATGCATGTTTTGTTTTCAAACTTGTTATTTGATGTTTCCATGTATTGTAAATTTATGGCTTGAACAAAAGGACTCCAAGTAGCTTGGACAAAAGGGCTCCAAGTGAGTTAGAAATGTTTGGTAGTGCATGGAACAAAAGGGCGTCATACCTATCCAGAAAACAATGCAAGGAACAAAAAGGCTTCTTGGAACAAAAGAGCTTCCTGGAAATATTCAAATAACATGTGTTTTCCAAAACAAAATCTTTTAAAAATCATTACATGAACATATTTTAGGATTTTCATTTGGCATAATCATATATTACCATGCATTGCATAAAAATTGACAATTGTATAGGCAATTGTCTTGTTTTTAACAAATTAAAATATTAAGGATAAGAGCTAGTTAGAAAAGGCTGAGAATAATACTTAAAGTGAGCTAGTATTGTTCTTAGTACAATGATATATGTTTAAAGTATATATTGTTCAAATATGTTGTTACATAATTGTAATGCACCTAGATATAGTAACCACGACACAATCGTCATTATACCATAGTCACTAAGTCCAGGTGTGTCACAGTTACGAATTACAAAAATTTAAAAATAATAAGTTATGTCTTGATTCATAAATAGAAAGTACGAGCCACAATATGAAATGTAGTTATATTGACTTACATTCCAAATACACCATCGGTTTAATATAAAATACATATCCATAATCAATGCATAAAATAGCTTACAACAATATTAAACCCAAATTTTACATGACATGACATAGCTACCATATAAAAGTTTGGCCTTCTCCGAAGTCTAACACGTGAATGGAATGATCCTGCACCTGATCTTCTTTAGCATTCCCGATAGGTAATATTCGCCCTTGCGACACTTTTGGACGGACGGGAGTACGAACATGTGTTATAACTGAAACCTCTCTAGGGAAGAGGCGGCAGTTATTCCATATCTCTCCAATGGGTATAGTGAACTCTACGCGTACAAGAACATAAGATATGTTCATACCAGCTCCAGGTTCATTACTGCACTGAACAAGGGTCACATCCCCAATGTACGTAACACGCCCCGTTTCACGGTCAAAATGCTAGGCTTCCAAGCCACTATGAAACTATATCCATGTACATAGCAAAGGAGGTTGTGCAGATGCCATCACAATGAGACAGAAGTCGATTCTCCAACAATAAACTAAGTAAATCCAGCTTGGGCTCTTCACGGTCTTTATTCAATGCAACATAAGACAGAGTAATAAAATAAAGAGGTGAGACACCCATCTTTCATTACCATTATGTCAGTAAGAAAACAACACGGCGTAGAGCACCCACATAGCAATGCAGTTCATATATTCCTTAACAGTAACAGTAGGATTTATAGCAAAGCAGTACAATTATACGCAAACATAAGAATCAATAACAGCAGGCAGGTCGCAATAATATCTCAAGCAATCAGTACAATATCCAGACAATTATTACAGAAATAGAACAGATATTTTCATAGTCACAAGTGTTCATGCTCAACAATTTATAAGACTGATAATGAACAGTGCACAATGCATTATGGTACCACAAATCCTACTCCATGGAGCTAGACATCAACATTTTCGGAGTGAATGATCAAGGAGTAATGCCAGTATATCGTTAGCTGTTAAAAATAGTGTGCTTCATCTCATAAAATATTTGCACAACAATGGCTTATACATGGCACCTCGACAGTTGATCACGATATAGGACAGCGTTTCAATCCAGATCGTCAGTGTGCTTACATCAGTCTACCCCACGGCACAGAGGAGCTCTTACCTGTCCATGATGAGGCACCCGTACCCCGACACCCCCAGGGCCAACCACTATGACCCTACGCTTAGTCTATTGGCACCCATACATAGGTGTTATTCAAACTCCTAGGCATACATCGCCTTTCTCAAATATGTCCAATGAACAACACATATGCATGACGACGCAATGTCCAATCATGTATGTTTATTAATGATACATTTATCATATACAATACCACAATAGTATATAATCATTCTCAATGTCAATTCATCATTTCAATGATACATTTATCATATATAATACCACAAGGGTATATAATTATTCTCAATGTCAATACATCATGATCTCCTTAAGAAATTCATCAATAAATACTTAGCCCCACATAGGGTCTTACAACAATATGGAACCACTTCTCAACCTCAATGTATGTTTATGGTTCATCAATTATCAACATTCTCCATTAAGGGTTCAACGTTTCCAATAACTTAAGTCTTGATAAATTATGAAATTCCTTAGGTTAAATAGCCCTTAAAATCGTGGCCTCACAAGCCTTCAAGGTTCTAAATTTTTCTTCCATTTCATGTACTAGTCTCCTGATACCTAATTACATAGCTTTCGTTCCACATGGAATTAATTCAATTCCTCATCAACAATAGATATTCATGGTTTATCAATTATCACAATGTCCACATTATGAATTCTCATTTTCAAAGTCTTAAGTCTTTGGTCAATTATGAAAATTTTAAGTTAACTAACCCTTCAAAATCATGGCCCTCTTAAGTGTCATCATTCAATTTAATTTTCCACTTCATTATAGATTATACATATCTCTAGATCTTAAATCTCCAAAGATGCACCTAGGCATTGTAACACCCTCCTCAGGGTATCACATTTCTGACTCCCAACTCATAATCTGTAAAGAAGTTCATAAAAGGTTTGAGTTATAAAATGTGAGTTTTAAAATTTCTTATTACAGAAACATAAACTTACTGAAATCCATAAGTATTACTGAAAATATATTTGAACTGATTAATATACAATATTGACACCAATTAATATTTAACAATTTAAAGAGAAATATAAAACTAACAGACTCTCTTTTTTAACAGTAGCAAACCCCATCATAGGTCTTACTTAATAGCATGGTAGAACACTAACGGTAAAACTTAACATACTTATTTCCTTCTTGTATCCATCTTGATGCATCAAACATTTGTTCCTTGTTCACACTGCACACTATCGAATCCTGAATGGCTACTCCTCAATGTTGTCACCAATCTCAGAGTATTTACCACCCGTCATGTCTAAGACAACTCGTTCTATCTATTATATAATTTTTACAACACAAGCCTAACCAAACAATATAACAAAGAGGTGAGATCACCTACGCCAATACCAACATGGTAGCACAGAGATAATACAAACAGCATACCACACAGATATATCATATCGTAATTCCAATCAATATTATTTATTGTAACAGATACAATAACTAATAATTATCATCATGCCATTAACATTATTATCATCACATAATAATTACCACAATGTCATCACATTATTATTATCATCATCATCCAAGTATTTCAATAATTCAATTATCATAACCAATACTTAATAATGATGCATATGTTATGCATGTGCACATAGACTCAATGTCCTACTCCATGGAGGTTTTCACAATTTCGAGAAGAATGCTATGTTAATTGTCAGCCTTAGCCCAAAGACAATCTTCCAGATTAGCCCACAGACAATGCCCAGCCTTAGCCCACAGACAATTATCCAGCTTTCGAAAAGAATCATGTTCTTGTCAGGTATCGTCAATGCGTTGCAACAGACTGCATCGCCAAATGGCATATGGACCAGCCTTAGCCCACAGACAGATATCCACTGGTCGACCGCCGCGCCTTGACGCACCCCAAGATCCATCACAAACCTCACGATCAATTCACATTCTCTCTTCAACCACAAGGGTCCCAATAGCATCAACTATCAATTTTTGTTCAATTCAAAATCATCATATGCCTGCATATCTTTCCAATGCATGTTTAATGCACCAATGCCAATCACAGGCAAAATTCCTCATTTCCAATGCATGTTCAATGCACCAATGCCAATCATAGGCAAAATTCACACTTTCAAATTCAGGGTCCACACATTGGCCCATTCTCAGTTTTAATTTCATTATCTCATAACCAGGGTCCACATACTGGCCCAATAGTAATCATACTATATATTTAATCGCAAAATCATGTTATCACGTTTACATAGTCATAAAACACTTTTATCGTGTTTTCACAATCGCGCAACATTTCTGTTACATTTTCATAATTTTGCAACATTTCTATTGCGTTTTTAAATCACATAGCGATTTTTCCATCATTTCTCAATCACGTAAAAATATTCCATTCATTTTAAAATCACGTAGTGATTTTTTAACGTTTTCATCAATCACGTAAAAATATTCCACCATTTTTAAATCGTGTAGCGATTTTTCAACAATATCTCAAACATGTAAAAATATTTAAACACTTTCCAAATTGCGTAGAAATATTTCAATATTTTTCAAATTGCGTGGAAATATTTAAATGTTTTTCAAATCGCATAGCTTAAATATCACGTTTTTAAGTTACGTAAATCATTTTTCACTATTTTTCCATTATGAAAAATATTTCTCAACCTTCAAAAATTTCATTTCAACCTTTTTCAAAATAATATGACTATTCACATTATTTTCCACATTTTCTTACTCAAGAAAATCCTTTTCACAGTATATTCCACAAATTCACAATTCCATTGAATTAAATCAATGTTTCTAACTTTAAAAATTACTAACGCTCTCCAAAACCCAAAAGATGAGTTACACGTTAGTAAATTTTAAATCACCATTATATTCTCCATTTTTCTCAAATCTATTTCAAAATCAATCTTCTTCAAAATAAATTGAAGTTCAAACACTTTCAACCTCTTTCTATTTTTCAAGTGATAAAACACTTTAATTCCCTTTCCAAAATCCTTATACTAAATCA
Source organism: Ormosia emarginata (assembly GCA_029884605.1). Lineage (NCBI taxonomy): Eukaryota > Viridiplantae > Streptophyta > Magnoliopsida > Fabales > Fabaceae > Ormosia > Ormosia emarginata. The sequence continues at coordinate 1,125,903 of JAQQTP010000033.1, read as the reverse complement.
AATTACATTTCTACTTGGAAAACCACTTTGTTTCATAAAACCAAAGCATTTACAAACCTTCAAAACCGTTGTACATGGTTATTTAAACCATCAAATATTTTTCCTTCTAAGTCAATATGGTTTTACATAAACAAAACCATTAAAAATTCCTTAACAAAACCGTGAGACTCATGGTCTTTAAAATCAAATCATTTGTTCATTTTCATTTTTCACTTTCTTTGCAAATCCTTAAAATCATCAACTCATTGCTCTTTTCATTTAAAACTCATGATTTGTAAAATACTTGAAATATTCTTATTCAAAAATGTCATTGAGTTTCATTAAATTCCATTCTTGTTTTTATACAAAATAAATTAATAAAAATTCTTCTCAAAACCGTGAACACCACTTCTTGAAAAACAAACCCTTTGTTTATTTTCCTTGTTTTTCTAATCATCCAATTTTATTATTCATGAAAATATTAATTTATGAACACCTATTTTGAGGTGTCTTGGCCGAAATCCTCTTGGTCTTTGGAACCAAAAATCGATTTCCTTTCCATCATCAAATCATGGCATACATATACATATTCAAATATATATCACACGCATGCCATAATCAAAGCAATAAATCATGCAAATCATACTAAGCATAGGCAAATAATCAAAGCACATAAACACCCACAAATTATTACATGACCATGAATATGAATCCTCACATGGATTCACCATCCATCAAATACACAAACCATCTCTCACCACCCTACTTCGTTGGTGAGATGAATCTTCCTCTTACCTCTTGAAGAACCTGAAAAGCTCCTAGATTTGCTTCTTTTTCCAAGTCCTTCACCACCAAAGATTTCTTAAACACACAACAAAACATATATTTATTAGTAAATTAAGCTTGAACAAGATAAACCATGGATCAAACATGGCTTAGAACATGAATAAGAGAGAAGAAATGAAGTTTCCTTACACTTCACCTCAAATACCCTATAACTTTGCTCTTAGAAAAACTCCTTGAAGATGAAAGATTTAGAGAAAGTCTCCAACATGAAAGTTGCTTAGAATAAGGTAAGGATTCAAGAAATATGGTTAGTTGAAATTAAAGAGTGATAGAAGGTTGTCTTGGGTGCCTTGCCCGAAACATGCATGGAGAAGAGATGGAGAGAAAATTTTGAAGAGCTTTGCTTTAGGAAAATTCAAGAATGATGAAGAATGATCAATAATGACCAAAGGTGATCAATTATGGTCTTCAAATGTTGCTTTAGCTTCTAAATGCAGCACAAAATTGTCCCCCTTGCCATGCATTCTTCAAATGCAACAAATCTTCTAGCCACCATTTTAGGCAATCTTAACCATTAATTAGATCAATGGTTAGGATTTAATGTAGCTTCTAAGTTTAGGCTTAGATAGAAGACTTAATTTAGGCCATTGGATCTTTCCTCCTTGAAATCCTAGCCATTAGATGTATCTCCAAAATGAAGGGTCAAGATTACTCCTTCAAACTTTACATCCAAGGGCTATAAATGGTCCTAGCCACTTTGTAAGACTAAATCTCAATCGTTGATTAAATCAAGATCAAGTCTCCACCGTTGATTAAATCAATGGTTGATGATCAAGCCAATAATATTGACTTAAGCAGTATAATATTTATTTTTCTATCTGCTATAACCCTTCGAATAATATTTTTACGGTATTTTTATCACCCAATAATTAAATACAGTACAAAACACAGTAAAAGAAAATTTTAAAAACTGTTTCCAGATTCAGGTTTAGTAAGATCCCCTGTCTCCGTCTAAACAGTATAAATTTTTCTATGCGTAGAAAAATTTTCACTTTGCGGGACCCACCTGGGCCCACGTAAGGCCACCCTGGGCCCACAAACAGCCCAAAAACAATCAGAGAAATATAAAAATTTATAATCATCCACAAAAATCACAAATATTAGAAAACGTATGAAAATCAAGTCAGATTGTTAAAAATAATTAACAATAAAGAGAAATAAATACATAAAGATTTTCCCCAGCCCGAAAATTATAATTTTCCTGACACGGAATAAATCACACAAAACGATCAAATGTACTGATGGAATAATCAAAATAATTTTACAGTACACAGAAATCACTAAATAGTAGAATTTTGTTAACTATCAAAATTACTGTCAAATAGTTATGAAATTTGGGGTGTTACAGGCATCATTTAAACCTTAAATTTCCTCTCTAAAATCGTGGCCTTCATAGGTCTTCAAAGTCCCAATTTTCTTTCCATTTTATGTATTAGTATCTTGATATCAAATCATTTAAATCTTAGTCCACAACAATTTAACCCAATCCCTTGGGATTTTAAGGCCAAAATCGTGGCCTCACTTTAGGTCATTAGATCCTTAAAAATTTCCATCTCAAAATTCCAACATTAACATTCAATCTTTAATTGCATAGTTTCATTTTATTGTGTACAAAAATCAATTTACAACCCAAATTTCTAGTCAAAACCGTGGCACCATGTTAGGGTAGGAAACTCCAAATTTTTCATTTAACAATCCTGTAACATCCAAAAATTAATAATTTTATGATAAATAGTCGTTTTATAATATTTGTGATTTTTGTTAATTTTTTTGTATTTTTCTGTGAACGCAGAATATTTTAATATTATTTTTTGTTTTACGTGTGCATTGAGTGGAGCCTGGAAAATGAAATATTTTTTTCGAGAACCTTGAACTATGGAAACATCGACGGGGGATCTTACTAAACCTGAGACCAGACACGATTCATGAGATTTTATATTTTTCGAGATTTTTATCTGATAAATAAAAATCGCTGAATAATTTTATTATCCGTTAGACAATAAATATCAGTTTTTATTAACTGTAACTTTTGTCCACTGATAATAAATCTGATACAATGTTAATCACATTTTAGAGAATGCTTTGATGACATCACCATGGTGACATCATCACCATGACATCACTTTGACTTTTCAAGGGAAGGAAGCTTCCTAGTACCTTCCTTTTGGCTTGTTGGAGAAGTTAGGAGGAAGCTTCCTCGCACCTTCCTAATGGCTTCTTCAAGAAGCCAATTCTTCTCTCCTCCTCTCCACCACACAATTTTTAGGGCTCTTTGTGGCCACACAATTTAATTCATACACTTACACAAAATACACCTAATTACACATTTCACTTCATTTCACTTTGCTATCACTTTCTCTCTGTACATTTTTCTCTCAACCATTTTTCCTCCTCCTTCTTTCTAACTTCACGGCAATACCCATTTGGAGAGCCAAAATTTGTGCTTCTCACTTTACCATCTTCATTCCAATTTCAAACACACAAACGCTACTACTTTATCTCTCTATTTTCTCTCTTCATCATTTCCTCTCATTTTCTCTCAAACTTCATCTTCTCCATCTTCTCTCTACTCCATGGCAATGCTCCATGGTTAGGGGAGCCAAGGTTTGCTTCTTCATTTTACCACTTCCATTCTTACTTTCAAAAGCTTCCAAGACACTTTCTCTCTCCATTTTCTCTTTTCTCTCATTCTTCTTCAAGTTTTCTCTTTTCTCTTTTCCTTCACCCTCTCCACGGCACCACCATCTCCACCCACCTCCACCATAGCAAAAATTTCAAGTAACCACATTTCCTTGATCTCCATTATGTTAACTAAAAAACTAAACCCTTTCCTCTCCATTTTCTCCCCTCTTCCACGGCCAAAACCACCATTGTTGGCCATCCAAGCTTTTTCATTAAACCAACCCTTGATCTTGAATCTAGACACCATTCTAAACAACTTTCATGTTGCGACCACCACCAAAATCATTCATTTTTGTTTTGGATCCATCAAGCTTCAAAGTTGGAGACTTTAAGGTAAAGTTCATAACTTTTCCACCTTTTCTCCTCATTTTCGTAATCCTTGATCTCTTAGGTGATCAAGGTTTCCTTTTCTAAGCTTTGATGATGATTTTGATGAGTTTTGATGTCCTTAGGGTTTCCTTGCAGTGTAGTACGAAAATCCCCACAAGGGACCAAGAGGCTTGCTTCCTTGTGTTGTCTTCAAGAGATAAGAGGGAGATAATCTCTTCAACCTATCTTGGTGGTGAAGAGACCTTGTGTGATTGTTTGATGGAGAAATCTATATTTGTATGCTTACTTTGTTTTGGTGATTTTGCATGCTTATGTATTCTTGATTTGGATTAATGCTTGAATAGTGATCTTGAATGTATTAAATGTGTTGAAAATGCTTGATCATGTTAGGGTTGTTAAATGAAAAATTTGGAGTTTCCTACCCTAATGTGAGGCCACGGTTTTGACTAGGGTTTTGGGATATAAATTGGTTTTGTGTACAAATAAAATGAAGTTTATGTAACTAAATGTTAGAATTAATGGATAGAAAATTTTAAGGGTTTAATACCCTAAAGTGAGGCCACGGATTTGGCCATGGGTCCTAAGGGATTGGATTAAATTGTTATGAAATAAAATTTAAGTGATTAGGTATCAAGAGACTAATGTATGAAATGGAAAGGAATTAAGATTTTGAAGACTTAGGGAGGCCACGGTTTTAGAGAAAACTTGGGGCTTCAAATGATGCCTTAGTGCATCTTTGGAGATATTGAAACTTAAGTGATTTGGTGTTAAGGAATTAATAACTGTAATGGAAAGATTTAAAGGAAAAAGACTTTATCTTATGGATTGGAGTGATTTTGAACATAAGGGAAGAACAAGAGAGTGGTGAGGTTTGTAAAACCTTCGAGTAATTTTTAAGTGTGCTATCGCTCTTGAGAATTTAATACTAGGCTATTGTGGATCCGTGTTTGGGATTAAAACTCTGTTAATGCTTAAATTGGCCAAATTGTGGCATATTATGGAAAATGTGTAATGTGAAATATATGTGAACATGTTGATATCTAACGTGGCCAAATTGTGGCATATTATGGAAAATATATCATTATTGTTAGATATACATGGTTGTGCATGGAGTCAACATGCATTGAGCATTATACACTATTAGTTATTGTGCCGATGTGTTGAAACCGGGTGGATCAGTGTTATTATATAATTGCATAGGCGGTTATGTAATAGCATTGACACTAATGGTATTAGACAATTGTATGGGCGATTGTTTAATATCATTGGGGACAGTACCATGATGGCTTGAGTTATGCATATTCGCATTGAACAATTTGCTCAGTCGATGACTGTTAAAAGGCTGGATGAGCCTATGATTAGACATTAAATTAGTATGCGTTGAACAAATTGCTCAATCGATGATTGTTAAAAGGTTGTATGAGCCTATGGATGAGAATTGAATAAGTGAGATCCAGTGAAGGATCTATGGGGGGCGTAAAGCGCAGTGTATGCCGATTGCACGCATTACGGACCCAACAAATCACTATTCTTTACTCGGTGAATCAATGAGAATTGATAATGTGGTCTGTGATGGATCTATGGGGGGCGTAAGGCGCGTTGAAAACTGATTGAACGCATTACAAGCCTGACAAATCACTATCCTTTTGTGGTAAATGAGCGAGAATTAAATAGTGTGATCCAATAGAAGGATCTAGGGGCATCAGGGCACGGTGATTCATCTTTATATATATGCCTCTGTGATTCTGGCCATGAAGAACCGTTGCAACGCTTTGAGGGTGACCTGACAAACATTATTCCTTTCGTGGTCCGGTGTCGACTATCTGTGAGGCTGGCAGATCTTCTGGAATGTTCATCTTTGAAATGGAATATAAAATCTTGGTACCAAGTGCACATATGTTATGAGTCGGCATTGTGAGTCGGCATATCATTTGACACTCATTTATGTGATGATTATACTGTTGTGTTATTGATGTCATAATTATCCGATATGTTTTAACTGTTCATTATCTGAGATTCTATGGCTGTTTTCTTTTATCGTATGTGATCACTGTTGCTTAAATGTTATTGCTCTTCTATGTGGGCATTCTGCACCATTCTGTTTCTTTACTGCCATAATTGGTAATGTAAGTATGATATCTCACCTCTTTCCTGTATCCCCGTATTTCTGTTTTATATTCATATTTGATAAAAGATTGTGAGGATGATGAAAAGGGGCCACACACTTGCTATTTGGACTGGGTCGATTCATTATCTTCGAGATGGCATTTGGACGAGATTTTTGGTTACGTACGGATGCAACTTCATGGGGGCACTGATGCTTGTCTTGTCGACTAAGACTCAGAGCGTCGCATGTATTTGGGGTTGCGGCTTTGTCTGCTTACTACTATTCCCTTTTGTACTTTTATACCCGTTACCTTTTATTTGAATATGTAAGTACTATATTTTGTGTTATTAGTGATTTGTGTTAGGGACGAACATATTATATATGAAATATGTTTTTCTTCAGTGGTTGTGTTCTAATGGTTGGGTACTAAATATGCATTCATTCGGGACTTATATTTTCCATCTATGTATAAATGAAATAAATATTTTTGTAAATACTATTTTGAGACTGTGACACACCTAGATTTAGTGACTGTGGCAATAATGACGATTGCGTTGTGGTCACTATATCAAGGGGTGTTACAAACCCTAACATGATCAAGCATATTTAACACATCCAATATATCCAAGATCACCATTCAAACATTAATCACATTCAAGAATGCTTAAACATGTAAAATCACCAACAAAGTGAGCATACAAAGATGGATTTCTCCATTAACAAACCCACAAAAGTCTCCTCACTACCAATAATGGTTGAAGTGAGTAATCTCCCTCTTATCTAAAGGAAGAACACGAAAATAGGCTCCTCTTTTCTTCTTGGTGAATTAGGTTTTGGGATCCAAAAACCCTAAAAATCTCAAGACAAAAGAATCAACATCAATGGTTGAAAAAGAATAGATCCATGGTCATCAATGAGGCCATGGAGCATGAAAATGAAGAGAAGAAAGAAGAAAAATGAAAACTTTACCTTACAGTTTGAAGCTTTGTGTTGGATGACAATGGAGGAAAAGTTAATTTTTGAGAAAAACCCTCCAAATAGAAGTTGTAGAGAAGGTTGAGGGGAGTGTAGAAATGGTGTTTATGAAGAGAAAAGTGAAGAGAAATGGTCACAATGGTGGCTGGAATTTTCGAATTGGAGAGGAAGAAGAAGAAAGAAAGAGGATAAAATGAAGAAGATGAAAGTTAGAGAGAGAAAGTGTTAGGTTTGAAAGGAGATATTTTGGCAAAGTGTGTTAAGTGTGGGAAGCAAAATTTTTGCTTCCCCAAGGGCCCATTTCCACAGCAAAATTTTTGCTTCATAAAAAAAGCTTATAGCGCGCCATTTTTCAAAATCATGATGTGGGCAATAATTTACCAAATCTTTAAAATTTTCCCAACATTAAAAATATGTTTCATTTAAATTTTTGAAAAAAATTTGGATTTTCCTTTTCAAAGCATTGGTTTCATGTGTTGGAAATTTTTTTTAAAAAAACTCACTTTGCATTTCTTACCATGTGCTAATTGCTCTTTGTTTTAAAGTGTTAAGCCAAGTTTTTGCTTTATCTTTCAAAGAAAAAGGAAACAATTTAAGCTTAACAATTTTTACAGTGCAATTTTGATAAATGAAAGTGATACATATTTCCTCAAATTCTTTTAGATGAAAATATGAGCTTTCAGATTTTAAACCATGGAAATTAAGAAGTAATGAAATCATACCTGGTTTAAATATAAAATTGTTAGCATTGAGTGCAAAGATAAAACATGATGGACTAAAATTTTGAGGTGGTTGCAAATATTTGCGCATAGTTCGCAACGGTTGATTTTCATGTTCATTATATATACTTTTATTTTAAGCCATTGTGTCTAATGTGTGTGATTATGATTCAAACAGATCAATATATAAAGTATAATGATTAATTTTAACCAAACAACCAGAATTTGAATCACGATACCAATTAAGCATAAATAAGTGACTTAAAATAGAAAAGAAGATGTACAAGTAGGCGGTATAAACCAGCCATTAAATATGAACAAATAGGTGGTAAAACCAGCCATCAAATATCATAATTAGTAAGTTAAGTTAGAAAATTAAAAGAGTAAGGAAAGAATAAACTAGATAGTGAAGTTTACTTAAAGAAAGAAAACCTCAATAAATTTGTTCTTCAAATCAAGTCCCCGGCAACAGCGCCAAAAACTTGATACAAATGATGTGTTGCAAACCCAAGTACAGGTTGTCTCAAGTAATAAATTCTCGGGAGTCCAAAGTCGATCCACAGGGAATTGATAAAGAAAAATTCTGAGGTAAGGAAATGATTTGTCACAACAATAAATGTGATAAAACTTGTTCACAAATGAAAAAATGAGTTGCTTGGGCTAGGAGATCCACTCTTGGTAATAAATTAAGGACAAGATTATTTCTTTTTTATAACTCAATTGAAATCAACGCATAACAGAGGTTTTAATCGGAAAATACAACATTCAAAGTTCATTTAAGATTATATATGTAGTTATATTATGGTTCCTTTAATTATTTACCAACACCAACACTTGTAAATGAGTTCAAGCATTCATTGTGTCAACCTCTTGTCTGTAATGAATCAAGATCTCCACTTTACAAGGAGGGTTTCTAAATTGATTGAAAACAAAATACAACACATATAATGAAAACTTGATAATATAACATTCAAGCACAAGAAAGAGATTAATCTAACCTTATTTTATTACCAAAAGCTGCACTATTTCTCCCAACCAAAATAAAAGTTAGTTACTCATGAACAAGAAGAAAGAAAGAAAGAAAGCAAAAAGAAGAAGAAGATGAACATAACTTCTATTTAGAATAAAAGAAAACTACAACAAGATGATACATGAACTTGGTCTTAATCTCTCAACCAAAATGTCTCTAATGAGCAACTAATGCAACTTTTTATAGAGCATGAAAAGTATAAAATGACAATAAACTTATTTAATAAGTGGTTGCATGAGTGGGTGGGTGAGTGAAAAATGACAGTAGAGTTATTTAAAGAGTGGGTAGATGATAGGTGGATGAGTGAAAAATTATTGTCATGTTTGTCTCTCCACTTGCACCAACTAATTTAGTTATCTTCACATGATTATAACTATATTAAAACGTCATTATCTTGAAAAGTGGTCTTCATAAGAGTAGAAGATTTTTGTCTTAGCTTCACAATGCCACCAGTTTCAGCCTAATCCAACTCCTACACCCCAACTTATCTCCCAATCTTTGCACATTGTTCAGGTTCCGGTAACAACACCTGTGTTTTGACTTCTAAATCCAATTTGACCCACTAGACAACTGATTTAGCTTTTGAGTTCTCATCAAAGTTGTAGATTTGAGTCTTAGATTTCATTTGGGCTTAGTTTGGTATCTATTGAACTCCTACAATTCAAGATATGGGCTAATGAGTGCATAGATGTCAAGCTATCAAGATCAACATTCTGGCTCTTGCTTCCACTTCAATTTAAATTATCCAAACGTGTGATTCAACTCTTGAAGTCTTCATGAAACTTGTAGAGAATTAGCTTAACTTTCCTACAAGACCAGAATCACATCAATCAAATATTTGTAACTCAGATTATAACTAATTTACTGAGTGTTGTCAAATAAACAAATTAAAGTCAATTCATGCAAAAATTCCTTCAATGATCTAATTAGGCCTAATATTATAAAATGTGACAAAATTAACTTAATTAAGCCTAATTAAAAATTTAAGAAGTCCAATGAGAAGATTATTAAATGAATAAAATTACTATCAAATGACACAACTTTTGTTAATTTATTTTCTTATTTAGCGATGTAATGGTAATTGAACACATTTATTTTCTTTATTGAGAATGACGTATACCATACTGTTTATTAGTTATGATTGTTAAATTAAATAGTATTTAATAATACTATTTTTAAGCATTTTGAGTTGCACCAACTTTAAGGTTAATAACTATTTAACATATTAATAAGGATTGGTGCATGGGCCAGTAGTATGGCCCATACTACATAGGCCTGTACAAGTGCATTTGGCTTTTTATGGGAGGTCGATGGTGTTCAAATGGATTGTTTGTTGAGGGACACTGAGCACCATACCCTACGTGGATATTAAACAAACTAAGGTGGACATCTTTCACTAGAAATAGGATGGGTTATATCTTCTAACCATTGCCATTATGCCTTTATAAACTTCTACAACAAATTTACAACATCTGATATGACTTAATTAGAAAAAAAAATACCTAGTAACATCAAATTCTACACATACAACAATCATCATTAAGGTAAACAGAGTAATGTACCATGCAGCTTTTAATAGCCCATGACCATTCAAAACTTGTGTAAGCACAACTGTGTTTCATTCAAAATTTATGTGGTCATTGTTTATTCTTCTCAGTATACTGTAACTGTTGCGTACCATATACATTAACATATATTTAACCCAATAATGGTGACTTGTTTTTGTTTTTAAATGATAATTATAAGAGGTTTGTAGGGTACGTAGAACATTACCTTCCTCTTATACGATGTGTATGTGAATTTTTCTTTCTCTTTATTTTCTACCATATTAGCGGAGACCTTTGTATTCCCAAAATTAGACTCATTTGCGGGATGACAAAACAACGACGTCATGGCTTGTTACGCATACAGTTTTGGACCTGATAGCTCTTCATCTACGTATATGTCATCACTACTATTGTCTGACACATCCATGATAACGTCAATTGGCATTGCACTCTGAGCTTCAGATATTCCCTGAATATGGTCTATTTCGTCTGCTTTTGTTTTGACTACATAATCTGCCTTGGTGTTCATCTGTGTCTACTTTCGCTACAACACATCGAGGCGGTTGTGCATCGCCTACACAACCCATGCAAAAATTCATAAATCACAAACTGTTGTTGCAAAATTTATGACTGCACAAATGGATAATAGAAGTTCATTTGAATACAAAAATGTCTAGTATTCATTGACCATGCTAAAGTACTCCATGCATGAATTAAGCTTTTTTCTCGCTCGGTACTAGTGATTATATGATTTTTAACGTGGTTAGAATATAACTTTTTACAGAGACCAAATCTCCATTGTGGTCAGCATTATATCTACCCATGCAGGTTTCTCTGTGTCAGCTGCCAATGTCTTATCTCGTTGGGTTGGTAAAGCCTATCACAATTAAGGTATGGTTAATAGATGTTATAAAATATTTATAATGTTTACAACAATGTCAATAGGTAAGCAAAAATATTGCTCCGCAGTTGTTGGTAGCCTCCATAAATGTCCTGCACTCTTCCGTCGACCATTGTGCCTGAGGTTTTGTCTGGATTAAAATTGTTGTCTTATAAAAGGTATACATAGACATTTATTAACTGATATCATTGCATGTTATAATACACAAATATACACGAGTAATGAATGGAAGCCAAGCTTGTATACTGAACGTCTTACACATGGTCTGTTGTGAACACAGCTCCAGTGGATCACCCGCGCCTTCTACTGTCTCCATTGGATTATTGCTTTCGTTGCAGAGATAGATTAGGGTTGTGAGTTCACTTGAACTCCCAGTGTTTTTGTGCTTCCAGATGGCTTTTGTAAGTAGACGGATAGCAATGAGGTAAGAGTGGGAACTATATATGTGACCCAGCGTAATGAATCCGATCAAACAAAATGATGCTTTCTGAGCGGGCTATTAAATAAACAACTGGTGCTGCAAGCTTTTTATTCTACATTAATTTACTTATTATCATATTAGTTATTCGCGCTTGTCAATTCACGTTTAATGGCCAATCGTCCTTGAGCGTACACATTTGATCCTTCCAATAATTCAATGTAAGTTATATGGGTCCTTAAAATCGGTGTACGAGAGGGACTTATTCCACGCATCTTGATATTTAATCGGACCAACATACAGTCTACATTTTATACGAGCCAAGCCAAGATATTGGTATATTAACATTGAATAAAAAGTTAATTAAGCCATAATTTTACATTTACTGATTGTTAAAGTAATGTAGGGTAGGCTTCACGAACATTGTTGTTTCCTCCATAATATAAATAATTTTTTTTCCCATGTGTCGGCAATGAATTAAATGGCCATGTTGGTAACACGTTAGGTTTAACATATCATGTAAGTTGAACATGATCCCATCAACTAACATGTTGGTAACACGTTAGTTAATGGGATCATGTTCTTTGGCAAATGCTTAACTGTTTTAACATGCATATGGATGTCCGATTAGGATCCTCTCAATTATTTTCCTCTTTCAAATGCTCAATTGTATTATACTTAAAGACACACATGTCACTTAAAAAAAGTTATATGTATAACTTTGTGTCTTTTTCTTTTCTATAAGTTACCACTAGAGAGAGAGACAAAACTTGTGTGGATCCTGATCCATCTATGTCAGACTATGAAGTTATGTACCTTCTGGCAATATATTACTATCTAGAATTTGCCTTTGTCTACTTTTTATGTCGAATAAATGTTTACACAATTACAACATATATACTTATGTAAAACATAATCTTGAGTAACGTCAAATGTCGTTTAAATCAGGCAAAGCACAGATCCCATCTATATGAACTCGTTGTTCCCAGAGTCATGCAATAGTGTTGCATACACTCATCTTTTGGGTTTATTCATTAAAAACTTTATTTTAATTTTATTACGTTCTGGGTTATATTACAATTAAAAAAAATTGGAATAATAGTTTTATATTCACATATTTATATTTGAATTGTCTAAATAAATCTATATTTTTTGTGCATAAATATAAATTTCCTAACTAGGTAGAATTTTTGTAGAATTTGATGTGAGCCCACTAAGGAGCATGGATCAAGGAGCACTACAAGGACTTGGTGGACCTATGACAAGAGCTAGGACCAAGAAAGCCCAAGAAGTTCTAAATCAAATGGTGACAACTTTAATTGAAGCAAGCCCAAATTCAAGTCTTGATGGAGTGGAGCCCAAATTGGTCACTTATCTCATCCAACTTGAAGACCCATGATGACTTGGATGTCCACTTCTCTAAAATAGCATTTTTTAGTTTATTTCTATTAAATAAAGTGTAATAAACTATGAAGGATGAATAGTGCACGTTTTTTGGGAGGGCAACCTTTGGTTTGCATGCCTAGGTAACTCCTATTTGCTAGTTAATGCTTTAATTAGCCCTCTTAATGGATTAGTTATTGTTTTTTATGGGGAATTTGTCACATTATGATGACCATTTTGTATGCATATTCTATGCACCCCATTTTCTTATAAATAGGTGCCTAAAACATGAATGAAGGGCTCTTGGATGTGAATTTGGATTGAATCCATTTGTGAGAATTTCATTCTCTTTGGTTCTTGGTTGAGCCATCTTGGTTCTTATCAAAGGCTTCCTTACCTTTGTGGCGAATCTTCGCTTGACTTATCACTCTCTAAGAGTGTGGCGTCTTCTTCCTCCCATTCCTTTTCCTTTTTCCATCTTTTCTATTATTTTTACTATTCACATCACTATTCACGTCACTATTCACGTCACTATTCATCAGTTCTGTTCCTCGGGTATTGTTCATCATTTCATTCTTTGAAACACTAAATCAACTCAAGGACGATCCGTAAAAACAATATGCATCCAACTTGGATCATATCATGTGGTATCTAGAGCCCGGATTCTAGAGTTGATAGAGTTCGTGCATTTTCTTTTGTACTTGTTCTTATTGCTTTCCAAACATCAAGCACTATTGCTTGAATGTCATAATTATACACAATCTTGATCATCATTGATCTCTGCCATTTCTAAGAATTGACAACATTCTTTACTTTCCGTTCTTTACTTTTTGCCATTTAAATTCTAGTCCTTTTATTTTCTGCCTTTAATTTCTGTTCTTTAATTTCTACGCAATATTTACAGCTTTGATCTTGTCAATTCTATATCTGTTGCTGTTATATGTTTTATAGCACCTTAATTTGAAAGAAAACTCCTAAATACACAATTGGGCATAACAATTGAAAAAAAAAATTGCAAGAACCATTTTTTTTTTAAGTGCAAAAAAAAAGAGAACAAGGGCTTGAAAAATAGTATTAAAAAAAAAAAAAAAAAAAAGACCCACTTGCACTTAAGCAAGATTGAGTTTGAATGCCTTGTGAATTTCAATTAAGCGGTGCTATTCTACATACCTTGTGCATTTCTTTTTCTTCTTATTTCTTTTGAGTTCTACCTTTCTTTTTTTTTAATTAGCTTTTCTTGCTTGTCTTTTAAATTCCTTTGAGTTTTGTCTAGAGTTTCTTCTTTTCTTCAACTTCGAGTGCTTACTCTTGTGAGGACCGCTACCTTGTAAGAGCTTTTGGTAATTGAAAGATGAGAGGGTTCATTTAAGAACTTGCAAAGAGAATTTGAGTGGAAAGAGGCAAGAGTGAAAATTACATCTTGTGTGAAAAAAAAAAAAAGAAAAAAAGTGAAAAAAAAAAAAAATATATATATATACACTTTGTGAGAAAAGAGAGGGAGTGTTGTGAGGATAAATTACACTTTCTACTACTCAAATGGGTGATAGTCCACCATTGTCACCAAGGACAGCCACTCTACATGCTAGAATGGCTAATCAAGTTCAAGCACTCCAAAGACAAATGGAGCAAATGCAAGCCAACTATGATAGACAACTAGCCAACCTTCAACGGGATGACTCAAGTGGCTATGATAGTGAAGAAAGAGGGAGGCCAAGAGGAAGAAGACCTAGAAGAGGAGGCCCTAGGGGAGGAAGGCGTGAAGATAGGATTGAGGGGTTAAAATCAAAGTTCCTTCCTTTCTTGGAAAGAATGACCCCGAAGCCTATTTGGAGTGGGAACTCAAGATGGAGCAAGTGTTTGATTGCAACACATATAATGAGAGAAAGAAAGTGAAGGTGGCGGCGTTGGAGTTCAAGGAGTATGCACTAGTATGGTGGGATCAATTCCAAAAGGAGAGGAGGAGAATTGGAGAGGAGCCAATTGAGACTTGGGAAGACATGAAAATTGTAATGAGGAGGAGGTTTGTCCCAAGTCACTATCAAAGGGACATCCACAACAAATTGCAAAGACTTACCCAAGGGAGCAAGAGTGTGGATGAGTACTTCAAGGAGATGGAATTGGCCTTACTTAGGTCAAACTTTGAGGAGGACCGTGAGGCAACTATGGCAAGGTTCTTGCATGGCTTGAACCAAGAAATTCAAGATGTGGTGGAGTTGCAAAACTATGTGGAGCTTGAAGATTTGGTGCAACAAGCAATCAAGGTGGAGCAACAATTAAAGAGGAGGAAATCCAAATATTCCTCTTCATCATCTTCCAAATTCCCATCTTCAAATTGGAAGGACAAGCAAAAGAAGGAGGGTGCACCAAGCAAGGAGGCCGTGAGCACCTCTCAAGGCAAGAAGCCCATGGAACCAACCACAAGGAGCAGAGATGTCAAGTGTTTCAAGTGTCTTGGTCATGGCCACATAGCCTCTCAATGTCCAACCAAGAGAACTATGGTGTCCTTGAATGGTGAAGTGATGTCTCAATCCGAAGCTTCAAGTGGAGAGGAAAGTGAAGAAGAAGTGTTCATGCCGGATGGTGACTTACTTATGGTAAGGAGGCTTTTGGGGAGTCAAGTGAAGGAACATGAAGCTAGCCAAAGGGAGAACATTTTCCACTCTAGATGCCTAATTCAAGGTAAAGTTTGTTCTCTAATAATTGATGGAGGTAGTTGTGCAAATGTAGTAAGTTCTAGGTTGGTGTCTAAATTAAATCTTATCACTAAAACCCATCCAACACCATATAGACTTCAATGGTTGAGTGAGGTTGGGGAGATGGTGGTGAACAAACAAGTGGAGGTTCCATTCTCCATTGGGAAGTATGAGGATAATGTTCTTTGTGATGTAGTGCCTATGGAGGCAAGCCATATGTTGTTGGGAAGGCCTTGGCAATATGACAAGAAGGCCATTCATGATGGATTTTCAAACAAGTTCACTTTCATGGACAAGGAGCGAAAGGTTGTACTCTCTCCTTTATCTCCAAAACAAGTTAGTGAGGATCAAAAGAAAATGAGAGAGAAAAGAAAAAGAGAGTGAACAAGAGAAAAAGAGTGATGAAAAATCAAAAAAAAAAAATCATGAGAAAAAAGAGAGAAAACCGAGATGAAAAAGAGAGAAAAGAGAGTTGTTTTGCAACAAAAAGTGAGGTGAAAAGTGCATTGGCTTCAAAACAGCCCCTATACATGCTTTTGTGTAGGGAATTTTGTTTAAATGCTAACATTTCTAATGATCATTCTTTGTCTAGTGGTGTGAAAAATCTTTTGCGGAATTTGAGGATATCTTCCCTAAGGAAGTGCCACATGGCCTTCCACCTTTGAGGGAATTGAGCACCATATTGACCTCATTCCGGGTGCATCATTACCCAATAGGCCAGCCTATAGGAGCAATCCTCAAGAGACCAAAGAGATCCAAAAGCAAGTGGAGGAGTTGATGCAAAAGGATGGGTACAAGAGAGCTTAAGTCCATGTGTTTTGTACCGTCATTTTGGTGCCCAAAAAGGATGGCACTTGGAGGATGTGCACGGATTGTAGGGCCGTGAACAACATCACCATTAAGTATAGGCATCCTATCCCTAGACTTGATGATTTGCTTGATGAATTGTTTGGTGCTTGCATTTTTTCTAAAATTGATTTGAAAAGTGGGTACCATCAAATTAGGATAAGGGAAGGGGATGAATGGAAAACCGCTTTCAAAACTAAATTTGGTTTGTATGAATGGTTGGTAATGCCTTTTGGTTTAACAAATGCACCAAGCACTTTTATGAGGCTTATGAACCATGTCTTAAGAGAATTTTTGGGAAAATTTGTGGTGGTATATTTTGATGATATCTTAATATATAGCAAAAACTTAGATGAGCACCATGAACATTTAAGGGCTGTTTTGCTTGTATTAAGAAAAGAAAGGTTGTATGCAAACTTGGAAAAATGTACTTTTTGTGTGGATCATGTGATTTTCCTTGGTTTTGTGATTAATGCTAAAGGGGTCCATGTGGATCAAGAAAAGATTAAGGCCATTCAAGATTGGCCAACCCCAAAAATGTGAGTGATGTGAGGAGCTTTCATGGTTTGGCTAGTTTCTATAGGAGGTTTGTTAAAGATTTTAGCACATTGGCTGCACCTCTTAATGAAATTGTCAAAAAGAATGTTGGGTTTAAATGGGGGAAAAACAAGAACAAGCTTTTAAGGAACTTAAGAAAAAGCTCACCCATGCACCAATACTTGCTTTGCCTAATTTTGCTAAATCTTTTGAAATTGAATGTGATGCTTCTAATGTTGGTGTTGGAGCTGTTTTAATGCAAGAAGGGCATCCAATTGCTTACTTTAGTGAGAAATTAAGTGGTGTCTTTGTCCTTAATTATCCCACCTATGATAAGGAGTTGTATGCCTTGGTGAGGGCTTTGCGAACATGGCAACATTATCTTTTGCCCAAAGAGTTTGTTATCCATAGTGATCATGAGTCCTTAAAGTACTTGAAAGGACAAGGAAAGTTGAATAAGAGGCATGCCAAGTGGGTTGAGTTTCTTGAACAATTCCCATATGTGATCAAGCATAAGAAAGGTAAGGCCAACATAGTGGCGGATGCACTTTCAAGACGGTATACCTTACTCTCTACCCTTGAAACAAAATTGTTTGGGCTTGAATGCATCAAAGAATTGTATGAGCATGATAAAGATTTTTCCCATATCTATGCTAATTGTTTGCATTGGGCTCAAAATGGATATTTTAGGCACCAAGGGTTTTTGTTTAAAGAAAAGAGATTATGTGTGCCTAAAAGTTCTATAAGAGAGTTGCTTGTGAGGGAAGCGCATGAAGGGGGACTAATGGGGTATTTTGGGGTTCAAAAGACTTTAGACATGTTGCACGAACATTTTCATTGGCCACACATGAAACATGATGTGCAAAAGTTTTGTGAAAAATGCATTGTTTGTAAAAGGTCTAAATCTAAAGTGATGCCTCATGGACTTTATACTCCGTTGCCTATTCCTGATTTTCCTTGGATTGATTTGTCAATGGATTTTGTTGTAGGACTACCCCGGACAAAGAATGGTAAGGATTCAATTTTTGTGGTGGTGGATAGGTTTTCTAAAATGGCACATTTTATACCATGTAAAAAAAAGTTGATGATGCTTGTCATGTTGCTGAATTGTTTTTCAAAGAAGTGGTAAGGCTTCATGGCCTTCCAAGAAGTATTGTTTCAGATCGTGACACAAAGTTCTTAAGTCACTTTTGGAGGACTTTGTGGGGTAAGCTGGGTACAAAGCTTCTTTTCTCCACTACTTGTCATCCCCAAACGGATGGGCAAACTGAGGTAGTTAATAGGACACTTTCTTCCCTTCTTAGGGCTGTAATAAAGAAGAACATTAAGTCTTGGGAGGAGTGTTTGCCTCATGTGGAATTTGCTTATAATAGAGCTGTTCATAATACTACTCAATATTCTCCTTTTGAGGTTGTTTATGGATTTAATCCTCTCACTCCTCTTGATTTATTGTCATTGCCTAACTCTTCAATTTTAAAGCATAAAGATGGCAGGGCTAAAGCTGAATTTGTGAGGAAGTTACACGAGCAAGTCAAGGCTCAAATTGAGAAGAAGACTGAAAGCTATGTTAGACAAGGCAACAAAGGGAGGAGGAAGGTGGTGTTTGAACCTGGAGATTGGGTCAGGTGCACATGAGAAAAGAGAGATTTCCTTCACGGAGGAAATCCAAGCTTCAACCAAGAGGAGATGGGCCATTCCAAGTGTTGGCCAAGATCAATGATAATGCCTACAAGATAGACCTTCCAGGTGAGTATGGTGTTAGTGCAACTTTCAATGTAGCTGATTTGTCTCCATTTGATGTAGGTGATGAAGATTTCAATTCGAGGTCGAATTCACTTAAAGAAGGAGGGGATGATGTGAGCCCACTAAGGAGCATGGATCAAGGAGCACTACAAGGACTTGGTGGACCTATGACAAGAGCTAGGACCAAGAAAGCCCAAGAAGTTCTAAATCAAATGGTGACAACTTTAATTGAAGCAAGCCCAAATTCAAGTCTTGATGGAGTGGAGCCCAAATTGGTCACTTATCTCATCCAACTTGAAGACCCATGATGACTTGGATGTCCACTTCTCTAAAATAGCATTTTTTAGTTTATTTCTATTAAATAAAGTGTAATAAACTATGAAGGATGAATAGTGCACGTTTTTTGGGAGGGCAACCTTTGGTTTGCATGCCTAGGTAACTCCTATTTGCTAGTTAATGCTTTAATTAGCCACTTAATGGATTAGTTATTGTTTTTTATGGGGAATTTGTCACATTATGATGACCATTTTGTATGCATATTCTATGCACCCCATTTTCTTATAAATAGGTGCCTAAAACATGAATGAAGGGCTCTTGGATGTGAATTTGGATTGAATCCATTTGTGAGAATTTCATTCTCTTTGGTTCTTGGTTGAGCCATCTTGGTTCTTATCAAAGGCTTCCTTACCTTTGTGGCGAATCTTCGCTTGACTTATCACTCTCTAAGAGTGTGGCGTCTTCTTCCTCCCATTCCTTTTCCTTTTTCCATCTTTTCTATTATTTTTACTATTCACATCACTATTCACGTCACTATTCACGTCACTATTCATCAGTTCTGTTCCTCGGGTATTGTTCATCATTTCATTCTTTGAAACACTAAATCAACTCAAGGACGATCCGTAAAAACAATATGCATCCAACTTGGATCATATCAGAATTCTAATCATATTTGTAAATGGTAATTAGGGTTCTGATTGTATGTAAAATGTTAGGTTGAGGTTGGAGACTGGATAATGGCTCCAAACAAGCTTAAATTCGAAGAAAATACTCGGAAACCTATAACATGCTGATAATTCCTTATCAATTGATCCATCTCTTGGGATATGGCGATCGCATTGTTGCCTCGGTTTCGGCTACGAAAATCTTTCAAGAAATTGGTTACAAATAATTAGGGCATCGGTAGGGTGTGAAAAATATTGCTAGCTTGACATGTATACTCTGTCTCCTATTTTTCAATATATGGTGTACTGTTGTTGTGGCAAATGGCGCTAACTATTGAAGTGGTTATGTGGCATATGGTTCTACGTGTAAGCTTGCTGATCAGATGACAACTCAGTTCATTTATGCCACGTGGATGACTAGACCAACAATGGGGTCCCATGCATCCTCTATCGTCCTCCCTATGCCTTGACCGTAATGTGCAGTAATCCATATCGCGCAGTGTCAGTTGCCAGAATCAACCCTCGCCCCCACTGTCACCCACAGCTCCAATTCCATATTCGGTTATTCCTTCATCATGCCGTGTTTGTCTTTCCCCATACTTTGCTTTGTCATTGGTGATTATATGGTTTGTCAACTATACAAAGTTCTGATTTAGTCATTTTATGGTCTTGCTATAATGTTATTTCAGTCGTTATGAACTTGTGCTTTTAGTTATACATCCCTTTAAATTTTCTATCTTTTGGTTCTAGTCCTTATAAATTATGACTAGACATTAATTGGTTCTTGCCCTACACCCATCTAGTGATGTCAATTTCGGATTTGATTGATCGCTGCGTATATTGGGTGATGTAATATATTAATAGCATTTTTGTCTTTCATACTAAGTAATGCACGATAGTGTAGAGAGATTCTTGCATAAATATGTAGTATCCAGTTGAGTGTATCAGACCAATCAATACTTCATAGTTTTATAGAGTTTTGTGAAAATATTAAGTGTTAATTGACGTAGTGCACCCAACTTGAGTGTTCTAAGTTTAGGCAAGAATTTCTCTAATAGTGTAATGGAACTTGCACTTATATTCCTTAGGGTGTAAAACTATACAATACACCCTCATCCGAATCCGAAATTGCTGCATGGAAACTACAAAGATATTGCTACTTACTGCATCTGACACGTACTTCTTAATATTTGCATATCTTCTTTCAAATGGGCATTTTCCAGAACTAAGTTGAAACTGTTAGCTTTTGCTTTATTCAATTGTTCTTGTAGATGATTTACTTTGTCGTAGTTAACATCGAAAATGGCCTTCCCAGTTCCATTTACAGCAGCTGGAGCGTCAAGAATGTTGCATCTTCACTTGCATCAAACTCAGAAAGGGCGTATCGGATAAATGTTACAGGTGGCTTGTCAATAAGCTTTGTAGCCAATGCTACTCGAATCTTGTAGTATAGTACAGTTGACCATTTGGGAATGTATAATGATGTAGAATGTAAGTAGGGGGTCGAATCCTGAGTATCTGACATGCTTGTCTGAGGGTTGATTGCATGTTGAAAGTAATCAAAAATTTGTCCAGGCTTTTCTATGGAACAAACTCGACATTAGTCTTACATGTGTCTGCCATGCCTGTGGTGAGAGGATGACCCAACATATGAATAGTAGCATCCCTTGCAAAAGATGCATACGAACCCATATTTGAGTAGGAGTACAATGAAAGCAAGTAGTTGAATTATTGTTTAAATGCATCGTCTATTGTATGTCATTTCAGATTTAGGTAGAGAAATTATGCATTATACAAATATGTAACATGTTGGCCACTACCCCGATAATCAACGGTTAGTGGAATTTTGTGAGAACTAATGTTTGGTTAATCAACTTGCTTATATATATTCTTAACCTTCTACTCGTACGCGCATTCATATGAAAAGTAGAATATAAAATAAATAAGTAAGTATCGTGTCTATGACGATGCATGGCTTCACGTGCAACGGTTTGTCGTTAATACATTATTGGCTGACTTTAAATTGACTTCACCAATCCAGTTGTCGTATAGCTGAGTATATGTGCTAATTGGTTCTTCTACCATTATTATTTCCATGTGTTGGATGCAACCTTTTTTTTTTTACATTATGTGCAACAGGCATACATACTGGATTGTTAGCATTATATAAAACCTCCACGTCAATAAACCCCGTGCTAACTAAACCTCGTGCTCCTTCGGATTGTTTCAGGCTCTTGTGAGCAATGACTATGAAGGAGAACCAACCCTAAACCTATGCAACCCCTATTACCTGAAGTACTGAACACTCTGTTCATTTTAGTAGTATTCATTGATGATGGACTTGTAGTCGGAGTTGGAATTGTGTGATACACCCCCCTGATGGCTTGGCAACCGACGCCAACAATATGTTGCAGACCACATCCGACTAATATTTGGGACGGTTGGAAACTTTGTCCAACTTCATTCCCCCCTTTCCCCTCTTCTCTATAGAAC
Organism: Ormosia emarginata; assembly: GCA_029884605.1. Lineage (NCBI taxonomy): Eukaryota > Viridiplantae > Streptophyta > Magnoliopsida > Fabales > Fabaceae > Ormosia > Ormosia emarginata. Next base: position 1,103,733 of record JAQQTP010000033.1, on the reverse strand, counting down.
TCCGCCCAGTCAGCCACAGCTCTCTCCGTTGCGGTATATGACTTATAATAAGTATTCCTAAAATCAGAACCTGTTTGTTACACTGTGCCCAGTTGTGGTAAATACCCGGCCGTCGACCGGAGAAGACGACATACACTTTGTCCTTCTGCTTGGCATCCATAGCATAATCTGGTGAGAGGATGGCGCACTGTTTTGGAGTTTGTCTTCACCTGTAATGGTGCACTGGAAGTGTTCCTTTTATACACGAGGGATATGGTTTAGTTAAATTTATGTGAATGGGTTGAGGGGTTAACGTAGCTTGTAGTACATTAACATAAGTTCGTACGTATAATGTACTTGTGGGATTACATGTGTGCGTTGAAAGTGTGTGTTTTTAATAAAAAATAAATTTATTTAATTCCTTTGTCATTATCCACTAATTTCTCAATTGGGTCATAAAAAAATCTTTCACAAGTTTTAGTATCAGTCCCGATAATTACTACGTTTCTATCTTTCTCTCTCTTACAAGTTATACCTGATAGAGAAAAAACTGATGGAATGGTAATCACTATCGTGTGCTCAACAACGTACACAATGCTACATGTTCTCTAAAAAACGTAAAGACATGTAGACACATAGGTTAATAACCAATTCAATTTATTTTAACACGATCCGATTAGTGAGATTTTTTATGTCTACTTTTGTCCTCTACATGATTGGTTCATTAGATATTCAATCCTGATTTTCTACTATCACTTTTGGCCGCATTATCTTTACTATGTTTCTCATACCAGTGGATCAATATTCATATGTGACCACTTTCTTTAGCTTTACCACAACCAAAAATAATAATAATAATAATGTAAATTGTGTTGTAAGAGAAAAGAAAAAATATGTTCTTTCATCAATAAATATGGTTCTAGGAACTATATACCTGTAATTTAAGGCTTTGATAATCCAATAAATAATGAAGCCAATGTCCATTAATGAATTCGCCAACGAATATCATATGCTCTTAGCCAATTTAGTGCCTCATACCCGCTTTACTGGATGTATTCGGCATACGTTTGCTTATTACCGCATATTGGCATATGGAGGATACAACAAAGGTGTATTATATGTGAAGTTGAACAGTTCCTTAACACATCGGGACGTATGTTTTTTTATCCTGTAACTTGCATATGGGGACTAATTTTTTGCGCACGATGATGTAGTACTTGGTACTATTACACGTTATTTATATGGCAACAACAAATAAATGCAAATGTTCATAAAGTCGTAACCCAAACCTTATGCCTAAATTCCATTGGTGTAATGATCAAATCCTCAACATATATATAAGCATTCAATTCCATACGAAATTGGTGTGAGACACTCAATAGACAGAAATTGCATATATAGACATTTTTAATTACCTGGATCGGAAGGGGTCTTGATAATACGCTAATCATTCAGTGCTCAGCAACACATAATGAAGACAAGAGCTTAATAAGTATAGGGAAATCTGATTGCAATTTTGAGTGTATAATTAGCATATACAATGGACATACTGACCATTGTCAACACAATAAACAATTATTGAAATGAATACATCATGGTTGCATTCTTGCGCTAAATGTTTGTGCTTAATAGGAAACGGCCTAGGGAAGAGGTCATGCACTGTCAATGTTACATTTAAGTCTGATGACTATCAAATGTTTATGAATTATAACTACATGTGTTTGGATACTTCGCTAGACGTTACATTTCTTACTTAAGTACGAAAAAAGGATCATACGTGTATAGCCACTACAAATGTATGTGTGAACAGTTTCTTAACATAAAATTAATCTCTGTAATTACAAAAGTATTGCAACAAAATACATTAACATGTTTGTTAATATTAACAAATTACTGTTGTCACATGTAATGCTACGCCCCAAAAATACATGCTTAACGTGTTCTCGGTTGCAAATACACAATTCCTACGAACCAAACTTTTTTCCCCCAAACTGACCCTTAACATGGACAAGATGGAGTACTTATGAAATCTATAATATATACAAAGCAAAACCATCTTCAAGAACTACAAAAAAAAAAAAAAAGACAGATGTCATTCTCTCATGCAATATTTTCCTACCAATTTTTCAAGGATCTTTTAGTCATATCCTTTTTCGGTCTCACCCAATCATTTTTAATACTTTCCACTATCTCATTTATATAAATTAAATAATAAATATTAATGACAAATAAAAAATCATCTTTTATAAATGCAAAATTCATCTTTTATAAATGCATTTGACCCTCAATTTCGAAACTCTATCCAAATTTATTATCAATCAATGATAATAAATTTTAAAATAATTTTTTCAAACTAACATAAGCATAAATTCATTTTTCATATTTTATTGAACTTCATAAATAACAAATAAAAATTCATCTTTTATTAATGCGTTTGACCCTCAATTTCGAAACTCTATCATAATTTATTCTCAATCAATGATAATAAATATTAAAGTAATTTTTTTAAACTAACATAAGCATAAATTCATTTTTCATATTTTATTAAACTTCATAAATAACAAATAAAAATTCATCTTTTATTAATGCATCATTTTTCATATTTTATTAAACTTCATAAATAACAAATAAAAATTCATCTTTTATTAATGCATTTCACCTGAATTTCAAAACTCTCTTCAATTTAATATCAATCAATGTTAATAAATTTTAAAGTAATTTTTTTGAACTAGCATAAGCATAAATTCATTTTTCATATTTTATTAAACTTCATAATAACAAGTAACAGTTATTTCTATGCTAATCAACAAAAAAATGAAACGTTTCCCATACAATAACTTTTTCAAAATTTGTTTTATCTCCGTAAGTCACTCAAAAAGAACTTTCTATTTCCAACACTTACAATGCAATAGCTGGAACCTACCAGTCAGACTAGGTGCCCAAACCCTTTTTTTCTTCAATCCAATACGCGTGTTGTTCAGCTTATCTCAATGAAGACTACATCTTTCCACACGCGTGTTGTTCAGCTAATCTCAAAGAAAACCTCTTCTCTCTTCACTGTTGTTTAGTTTTTCTCATTGAAGACCTCTTCTCTCTTCACGCTTCATCAACTGTTCATCTCCTCTATGTGAATTGTCTGCTCCTTTGCACGATGTGTCCTTGCCCCGATGAATTTCCTTCGTTTGCTTTCCTTTCATCCATTAATGTCTGTTTCCCAACTGAAGCATGCGGTATTTTTTCCGGCGGTAATTATTTCACCAGCAAACCCTAATCCCTAATTTCCCACCCCCCATTGAAGGCTATAAATACAAAGGTAACATTGTTTCATTCCTCGTGCATTTTCACTATTTAGCCTTCCTACAAATTTGATTTGTCATATTACTCATAATCCCTGTTTTCTGTAATCTGAAATGGCTCCTCCCATCGATCCTTTGGTCAAAATATCACCTGAAAAAGAGTCTTGGAGGATCAAAATTAGGGTTGTTCGTCTGTGGTTCCTTCCAAACTTCAACAATCCTGCAATGACTAACTCCATTGAAATGGTTTTTATGGATGAATATGTATGATTCTCACTGATTTATGTTTTTTATATTTCATTTCTTATAATACATTAAGAACAAATTTTGATACTATCATTTGTAACTAAACAGGGATGCAAGATTCATGCTTCGTGAGGAAAACTCTGGTGTACAAATTCAAGAGTCTACTTAATGAAGGTGATGTTTATGTATGTGAGTTTTTGGAGTTGGTGAGAATAGTGGTGCATTCCGAACCACAAAGCACAAATATCGTTTGAATTTTCAATATAAAACCTCTGTGAGGCCTTCAGACTCTGTATTGATCCCCTTATATGGACTGTCTTTACTATCCTTAGAGGATATATTTGGTTCCAATGGCGAAATGGGAATCTTAGTTGGTATTGTTTCCATCTCCATTTCACTTTATATTTTCATTGATATTTGGTATATTTTCTTCAATTACAATTGACCTTTTACAATTATCAGATGTTATTGGATTGCTGTCTGCGGTTGGGACTGAACGAGAATATGACAACTATGGAAAAAGAACAAAGATGATTGTGATTGAGTTAGATGTTGATAGGTAAGGATTTAATATATATGTTGTGAAATACTATTTATCTCCTTTGTTATCCTGTCAAATACAATGTTGAATTAATCTAAATTTCATAATTTCAGTGTGAAAATTGAGTGTGCTTTGTTCGGATCCTATGTTGATGATTTAACTGCATTCCTTGCTGCTGGTGATGTTGTGCAACCTGTACTCATTATCCAATTTGCCAAAGTTAAAACTTTCAAAGGTTTTTTTTTTATAAATTTCTATTCTTATTGATCCTAATTAAAACTTGATAATCGTTAGTATCAATCTCTAACATTATTTTTTGTGCTATCATTCTTCAATTATTAGGGAAGACTGTTTTACAAAATGTAATGCATGCAACTAGGATTCTCTTCAATCCTGACATTCCAGAGGTTGCTGACTTTCGAAAAAGGTTTTACTTTCTGTTAATTTGTTATTTATTAGTTGTATTTTTTTTCCAATTCGAATTAATGATCTTTTTATAATCCAATTATGTTCATTTAGGTTGCCTTTGCTTGGAGATGAACCTTCCCAAGCTTTGTCCCATTTATCTGAATCTCCAAATATTTCTGTGGAGGATGATTTCCTCAGATTGACCCCTAGGATGTCTATTGAACAGTTGAAGGATGTTAAAGAGGTATTTGTTACACTCTTTAGGTGGTTGTTTGCATATGGATTTTGATATTTTTACATATGATCTGATATGTAATGTGTTATATTATATTTTTTAAATAATTTTAGGAGGGATTTTGTATTGTTCTGGCTACTGCAAAACACATAATCAAGGGTAGTGATTGGTGGTATACTGCATGCAAATGCAACAAGGCAATAACTCCTGATAGTGGCATGTATTACTTGTGATTCCTGCTATTGTCATGTAGTACATGTCTTTCCAAGGTTTGTATGTTCTATTCTGCAATATTGACTTATAGTTTGCTTTGTTAATTGTAAGTTCTTTAATTTATTCTGACTCATTAAATTTATGTTTGTTAGGTATAGGATTAAGTTAAGAGTGATTGATGATTCTGATTGTGCAACCTTTGTGTTATTTGACCGAGATGCTTCTTATCTGCTGAAGAGGTCCTGCACTGAGATGCTGGATCTCTTTCAGAAGGTAATTAATTGCAAATTTTATCACACTAATTTTTGCATTCACTTAATTAGTATCAACCCTTTTCTTAGAATTTTTGTTCTTTTATATTCATAAACAGAATAAAAAAAATTCCCTGTATCCTCCGGAGTTTGACGTCTGGATTGACAAATCATTCCTCTTTAAGGTTGAGATAAAATGTAACACTGCTTCTCAGTTTGAGCCATCTTTTCGTGTGAGACGTGTGTGTGATGATGTTGCAATCATAACCAAATTCATGCTGTCTGAATCTGCAATGACCCCAAAGGAGGTTTAGTTTATATATTATTATTTTTGTTTTTTTTTCCTCTCCTACTAATGACTGTTGTTCTGACTATTGGGCTAAACTTTATATGTCTAGGCTGTTATGACAGAAGGTGTTTCTGTCGATGAAAATTAACATTGCTACTGACATACCAGAAGTTGATTCTGGTGTTGCTAAGGTATATGTTTAGTATACCTTTCATGTTTCAATTTTTATATGTATTGTATACTACTAAGTGATTGATTTTTTATAGGATTTAATGTCACAGTTTTGTGACAGTGAGACATGTCTGAATTCCCAACCTGAGTGCATGGAGTTGAATGTATGTGGTGATAAGAGGTCTGCTGAGGAGTACAGTGCCAATGAAAATGCTGATATGTCTACCACAAAGTTTAAGCAAGTGAAAATTGAAAAGGATTGATCAGAACACTTTGATCTTTTTGGTGTATGAATTTTGATTGGACATTACTGTATGGGAACAGGGATGTGATTTCCTTTTTGAGTATTTTGTAGGACATTGAATGCCTATTTGAGGTAGAACTTTGAAATTATGTATTTCTGTTGGTTATTGGCAGTAAATGGGACCATTACTATTTTAATTAAAGTTTGGCAGACTATTATCTCACTCTATTATGTTGCTAATGTAATATGTTGAAGTATATCATTTTGTTTTACAAGTTTCTGATGTGGATATCTTTTACAGGTAAATTAAATTCATTCATCTCTTAACAAAATTATATTTAGTACCTGTTCCTTTTTTTTTTTATGTTTAACATCAACTTGCTGTTAACATCTCATAGGGCTCGGAGTTCCTTTTGGAATATGGAATTGCTTGAGGTGGAAGAAGATGCTTGAAGCTGGACTAGGAATATAAGACTTAGTCTAAGCATTAAATACATATTTTTTTTCATCGCAATCAATGTATTGTACTTCAGTATTTTTTTTTTTGGCTTGACTATAAGTAGCATTTGTGTATATAGGATTACTTCATGTAACAGTGGCTATTGTTTTTACCTATACTTGATGTAATAAAATCTATCCGTAATTTAATAGACCCATTTTATCAATTTTCATATTTTGTAATCTTCATATATCAATGAAGTTTTTTATTTGAATTCTTAATCTCATTTTACTCAGCTTGGAGTTTAAGAAGTTGCTTGAAGTAAGAGAAGAAGAAAAAATTATTATAAGCATTAAATAAATATCTTTTCTTTATCTCAATTAATGTGTTTTACGTCTGTTTTTTTTTTTTTTTTGGTCTTACAGTTGACTATAATAATATACAAAGCATTTGCAATTATGTTTTAAGCTTTCAACTATCAAAATTAGCAAATTAATCCTGTATTCATCTCTCACCAAAAAACAAATATTAATGATTATTAAAATTTCATCTTTTATTAATACAAACACTTTCAATTTTGAAACTCCCCCAAATTTAATACCAATCAATGTTAATAATTTTTAGAGTAATTTTTTAGCAATCATAACTGTAAAATAACGTTAATATTTTAAACGTTGCCCATAAATTGAATTCTTGAATATTTCCTTCATCTTAAGTCACTATTTCAAATGACTTATTACCGATAAAATAACTTTACCCATATTGCCCATAAGTATCCTTTATTTTTTATGTGTTTATACTTTTACTTAATGTACTCAAGTCCATACGTATTAAAATGTGCTTATTTTAACAAATATAATATTTTGAAATATTTATGTATGAATGATCTTTTTATCTGATTTTAGCATCCTATTATATGATTTTTATTGTCCAGTTGTATACAATTGATTAATATTATTCAATTTATTTTACTATATTATAGATACGTATTTTTTTATACAACGTAAACCATTTTTTCAAATCAATTATAATTAATCAATTTATTTAAATATGATGTCTTTTGTGCAGCATTTATTCATGTTTTAATTTAAGAAATACATTCCGAAATTATTTATTTATTGACATTTACATTCCTTCTTGATTATATAATAAAATATTGCACATATTTTTCTTTAATATATTAAAACATATATTTTAATATTTACAAATAACTTTAAAAAATATTGATCTTTTATTTTATATATATTTAAATATTCTAATTATTACAACGATTATATTATGATTACTAATAAATTTAAAAATTGACATATCTTACGATACAAATGTCTTTTCATTTTCCATATTAGTTGTATAAGTATTAGCTAAATATTTATTTTACACTTATATCCAAAATAGTTATCATCCTTTAAACTTCTTCTTCTAAGTGTTCTGTTCATTTGTACTCATCAGACTCTTCATTTCCAAGCTGCCATTACTTTCTCTTTCAGTTTCCGATATTTGTTGTAATCAATGTATCACAATCTTTAATTACAATCGCCTATATTCTCAATCACGATGACGGACGATTCATCTGCAAACTTTTGCCCACGGTGGCCATCCGAAACGGCATCTATCTTCAATCAATGTCCGGTGCTATTTAGGGCTCTGTTGCTGTCGAAAATAGGGTTCCTTTCAACCTGTTGTCTTCCACCCTCTCCCATTGCCTTCAATCTCCTCCGTAAGTGTACCTTGACTCGAACTACTATCAACATTTCTTCAAACTTTTTTTAGGTATTACAATCTGTACCTATCCTAATTTGTACCCATCTCTTTACATATAACTCTTTTGCTTTTGTATATCCCCATTTAAACAATAATTAGTTCTTTACTCCGTGTAATAGATTTTTCATTATGTGCAAATGTTTTGTTGTTTTATGCAATTCACATATACACGTTTTCATCAAATATGCAATTCACAAATGATTTGTTGTTTTTTATTATTTTTTGTTGGGCTATTGATATATACATATGTTAGTTTAATCACACTAATAATTATTCATTTGATGATACATATTTGGTTTCCGTATATATCAATTGTGTCATTCATTAAACAAATTGTCTCTGTGTTTTTATTATGTGTTCTAAAAATGATATTATGTAGTTAAAAAGTTTTGCCTTTGCTTCGTGTTTACAATATGTTTCCATGTTTTCTATCTTTAATAGTTATCTCTGAATATAATATTCTGTAATTTTTCTTTTTTAAACACCATATAAGCAGATATTACCTTTTTCTCAATGTTGGATAATCTATTTCTATATTTTTGGTGTTGTACAAAAAAATCATAAAGGAATATTGGTTATTATGTTGTTCATAAATTTATTCTTACTTCATCTTTTTTTAAAGGTACTTTATGGCATCCAACAAGCGTTACAGGTGGTTTATGATGCCATTGGATCCAGATGTTGTAAGTTACTCAATTTGTCCTAATTATACTCTATGTTTACTTTAATCACTTATTTAAATATTTTACTTTTAATACTTAGCCAATTCATTTAATTTTATTACACAGGAGCTTGGTGAGCTACCCAAAATGTTTTGTAAGGATTTTAAAAATGACCTCCAACGTCGTGTTTTTTTAAAGGACCCTCTTGGAAATGTTATCCAATTGATTATTTCTAAGTTAGAGGAAACTGTTTACTTTACCCATGGATGGTCTGATATTATCAACAATTACCACCTTCCTAATGGTGGTTGGATGAAGTTCTTTTATATTGGGAATTCAGAATTTGACATCACAGTTGAGGATAGAGAATTTAAGGAGATCCAGTATCCATTTCCTCCAACTGTTTTTGAAGTTGGAATTACATTTTTGGATGATGATAGTAATAGTTCTGAACTCCCTGAAGCTGTTCCTATGGACGTGAGATTGCCTAAGAAATGTGTGCTTACTCTGACTCAAGCACAGACCACTAATAATTCAATGGTAAGTGATTGATGTCTATGTTGCTCATAATTTTAAACATAATACATTTGGTTCTTTTATTTAATTTTTTAATGTTGTTCTTTACGTTAGAATCTGCCTATGGAGTTCGCCTGTGAAGCCCTTAAGAGTAAACCTACAAAATGTATTATCCAAGATGGGAAGGGGAGGAGATTTATTTGCAATTTAAGGTGGACTGGAAGAAGGAACAACACAGAAGTCTTCATAACCAAATCATGGGTTCAATTTTGTGTTGCAAACAATTTGAAGGGTGGTTCTGTTGTTCAACTTTTTGTGCATGAGGCAGATGAAGCTTTAATATTTGCCATAGTTTAAATAATTTGACTGATGTAATGAAAAAACTTGCAGTTTTTTAAATATTTCTTTTTTCGTTTGTAATTTTTACTTTTTGGATTGATATGGTTTGTACACCATGTTTCATTAGGAAAGTTAAATGGTCCTACTTTTTGGCTGTAATTTATAGTTTATTTTATTAACTTGATTGATGCTCAAATATCCCATTAGATTGTTCTTCGTGGTAATATTTTTCATTCATGTTACTCTCGATCATTTAGATTATTTTCTGATGTCATTACGCAATCAGAACAATTTAAAAATACTTTAATTATTCATTATAAATTTGATTTTTATTTTATGAATACTACAACTTTTTTCTTTTTATTTACTGTTTATCCAACTCCAAATTTTTTATTACAATTTTATTTTCAAATGCCCAAAAAATTATTTATTTTTCAAAAAATTCAACACCTTATTAATATGCTAAAACAATTTTTAGATTAAAATTTATTTTAATCTGCCAAAAAAAATTTTTATTTTTCAAAAAAGTTCCCAAGTTATTCATATGCTATAACTTTTTATATCTATTGCCCGAAAATGATTTAATTTTTCCAAACAATTAACCAACTTATTAATAATATGATTTAATTATTACAATTTTCTTAATTTAAATTATATAAACCTCCGAGAACTATATTTGCACAATTTTAACTTCAAGTAATTGATAGGCAAACAATAAATAGTTGACCTTTCCCGTGTGTACACTTCATATTAACATTAGGGAGAAAAGAGAGAAAAAGTTAGGGGCAATTTTGGCATGTCCTCAACGTTTTATAAGCACATGCCTTTTGAACACACGGGAAAATCTACTTTTACTTTACATACATTTCCTTTACCAATGCTTTATTGTCTGTAACCATTTATTGCTTTCATTGCTGATAACTGGCAACGTTTTTTCTTCCCTGGAGCCAACTTTTGGTTCTCATTCAACCAGCAACGTTGATTGCTGCCTGGAACCAATACATTGTTCTCATTCAATCGCAAACGAGGTGAGTTTTTCTTTTTAAATTTTGTATTGCAATGTTGTTTTCAGTTTAAAACTATCCATCATGAACCAAATGCAGTGTCCTTGCTATTTTGATTTTTCGTTTCCCTTCTTTCAACCAGTCTGTTAAGGCGCTTTAGGATAAATCTTTGATACAAATATGTTTACTTCTTCCACTTTTTATTTCAAGCAACTTGGCTGAGTCTATTATGTACTGGGATACACTTTATTTTTTTTAAATGGGATATTAATCTACGATGTTGTCTATTCGTGTATTTTCAAGTAGGGATGAAAGCAAAGTATATTTTAGTGAGCGTATGAGCTTTCTGATTTGAAATAGTAGCTTTCTCAGACATGAAGGAACCAACTTCGGATGGTTTAAAGGATTTAAGGGTGAAAAGGAAACAAATTTTAAATGCAAGAGGGGAAATCAACACGAAAAATGAAGGTAATTGATGTTCATTGTTTGTGGGTATTTATAAAATTGTTACTCTTTGCATTTACAATTTTTCTTTGTATTTACAATTTTTTTTATAAAAAATGCAGGAGTCAAGAAGAGAGCAATGACCAAAAAATTGTTTCAATCTCACATCTCAACCAGTAATGTAAATGGTATTAACAATTCTACTCTTATATTTAGTTCACCTCTGTCATTAATTCCAAATCGTGTATGATGCTTCTATTGTTACATATTTGGTCTTTCATTGTTTTTTACACATCTTCGTTACATGAATTAGTCTCTTAAGTTTGTATGTAATGGATGATTAACATTCCAGATGTTGGTTCTTCATATATTCATGTAAAAAACATATGGATTGATTATTTTCAAACAAATGAAACTATACTACATAATATGCGTATGATAATTCCTTAACAGTTTCTGATAATTTCCATGTGCATATTCTTTTATTCATGTTCAAAGACAATATAAATTTCCTTTATGTATTTATGTGGTTAAGGAGTAAATGATGTGACAACTTTCAAGAACTTTTACAGGGATAGATGTTCCAAATGAGAAGGAAGAGTTGAAAAGTAATTTACCATGGCATATTCAAAACCGTTCACCATTAACTGATATCTCAAACAGTAAGTGTCTTTATGAAAACGTGAATTACATTGATGTCTTAATTTAAGAATAACTGATCTTTGTTAAATGCAAATTGCATTGTATTTTATAGGCAATTCGGAACCAAAACCTGTTGTCATTGACAATATATCTGCAAATACTACTGGAAAGTATACCATAAAATTTGGTTCACTCATTAAGGGAATTACATTGGATGGTTTAAATGGATCTTCAGAACAAGAAAAACTTTCATCATCATCAACATTCAACACTGAAGGTAGTATCAATTTTACTATGGTGTTCATTAGTTCTATGTTGTTACTTGCTTTTTTTGTTACAATCTAATAGTTTGAATTTATTGTTGTGTTTACTAAAGGTTACCTAACTCCAGAACCTGTGCTTTTCCACCAAAGTTCTAATGGATTAAGGTGCAATGGTTCTCATGATTCCATTCAAATTGGCATGGATAAAATACTATCAACAAGTACAGATGAAGGTATTATCTATTTGAAGTTCAGAAATTTTTTATTCAATTATTTCTTCGATATATTTATATTGTTCTATTTCAATCAGGGAATTCGAAAACAAATCCAGTTGTGATTGAAAGTATATCTCCAATTACCTCTGGAAAGTATACCATAACAAAGGGTACACTTATTAAACAAACTATATTGAATGGTTTAAATGGATCTTCAAAAACAGAAACACCTTCATCATCATCCTCACTCAACACTGAAGGTAGTTTATGTTATACATTTGTCCTTTATTAGTTGACTATTGTTACTTAATTTGTGACTATTATTTTATATTTTAAATTGATACTTCTGTATTTTCTATAGGTTATGCCACTCCTGAATCCGGTCTATTTCACCCAACTTCTAAAGTCAAATTAGTAAAGCATGTTTCACAAACAAGTTCTATCATTAATGGATTAAGGTGGAATGGTTCTGATGATTCTATTCTAAATGGAAGGGATAAAATACTATCACGAAGTAGTGATGAAGGTTTTTAAAAAATTTAAATTTATTTGAATACTGTTGTGTACCTTTTTTGTTCAAAATCCATTTGGACTTAGGATTTACATTTTCAACTCAGGTGTTGTTGATGTTCAAATATTCAATATTGATCAAAGCTCTTATAATGTCTTTCAAAGGTCAAAGTTAACTTTTGATCATGTTTTATTCGCAGAAAGTGAGCAACAAGGTACTTTTAATTTGTTTATTTTTTAAGTTCGGATATATTTGAATAAATCATTTGTTCAAAATATTTATACTGTTTTTTTTTCCATTCAAGAATGTTGTGACTTTGGAGATTGCAATTATTGCTGTGAGTTTTGTGGGGCTTTAGTATGGTATCAAGAGAGATCTGAAAAATCTAAAAGACCACTGAAACCAGACTTCTCAATATGTTGTATAAAAGGAAAAATACAGATTGCCATTGCTACAAAAACCTCCTGATCTGCTTTGGAATCTCTTCAATAACAATGATGACAGAAGTTTCAATTTCCTTCAAAATATTCGACAATATAATAGCATGTTCTCATTTACTTCAATTGGGGGTAAAGTTGACAACTCTTTAAATGATGGTTCTGGACCTCCCCAATTCATTATCAGTGGGCAAAACTATCATAGAATTGGATCATTACTTCCACAAGAAGGCAACAAACCAAAGTTTGCTCAACTGTATATATATGATACTGATAATGAGATTTCAAACAGAATGACACCATTCAGGTAAGCAATTAACAAATATATTTTCCTTGAATTTATGATTATTTTTTATTCTAATTTCATCCATTATACACTATTATACATCTAATACTTAGTTTTGTTGCAGTGCTAGCAACACCAAATTTCTGGATCACTCTATAGTACAAGATTTGAAAGAAATGGTAGATGAACATAACGTGTTAGCCCATTCCTTTAGAAGGGTTAAAGACCATATTGAATCTAGCCAATTCATAAAGTTATCTTTGAGATTATTTCGAAACCGGTCTCGAGATGCAAGAATGTACAATCTTCCAACAACTGATGAGGTTGCAGCTCTTATAGTTGGAGATTTTGATAATTCGACATTGGAAGAGATATTGTAGTTGAATGTCACAATGGTGTTTTGAAAAGAATACATGAAACTCATCCAGCTTTTATCCCATTACAATATCCAATTTTATTCCCTTACGGAGAGGATGGATATCAAGAGGACATATCTATTCGAGAATGTATGGAAAAAGATACAAACAGAAAGAGAACAAGAGTTTCTCTACGAGAGTTTGTTGCTTTTAGGATTCAAGAGAGAGAATCTGAGTTTGGAAATATTGTAAATGCTAGAAGACTTTTTCAGCAATTTTTAGTTGACAGTTACTCAATGGTAGAAGCTCAAAGATTATCTTTTATCAGAACTAATCAAAGTTCATTGAGATCAGATATCCTTAATGGTTTAGAAGAGGCGGTCCACAGAGGTGAAACAAATTCTGCTACAATTGGAATGCGTATTATTCTTCCTTCATCTTTTACTGGTGGCATGCGATATATGTTCAATAACTGTCAAGATGCAATGGCAGTTTGTAAGAAATTTGGATATCCAGATTTATTCATCACTGTGACATGCAATCCACAATGGCCGAAATTGTCGATTTGTTTGTTCTCGAAATCTTTCAAAGATGATAGGCCGGATATCTCATGTAGAATTTTCCTGGATTAAAATTAGACCAAATGATGTCGATTTCAAAAGAGGTCTTTTTTTTTGGCAAAGTCATTGCTTACGTATTCATACTTATGTTCATTAAGTGTGATATTTCATAAAATAAAATTATATTTTAGAAATAACATAATTCATTTTGTTTAACGGTATGTATACCATTGAGTTTCGTAGAGAGAGGACTCCTCATGCTCATATTTTGCTATGGTTACACCCAGGATGACAAGTTGGAAACTGTTGATTTAATTGATAATGTCATTTCTGCTGAATTGCCTGACAAACTCAAGTTTCCTAAACTTTTTAATGTTGTTTCCTCATTCATGATGCATGGTCCATGTGGAGCTGCAAATAGATCTTCGCCTTGCATGAAGGAAGGCAAATGTTCGAAGTTTTTCCCAAAGAAATTTGTAGAAAAAACTTCATTTGATGCTGATGGATATCCAATATATCGAAGAAGAGATACAGGAATCACAACCTCAAGAAAAGGAGTAGAACTAGACAATAGGTATGTCGTTCCTTACAACCCAAAGCTGCTCATGAAATATCAAGCTCATATTAATCTAGAGTTTTGCAATAAATCCAACTCAATCAAATACTTATTCAAGTATGTGAATAAAGGACCAGATCGAGTTACTATTTCAGTGTCATCTGAAGTTGATCGTGATCAACACATCCATGTTGTTGATGAGATTCAACAATATTATGATTGTAGGTATCTATCTCCATGTGAGTCAGTATGGAGAATTTTTGGTTTTGAAATTCATAGTAGATGGCCTCCTGTACAAAGATTGACTTTTCATCTTCCTAATATGCAATCAATTATCTTCAAGGACAATGATAATATTGACGAAGTTGTTACAAAGAACAAGGAAAAGTCAACAATGTTTTTAGCTTGGATGGAAGCAAACAAATTTTATCCTGAGGGAAGAAACTTGACATATGGTCAATTTCCTATCCATTTTATTTATAATAAGGAGAAGCGTCAATGGTTTCCAAGGAAAAAGGGCCAATCAATAGGGAGGTTACATTTTGTACCTCCAGGTACTGGGGAGTTGTATTACATGAGACTTCTATTAACCTTCCAAATAGGATGTACCACTTTTGAAAGTATAAGGACAGTCAATGGTCGTACTTATGAAACATTTCAAAAAGCATGTTTTGCTCTAGGATTGTTATCAGATGACAAAGAATTCATTGATGGGATCAAAGAAACTGCAAAAATGGCATCTGGGAATTATCTAAGGAATCTTTTTGTAACATTGTTGGTGTCAAACACAATGAGTAGGCCATCTTTTGTCTGGGAGCAAACGTGGGAATGTTTAGCTGATGGAATACTTTACCAAAGGAGAAATCTGTTGAATAACAAAGGTAAAGTATTTTATATTTTTTTTATTTTCACATCTATTTTTCATAATGTTTATACTTATCATTTTTTTTCTCTGATTTAGAAATTGGAAATGATGATTTGAAGAATTTGTGCTTGATTGAGATAGAAAATCTGTTGCATACAAATGGGAGATCATTGAAGGATTTTGATTGTATGCCATTACCCTCAAACTCTCCAATAAATCAATTCGAGAATAAATTATTGGTCAATGAGCTAAATTACAATAGACAAGACATGCTTGCAGATCATCAAAGGTATTTTTCTCTTCTCACAGATGAGCAAAAAAGTATATATAATCAAGTTATTGATGCTGTTAATGTTGGAAAAGGAGGTTTTTTCTTTGTTTATGGATATGGGGGTACAGGTAAGACATTTGTATGGAAAACTTTGTCAACAGCTCTTCGTTCAGAAGGAAAAGTTGTTCTAAATGTAGCTTCAAGTGGTATTGCTTCTCTTCTTCTTCCAGGTGGAAGAACAGCTCATTCAAAATTCTCAATACCATTCTCTCTCACTGAAGAATCAACCTGCAATATTAAACAAGGTAGCTTTAAGGCAGAACTGCTTTGTCATACAAGTTTAATTATTTGGGATGAAGCACCAATGATAAGTAAATGGGCTTTTGAGGCTCTTGACAGAACTATGCGAGATATTATGAAATTTTGTAATGAAATTTATAGTCACCAACCTTTTGGAGGAAAAGTTGTTGTTCTTGGAGGAGATTTCAGGCAAATATTACCAGTTATTCCTAAAGGCAGCAGAGAAGATATTGTCATGGCAACTGTAAATTCTTCAAAGTTGTGGAATCAATGCAAGGTTTTAACATTGACTAAGAACATGAGATTACAAACAGGATCCAATAACTTAAATCTTGATGAGATTAAGTCTTTTGCAGAATGGATTATTAAACTTGGGGATGGTGAATTAGGAAGTGACAATGATGGGGAAGCAGAAATAGAAATCCCACATGATCTTTTGATAATGCAATCAGACAACCATATTGCAAGCATTGTTGATTTTGCTTATCCCAATTTGATTGAAAATATGAAAGATTTTAAGTTTTTTGAGGATAGAGCAATTCTTGCACCAACTCTTGAAGTTGTGGAACAAGTTAATCAATTCATTCTTTCCACTATTCCTACAGACGCTAAGGAATATCTTAGTTCAGATTCTATCTCGGTAGCTGATGAAGATGTTGGTATAGAAGCGAGAATGGTTCACAACAGAATTTTTGAATGAGATAAAGTGTTCAGGTATGCCAAATCATAGACTCACCCTGAAAAAAGGAGTTCTGTAATGCTTCTCAGAAATATTGATCAAGCATTAGGTCTTTGTAACGGGACGAGATTGATTGTTGATGACTTGGGAAAGAATGTTATTGGAGCAACAATAGTAACAGGGAAACAAATTGGTGAGAAAATTTATATTCCTCGAATGAATTTGATACCATCAGATCCCGGAATGCCAATAAAATTTCAAAGAAGGCAATTTCCTTTAAGCTGTTTGTTTTGCAATGACTATTAACAAAAGCCAAGGGCAAACCCTGTCACATGTTGGAATATTCTTACCGAGGCCTGTTTTCACACATGGTCAATTGTATGTAGCAGTTTCAAGAGTCAAGGCAAGGAGTGGTTTGAAAATTCTTATTTTGGATGAAAATGGTAATTTATGTCAAACAACGAAGAATGTTGTTTATAAAGAAGTTTTCCAAAAGATTCGAGTATAAGGTAAATTAATTATCAATTATTGCTTTAATGTTACTGATTGGTTAATTATCCATTTATTTTCATCAATCAGATAATATTTCTTTTACTCATATTTACTTTTTTTCACTTTGCAGGTGTTAATTATCCTGTCATGTATGTATATTTATAAACATGTAATTCAAACTTTCAATATTATCCAGTATTCATGTTGGTGTCCAATCACTTACTTAATCTTTTATTTCACGTAGATCTTTAGCATATATAATTTTTTTTAAAATCGCCCCGTGCGTTGCACGGGACATGCACTAGTAAAATTTATATATCAATATGTTGCTGACGCAAAGAACACAATTTTTACTTTGATCATACAATAATCTCTCTATTAAATACACACACATACATATATACATACATACATATATACATAAATTAAAATCTTATCCCAATTAAAAATATTACCATAAATAAAGTTTGAAATAATATTTTTGAACTATTGTACCTTATTTTTCACTGACATGGACGAATCCATGTTAAAATGTGTGGGGGATGGACGAATCCATGTTACAATGCGTGGGGAGAGATTCTTCCACTTTACTTTAGAATTTTCCTTTGACTTTATAAAGGTATATGTCTTTTCTATTTTTTTTGTATGCGTAATTTTTGCCACCACACCCCCACATCTAAATATGTACATTTTTGTTGAAAGATTGTTTGATTAAATACATAGAGAGAAAAATGTTTAATAATAATGATAATAAAAAAATCATTCAATATTTTTAAAATATGAAAACGCGAAAAGAATAATTATAAATTGATCTCTTCATAATTTTATATTAATATAAGTTGAGTATCAATGGGACCTGAAGGTTAGTGTAAAATTTCTATTATAGCCATTTTGTCTATCTCTCACTTAGAGTTGACCACCTAGGATAGAAAACAATTTAACAGGATCCAAATTTGATAAATACAGCGTTGTGCATGTCGTATAGACAAAATGCAGATCATCCTATGCAGATCATCCTATGTTATTTAAGAAGATGTACCATAGCACCCGCCTTGTTTGTTATACGCAAACACATTTCTTATTATGTTCATTTCTGTTCAAATGAGGGTGCTAATATGAACCCACCTAATTTTGGTCTATCACTAGATTTTTCTTGATTTTTTATTATATAAGTCTGAACGTAAAAATTGTTAGTTGAAATTCATAAATTTTTTTATATTTAGAGTTATTCATGACCGACAAAAAAAGGTAATTTAACTAAATTTGTGTACAAATTTAAGTGTAATTAGTTAAAATATTTACGAATTAAATTTTTAATTATTGCCATTGATTTATTTTTATAGTAAATTAATGGGCCAACCACGTTCATTTCGGGTCCATTTTAGTGATACCCATGTCCACAATGTCCGTTATTAGTAGTTCACAACTTTTCACGAAGCAATGTGTGGGTAGGTGTGTACGCTATAAATATTGGCCGTGTGTCCGTGATAAACACATTAATGACTAACTACTCAATTCACTCTTCTCGGTTCCTGTATAATCCTCTGTGTCTTTTCCATTTCATCTGTTGTAGTGTTCCCTCAAACATCTCATTATTCTCTAATGGAATATGGCATCCAACCAATACCACCAAGCCTACAAGGATGGACTGGCGTGAGACATTGGGACAACGCTTCTTGGTTTGACGCCGGTACTAACAAGGAGGCCGTGGATGAGGTCAACGGTGGGCATACGATGAGTCAGGGTTATCTAATAGAGGATGAGGCTATCATGTTCAACGATATCCCCGTGGAGCATGAGGATGAGGATGACAATCGAGATGACGCAGATGATGATGTGACACTGGTCACACAATGTTACATTCGCATGCATGCACTCGAGCAGGGCAAATTGGCAAAGGTATTTGTCATCGTAAAATTTTGGATTCCTTTACGTTGGCTTTAAATTTAACTTGTCTGATATGTTATGTTCTTTAGCCTCTGCCTGCAGATTTTGTGAGGGACTCTGTGAACCCTACAGTCCCTCATGCCATTCTAAAGGTAGGCAATAACAAGAAAAACTACAACATCGATTTGATCATTGATGTTGGTGGGGAGACCATTTCCATTGGTGGTGAAGGATGGCACTAGATTTGTAGGGAATTCAGATTAAAGGAATGAGACTTTTGTTGATTAAAATAATAATTTGAAGTTAATAGAATTTCGGTGGTTATGAGAACTTTGATGTGGATGTGAGTTATGAAAATTATGAAAATTATTGTATGAGTAGTGAAGAATTATGGTGTGTCATTAGGGAGAATTATTTCATGACTTAAAAGAAAATTACTATTGTTAATTAGAGAGAGTTATAGAATATGTAAGGTTGTGTCTTTTACTTCTATAAGTATCCTATGTATTTTGGAGTTGATTGGAAAAAAGAAGAAATAAAATTTTTTAAAGTGTCTCTTCTATTATTCTTCCACTCTATCAAAGTGGTATCAAGAGCTAGTGAGATTTGAGTGATGACAAATAATGGAATGGTTCCATTTCAATTCCCTCGTCTTACAAAAGATAACTATGAAATTCGGTCTCGTCGCATGAAGGCATTGCTTGGATCACAAGATGCTTGGAAGATTGTAGAAAGTGGCTACACTAAGCCACAAAATGAGGCCACTTTGTCTCAAAATGAGAAGGAAGCATTGACAAAGTCAAAGAAAAATGACCAATAAGCCTTGTCCCTCATCCATCAAGGTTTGGATGATTTGATGTTCGAGAAGGTGAGCAATGTGTCCACCGCGAAAAAAGCTTGGGGAATTTTACAAAAGTCTCTCCAAGGTGCAGACAAAGCGCAGAAGGTGCGACTTCAAATTTTACGACGTGAGTTTGAAGCTTTGCACATGACGGAATCTGAAAGTTTTTCAGATTATAGCTCAAAGGTGTTGGCCAATGTTAGCAGTTTCTTGTGCAGTTTATTTGCTCAACCGCTCTTCAACAAAGAATGTGAAGGATCTAACACCACAAGAAGCATGGAGTGGGACTAAACCCAGTGTCAATCATTTGCAAGTTTTTGAAAGTGTTGCTTATGTTCATGTGCCCAATCAAGGGAGATCCAAGCTAGATGATCGAAGTGTGAAGCATGTTTTTATTGGCTACGATCCAAATTCCAAAGGCTACAAGTTGTACAACTCAAGCAATGACAAGATAGTTGTGAGTCGAGATGTGAAGTTTGGTGAAAAAGCCACTTGGAGATGGGAAGTACAAGAAGAAGGAAGTTATGATTTCTTTCCATACATTGAAGATGAAGAGCAAGAGACCATGACACCTCTCCAAGAAGAGACTACACCACCATCTCCCATTCATGAAGCATCCTCATCTTCCGAAGAAAGTTCTAATGAAAGGTCAAGAAAAATGAGAAGTATTGAAGAATTATATGATGTAACTGAACCTTTTGATTTGTTTTGCCTTTTTGTTAACAGTGAACCTTTAGACTTTGATGAAGCTTTCAAAGACAAAAGGTGGAGGCAAGCCATGCAAGAGGAAATTGATGCCATTGAAAAGAATAACACTTGGGAGTTATCATCTCTTCCCAAGGGTCATGAGGCAATTGGAGTCAAATGGGTGTTTAAGATAAAGAAGAATACCAAAGGAGATGTAGAGAGATATAAAGCAAGACTCGTAGTAAAAGGCTACAAGCAAAAGCATGGAGTTGACTATGAAGAAGTGTTTGCACCCGTTGCCCGCATGGAGACAATTCGTTTGATCATTGCTTTGGCGGCTCAAATGAGGTGAAGGATTTATCGACTTGATGTAAAGTCCGCTTTCCTTAATGGCTATCTAGAAGAGAAAGTATATGTTGAGCAACCAATTGGCTTTGTGGTAGAAGGGCATGAAGATAAAGTCTTGAGATTGAAGAAGGTATTATATGAGTTAAAGCAAGCACTAAGAGCATGGAATAGCCGTATCGACAAGTATTTTCAAGATAATGGCTTTGTTCAATGTGTTCATGAATATGCTCTTTATGTTAAAGCATATGACAATAGAGATATTTTGCTTGTTTGTCTTTATGTTGATGATCTTATTTTCACCGGAACTAATCTTACTTTGTTTGAAGGATTCAAGAAGGCTTTGGCACATGAATTTGAGATGATCGATATTGGGCTCATGTCATATTATTTAAGCCTAGAGGTGAAGCAAATGGAGGATGGGATTTTTATTTCTCAAGAAGCCTATGCAAAGGAGATTTTGAAGAAGTTCAACATGTTTGATTGTAACTCTGTGAACACACCATGGAATGTGGAGTTAAATTGTCAAAATTTGATGATGGAGTGAAAGAAGATCCCACCATTTTCAAAAGCCTTGTGGGAAGCTTGAGATACTTGACTTCGACAAGACTCGACATTCTTTTTGCAGTTGGAGTAGTGAGTCGCTACATGGAATCACCTACTTCGACCCACATGAAAGTTGCTCAGAGGATTCTTCATTACCTAAAAGGTACAATTGATTTTGGGCTATTTTATTCATTCTCTAATGATTTCAAGCTTGTGGGATATTGTGATAGTGATTTTGCAGGAGATGTTGATGATAGAAAGAGCACTACTGAATTTGTATTCTTCATGGGAGATTGTGCTATTTCATGGAGTTCTAAGAAACAATCAATTGTCACACTTTCAAGTTGTGAGTCTGAGTATGTGGCGGCAACTTCTTGCACTTGCCATGTTATATGGCTTAGAAGGTTGTTGAAAGAAATTTATTTTCCACAAGAGGAAGCAACAAAGATTTGTATTGATAACAAGTCTGCACTATCACTTGCTAAAAATCCGGTGTACCATGATCGAAGCAAGCACATAGACACAAGGTTCCATTTTATTAGAGAGTATGTTGACAACAAGGTGATTGAGCCCATATATGTGAAGACACAAGATCAAATTGCTGATATTTTTACTAAACCTCTTAAGTTTGAAGAATTTCAAAAATTGCGAGTAAGACTTGGAATGAAGAAGAAGACTTCAAATTAAGGGGGAGTGTTGATTAAAATAATAATTTGAAGTTAATAAAATTTTGGTGGTTATGAGACCTTTGATGTGGATGTGAGTTATGAAAATTATGAAAATTATTGTATGAGTAATGAAGAATTATGGTGTGTCATTAGGGAGAATTATTTCATGACTTAAAAGAAAATTACTATTGTTAATTAGAGAGAGTTATAAAATATGTAAGGTTGTGTCTTTTACTTCTATAAGTATCCTATGTATTTTGAAATTGATTAAAAAAAAGAAGAAATAAAATTTTTTTAAATGTCTCTTCTATTATTCTGTCACTTTATCAACTTTTTGATCCTAGATAAGATCGAGGGGGAGGTTAATGTGTTTGGTACTGAACTCCTCCCAAACCGTCTCGTGCAGTTACCGGGACCACAACCCTGATTTTGAATAATATCAACTATCGTGCTTAAATTTTATATATATATATATATACACACACATAACACAAGGAATCTATCATTGATGGAAAACCCAACGTTAATATAATATTGTGCATGAACTGAGAGAATAAATTGTAAAAAAAAAAAACAATAAAACACTTCATCAATATTAACACACACATATATATTGTATTTTATTCTCTCAGTTCATGCACAATATTATATTAACGTTGGGTTTTCCATCAATGATAGATTCCTTGTGTGTTACGTATATCCAATGCTATCATCTGTTAGTATGTCATACTAACTGCTACTGTTTTTACTCCAAGAGTTTGGTCTTACGCCACGTCTGTCATTGGTTGTTAAAAAACCACACATGCATTCTTGTAAGTTAAAATGTGAATTACAGTAATGGATGCGTAAGTTGAATAAATAGGATAGTACGATAGATTCAATCCGTCGTTACCACCATCACTTGAATATGGTCAATTTTGTTTCCTGTCACCACGGGACGGTGATGGATATCGTTCAAGTTAGCATACATAAATAAGCAGTTCCGACGCAAACATGTTTTTTGTGGTGCATAAATTAGTATGACATATGTACAGTTTAGGGTTAATTTATGATATGATCAATTCAAATAATAGTCTGTAGCAGTTAAAGATTGGTCACCAAAGTGAGGAAAATTGTGTTGTTTTCAGTTTTGAAGCATTTTAATTCATGTAAGTCTTGCAGATTTTGGGGTCATTGTCCTTCATTTTGTTGTAGAATGTAGACCTATAGTCCACATTGTTTGTGATGAAAATCAACAAACACTTTTATTCAAAAAAAATAAAAAAAAAATAAATTCCAAAGCTTTTCCTCCATTATTGTCTGCACTAAAGGCTTACAATTCTGCCTCCTTCGCTCCCTCCCACAGCATCATTTCTGTTTCATCTTCATTTACAAATTCTGTTATGGAATGTATTTGACTTAATAGCTGCGAAGAAAAGAGATTTATATGCAAAACTAGCACAATTTTTTCATCAGGTCAGCTAGTGCATGCATGTGTGTGAGATTCAGATGTTTGGTGGCGACCCGAGGTTGTCAAGCATTTTGGTTTTTTGTTTAGTGTTTATGTTGCTAGGGCAGGAACAGGCATGGTCAGTCCATGCTTTGCAATAAACAGGTTTATCCTGGATCTCAATTATGAGGTCAGATGCTGGCATGTGTTACTGAAAAAGGCGATTTTTAACCTTTATAAATGTCTTGTTTGGCCATATAGTAATTTTGGATGTTTATTTTGTATTGAGACCTTTAAATAAATTAACAAATTTATTTTTTAAAAAAGGTCAATCGATCATTACATAAGTCAATAAGTTTCGTGTCAATAGGTTGATATACCTTTACATAAGCTAACAGAATTACCTTTTCACAGATCATCATGCCATTAAATAAGTTAATATTCTTAAGTACAACATCTTATTTTTCATAAAATATTCTTGTGACTAAGAAGAATTTTAATTTAACTTGAATATTCTATTTAGTTTTAATTTTACAATAGACATTACTAATAAAAAGAAATTAGATTAAATTTATTGAGATTCCCTTTCTAAATAAATTAGATAATAAAACATAGATTTTGAATTTATTGAAATAAAAATTTGGTAATAGTAATAAAGAATAAAAATATTTTAATAGACATGTTTAGAAATTTTTAAAAAATATTAATAAAACGATTTTAATAAGATAATATTTATAAAATAATATTATTTTAATCTAAATATCTTTAAATAATAATTACTTACATAAATATTTTACTAAAAAAATATGGCAAGGAGCAACGTGCACCTTATCCAAAAGGTGCAACGTCGCCCACCCCCCCACCCACATGAAGTGGCTATAAATTGGTAGATTAGGAAGACATAAAACGTAAGAATGAAAAGAAAAAACGGAAGTGAGGTGCTGGGAGAGAAAGTGAACAAGAAATAGAAATAGGAAGATAACTAGAGAAAGGACGTGGAAAATGTGGCATGCGTAGGTGATGCGTGAGAAAAAGGAAGACAAAAGGAAAAAGGAGTGAGAAAAAGAGAAAAAAAATAAGAAAGTGTATGCAAGGTAGGATCTGAACTCGACGGAGAATCTTACTAAACCCAAGGCTGGACACGATTTACGAGATTTTACATTTTTCGAAAAATTTTATCTGACAAAACGATAAATCGCTATGTAATTTTATCCGCTGGACAATTACTACTGACTTGTCAACTGTAACAATTGTCCGTTAGGTAATAACATGCATTAGAAATCCTATCACCTTATCCTAATGCAATCTACTTTATGTCAAATTAAATCCACTTTAATTCAAATTGGTGTACTTTTTCAAAGCTTCTTTGAGAAGCTTTGACCACCAAAAGACCACCTTGCCCTTGGCTTGTCGGAGAAGCCTCTCCCCTCCCTTACTCCCTCATTGCCGTGGACCTATGGGCAAAATGGGAAGCAAAATTGCTTCCCACACTTAACCTAACACACATACAAAAATATCTTCACTTTTCCACCCATTTTCTCTCTCTAATCTTCATCTTCTTCACTTTCTCCTCCTTCTCTCTACACCTCCACCATAGCTACGAAAATGGCAGGCCCTCTTGGCCATTGATCTTCATCTTTTCCCTTCATCAAGACCATTTCCATGCTCACCTCATCCTCCTCTACCTTCTTTATTTTGAAAGTTTCTTCATTTTCCATCTCCACCTCCATTTTCTCTCTACCTCCTATCTTCTTCCTCCTCTTCACTACGAAAATTCCAGCCACCATTGGAGAATTTTCTCTTCATTTTTCTCTTCATAAACACCATTTCTACACTCTCCTCAACCTCCTCTACAACTTCTATTTGAAGGATTTTCTTCAAAAACTAACTTTTCCTCCATTGTCATCGAAGACAAAGCTCCAAGCTTTAAGGTAAAGCTTCCATCTTTCTTCCTCTTTCTCTTCATTTTCATGCTCTAGGGTCTCATTGGAGACCCAAGATCCATTCTTTACTATGTTTAATGTTAGTTCTTTGTGTTGGAGATTTTAGAGTTCTTGGAGACCCCAAAACCGAAATCACCAAGGAGAAAATAGAAGTCATTTTCGTGATTCTTCCTTAGGTAAGAGGGAGATTACTTACTTCAACCATTATTGGTGGTGGGGGAACCTTTGTGTGCTTACTTTGATTTGTGATTTTTGCATGCTTGTGTATTCTTGAATTTGATAAATGCTTGATTTGTGATCTTGAATATATTGGTTGTGTTAAATATGCTTGATCATGTTAGGGTTGCTAAATGAAAAATTTGGAGTTTCCTACCCTAACATGATGGCCACGGTTTTGAGGGGAAATCTTGGGTTGAAAATTGTTTTTGTGAATCAATAAATAAAGTTCATGTAATAAAATGTTGAATGATAACATTGAGGTTAATAAATGAAAAATTTTAAGGGTTTAATACCCTAAGGAGAGGTCACGGTTTTGACCTTGAGAATTGAGAGATTGGATTAGTTTTGTGTAAAATAAAATTTGAGTGATTAGATGTTGATTGGTTAAAGCATAAAATGGAAAGAAATTGGAACCTTGGTGGCTTAGGGAGGCCACGGTTTTGGCTTGGGAACATGAGGGATTGAATTGATTTTTGGTGAGCTAAAATTTAAGTGAATTGATATCAAGACACTAATGCATAAAATGGAGAGGAATTGAGATTTTGAGAACTTTGAGGAGCCACGGTTTTAGAGAGAAAGTTTAAGGTTTAAGTGATGCCTTGGTGCATATTTAGAAACTAAGAAATTAGAGACATGCATAACTCATAACAAAGTGAAGGAATTGAATTGTATGATAATACTTAAGGGGGCCAAGATTTTAGAGGGTAACTTACCCTAAAATTTTTATAATTGACCAAAAGTTTAAGACTTTAAAAATGTGAATCCAAGATAAGAACTTGGGGATGTAAATTTGATTTGGTATTAAATGACTAATACATAAATGGAAGGCAATTAGAAACTTGAAGGATTTGAGAAGCCATGATCTTAGAGTGAAATTGGGTGCAAGTGATGCCTTGGTGCATCTTTTGTAACTAAGGACTTGAAAAAGGGCATCACCCATAATGAGATAAAAGGGAGTTAATTGATTAGTAACCCTTTAGAGAGTCACGAATTTTAAGGGTTAGTTAACCTAAGAATTTTCATAATCGATTAAGACATATAGCATTGTAAAAGTTGAACCCCATAATGTGAAATGGTGATAAATAATAAACCATAATATATATTGATGTTGAAATTTGACTCTATCGCGATCAACTGTTGATGTGCCATGTATAAGCCATGATGCGCAAATATTTTTATGAGATGAAGTACACTTTTTTTAGGCTAACGATATACTGGCATTACTCCTTGATCATTCACTCCGAAAGGTTGATGTCTAGCACCATGGAGTAGGATTTTGGTATCATAATGTATTGTGCATCGTTCATTATCAGTCTCATAAACTGTTGAGCATAAACACCTGTGACTGTAAAAAATAACTGTTTTACTTCCGCAAATGTTTATCTGATTGTTGTGTTGATTACTAGAAATATTGTTGTGGTTTATCTGTTATTGTTGATTCTTGCTATTGCTTACAGTTGTTCTACTTTTACGATAAATATTATTGTTGCTGTTATTAAATATATGAACTGTATTACTTTGTGTGCGCTCTGCGCTGTGTTGTTTTCTTACTACCATAATGGTAACGAAAGATGATTGTCTCACCTCTTTATAGCATTACTCTGTCTTATGTTAAATTGGATAAAGGCTGTGAAGAGCACTAGTTAGGTTTGATTAGTTAAGGCTTGAGGATTGACTTTTGTTTCCTCGTGATGGCGTATGGACAACCTTCTCTATTTCGCACGTGGATATAGTTTCACAGAGGCTCGAAAGCCTGGCATTTTGACTGTGACACGGGGCGTATTATTTACATTGGAGATGTAACCTTAGTTCAAAGTGGTAATGAACCTGGAGAAGGTACGAACATCGCCTATGTTCCTATACTTGTGGAGTTCCCTATACCCATTGGGGAAATGTGGAGTAACCGCTACCTCTTCCCTTGAGAGGTTTCAGTTATGATGCATGTTCGTGCTCCCATCCATCTAAATATATCGTAGGGGCGAGTATTGTCTGTCAGAGATGCGGAGGAAGATCAAATGCATGATCATTCCATACATGTCTTAGACTTCGGGGAAGGTTGAATATTTATATGGTAGTTTATGTTATGTCATTTAAGAATCAAGTTTGATATTGTGTAATTCTACCTTATGCATTAATTATGGATATGTACTTTGTATTAAAATGATGTTGTATTCGGATGTAAGTCAATATAATTATATTTCATATCAGGGCTCGTATTTTCTACTTATGCATAAATATGGAAATAAACTTTTAAATTTTTTGAAATTATTGTTTTTGAGACTGTGACATGCCTAGATTTAGTAACTGTGGTGTAATGACGATTGTGCCGTGGTTGTTATATCTAGGTGCGTTACACTAGGTGGTATCAGAGCAGTTCATCCTGTTGAGCCGGGGTATGGACTTGATATGTTTAGGCATATTAGAATTTTTGTCTGTTGTGCACTTCCTTGTCTCTTGATTGAGATGATGGGAAAGGAATGCATGACTTGCTGTAGGTTGAATGTCAGTAGCTACAGTTATACAGTTGCATGATATTGAGGACTGGCCTACTCAATATGTAATATTCTGTGTGTACAAGAAACTATGACTTCACCTAGGCGTACTGTGTTAGGAAAATAGGAATTCTTTTGTGAAGAGATCAAGAGGTTTTGGGAAACCGATCTTCTAAAGAAAGGAATAACTGGTATAAGTTTGGCTCGAGAAGCTGTTTGGGGGTTGGCAACCTGCAAGAGATTACGCTATAGAAGGCAGAACAAAGAGGTTCGAGCTGGAGACTATTAGGATTTGTGAATTGACTTGTCTTGCTTGAATTGGGTGAATTGTGTGACTCTTTGTATTTGGTTTCTGAAGGGAGATAATGTTGTTTGAAATGATTGTGTTTGTTTTGTCGTGTCATGTTATGTTCGTCTTCAGAGAAAGTCAATGACTCGCGGTAGACATACGAGGGCAATGGCTCGTGATAAGCGTATGTATGTGAGCGCAGGACGAGGTGATGAAAGCATGACTGCGACTGCAGAAGGAAGACAAAGGATAGCTGATGTGACGATTCACCAAAATCAGAGGACCGCACAATAGCGAGAACTAGACATTGAGGTGCTGAATTTGTTGAAGGAAAGTTAGATTTGGGATAGCCATAGACCGCCTAGATTCCAAAAGAGAAATGGTAGAAAGGCTAACCACTTCAAGCGAAAACCATACACTCGATCATCAGGAAAGTGACAGCTGACTAGCGCCGAACTCAGTCAAAATTATAACCGAAGTTATTACCTACACTTGTAGTATAGTGAACAACACCGGATCGTCTCCTCAAGGATTGTAAATGCAATTTGATCAAATTTAGTTAAGTTAGAAAAAAAGGGGGGTTTTGATGGTTCAAGGATCATAGTGACAAGATTTAAAGAGAAATAACAATTAGAAGAACAGTCAATTCAGAAATCTATCCAAGATTGGGTGGATTCAATCATAAACCTTTCAACAAACACTTGAAGCACATTTGAATGGTTAACTTGGATCTAACCGAGATCTCAGCATTAGATCCAGAATTCACACTAGACAATCGTCCAGAATTCAATTGACAAGTGATAAACACAAATCTGCAATCGCACTATTCATGTAGATATATGTTAATTTAAGCACCGAATTCAATTAACCTAGGCACCAATCAGTAACCTAACCTCTTCAATTACGTGATTAGTTTAGATCAATCAATTCTAAGCTTCATCACAAATCTCAATCTTCAGTCATGTGATTAGTTTAGATCAATCAGTTCTAAGTTTTATCACAAATCTTAATCTTAAATCAAGATCAAATCAGATCAAACATAAACAGAATCACCATTCATGCATTCAAGATTAAGAAGAAGAAGAAGAAGAAGAAGAAGAAGAAGAGAAGAGGAATTCAAATATAAATCAAATACATTACATAACCAAGGTCTCAAGAATCCAAACCACAATCTCTTCAAGAGTCCCAAATTGACCGAAAGTAGCTTAGCCCTCCATTACCATGAAGGGGAACATCAAAATATATAAAAGCTATGAGAAACTATGAAGAAACAAGAAGAAACTATGAGAGAAAATAAAGGAGAAAACAACTTATTCATGATAACCAATGGTGCCTTTTATAGAAGTCTAGGGTAACAAAATGACAAAGGGGAGTGGGTGGATGAGTGGGTGAGTGAGTGGAGTGTTTGAGTGGAGTGGTTGAGTGGGTTGGTTTAGTGGATTGGTTTAGTGGATGAGTGAATGGAATGATTGAGTGGGTTGGTTGAGTGGAAAATGCCAAAGGACTTTTAGTGAGTGGAAAATTATGGAGATGAATAGGTGAGTGGATGGATGAGTGGGTGGATTAGTGGATAAGTGGGTGGAGTGATTGAGTGGTTGAATTAGTGGATGAGTGGATTAGTGGATGGATGAGTGGGTGGTTGAGGACGAAAATTTCGTGTCTGACTTGGAAGCCAAAAACGACCCACTATACTGCAGATCCATGAAAAGTACTCTTCATGAAAGTTGTATATCTTTGTCTTGGCTATAAAATGCATATCTGGTTCGTCCAATTTGGCTTCCTTCAGCCTAAGATATGTCCCAAATACCGTAGGTTGCTCAAACCCAACTTCAGCACCTCTGTTCCGACTTGCAAGCTCAAACTGACCTACTAGACTTCATTTTTTCAAAAAGTGTTCTTCATGAAAGTTTTTTATTTGGATCTTGACTATCAACTATCCAAATTTCAGCCCATTTCCATTATTATATCTTGAGATATGATTTTATGAGTGCACACTGTTCGGATTCTAGTGACAGAACTCGTATTCTGACTTCCATGTAAACTTAGGTCCTTTAGACATCTGTTTGGGACTTTGAGCTCTTCATCAAAGTTGTAGAGCTTCCTCTTAGCTTTCCTACAAGGTAAAATTCATGTTTATCAGATATTAGGAACTCAAGTTATGACCAAAATACAGAAACAGTGTCAAGTCTCAATAATGCTAAAAATATTCAATTAGGACCAATTTGAGCTTAAACTCACAAAATCATACCAAACTCAATCAATTAAGAATATAGAGAGTGTAAATGACTAAACATAAGGGTTTCTTAATGAATAAAATATGTGATTATCAACAGCCACGTCCAACTCATGGAGAAAATACTAGTGGCAGTGGACTCAGTTAGATCTCAATATTTTTGTCAAGACGTAAGAAGTGTGGAAAGGACCACTCAACGAAGGAAAGTAAGACCAGGAGGCTATTCTGTCTCAAGTGCGAAAAGGAGCACCTAACGAAGGATTGCACAATTGCAGGAATCATCTGTTTTAAACGTGGAAAGCCTAGACACGTTTCCCGCAACTGTAAGCAAGCAAAGGCAAAGTCTTCAATCGATGCTGCAAGGGCTGTGGAACCCCAAGCAGAAGCCAAAGTTTATACCCTGGGAGGTGCTGAGACCGTTTAGTTTGAAGAACTAAACAATGGAAATTGTACCTCAAATGACGATCCCGTAATTATGCTGTATAATTTTGGGGGTAACCCCTCCTTTTACAATTTGTAACTGTATGGATCATTTGAATTTATCTATGTTTTCATTAGCTTTGAACCAGTTACTTTTATTTCTCTGACCAATACTTGTCATTGACAATCAAGTTTGTTTAATTCATCATGTTTCTATTAGAGATCGAATCTTTTGTTGACTCGACTTGCATATCTAAGATTATACCTATTAGAGTTCACAATTTCAGGAATTGATCAATCATTTTCTAGTCATATCCTGTTAGATCGTCTCAATGAAAACCTTAGTGGTTTTCGAAACTAAGACTTCTGAATTCATAACGGCCAACAAGGTTGAAGCTTTGAGAGCGAAAGGAGCCTGAGGATATATATTAATATCTTCCGTAGAGGACTAAAAGCAAAGCGAATATAAATGACACTCTTGTAGTCAAAGAGCTTTGCATGATGAGCCACAATGCTGCCAGCTAAGGAAAAGAATGGAACTTCTCGGTGATATGGGGACTGTTACCAATTGAATAAGAATATGATCAAGGATGACTGTCCTCGGAGAAAGATAAGTGATTCAATGGATTGGTGATAAAAGAGTCATTGTTCTCTCCAAGATAGATGTACATTCTTGTCATCATTAAGTTCATGGGAAATTGGAAATGTTCCCAACACGATCTTTCAAATGCGCTTTGAACATTGTGGGTATCTCGTGATGCCGTTCAGAGTAACAATTATTCTTGTCGTGTTCATGAACTGTCTGAATCAAATCCTTCGTCCTTACCTAGACAGATTTGTTGTTATCTTTATCAATGACATTCTGATCTATTCTCGAACACGCGGAGAAGCATGTTAGACATCTCGATTCAGTTTTCCAAATTTTAAAGGAGAAGAAATTAATGGAATAATTCAAGGACAGGTGGTTGTCATTAGAAATGACACCGGATAAGGTATGTTTAGGTTATGGTTACTATTCTGGATGATCTGTTGGGAGAAATTCAAGAGAAGCATAAAAGTGACCAAGATGTATCAAGACCCAAGACAGAAGTAGTGATGGTAAGAAATGAAGAGAGACGTTACTATATGTGTGTCGTCTTATCTCAGTTGCCAGCACACTTACTCCTAAATTCTTCGGGCTATATCAAATTCTACTTTGGATTGGTCCGATAACCTACCAACTAATTTTTTTATCTTTTCTTTTTAAATCTTCATGATATCTTCCACATAA
The DNA here is from genome assembly GCA_029884605.1 of Ormosia emarginata. Taxonomy (NCBI): domain Eukaryota; kingdom Viridiplantae; phylum Streptophyta; class Magnoliopsida; order Fabales; family Fabaceae; genus Ormosia; species Ormosia emarginata. The sequence continues at coordinate 1,070,993 of JAQQTP010000033.1, read as the reverse complement.
TATAATTACAAAATGTGTCCTTGATCCAGCCATGCCATCAAACGAAACACGGTACAGTTCAGAAAGAGCCTGATCTATGAGAAGCTTCTTGTGAAGATCGAGGATAGGGGAACAAAGCAACATGGAGATGTAGAGATCGCGTTGGTAAGGGTGATCTGAACTGACGAGACTAAAAGCACGATGCGAAAGTCGGGAGGCAAGATAAAGGAGCTACATCCATATTTATTCTAAGGGACGAAAATTTTGAGGACGAAATTTCTATTTGAAGGGGAGAATTGTAACATCCCAAAAATTAATAATTTTAGGATAAATAATCGTTTTATAATATTTGGGATTTTTGGAAGTTTTTCTATATTTTTCTAATAATGTGGAATATTTTAATATATTTTTCGTTTTACATGCACACTGAGCAGAGCGGGTGTAACATCCTGAAAACTAATAATTTCATGATAAATGATCATTTTATAATATTTGGGATTTTTTTGAAATTTTTTGGATTTTTCTGAGAATGTGGAATATTTTAATATTATTCTTCGTTTTGCGTGCACATTGAGCGGAACTGGAAAAATGAGATATTTTTTCCGAGAACCATGATCTATGGAAACGTCGACGGGGAATCTTACTAAACCCGAGGCTGGACATGGTTTACGAAGTTTCATATTTTTCGAGAAATTTTATCTGACAGAATGATAAATCGCTGTGTAATTTTATCCGCTGGACAATTAATATTGACTTCTGTCAACTGTAACAATTGTCTGTTGGGTAATAACATGCATTAGAAATCCTATCACCTTATCCTAATGTAATCTACTTTATGTCAAATCATATCCACTTTAATTCAAATTGGTGTACTTTTTCAAAGCATCTTTGAGAAGCTTTGACCACCAAAAGACCACCTTGCCTTTTGCTTGTTGGAGAAGCTTCTCCCCCTCCCTTACTCTCTCATTGCCGTGGACCTATGGGCAAAATGGGAAGCAAACTTAGCCTAACACACACACACAAAAATATCTTCACTTTCCCACCCATTTTCTCTCTCTAATCTTCATCTTCTTCACTTTCTCCTCCTTCTCTCTACACCTCCACCATAGCTACGAAAATGGCAGCCCCTCTTGGCCATTGATCTTCATCTTTTTCCTTCATCAAGACCATTTCCATGCTCACCTCATCCTCCTCTACCTTCTTTATTTAGAAAGTTTCTTCATTTTCCATCTCCACCTCTATTTTCTCTCTACCTCCTCTTCACTACGAACATTCCAGCCACCATTGGAGAATTTTCTCTTCATTTTTCTCTTCATAAACACCATTTCTACACTCTCCTCAACCTCCTCTACAACTTCTATTTGAAGGATTTTCTTCAAAAACTGACTTTTCCTCCATTGTCATCCAAGACAAAGCCCTAACCTTTAAGGTAAAGCTTCCATCTTTCTTCCTCTTTCTTTTCATTTTCGTGCTCTAGGGTCTCATTGGAGACCAAAGATCCATTCTTTACCATGTTTAATGTTAGTTCTTTGTGTTGAAGATTTTAGGGTTCTTGAAGACCCCAAAACTGAAATCACCAAGGAGAAAGTAGGAGTCATTTTGGTGATTCTTCCTTAGGTAAGAGGGAGATTACTCACTTCAACCATTATTGGTGGTGAGGGAACCTTTGTGTGCTTACTTTGATTTGTGATTTTTGCATGCTTGTGTATTCTTGAATTTGATAAATGCTTGATTTGTGATCTTGAATATATTGGATATGTTAAATGTGCTTGATCATGTTAGGGTTGCTAAATGAAAAATTTGGAGTTTCCTACTCTAACATGATGGCCACGGTTTTGAGGGGAAATCTTGGGTTGAAAATTGTTTTTGTGAATTAATAAATAAAGTTTATGTAATAAAATGTTGAGTGATAACATTGAGGTTAATAAATGAAAAATTTTAAGGGTTTAATACCCTAAGGAGAGGTCACAGTTTTGACCTTGAGAATTAAGAGAATAGATTAGTTTTGTGTAAAATAAAATTTGAGTGATTAGATGTTGATTGGTTAAAGCATAAAATAGAAAGAAATTGGAACCTTGGTGGCTTAGGGAGGCCACAGTTTTGGCTTGGGAACATGAGGGATTGAATTGATTTTTGGTGAACTAAAATTTAAGTGAATTAATATCAAGACACTAATGCATAAAATGGAGAGGAATTGAGATTTTGAGAACCTTGAGGAGCCACAATTTTAGAGAGAAAGTTTAAGGTTTAAGTGATGCCTTGGTGCATCTTTGGAAACTAAGAAATTAGAGACATGCATAACTCATAACAAAGTGGAAGAATTGAATTGTATGGTAATACCTAAGAGGGCCAAGATTTTGGAGGGTAACTTACCCTAAAATTTTTATAATTGACCAAAGGTTTAAGACTTTAAAAATGTGAATCCAAGATAAGAACTTTGGAATGTAAATTTGATTTAGTATTAAATGACTAATACATAAATGGAAGGCAATTAGAAACTTGAAGGATTTGAGAAGCCATGATCTTAGAGCGAAATTGGGTGCAAGTGATGCCTTGGTGCATCTTTAGTAATTAAGGACTTGAAAAAGGGCATGACCCATAATGAGATGGAAGGGAGTTAATTGATTAGTAACTCTTAAGAGAGTCACGAATTTTAAGGGTTAGTTAACCTAAGGATTTTCATAATCGATTAAGACATATACCATTGTAAAAGTTGAACCCCATAATGTGAAATGGTGATAAATAATAAACCATAATATATATTGATGTTGAAATTTGACTCTATGTGGTTAGGAGTCCCTATGAAGGGTTATGTACTTATTGATTTAGTTCTTGATGAGAAATGACATGTTGATATTGAGGAAGGCATATGTGCCATTGAGGATATATGTATCATTGGAAATGTGCTATTGACATTGAGAATATATATATGCCATTGTGGTATGAGTATTACTTATGATGAATGCATGTTGATAAACATACATGATTGGACATTGTGTCATCATGCATATGTGATTTGATAACGGATTATATACCGTAGTGGTATTACTTATGATGAATGCATCATTGATAAACATACATGATTGGACATTGTGTCGTCATGCCTATGTATGCCTAAGAGTTGAATAATACCTATGTGCAGGTGCGAATAGACTAAGCGTAGATGCCATATGTTGTTAGCCCTGGGGGCGTCGGGGTACGGGTGCCTCATCATGGACAGTTAAGAGCTCTTCTGTGTCGTGGGATAGACCAATGCAAACACACCGACGATCCGGACAGGGATGCTGTCTTATATCGCGATCAACTGTTGAGGTGTCATGTATAAGCCATGATGTGCAAATATTTTTATGAGATGAAGCACATTTTTTTTAGGCTAACGATATACTGGCATTACTCCTTGATTATTCACTCCGAAAGGTTGATGTCTAGCTCCATGGAGTAGGATTTTGGTATCATAATACATTATGCATCGTTCATTGTCGGTCTCATAAACTGTTGAGCATGAACACCTGTGACTGTAAAAATAACTTTTTTATTTCCGCAAATGATTATCTGATTGTTGTGCTGATTACTGAAAATATTGTTGTGGTTTGTCTATTATTGTTGATTCTTGTTATTGCTTACTGCTGTTCTATTTTTACTATAAATATTACTGTTATTGTTATTAAATATATGAACTGTATTACTTTGTGGGTGCTCTGTGCCGTGTTGTTTTCTTATTACCATAATGGTAACGAAAGATGAGTGTCTCACCTATTTATGGCATTACTCTGTCTTATGTTAAATTGGATAAAGGCTGTGAAGAGCGCTAGTTAGGTTTGATTAGTTAAGGCTTGAGGATCGACTTTTGTTTCCTCGTGTTGGCGTCTGCACAACCTCCTCTATTTCGCACGTGGATACAATTTCACAGAGGCTCGGAAGCCTGGCATTTTGACCGTGACACGGGGCGTATTATTTACATTGGAGATGTAACCTCAGTTCAAAGTGGTAATGAACCTGGAGAAGGTACGAACATCGCCTATGTTCCTATACGTGTGGAGTTCCCTATGCCCATTGGGAAAATGTGGAGTAATCGCCACCTCTTCCCTAGAGAGGTTTCGGTTATGAAGCATGTTCGTGCTCCCGTCCATCTAGATATATCACAGGGGCAAGTATTGTCTGTCAGAGATGCAGAGAAAGATTAGGTGCATGATCATTCCATACATGTCTTAGACTTTGGGGAAGGCCGAACCTTTATATGGTAGTTTATGTTATGTCATTTAAGAATCAAGTTTGATATTGTGTAATTTTACCTTATGCGTTAATTATGGATATGTACTTTGTATTAAAATGATGTTGTATTCGGATGTAAGTCAATATAATTATATTTCATATCAGGGCTCGTATTTGCTACTTATGCATAAATGTGGAAATAAACTTTTAATTTTTTTGAAATTACTATTTTTGAGACTATGACACGCCTGGATTTAGTAACTGTGGTGTAATGACGATTGTGCTATGGTTGTTATATCTAGGTGTGTTACAGAGGTTGCTCCCAGATAAGCATAATACAGATGGTTAGGCAGCGGCTTTAGCTCCAGCCTTAGAGGTTCCTCAATGGAAGGCTTAGATGCTTTCTTTGTTGGATCAGACTCCAAGGTTTCAAACTTGGGCGACCGATATTGCTTTGGGACCGCATCAAGGTGCTTGATGTAATCCTACACATCCTCCCTAACATCTTCATCATTATCCGTTGATGAAGTCAAAGCCTTGGTAAGAGAATCTTCAGGAATATTGGCTTGGAATACGTCATGTATGATGTTATCCAATACCCCAACATAAGAACACTCTTCCTGATCTTGAGAAAACTTAATTGCTTTGAAAATATTGAAAGTTACCTCTTGATCTTGAACCCTCATAGTCAATTCTCCTTTTTGCACATCTATGAGTGTTCTCCCTATGGCTAGGAAGGGTCTGCCTAGGATCAAAGGCACCCTTTGATCCTCCTCCATATCCAGAATCACGAAGTCCACAGGGAATATGAACTTGTCCACTTTCTCCAGGACATCCTCCACAATTCCCTTGGGATAAGTATAAGAACGATCGGCAAGCTGGAGGGTTACAGATATGGGCTTGCATTCCCCCAAACCTAACCTCTAGAATATGGATAGGGGCATGAGATTAATACTTGCCCCCATATCGCACAATGCATGGCCTAGGAAGTTCTCTCCTATGGCGTAAGGAATAGTAAAGCTCCCCGGATCCTTCAACTTAGGGGGAAGCTTCTGTTGCAATACGGCACTGCATTCTTCAAATAATACAACCATTTCAAACTCGTCCAGCTTACGTTTCTTTGAAAGAATATCCTTTATGAACTTGACGTAACTGGGCATCTGCTCTAAGGCTTCAACAAAAAGGATGTTTATGTGAAGTTTCTTAAAAACTTCTAAAAACTTCTTGAATTGCTCATCCATCTTATGCTTAATTTACTTGCTTGGAAAGGGTAAAGGATGAATATAAGGCCTGTTCTCTAACTTCTTATTATCGACCTTCTCTTCACCTTTCTTTTCTTCCACCTTTCTTTTCTTCCACCTTTTTGTGGACAACTTCTTCTTTTGGGCTTTCTTCACCCACCTTCTCTTGGTCTTTACCATCAACCTCTTCTTCCAACAGCTTTGTCTTCGGATTACCTTCAATATCCTTCCCATTTCTCAGTGAGATTGCCTTACAATGATCAGTGGAGGACCCTTTTAGATTATTGACAGTATCACTCGGGAAAGTGCCAGGGGGTCTATTATTGATTGCATTTGCTAATTGCTCCACCTAAGTTTCCAAAGCCCTCATAGAAGCCGACCAGCTCTGTATCACTAAAACATTATTTGCTAAGTGAGCTTCTATCTTTGTCATGAAGGTATCAGTTTTCATCATCAATTGCATAAACATATCTTCAAGAGATGGTTTCTTTTCTTGAAAGTGTTGGCTGGGTTATGAGGGGAATCCAGGAGGATTATAAGGTCGCTCAGCTCCAGGCGCTGAAGAAGAGGCTCCTTGATTATCCCTCTAAGAGAAATTTGGATGGTTTTTCCATCCAGGGTTATATTGGTTAGAGTATAGGTTATTCAACTGGGAGCGATAATTGCCAACATACTGTGCACTTTTAGACATACTTGGGCACCTATCACTCTCGTGATTATCTCCACAATTGTCGCAATGGACAAATGGGCTTTGATGAGATCTTTGTTGTCCCATATTGTCCATCTTGCTTGCCAATGCTGCAACCTGTGCTGTTAGTAAGGTTAAGGCATCCACTTCATGCACTCTAGCTACCCTCCATGGAGTGTTCCTTGTGGTAGACCACTGATAGTTGTTAGCAGCTGATTCTTCTAAGAGCTAGAAGGCATCATCGAAGGATTTGCTAAACAAAGAGCCTCCGGCTGCAGCATCAACTATTGGATGGTGGTGGTGGAGTAAGCCCTTATGAAATGAATAAATCTGGTGCCAAGGTGGTATCTCATGATGTGGGCACCTTCTTAACAGATCCTTGTACCTTTCCTAGGCTTCATGTAAGGATTCTGAGTCAGACTGGGTGAATGATGTAATATCATTCACCATATCTGCAGTCTTGGCCGGAAGGAAGTATTTATTCAAAAACTTGGTACATACCTCTGACCAAGTTGTAATTGATTGTGCTGAAAGAGAGTGCAACTAGCTTTTGGCTCGATCTCTTAAAGAGAAAGGGAAGAGCCTTAAATGAATAGCATCATCAGACACTCCATTATGCTTAAACGTGTCGCAAATCTCCAGGAAGTTTGAGAGATGTGCGTTGGGATCTTTATTAGATAAGCCGTCAAACTGTACTGAAGTTTGGATCATTTGGATGATGGCCGACTTAATCTCGAAGTTGTTTGCTCGGATAGCAGGACGTCTAATGCTAGATTACAGATTATCCATCTGAGGAGTAGCAATTTCCCTCAGTGGCCTTGTACGACTATCGTCCTCCACCTCGTGCGTAGCGACTTCTTCTGCCATCTCAAGAACTTGTCTAAAACAAATAAAGAATTAAAACTTAAAGTAATATGCACAAAAGACTTAGACTAGAACTAATTAAACTTGTTGTTAATATTAGTTCTACCAAAATTATGTCGTAGTCCCCAGCAACGGTGCCAAAAACTTGTTCGCTCTTTTGCTTACCGCAAGTGCACGGGTCGCACTTGTAGTATAGCTAGGAGTCCGATATTGTTCCCTCAAGGACTATTGCTAATTCAGAACTAATTATTAACTAATAGTTTAATAATTTCTATCTAAGAACATTCAAATTAAAGGAGTTGTGTGTAAACTAGAGGAAAGATGTAAAAGCAAGCTAATTGGAATTACAGTTGTTGATTAAAGAATATGGAATCCTTCTTCACCTTCTACTTCAATTGATGATATGCAAACCTCTTTATTAATATATATGATATGGAATTTGTTGGCTTGAGAATCTCATCTAATTAAAAGCCTATGTCTAGGTCATTTAATCATGCTTCGTTTACCTAGTCTCTATGTGTCTCATTAAGAGCAAGCCTCAATAATAGCCATGCATGACTAATAGGTATATTTCTATCCTATTAGCTAATCAATTTATTCAAGCCAATTGAATGAAATCAAACATGCATAAACCATATTTATGATCTTAAATCCAATCTTCTATGTCTAGAATCATTAGATTTAATCAAAACATGTTAAACATTGGCCAAATATTCAAAAGCATTAGGAGCAATATGATTGAACAACTCCTAACCACATATATTAACTTAAAGGTTTACAAAATCATCAATATTCATAGAAGGATCAAAGGAAATCCCTATACACAGACTAGCCACTCATGATAAATGAAAATACAGCAAGAATACTCATTGTCATGATCTGAATAGAGAGGAAGATGAAGGAGAGGAAGTTGCAAGCTTGGTAATGGTAGTCCTTGGTGCTTGAATCCTCCTTGTGGAAGGATTTGGCCTCCAACTTTGGTCCTTTTAGCTTCCCTTGAGTCTCACAAATGAACCCTAGCAGCTGTGTTTTTAAAACCAAAAACGTTCCCTTTTAAAATCTGATAGAACAGTATATATAGAGCTCCAGAAAACTATATCATGCCGCGACGCTCCACATGCTATGCTGCGGCGCATGGTAAAATTAGGTCAAGCATGTCGCGGTGCAAATTCTTCATGCCGCAGCGCTCCAAAATGTGTAGCTTCTGCCTGAACAGGGGAATGACATACGCCGCAACGCTAACTTTCCCATGCCGTGGCGTTGTATGCTGAACTTCATCTGGTGCTTTCCCTTCCAATGCAGCTCTAAGTTCTTGATCATTATTATCTTTTTTGAGTCCTTTCTGCAATTAAGAAGTCTCCAGATTAATGACAATAGTGAGTTCACAAAATCAATGGAAGAATTTTATCAATTTGCTCAGAAAACATATAGGAAGATATCATAATTGAAATCAATGAATTTAACTTAGAATCTTCCAATTATGCTTGATAACAAAGACTAAGCAATCAATACAGCGCAAATATAGGATCACAATAACACCATTTTATAGAGTTATCAATATTCACCTTGACTTAGGAGCAATTTTATTGCATTTATTCTGACTTATATTTACTTTGACTTGGGAGCAATTTTATGACATTTATTTTGACATTCGCAGCAAAAAGACTTTTGTGCAATGAATATACTATTAGCACCAGAACAAACTACTGACCATGATGAGGACCTGACAAAATATGACATATGATGAGGACTTGACAAACTATGGACTGTGATTGTGAATTATTAAGAAAATTATTATATTAATTTTAAATCATAGTTGGTCCCTTAGAGAATTGACATTTAAATTTAATAATTCTAAGTTTTTTGAGTTTTATTTAATTGGCATGACTTATTTATAGACTTCTATATGATGAATTTCTTTGTCATATATTGGTGGTTTGTATTGCTTATGTTTGTGTATGATGGCAAGCAAGCAGGTGATTCATGGTAAAGTTTGCACCTAACCGTTGAGAGGCAGAGGGATGAATTTCCTTTTATGTTACCTACCTGGCTAGTATGGGTATGTCTGACTTTGTTGTCACGATGTTAAAGTAATACTAGAGATAAGGTGGATTCCTTATAGAAGTGAAGGCCTTTGAGTAAAATGTGAGACAAGTAGACATGGAAAAAAACATAAAGTAAAGGGTGGACTCTATGTGATGAGAAACTTGCTTGCTGGTGTTGTTGGTGATTTGTACTTATTTCCTATTCTTTGAGGAAATTACTAATGTTTGATGACGTTGACTAATTTGCTAATGTTTGGAAATTGTTTATTGAGAGGTATGAGGAACTTGTAGATGTTTGCTAATATTTGTTGAAAAGTTGTACTTGGTTGATGATATTTGAAGAACTTGCTGATGTTAATATGCAAGACCCATATTACATGATTTATTTAGCATTTGTCTTGTAATGCTAAAATTGTGTTGTTCTTGTCATACTTGGGTTACGATTAGGTTTTCTGTGTATATTACACGGCTGAAACTCACCATGTGTTTTAAAATGTTTTTATAAATGTTCACTTTGTAATGAGAATTTTCAACTCTCACACTGTTCATGGTGTTTTTAGATTAAAACAAGATACATTATTGTTATCATCACTCGGATTGACCATGTATGAACTCTAAATCTAACAGAGAGAAATATATGTATATTAGAGTTATTAGAAATATATGTATTTTTGTATAAATAATGGCTATGATATATGCGAGTAAAAGCATGACTTTGATGTTGAGTTTATAAATTAGCATTTATGCTCCTGATTATGTTTTTCTTCACTTGCTACTGTCTCAATTTCAATTACTATTTTTCAATCTCGAACTCTTCATTTTGAAGTCTTCTTTAACCTGTACGGTGTAAATCCTCTAATATTATTATGACTCTGATTAGATAAATTAAGAGTAATATCCTACATCTATACATGTTCACCACTTTCTTGTTCTATGCTCTGGTCGATATAGGGAACCAACTATAAATTAGATCCCACGCATGTTGGATATAATTCACCTTAAAATATCAATCGTATTATAGCAAAACACATAATTAATTGCCATATGAACGTACGTAGGATATTCAACTAATATATTACTTTATCATCTCTTGATATTAAGTATTCGTGTAATATAAGTGGAGAAACATAGATAGTTAAGTCCATTGCCATGATAAGAGCACATTGGAGTAATGTAAGATATGCGAACAGGTACACATGCAGGATGTCATTGAGAGGGACTAATAAAACATAATGAAACATTAATTGTGTTTTAGGAACTGCTGAAGCGAAGCCTCATATCCAATGATACAGAAATTCTTGCCTAAACTTGAAACATCCAACTTGGGTGCATCAGACCAATCAGCACTTAACATTTTTATAAATCTTTATGCTTTTAATTATGTGGCACAAATATCTATAAAAATATTAAGTATTGATTAATTTGGTACACCAAACTAGATGCTTCAGGTTTACACAAGAATCTCTCTCCAATCGTATACTATAAATGTACGAAGGAGATGCTTGTTTCTTGTACCAACCCATATCATTACCCACAATTGCAGTTAAAACTTGCTCCCATACCTACCTGTTCATTCCTACCATGGATGTATCTAACGATTCATCACAATGTCCCAACTATCAACCAAACAACGGCAAAGACGACTTGTAGTCTACTGGAGATGAAGATTGAAGCAATACCTATGATTTTTTTGTTAACAATCTCGATGCCCAAGGTTTGCCAATGGTAAGATGAACACTGACCCTTTAGTCAAAATATCGAATTGCACCTATAATACCAGGAGGTGGATCGTCCCATGGAGTGTTGCTTTAACTGATAGCATATTGTTGTTTTTTGTGCTTGATCCGTTCTGTAGGCATTGCTGCGGATTATCGCCGAGAACTGCATTTACCCAAATGTGCCCTACGCTTGGCTTAGGGTATGGAACAACAAACATGAATATAAGTGTGAATTGAGATTTGTGAAGGATTGGAGGCTGTATACGTTGGGGGTGATGGCTGGGTGCAGATGGCGAAGGATCTGAAACGGAAGAAATTAGACCGGTTGTTTATGTATAGGGTTTAGTATGAGGTTAATGTATTTGAAGCTGATGTTTGTCCCTCTGTCTAATAAACAAAGCTTTTCTTTTGTTTGCACCTCGTATTGTACTATGTTCCTGTCTATGGATGGTATTATGTTGACACATACTCAAAACGAAATATTCACAAACACCGGTTCTGCCACAGGAACAGTACAACCATAAAATGGGCCATTCAATGAAAATCATCTAAACAATGAGAATGTTTACGAGAGGTTGGCCACCAAGCCAAGTCGGTGTCCCACGTGGCTACCTTTTTTATATTTTCATGTGTCTATAAGTAAAAAAATAATCTGACTAATAATGTTACACAATATATGTTTTGTGTATATTTTTTGCTAACAATGTTCATAGTAAATTCAACAAAACTTTGTTCTCCTTCCTGACATCATTACAACAACCCTTCACATAACATACGCACATCTTTGCCGTCATTGTCTATCCTCATTTTCTACTCATCACGAAAAAAATTGTGTTTTTAGGCTCAATTGGTTGTCACTATTATTTGGATTAGGAAAACAACCTGGATTTTTTCACCACACTAGTCTCTCACATTACTTAATTTCAACATTCAAATTATTAGTGTAAATGACAATAGTCTTGGTTTTGATGATCAACAAATAAGAAAGCAATGAAGTGCAAAGATCAAGTCCCATGATTTTTCAAGATTAGCTAATAGGACTTAGATCATATGTAAAGGTATAATGGACTCACACAAAAGCTCATTTCTTGTTTCTAAACTCATCATTAAAATGACTTTGCATAATCATGTTTTCATCTTGTGAAAATTGTGTTTAAGATTGTGTAAAATGCTCTTAGAATGTTTGAAAATATTTTGGATATCCTCGGTTGAGAATTTCTTTGAAAATCCTATGTTTCTAAGCAAGCCATAATAGATTATGGATTCTCTATGTTTTCCTAAGTCAGAGCCTTTCTTATGTTTTCCTAAAGCCTCATAATCGATTATGTGTATTTCTCATAACCTGTTATATGACAAGTCGGGAAGTGATTTTATGTTCTCTAAATGTCCATAATCGATTAAGCCTATTCCATAATAGGTTATATGATGATTACAGAACGTTCACTTTATGTTTTAAGTGATTTCATAACCAGTTATGCCAAATTTCATAATAGGTTATGACAATTCATAACAGGTTATGATAAACTCCATAACCGATTATGAAAAACTCATAACTGGTTATGAAGTTAGATAAAAGCCCAGGATGTCATCTTTGCAAGTCATAACTGATTATGGTTATGCCATAACATGTTATGGTCAATTACTGAACACTTTCCCAACGGCTCTTTTGAGAGCATTTAATGCCCCCAACTACTTCTAGCATCTCTTAAATGCTATGGACTATAAATGAAAGTGTTTATGCATTGATTAATGGTTAGAAAACCTTCTAAAAAACATTCTTGAGCATTAAATATGAGTTTTCTCATCAGTTCATTGAATACCATGTTTTGAGCTTCAAAGTGTGAATCCTTAATATCATAGTTCTTCAATTTGTATTATCTAATCTTTGAGAGAGTTTCTATCATTTAAACACTTTGTTTATTCTGTAAAGAGGGTGAGGTATCCCTCTAATGAAAAAGGGTGAGGTATCCTTTGTTGAAAAGAATATAAGGTATCTTTCAAAGGTGTAAAGAGGGTGAGGTATCCCTCAAAGGTTGTAAATGGTGAGGTATCCCTGTTTTGAGGCTCAAAGCACAAGGGTGAGATATCCCAAGGAGGAAAGAGCATCGGCCACATTCATCTTGAACAGGTTTTGAAAAACTTTAGCAAATCGGAATAGAGCACTGCAGCCGACTCCAAAACTACTGCCAAATTATTCTTCCTTGCCTCCATTACAGTGACAATAAAGGTCGGAGTGCACTCTTTGCTGTTGGACGGGGCACAACCTTTCATGAAGAGATTATTCCACCGGAACCCTAACCAGTTTTATGATTACCCCAAGTTGCTTCAAATCAAAGAGCAGATTCAATAGTCTCTCTTGCATATCCAAGCGCTCTTAGAGGACTCGCCAAAGATTAGGATGAAGCACCTGCTAAGTTCTCAAAAAGGAGGAGGATTATGGGCTATGTTTATCTAAGGTAAACCCTCTAACACAATAGGTATTATAGATCTCCCCAGTGACAGAGCGTAGATCAAACACTCCCTCATACGCTGGGAGAGAAAATTACTTGCCATTAATACGCTGAGAAAGAAAAGTACCCAATAGAAGAATCATTTACGAGGAAGGTAAAAACTTTCAAAAACTTGGGGAAGAACAAGAAGATGATCTTCGAAAAAGATAAAGTTCTCCATGCACACACAGAGAAGGAAAGGAAAACCATCTTTTGGAAAATGATCATTTTCATATAAAAGCATAAAGATAAAGGGAATGCCAGCATCAAACGCAAACATTCCCTATTTATAAAGGGAATGAAGCGTTCTGATTGACTCTTAGAAAGGAGAACCAGTTGCACCATAAAACCTGTATTTAATGCTCTCCATTTCCTATTAGTTACAAGAGCAGCAGGCAGTTGGGAAACAACACGAAGTTGACATCATCCATTAAGGGATCCTTAATTCCTAATGAGGTTAAAGCAACGGTTTTCAAATAAAGTCCAGAGTGATAAGTTACAGAGGGCATTACTACAAAGAAAAAGACCTTGTGAGCCATCCACGGGGGCAACAGAAGTTAAATCTCAGACTGAGGATAATGCAGGCAAGGATCCATTGCGGGTTCCAACCATATATTCCATCCTCAGAGGTATTTTACTTTTGACGATGGACCTCATCTTTAGTGTGAGACATCGTGAAACTTGGCATCAAAGATAAGGCTCTTTTAGTCCACCACGTGCCTTATGATCCTAATAAAACATATACCTTAATATTCAATGGTACAATCTAAGTATTAAGTTGGGAGTAACTGTTTTGGACAATACCATATTTCTTTATTACTCATAGAATAATTCTCATAACTTTCATAACTCACAATAGCTACTGTAACACCCCAAATTTTATTTATTTCATGATAAATAATTATTTTATAATATTTGTGATTTTCTAGAATTTTTCTGGATTTTTCTAAAAATATGGAATATTTAAATATATTCTTCATTTTACGTGCATATTAAACAGACTTTGGAAAATGACTGTAGCACTTCGAAGGTTGGAAAATTTTATGACGAATAGTCATTTTATAATGTTTGTGATTTTTGAGAATTTTCTAGAATTTTTTTGGAAACGTCGAATATTTTAGTATATTTCTCGTTTTACGTGTGCACTGAGCGGAACCGAAAAAATGAGATATTTTCTCCGAGAATCTTAAACTATGGAAACGTTGACGAGAGATCTTACTAAACCCAAGGCTGGACACAGTTTACGAGGTTTCATGTTTTTTGTGAAAATTTTAACAGGTAAAATAATAAAACGCTGTGTAAAATTCATCCATCAGATAAACTAATACTAACTTCTGTCTACTGTAACTATTATCTATTAGATAATTGCATGTAATAAAAATCCTATCATCTTATCCCAATATAATCTACTTTATGTCATAACAAATCTACTTTAATTCAAATATAATGTTATTCTAATCAAGCTTCTAGAAACTTTGACCTAAAATGACCTAACTACCCACTCTAATTGCATGGAAAAGTCACAACACTCCCTCCCACTCTCTCTTAGGGCTACAGTTGGCATCCTACTTTGGAGCCAAATTGGCTAAAATTCTACTACTCACATAACCCACCAAAACCCTAATTCATTTTCAACTTTCCTTCTCTCTCTTCACATTCTTCTTCATTTTCTCTCAACCATTTCCTTTCTTCTCTTCCCCTCCATTTCAGCAGCCCCTATCCCCCTCACCATTTTCATTTTCTTGCTTCACCATTTCCATTTCTAGCTTCCCTTCATCACTCTAAAGCTTTTCCTTTTCATACTCCACTTCAAAATCCATCATTTTCACCATTCCTCCTAACAAAGCTTGGAACTTCAAGGTAAAGGTCACTACTTTCTTCTCTTCTCTTCTTTTCGTGTTCTATAACCATTTACGTGGTCAAGGATGCTTTCTTTTTCAAGCTTTGGTATTGATTCTTTGAGGTTGATTTTCTAGGGTTTTGAAGAGGCAAAACCGAAATCACAAGGAGCTTTTAGGAGATGATTTTCGTATTCACCTCTTTGGTAGGAGGGAGACCACTCTATTCAACCTAAAATGGTGGTTGGAAACTTGTTTGTTAAAGGATTTGTGAGAAACCCTAACATGGGTTACTCTTTTGATTTTATTGTTTTTTATTTGATTCTTTAAATTTCTATTACTTTACTTCTAATTGTTGGATGAATTTGATTCTTGGTGATATTGTAATAATTTGGATGGATTGGAAATTGAGGTTTTGAAACAAAAGCCCCTTGCTTTGTGCAAGGAGGCTCGCGGCCAAGCACCCTTGGTGGGGTGGTGATGGTTGAAAAATTTTGTAATCTAATGGAATGGTATTATTTGAGTGGACAAGGACCAATGGAGAAATGAAAACTTAGACCCCTAACCCTATGATGGCTCACGACCATGAGGAAGAAAAATGATGAAAATTTGTGACTTGGATAAAGGATTTATGAATTGGACATTAGATGATAATTAGGAATCCATAATGTGTAAGGATAATTAATCAAAGTCTTCAATTGGTAACTTAAGAATTTTAATTAAAAGGAAGAACATGAGTGTGTGAGTTTGGAGGAGTTTGAGATAAACATATAAAGTGAACCATGATCAAGATCAAAGAAAGAAAAGAATTTATTAAGGTGTTAAGAATTGGATGGAGAATCATAAAAGAATTCCCTTAAAGATAAAGATCCATTATGAAAAGTAATTAAGGTAGGTCATAATAATAATGTCATTGAAAAGTAATTAAGGCAAGCTACAATAATAATGTCATTAAAAGGTAATTAAGACAAGTTATATTAATAATGTCATTACAAGGTAATTAAGGTAAACCATGATAATAATGTCATTAAAAGGTAATTAAAGTAATACATAATCATAATAATGTCATTAGAGATGTAATCAAAGTGAAAATCAATAATAATCCTATGAGTGATGTTAATTAAAGCGAGACCTTAAGATGAACGCTATATCGTTATGGGTCCAAAAATCGGGACCTAAACCTCATTGATGATTGATTAGGCCATATGTGGCATAATACGGAATATTACGCTTTTATTGATGATGCATGACTACTTATTGATGAGAAAGTACATCGTTATAAATACGTACATGAGAATGCAAAGGGTCATCATGCATTAAACATTTGCTCAGTCTGTGACTGTTAAAAGGATCTGTTGCCTAGGAGTTGAATTACACCTTAGTGCGGGTGCAAATAGACAAGTGTAGGTCTTTGTTGACCTTGGGGACGTTGGGGTGTGGGTATTCCATCATGTGGCCAGTTGGTAGCTCTTCTGCGTCATGAGATAGACCAATGCAACGCATCGACGATCCAGATCGAGACACTGTCCTATGATCGCGATCTTGTGAGAATGCCACTGTATAAAGCCTTGATGCGCAAAAATATTATTTTTATGAGAAGCACTTGTTTTTATAGCGAACTAGATATTGACACGTCTCCTTGATCATTCACTCCAATGTTTATGTCTAGCTACATGGAGTAGGAATTTGTCAGTACCTAATATGGGATTTTGTTACCATATGCATATGTATTTTGAGTCACATATTTTCTGACATATACTCATATGCCTACTTAATTGCTATTTTGTATATATATATATATATATATATATATATATATATATATATATATATATATATATATATATATATATATATATTATATATATATGATTTTTATTGATGTCAGAATCGCTTGAAATTATTATTAAACTACCCTCTGCTTGGATTTTATGTTGTTTATTACCTTGTTGTATTGTATGGGTGCTTTGCGCCGTTTAGTTTCTTACTGCCATATTTGGTAATGAATGACGAGTATCTTACCTCTTTATTGTATATTCTGCTATTCTGTATTATTGTGTGATTTACTGAAGACGTTCGTGAGGAAGAAAAGAAAACTTCTGAGTTTTCTGGCTTCTGGCCATATCTTGACTGAGACCGAAGTTGCCGAGGATAACGTCTCGCCCCCGTGGATTTTTTTGGCTATGTGCGGATTAACTTTCACGGAGGTCCTGATTGCTGGTACATCAACGTGTAGACCGACCATTATGTGTATCATGGCGAATTAACTGTGTCCTTAGCGTAGGGACGTTATGATGCTTCTATTTTTGACTTTCATGCTTTTGTGTGGCTGGAGTTTTACCTGCCCGTGAGGGACATGTGGAGTGACATGTATTACACCCCTCGTGAAGATTCCTTTTTGTCTACCGCTCGGGCTCCCGCCCGTTGCTCTGTCGTCCCGATGGAAGTTTCCTCGGACGAAGAGGATCCCGAAGAGGACCCGGCTACGATCCCTTCTTGTCAGTCCTAGTGGCTGAGTTTATTGGTAGCTACTGATGGCTAACCAGTTATATTTTTTTTTGGGAAGCTTGATGTCTGTACATGTTGGGGTATATTTGTATCTCTTTAGGTGGGTACATATTTTGCTTTTGGTATATTTTGGAAATGTAATTAAACATGCTTATATTTCTAGTACAATGTATGTAATTATCCATATTATGTATGATTATATGTTTTATTCTACGTTGATTTCACTTTGATCATTTTAACGAATGTTTCATTTAAAAAAGAACCTTTAATTTTCAATTCATTTAACATTATATATCCATGAACAGGTACATACGTATATCAATGGAATTTCAACCGGACTTATTTTAAAATAAATCAAAAAAAATTGTCTTAACTTTTCAGCATTTATTTGTATGTCGTTTCACTATAGTGCGACATTCCCTCCTCTTCTTACCCATTATGACTAAGAGAAAAGGGGCATCATAGCTACCACATCAAAGGTCATATAACCACCAAAATTCTATTAACTTCAAACTATTATTTTTAATCAACACTCCCTCTTAATTTGAAGTCTTCTTCTTCATTCCAAGCCTTGCTCGCAATTTTTAAAATTTTTCAAACTTGAGAGGCTTAGTAAAAATATCAACAATTTGATTGTGTTTTCACATATTTGAGTTCAATCACCTTGTTGTTAACATACTCTCTAATAAAATGGAATCTTGTGCCTATATGCTTGTTTCGACAAGGTACACCGAATTTTTAGCAAGAGATAATGTTAACTTATTATCAATACAAATCTTTGTTGCTTTCTCTTGTGAAAAATAAATTTCTTTCAACAACCTTCTAAGCCATCTAGCATGACAAGTGCAAGAAGTTGTCGCCATATACTCAGACTCACAAGTTGAAAGTGTGACAATGGATTATTTTTTGGAACTCCATGAAATAGCACAATCTCCCATAAAGAATACAAAACCAGTAGTGTTATTTCTATCATCAACATCTCTCAAAAATTACTATCACAATATCCCACAAGCTTGAAATCATTAGAAAATGAATAAAATAGCCCAAAATCAATTGTACCTTTTAAGGTAATGAAGAATCCTCCGCGAAACTTTTGTGTGGGTAGAAGTAGGTGATTCCATGTGGCGACTCACTACTCCAACCGAAAAAAGAATATTGAGTCTTGTCGTAGTCAAGTATCTCAAGCTTCCCACAAGGCTTATGAAAATGGTGGGATCTTCTTTCACTTCATCATCAAACTTTGACGATTTAACTCCACATTCCATGTGTGTGTTCACGGAGTTACAATCAAACATGTTGAACTTCTTCAAAATATCCTTTGTATAAGCTTCTTGAGAAATAAAAATTTCATCCTCCATTTGCTTCACCTCTAAGCCTAAATAGTATGACATGAGCCCAACATCGACCATATCAAATTCATATGCCAAAGCCTTCTTGAATCCTTCAAACAAAGTAGGATTAGTTCCGGTGAAAATAAGATCATCAACATAATGACAAACAAGCAAAATATCTCCATTGTTATATGCTTTAACATAAAGAGCATATTCATGAACACATCGAACAAAGCTATTATCTTGAAAAAACTTGTCGATACGACTATTCCATACTCTTGGTGCTTGCTTCAACCCATATAATGCCTTCTTCAATCTCAAGACTTTATCTTCATGGCCTTCTACCACAAAGCCAATTGGTTGCTCAACATATACCTCCTCTTCTAGATAGCCATTAAGGAAAGTGGACTTTACATCAAGTTGATAAATCTTCCACCTTATTTGAGCCGCCAAAGCAATGATCAAATGAATTGTCTCCATGCGGGCAATGGGTACAAACACTTCTTCATAGTCAACTCCATGCTTTTGCTTATAGCCCTTTACAATGAGTCTTGCTTTATATGTCTCTACATCTCCTTTGGCATTCTTCTTTATTTTCAACACCCATTTGACTCCAATTGCCTCATGACCCTTAGGAAGAGATGATAACTCCCAAGTGTTATTCTTTTCAATGGCATCAATTTCCTCTTGCATGGCTTGTCTCCACCTTTTGTCTTTGCAAGCTTCATCAAAGTGTAAAAGGTTTACTTTCTACAAGAAGGCAAAATAAATCAAAAGGCTCAGTTACATCATATAATTCTTCAATACTTCTCATTTTTCTTGGCCTTTCACTAGAACTTTCTTTTGAAGATGAGGATGCTTCATGAATGGGAGATAGTGGTAGAGTCTCTTCTTGGATAGGTGTCATGGTCTCTTGCTCTTCATCTTCAAAGTATGGAAAGAAATCATAATTTCCTTCTTCTTGTGCATCCCATCTCCAAGTGGCTTTTTCATCAAACTTCACATCTCGACTCACAACTATCTTGCCATTGCTTGGGTTGTACAACTTGTAGCCTTTGGAATTTGGATTATAACCAATACAAACATGCTTTACACTTCGATCATCTAGCTTGGATCTCCCTTGATCGGGTACATGAACATAAACAACACTTCTAAAAACCCTCAAATGATTGACATTGGGTTTGGTCCCACTCTATGCTTCTTGTGGTGTTAGATCTTTCACATTCTTTCTTGGAGAGTGGTTGAGCAAATAAACTGTATAAGAAATAGCTTCGGTCCAAAATTCTTTAGGCATATTTTTTGCTTTCAACATACATCTAGTCATATTAAGAATATTTCTATTTTTCTCTCCGCTACACAATTTTGTTGTGGTGATCTAGGAACCATTAGAGGGTGACGAATTCCATTTATTTCACAAAATTCATTAAATTCTTTAGATGTAAATTTGTCTTCTCTATCGGATCTTAGAGATTTGATTACATAACCATTCTTTTTTTCTACAAGAGCTTTGAAATTTTTAAAGGCTACAAATACTTCAAATTTTTGCTTTATAAAATAAACTCAAGTCTTCCTACTATAATCATCAATAAAAAGCAAAAAATATTTATTTTTACTAAATGAGGAAGGATTGATTGGGCCACACACATCAGTGTGAACAAGTTGCAATGGTTTGGTTGTTCTTATAGTTGACTCCTTTGGAAAGCTTTCTCTTGCATGTTTACTAAGGAGACATGCTTCACATAATTGATTGGGATGGTTAATTGAGGGCATCTCATTTATCATATTCTTTTCTCCCAAGGCTTTGAGTGCTTCAAAATTTAAGTGACCAAATCGCATATGCCAACACCATGCTTCATCTTCAACATTGGCCTTCAAACACTTTGCTTCAATTGTATTGAGATTTAACATGAACATTCTATATTTTGTCATAGACACCTGAGCCACCAAGTTAGCATTATGATCTTTAAGCTAAAGATAACGATCTTTCATATGAATTTCATATCCTTTCTCAACAAGTTGTCACAAACTCAAAATATTATTTTTCAATTTAGGTACAAAGTAAACATTGGTAACTAACTTGTGACCACCATTTTTAAGAGAAATTAAAATGGTACCTTTGCCTTGAATTTGGACTTTTGAGGTGTCTCTAACTGAAACATTGCCCTTCACCTTCTTATCAAGCTCTACAAATTTTTCTTCATAGTCACACATATGATTGCTTGCACCATTGTTAAGATATCATGAGCTCTTGTCATCCTTGCATCATCTTTGAGTGCTAACAATAAGGTTGGCTCTTCAACCTCTTCTTTGTCAATAAGGATGACTTTTTCTTCAACACCATTAGTACCATAATGACATTCCAAAGCATAATGTCCAAATTTATGACAATTGAAACATTCAATATTGGACTTGTCATACCTCCTCTCATTTGTTCTAGGATACTTTCCTCTTCCTCTAGTCGCTAATCTTCCATGGCCCCTAGTTGAATGATAGCTTGTCTCTTGATTATTGGAATTGTCATGGTTGCCTCTTCTTCTTCCACCTTGGCCACGACCATGCCATCTTCCTCATCCATGTCCTCTTTGACTCTTGTCTCCTCCATCATCTTGCAATGAAACTTTAGCTTTTAGGGCTTGCTCCAAAGGCTCATTTTGCCTTTTTAACAATTTTTCTTCTTTGGCTAGTATTGGCCCAAGCACTACCAAAAAATTTACAAATAGTGGTGGTTTATTTGCTGTGGTTTCTTAAACTTCCACAATTACTAGCAGTTTAAACTGCAGTTTTATTAACTGCCACAAAATTTAATATTTTGTGGCGGTTTAATATCATTTAGTGGAGATTTATACTAAAAAAATGCTAAATTTTATGGCAGTTTAACAGTGTTTAGTGGCAGTATATACCAAACAAAAGTGGCACATCATTTTTTCCCAAAATTTCATTACCTCCATCTTTTTCCCTTCCTTTTTTTTCTCTGCTCTAACATCTCACCATTCTCTCTCATTCTCTGCCCTAACATCTCCCTTTCCATTTCTTTCTTTTCTTTGCCCTCTCATTCAGCAGACAACAATGTACCAGCATCAGTAATCCACGCCTCAATGCCTTAACACCCCAATGCCTTAACGTCCCAATGCCTCAATGCCTTAAGATCTTAGCAGTAGTGACACCTACCACACAGGTTCGATCCAAATTTAGGATGGATTTCTTTTTTTGGAATTAATTGATAAGTGTTTTGAATCTGCAGTTAGTTACACTTCCAAACAGAGATGGGGAAGCAGAAAAGGAGAGAGTTTAGCTAACTAAGGGAAGGTGGGTTTAAAGTTCAAAGAGGGAATAACATAGAAGTATAACAAGTGTGACCTTGTAATTACAAACACTTCTAATTACTATATCAATCATTCATATTTTGCTTCTATCGTGAAATGGGCTAAATTCCCTTATTGATGGGTTTTTTTTTTCGTTTAAACTAATTAAATGTTTCTTTCATAAGATTTTGCTAGACTTGTTTGTTGGTGAAGAACTTTAATATATTTGGGGGATTAGTCAAAGTGGAAGATAGAAGTGCTTACTGCTTAGATAGGTAAACCTCTGCTTCACCTAAAATATGACATTAATTACACGTGACATCAGAAAGAGAACAAGGGATTGAAAGTTAAAACCTATTGCTATTAGCAAGATAGAAGATAGAAACTCAGCTACAGTTAAGAGAGATAACTCCAATCCTATATGTTTCAAGTAGTTTTTGCTTTGTTTGTTTTGCCTTCAACACAACAAAATTAGAGAAGTTTGAAGTTTGAACTAGAGTGAGTTGTTGACTTGGCTGGTTGGGTTTATTCTAATATGTTAATACATATTGTTAGATTTACTATGCTCTATTTTTCACATCTCAAATTTGTGAAAATGTTAGGAATACTGAATAGAAATTGGCTATGTTCTTCACGTTATGTTTTCTCTTTTTTTCCCTATATATATGCCTTCAAAAAAAGGAAGAAAAGGATTCTAGCAGTTCCTTTAAGGTTTCTTATTGAACATTAAATGGTAAAGGTGTTAAGATTATAGTCTGGATGATACTTTATGATTAAGAAAATTATGTTAATTGACTTTGAGTCATATGCTAACTAGGTCAATAATGCTGATTTGGAAGTGTAATTTACTGGTCTCAGAATCTCACTCTCACCTACTCTTTATCTCTCTCAACAGGAACCTTTGATGAATGTTTTGAAAACCTAGAATTTTCATCAAGGGACCAACTCCAGATTTCTCCAGGTAGACAAGAAAAGAAAGAACCTTTCCTTCTTATTCTTTTCATTTATTATATTCCTAACTATGGCATATGTCTCTGCTTTGAATATAACTGTATGTTAACATTAAATATTCTAGTGTTAAATCCTTACAAATTCTGGTGGTTGTTGTTTATGTGGTGGGTGTACTAATTTAATTGACATTTCTTTCCTTTGATTAGTTGTTTGACTTTTTTGTGTACAAATTGTGGTGGTTGCCGTTCAAGAGGACATAGAAATAGCATTTAAAAGATAAGGATAAGAAGGGAATTTTTTTGTATGTTAGCATTATTTACTTCTGGTCATTGGTTATTGGTATATAGTATAGTTAACTTGCATTTTGACACCTACTACAATAATATTACTTGTGGAGTACCTTCTTTGTTCTATGTTCTTTTTTCCTATATTGCTTGTGGACTACCTTCTTTGTTCTGTGTTCTTTTTTAAAGGACATATGATAGCGAACCAAATCAACATAAAACTTCTTCCCTGAGTGTGCATCAGTTACAATTTTCCATACTAGATCCTTTGCATTAGTGCAAGTATCTACCATTATCAATTTCCTTTTGGTAGTAAATTTGATATGCTTTTGTGTTTGCATGGCATCTCTGTTAGGAACCAATCCTGAAGCTTTCACCACATCAAATATGCTTTTGTTGGATCTCAAATTGTGGTAGATGGTTCAACATCCACATCTAAGACAATGCTCATTAATCTTACATGAAAGCTTTTAAGGGACGGTAACTACATTCCATAAAAAATATTAGTTTCACTTAGGCATCAGAAACTAAATTTTTTAATAGTTATAAACATCTAAAACAAGTATAATGGTTAATCTGTTAATCTGACTCTCAGTGATATCTATTGACCCTCTAAAGCTTGACACCAAATATAGCCTTCTGATCTCAAATATAGCTAAACTATCTTGTAGTTGAAGGCAGCTAATAGATTATTATGAGGAAAAAAATCCTATATATATATTATTGATATATCCTCATATAATTATAGTTGATTCTATTTGGATATATATATATATATATATATATATATATATATATATATATATATATATATATATATTTTGATGTGTATATGCATATTAAATGAGAACCATGTAAGTTAAAGTAGAGCATTGCTAGATCACTTAAAAAAAAAATTGAAAACAGTTCTCAATACATTGTCACTGTTATCTTCTTGTCGAATGATTTAATTATGAATGTGTTGTCGTCTAGATTAATTGATGACTGTGAAGTTCTATCTTCTAAGCATATCATAATTTGAAGGCTATATGTTTTAAGCTTTCTATGTTAGTTTCATATTGGCGCAAAATATGCACTTACATTGTGGCTATTCATCAGATTGTTGAACCCTTGGACATTTAGACAGTCAAATCAAATTCAGTAGTAGCATATCAAAGGAAAAAAATGTGATTATAATTTGTTATGTTTAAAATTTAGGAATTATGATTGCATAAAGATTGAATAAGTGGTTGTACATACTTGATACTGATACCGATACAATATAGAACTTAAATATTTGATAAATGTTAATTTACATTATATTTTTAATGACTAAGCTCAAAATAAAACCTTTTTTTGTCACCATCAATCATAAAGTGGTCCATCTATTATATTTTATTTATAAGATTTTATTATACTTTTATATTTTTTTTATTTTTATGAGATAATATATATAATATTTTATTTATATGTTATATCATATCTTACCGTATTCATATCTTAATTTTTAACATTGTATTTATGTAAGGTACTCGATATTTGTGCATTTGTGGAGAATGGTGAGGTGTTGTACATTACCGTAAAAACCTATAAGCCAAGTACTGTGTAACATCCCGATTCTTTTTTTTTTTTTTTTTCGGTTATCTGATTTTTGTGATTTTGTGATTTTTATGAATTATTTGACTTATTTTGATTATTTTAATATTGTTTTAAAAAAAATTAGACTGTTGAAGCGGGACCGGGGGAGCTTACTAAACTCGAAACCGGAGACAGTTTTTGAAGTTTTCTTTATTTGAGATTTTATCTAACAAATAAAATCTAGGTACGTTCTATTATCTATTGGATAATAAAACTAATTTTGTTAACTATAACTTTTGTCTATTGGATAATAGATTTTAGTAAAGATCTAGTGGATGGTTCTAGATATTAGCCTAGTCACCTTTTTCTAGGGGCTTCTCTTGATGACATCACTCATATGACCACACTTTTGTGACATCACCATTGGACCAATAGGAAGCAAACTTCCTAAGCAAGTTTGGAGGAAGCTTGTTGGAGAAGCTTGTCTCCCTCTCTCATTGGGAAGCTCATGGCAATCACATGGCAAGTAGGGCTCTAGGACTTTGTTTTTCACTTATTCACTTCACTTAGTTTCACTTTCATCTTTTTACCAAGAACCAAAAAGATACACACTTTCTCTCTCACTTTTTTTCTCTCATTTTCTCTCCACCAAGCTCATGGCCTCACCACCAAAACCCACTCTCCAATCTTCTTTAATTTCAACTAACTATATTTCTTGAATCCAAACCTCATTTGAAGACACTTTGGTATTGTGATCTTGATCTCGTTCATCCATTTTTCAAGTATTTCTTCAAGTTAGGGTTTTGAAAGTTTTTAAGGTGAAATTCCTCCATCTTCATCTCCTCTTTTCATTTTCAAATTCTAAGACTAAGATTTTGATCCATGGTCATTCTATTTCTAAGCCTTAGATGTTGATTCTTTTTATATGTTGTTTTTGTTTTCAAGAGCATCTTGGAAGAAGAAGTTTGATTCAAGAAAGCACCCAAGGAGTTTTTGGTCATCATCTAAGGTAAGAAGGAGATTAACCTCTTCAACCTATCATGGTGGTGAGGAACGAAATTGTATGTTGTAAGTGAGGAATCCATGTAAGGATTGTTCACTTGGTTGTATTAACTCTTGGTGATTTTGTGGTTTTTGCTCTATGTGATTTTATGGTTTAATATTATGCATAATTTTGGTTGAGTAGAAATTTTCGTGATTGAAGTATGTTGTATGCTTGGAATCTTGTTGATGAAAAAG
This sequence comes from Ormosia emarginata, assembly GCA_029884605.1. Taxonomy (NCBI): domain Eukaryota; kingdom Viridiplantae; phylum Streptophyta; class Magnoliopsida; order Fabales; family Fabaceae; genus Ormosia; species Ormosia emarginata. The sequence goes on along the minus strand of JAQQTP010000033.1, from coordinate 1,044,747 downwards.
AAAATTTTGGGGTCCAAAGACCTTAGGGCTCACGGCCAAGTAACCCTAAATAGGGTATCCAAGACAACTTTTTGTGTTGATTTGAAACTTAGATGCTTAGGTAAAAAGGAATTGAATTAAGGATTTATAATAATGGAAGAGTGATATAACAAAATTTTGTCATTTAATAAGAAAGGGATTTAGGCTATTGAGAGGAAAATAAGCTTGAAAGAGAAGTTGAAAACTTATGGTATTTTTATTAAAGGCAAAGGAAAATGATTTATTAAATTAATATAATGTGGATTCCTTTTTGTTCTTTGTGAAAATATTAGGAATTATTGCCTAGATGAGCCTAGTTAGAAGAATATTGGAACTAAAGCTAATTTCTATATTAATCTTTGAAAGTTTCAAAAATTAAGCTTAAAAGTGTAATAAAAGTTTTACGTGATTGAAAATTAGTGATGATGTCTTACGTAATTTAAGAATGATGACTTTTGAATTATGCGATAAAGATGCTTTGCGATTGAAAATAACAACAGTGTGCTGTTGGACTCTTAAACGGGACCCGAAGATGTTAATGACTATTTTGGCTTAAGAGTAGTTTATGCTTATAAAAAGTCATGATATTGATATGTGTGTATGCATTGAGTCATTAATCATGCATTATACTGGTAGTGTCAGTTGAGGCTGTATGCCTAGGAGTTGAATTACACCTTAGTGCAGGACCGATGGACGTAGTGTAGGTCACTTGTTGACCTTGGGAGCGTTAGAGCGGGGTTTTTCACAATGGCCAGTTGGTAGCTCCACTGTGTTGTGGGTTAGACCGATACAATGCACTAACGATCCAGACCCAGATACTATTCCTAATCACGATCTGGTGTAGACTATCTTGTATAAGCCATGATGCGTAAATTGAGAAATTATAACACTTGACTTGAAGCTGATGAGATACAGACATATCTTATATATCATTCTCTTTGAAATTGTGTTTAGCTCCATGGAGTAAGAATTGGTCCATTGTGCATATGCATAGTCTGTATACATATCATTGTGATATTTTATATATGCTAAATTATCTGATACTTAATGCCATAATTGCAATTGTTGTTTTTTGTATATGAATGATATTAATGTTCTCTATTGTTTCTGTGCTGCCATGTATTAATATAGGGAATCTCGCCTTTTCGTTGTATTGTTCTGTTTTATGTGTATATGATTGATAAAGACTGAGAGGAAGACGAAGAAGATCACATCTTTTCTGTTGTTTTGTTTTTCTGCGGTGGCGGCTGGAAGAGATTTTGTTGGTTATGTCAGAGCCCAATTTCATGGAGGTACTGACACTGGCGTATTGACTGGGATACTAAACGTGTTAGATATGTAGGAGATGTGACTCTGTCTGTACGTAGGACCTGCGATGGGGATCCTATCTTTTCTCTTGATGTCTCAATACGTTTGGAGTTTGTTATGCCAATTAGGGAGTTGTGGGGTGATTTGCATTACACCCCTAAGGAGGATCATGACTCTGTGGTGTCATCTGCTAGGACACCTGCGTACGAGATCATACCCCGGCTGAGGGTTTTGTCCGATGAAGACTCCGAGGAGGAGGATCCATTGGAGGGCTCTACTCCCTAGGCATTAGACTTGGGCTAGTTTATGTTTTGTTAAACAGCTTGTATATATCTTTTGAGTAAAAATATTGTGTATTTTGAGTGGACTGTGATCTATGCCACTTATGCATATATTCTTTTTGATGTGTAATATTTAGTAATTACATCCTGTGTTGTTTACGTTTCATTTAACTTTATGTTTTCGAGAAAGAAAATTTGAAATCTGTATTTTACTATATTAAACATTTTACACATTTTGTTAAATTTTCAAGTTTTAGTCTCAAATGTGATTTCCTAAGGAGGGTGTCATAACCTGCATCATATCTCAATAGACTACCGAATCCTGCCCGACCAAGATTATAGTGTGAGTTGCTGTCAACATTAAGCTTCCAGTAGTTAGGAGGTGGCTTACGTGGTTGATGAGCATGAGCGAGTTGTCTAGCAAAGCAAATGTTGTCATCCGATCTATTTTGAACCGTGATCTAGGATCATGTCCTATGGATCCACCCGGCCCACATAATGTTGGAGTCGGGAGTCTAAGGTCGATCCACAGGGAATTGATGAAGAAAAATTAATTGAGGTAAGAAAAGGATTTGTCACAACACCAAAAGTAATAAAAGATGTTAATAAACACATATTTTATTCATTAAGAAACCCTTATATTTAGTCATTTACACTCTCCATATTCTTAATTGATTGAGTTTGACATGATTTTGTGAGTTTGAGCTCAAATTGGTCCTAATTGAATATTTTCAGCATTATTGAGATTTTACACTATTTCTGTATTTTGGTCATAACTTGAGTTCCTGATATCTGAAAATCATGAATTTTATCTTGTAGGAAAGCTAAGAGGAAGCTCTACAACTTTGATGAAGAGCTCGAAGTCTGATTCAAATGTCTAAGGGACCTAAGTTGACATGGAAGTCAGAATATGGGTTCTGTCAGTAGAATCCGAACAGTGTGCACTCAAAAAAATCATATCTCAAGATGTAATAATGGAGATGGGCTGAAATTTTGACATTGGATAGTCAAGATCCAAATAAACAACTTTCATGGAGAACACATTTTGAGAAAAAGAAGTCTAGTAGGTCATTTTGAGCTTGCAAGTCGGAACAGAGGAGCTGAAGTTGGGTTTGAGCAACCTACGGTATTTGGGACATATCTTAGGCTTAAGGAAGCCAAATTGAACGAACCAGCTATCCATTTTATAGCCAAGACAAGGATCTACAACTTTCATGAAGAACACTTTTCGTGATTCTGAAGTATAGTGGGTCGTTTTTGGCTTCCAAGTCAGACACGAAATTTTCATCCTCAACCATCCACTCATCCATCCACTAATCCACTCATCCATCCACTAATCCACTCATCCACTCATCCACTAACTCACCCATTCATCCACTCATACACTAATCCAACCACTTAACCACTCCACCCACTCATCCACTAATCCATCCACTCATCCATCCACTCACCCATTCATGTCCATAATTTCCCACTCACCAAAAGTCCTTTGGCATTTTTCACTAATTCAACCACTCAACCATTCCACTCACTCATCCACTAAACCAATCCACTAAACCAACCCACTAATCCATCCACTCAAACACTCCACTCACTCACCCACTTCCCTTTGTCATTTTGTTACCTTAGACTTCTATAAAAGGCACCATTTATCATGAACAAGATGTAACTCTCCTTCATTTTCTCTCTTAGTTTCTTGTTTCTTCATAGTTTCTTCTTGTTTCTTCATAGTTTTTCTTGTGATTTCTTTCTAGCTATGTGTAACTAAACCTCCCTTGGTTAAGGGGGTGATGAAACCGCTAGTATTAATGTTGTAAACTTTGCATATTTGATTATTTCAACACGCTTATGTTTTTATTCATATATTTCTCAATCTATTGTTGGTATGAAGGTTTTTGTACTTGTTCCTACTTTCAAAGTAGTAGATCTAGGTTTATTATGCGCGGTTGCGGTAGTAGATCTAGTGGGATGTATGATGTTCATGTGGGTATAATTATCTTTGTGCTATTTGTCGCTTATAAAAGTGGTAGATCCGGGTTTATTATGCTTGCGGTTGCATGTATTAGATCTAGAGAAATATATGTTCTAAGTAATTTAATCCCTGTGTGTGTGATTAGACCTTAGTGTAATTGATTTTCTAAATCTTAATGCAATTGTTGGATAGTTGTAAGAGCGGTTGCTTTATGACTAATCGTGATTAGGAGTTGATTTGAGCGGTTGCTAAATTGACCAACACGTAAGGAAAACAGATTTACTCTCACAATTGCATAAAAACATAATTGAGCATGTTGGAATAAAAAGGATATGTGGATTTACATTATCATATAAATCTAGTGGTGGATTCAATCTCTTAACCAATTTTCTTATATTGTTGATTTCGCTTTGTTTATTGTTATCTTTGAAGTCGCTCATTGTTCATCAAAACTCCAAAACCCCCTTTTACTTGTTTATTGTTAATCGAGTCTAAATTGGGAATTGTTTAATAGTGTTAATTGAATTGGTTCTCTCAGGGATCGACTCCTTACTAACTACAACTAGTTGTAAGGTTTTTATTTTCTCGGTGGGCCTGACAACCGATTTTTATCTTAATTTTAATCACTACATCCGCACGCATCGAATTTTGGCGCCATTCTTGAAGGGAACCAATTTTTTCAATTACACTATTAATTTATTTCCTATTTTTATTCTGTTTTTATTTTATTTTATTTTATTTTATTTTTAATCTTTCTTTCGAGTGTTTTGTAGGTGTTGATGTTGTAACGCCCAACTTTTGGGTAAAAGACCATTGTGTCCCTATTTTACTGTTTGCTATTTTACTGTTTCTTGTTATTTTACCATTGTGTCCCTATTTGGGTAAATATTACGTTTTAACTTATATGAAATGATTGGTGATGTGTATGTTAATCTGTTAAATTTAATTTCCATTTTACTTAAAATTTCCGATAAGTTTGTATTTCCGCGACAAGAAATTTTAAAATCCATATTTTGAAACTCAAAGCTTTTATAAAATAATTTTAATTAGTTTTAAGATTTATTTATTTATTATTTTAAAATGTGACGCCCTACGAAGGGTGTTACATTAGTTGGTATCAGAGCACGGTTAGAGTCTTTTTGGGGTTTGTGGTTGGGTTTGTCTTGTTTTTGTTTTGTGACTCTCTGTGCTTGGACTCCGAAAGGAGACAATGTTTCTTTGAAATGGGTACATCTGGTTTCCATTGTACTATGATTCGTCCGTCTTTGAAGGAAGGTAATGATTCATGGTAAACGTGCACGTGAGGAAGCAGGACATGATAGCGGTGATATGACTGCAACTATGAAAGCAAGGTAAAGAATAATTGAAGCAACAGTACAATATGACTTGAGGATTACTCAGCAGCGAGGAACGATAGCCGAGGATTAGAAGCAGACCAAGTCGAAATAAATCTTAGAATACGCAATTTCGTAACGTTAGACCGTATTAGTTCTGAAAGAGGCGAAGTCGTAAGGCCAAGCAAGTCCAGTGGAAAAACGTATTCGTGAAGTCAACAACAACAACAATCTTGTGGAGGAAAAGCTAGCGGTAGCAAGTTTGGTTAGACTGTGACATCTGCACCAACGTGTTGAAAGTGTGAGGAAGATCATCTAACGAGGAGTTGTGCAATCAAAGGAAAATCATCTGTTTTCAAGTGTAGGATGCCGGACGTTTTGCTGAACAGTGTATCTTGCTAAAAACGAAGTCATCTGTTAGTAACGTACGTGCTTCGACATCTTAAGTAGAGTGGAACATCGATTCTTCAAGTGGAGCAAAAGCATCTTAGGTTGCGGACCTAAACAAAGGAGATTGTGTCACAAAAAGGTGATTCTTTAACTATACTGTATAATTCCGAGAGTAGCCTATTTCTCTATGGCATATATTATGTGAGTCAATTAGAATCATTTGTGTCTTCATTATTTTTTTGGCCTGATTGTTTCTACTTCTGTTATTAGAACATGTAGTTGAGAACTTGAGTTGCTTAAACCATCCTAAGTCTATTAAATAATTGAATCTTTTCTGTTGATTCAATTTGTATGCTTCGTTCTCAAAACGGATGCAATTTAAAAATATGGATTGGGTATTTTTCCAACCATCCATACTCTGTTAGACTTATCAGTTGAATTGTTCAAGTTAAAAAGCTTACTTTTAAATTCATCGTACCATATCAATTTCTCTATTGGATATGTTCGGTGGTATGGATGATTCTATCATCTTTTATTTCTATGTCTTCACGACATCTTTCATATACCGCAATTGCGAAAAATGTACTTTTGGTCTAACTCATTCTTTTATGATTAATTGACTATTTGGGTTGATTAGAGCTATCAATACCTTTGTTACCTTTTGATTTATCTATTTCTGCTTTTATTACCAAACCTATTGTTATTATCCAGTCCTTTAAACAATCTTTTCTGTTAATTTAAACTGTCTACCTCTTTCACGAGATAGATATGATCTTATATATGGATTAGTTATCTTTAATCATATCCTATAGATTGTTTCAGTAAAACTTTGGTGTCCCAGAAATCTTATTCTTAAAATCAGGCAATGTCAAATTCTTTGTTAGACAAGTCTGATAACAATTCAAATAATTTCTCTACCTTTTCTTTTAAATTTTTATAATGTCCTTTTGTGTGTTGCAACTGTAAAGAAAGGATGTTTTTAGTCAAAATTATGTCATAAGTATCAAATACAGTATTGTTGAAAAAGAGAACTTGGATTGTGAGGCACTTCCAGTTAAAAGTAAAGGCAGAAGAGTGAAGCGGTACAAAAATAGGGATAATTTCAAATAGTACTGATCAGAGTAACGCGACGGAAGCGTAGTGGATAGTATCTTTCGTCTTTACTTAGACAGAATTGTCATTATCTTTATTAACGACATTCTGATCTATTCTCAAAATCATGAAGAATCACACTAAAATGCTAATCTGGAGTGGCGTAAACGGATGTGCAACGTGGAAACTAAAAGACAAGACGGAGGGACTGTTCAGAGACTACTACGAATTTCGGGGACGAAATTCCTTTTTGGTGGGGAGTGTTGTAACGCCCCAACTTTTGGGTAAAAGACCATTGTGTCCCTATTTTACTGTTTCTTGTTTTTCTGTATGAAATACAGAAAAATAATACTGTTTGTTATTTTATTTGGTAGTTTTACATAATTTGTTTCGATACAGTAAAATAAAAATTTTATCAAATTACTGTTTTAAATTTTTCTGTATCAAAAATAGATGTATAATACTGTCTAGTATTTTATATAATCGTTTTACGTATTTTTCTTCAAGACAGTGAAATAAAAATTTTTCTGAGCTACTGTTTTAATTTTTCTGAAAGATATACAGCTATATAATACTCACTTGGATATTTTATTTGAACGTTTTGGACGATTACCTACGTTGTGGGAAAAAATGGAAAAATGACATTACGTCCCGAACGTCTTTTTTTTTTTTTTTCTTGTTTTTAATTGTTTTCTTCTTGATTTAATGTCCGATAATACCGTCTGTAATTTTATATGGACTTTTTGTGTGATTTGCTCCGGGTAGGAAAATAATATTTTTTCGGACCGGGAAAATCTATTTTTAATTATTCGGAAGGGGGATCTTACTAAACCCACTCGAATGAGCCTAAAATTAATCTTTTAATTTTTAGGATTTAATCACAAATAAAATAATTTTATATTATTATAATATTATTTTATTAGTCAAGATAAATAAGTGACAAATGGACCGGAAATATTTTATGGGACCCACGTTTAGTCATCGAGTCTTTACACGTGGACCAATGAGGAGCCGGTCAAATTGGTGGCTATGACTCATCGCAACGGGCCAATAGGACGATGACACGTGGCGTGACACCTCAACATCATGACTCGCCAGCTTCTAGAAGGTTCCGTGGTCGACTCGGCTGTGACTCACCGCAGCGGTGACTCGCCAGCCGTTCGAAGCTTCTCGATGACTCAAAGTGACTCACCATTGATGATGCGACCAATGATGCGGTTGTGATGCGATCGGTGACTCAAAGATGTCGACTCACCTGCTTTGAAAATATCTACGCCGACTCGCCATGCCGACCACCGCTTTGGAAAATATCTATGTCGACTCATCCGCTCTAGAAAGATATCTACGCTGACTCGCCATCTTGACTCACCCGTTCTAGAAAATTCCACGATGACTCATCATACTGACTCATCGTAGTGAGTCACATATTCTAGAAATTTCTCTGTGATGACTCGCTTTATGACTCATCAAGGGTAATCAAGAGAAGAAAAATAATCAATAATAATTTCTCTATTCTGTTAGTATAAAATAAAAATCTATGTATATTTTATTACCCATTAGACAATATATACTGACTTTATAATTATTGTTTATTGGTTAAAGTATACTATAAAATATAATGTGCACCAATAGAAATTAGTCAACAAAAATAACAACCAATAAGAATCAAGTTAGTAAATATTTAACCAATAGAAATTAGTCAAAATTAATGGCTTGAATTTTTAAGAACAAATAGAAAACAAGCTTTTAAACAAATGTTGGACTTCTTGGAATTACATGTAGCTACGGTGGGGAAGTGAGAAATTTGCTCTAATAGCCTAATTCACCAAAGTGAATTTACGTAGAAAGCTTTAGACAATTCATTTGGAAAGCCAAATTAACCAAATAAAGACTAGTCAAATTTAGTGGCTTTTCTTTGTTGTTTCTACGGCAATTGCAAATTTTTGCAAAGCCAATATCACATTTCTATCTTTCCTATCTTTCAACTAGTTAACCAAGTCAACATTGGTGGCTTTTCTTTGGTTTCACTCTACGGCAAAGCCAAGCATTTGGTGAGGCAATTATTACAATTAATTCTTACTATCTTTCATCTAATTAACCAAGTGAGACCAAGTCAAGTTTTGTGACTTTATGCATGTGCTTCTACGGCAATGCATAAGTGAAGGAAACAATATTAAATGTTTCAAATCATTCTTGCTCTCCAAGCCTTTCAAATTAGTCAATTTTGGTGGCTCTCCTTGTTAGCTTCTACGGCAATTGAATGCCTTAAGAAAGGCAATATTCAATAATTCATTTCATGCTTATTTCCTATGCAATTGTGACCATGCATTTGGAGGAAGCAAAACAAATATCATTCTCACCTACTCTCAAGGTCATTCACGGCCAAAGCTTAGAAAATCCAAAGGAGATTTGTTTTTGTTTCTCCAAGTCTTCATCTTTCTCCAAAGCTATCAAGCAAAACTCTCAAATATTCTTCCTTCTTTTCTCTCTTTGTGTTCATGGCCAAAGCTCCCAAATGGAGACAATCTTCATCAATTTATTTCATTTGTTCTCTTCTATATCTTTTTCTTCAAAGAACCAAGATCAAGCAACCAAATTTCTTTCCTTTTTCTCTTCCTCTTGAATTCGGCCAATCACCAAAAATCCTCTTCCAAGCTTCTAAAAATTTAAATGACCATAGATCTTGAATCTCCATACCATTCTAAGGAACTTTCATGTTGGAAGTTTTTCCTAAATCATCCATTTTCACCCTTGTTCTTCAAGCTCAAGGTGTAGGGTTTTAAGGTGAAGTTTATGAAATCTTCACTATTAATTTTATTCTTTCCTTTTAAACCATATTTTGATTCATGGTTTTCCTTACTCAAGCCTTAGATATTAATATTATATGTTTTCTTTAATTTTTCAAGTAGCTCTTGGTGGAGAGGAATTGCTTGAAGGAGACATACAATGGCTTGGAGGTTTCTACAAGAGGTAAGAGGGAGATTACCCTCATCAACCAAGTGTTGGTGGTGAGGAATATATGTGGTTGTGCTTGTAGAATCCATAAGGATTCGGTGGTGTGCTTGTTTTGATGTGTTAATTATTTGTGTGTTTATTATTTGTGTGTTTGATAATTTGGTGCTTACTAGTAGGTTGTTGTGTATTTGTTAGTAGTCTTCTTATGTGATATTTGTAATTAATTGCATGTCTACAAGCTTTAATTTGCATGTCTACAAGCTTTGATAATATTGCATGTGTTAGAAATGCATGATAAAATATAGGATATGAATAATATGTCAAGGATTGTATGAGTGTTCCAAAGAACACACTAACAAGGCTCACGGCCATGATTTAAATGGGGAACCAAAATGTTCTCTTAATTTTCTTAAAAGGTGACCTAAATAACCTAAGAGAATTGGTAAGATATCCATTTGTTTAGATTAAGAAAAATGAATTTGGAAATTAAATGGCATAACCTTACGTTTTCATCCAACATGTCTAACTTCAACACTTTGATTTCTAAAACTATTTTCTAGGGTAAGAATTAAATTAATGTAGACAATACAAGAGATTAAACATGTATTTAAAAGGTGAAAAAATAATTTGGAAATCAAATGCAAAGTTTTTATCCAATTCGGCCAACATGCCAAATTAGACATTCATGATTTCTAAAATTAATTCCAAGCTATTTTCAATCAAGAAGAAGCAATACAAGTTAAAGTAAATTTTCTACAATAAATTTTAAAGAAATAAAGTAGTTAGAATTAAGTTTAAGAGGTTAATACTAATGGTTTTTACTGTAAGAAGAAATACAGTAACTTTATAAAATTTCTAACGTATAGCTCATCGTGTGTTTTGAAGCACGTTAGGAATTTTCAAAAGTATAATTATTTGGTATTAATAAAAATGAAAAAGGGCTTTTAAATGGTAAATTTAGGAAACCATTATTATAATTTATTAAAAAAATACTTGTCAATTTTTAGTAAAAACGAATAATTAAGATAGAAAAGATGTCCAAAAGACAAGATACGCTATGAAAAATATTCTACGTAATTTGAAAGTACTAAATATTATTTCGCATGCTTTTAACGCAGTTATTTAAGGAAGTTGGACAAGAAAACGATTTAAAAATCCTACGCGATTGAGAAAACGTATTAAAAATGCTACGCGATTTTAAAAACAGAAAAATATCTTTACGCGATTTTTAAACGTTTGTAAAAACGACGGAATTATGAAAATGCGATAAAATTTCTACGCGATTGACCGTTACTATATTTAATTTTCGCTGTCGGGAAAATGTGAACCCGTACAGGCTTTTGAGGTTATTTCGCTGTCGGGAAAAAGTGAACCCGTACAGGCTTTTTGCCGTTGAGGGCATATTTTTATCTTGAGGGCATTTTCGTAATTTCATATATTTAGAATTATGTTTTGTCTTTATACCAATTTTTGGTGTTTTGGTTGACGAGACGAATCACATCGTGTTGTCGATGCGATAAACGTAGTGTGGTTCATTGTTCTAATGAACTTGGAGACTTTAGTGTACGGGATTCCATATGTGGACAGTTGGTAGCTCCGCTGGGCCATGGTAAACCGATAGCACACTAATGTACTCGACATTCACTATATTTAATCGAGGTTTGTAAAGTCTAGTAGTACATTGCCTATAGTGCCACAACGGGAGACCGTGAACTATACTACGCCTGGATGGTGGATTCCCAGTCTTAGTAGGCTATTGACGCAACGTGTGACCGCGTAATAGTTGGTTGGGCAGCCGTGGTACTAATAGATTTTGCAAGTCATTCTCTCTCGATATCCGTGTTTGTGTGGTTTAGCTCCATGGAGTAGGATTGTATCTTATTGTATATGTTGATATGTGGTGCATTATTATCTTCTATTTATCTATTATCTTTTATTTGTTATTTCTTTTATCTCATTATCTTTTATCTGTGATATTTTTATTTGTAATCTTTCATATCGATATTAATTGTTTATATGTTGTATTTTGTCTGTGCATTATTGTATTTTTGTTCTGCTATGAGTCGTTGTTATTGAATTTAATCTTTATTTTTATTGTCTTGTTATGATATTTTATATGGTATGAATTGTTATATCTATCCCGATAATGTTATTACTTGTTTATTTTACTAGGTTATATGTATGTTAGAAATATTTGTAAATTGATAACATGACTATAATTGTGATTATCTCAGTATTGTATGGAATGACTTTGTCATTCGTATTATTCTTTACTACCGTCTTGATGCTGGTGAAAGGGGATCTCACCTCTTTCTGTGTTGTTTTTGTTTGGTTTGTATTCTTCGAATTCGTATAGTAGGCGAGCACATTCTTAACCCTAGGGGAAACAATATTCTGAAGATGGTGGCGGCGTCATTGAGTGGTTTTTCAAGTTTCAACAAGATGCAGTTGGTGAAGGAACAAACTATGCAGGTTGAATTTTTCTCGTTAGTGTTGTTACCGTGCTATTGGTAGTACCCGTCTTTGGGTTTACTACTTGTTTCTCTGAGTCTCTAAATATTACGTTTTAACTTATATGAAATGATTGGTGATGTGTATGTTAATCTGTTAAATTTAATTTCTATTTTACTTAAAATTTCCGGTAAGTTTGTATTTCCGCGACAAGAAATTTTAAAATCCATATTTTGAAACTCAAAGCTTTTATAAAATAATTTTAATTAGTTTTAAGATTTATTTATTTATTATTTTAAAATGTGACGCCCTACGAAGGGTGTTACAGATGTCCTTTGAAGGAGTAGACGAATGATTGCTAAATTTGAGGAACTATATTGATCAACTCACTTCACATCCTCAATTTCCCTTCCATCCGGCTAACTTCCAACTCACACCTGCCGACATTGAAGTTCCCGTTACATTGATCTATCAAGTTCAGAGACATTTGAGCCATCCGAAATATCTGAAGAAGTGACAATGGCGAAAAACACTTTAAGGGCATTGGGTGCTCCAGATCTAGATCAACGACCTCTTTGCATAGACATTCTTGAAAATGAAGAGGCATTTGAATTGAAATCGGTTTAATCCATCTCTTGCCATCTTTCAATGGATTACCGGAGAGGACCCCAACAAGCACTTGAAGGAAATCCATGTGGTATGTTCTAGCATGAAACCTGCGCAGGAATTCATGTAGAGCAAGTCAAGTTGAGAGCTTTTCCATTCTCATTGAAAGACTCGGCTAAGGAGTGGCTTTACTACTTGCCACCCGGATCCATCCAATCATGGCGGGACATGGCCCGAACTTTCCTAGACAGATACTTCCCTGCCTCAAAAGCTGCAAATCGAAAAGAAATCTGTGGTATTCAACAAAGGCATGGGAATCACTCCATGACTACTGGGAGAGATTTAAGAAGCTATGTTTCAGTTGCCCTCATCATCAAATAAGTGAGCACTTTTAATTCAGTATTTCTATAAAGGCTTACAAGTGATGGATCGCAACATGATTGATCTTTGCTAGCGGAGGAGCATTGATTGATAAAACTCCTCAAGAAGCTAGAAACTTGATCTCAAGAATGGCTGCCAATACTCAACAATTCTACTCTAGAAATGACACCGAGTAAGAGCAAAAAAGAAGTAGAGACAACCAAGATATAAAGACAGAAATGACTCAATTGACTACTATGGTTCAACGGTTAATGGATTCAGGTAAAGCACCAGTTCATGCTTGTGGGATCTGTTGTTCATCTGGACATCCCACTGATATGTGTCCCACTCTCCAAGAAGACACAAATGAGGAGGTAAGAGCAGTAGGGGGATATGCTGGACTTTCAAAAAATTACAACCCCTACTCAAACACATATAATCCGGGTTGGAGGGATCATCCAAATTTCAGCTATGCAAAGCAACCTCAAAATCAACCTCCAGCTTATGGACCTCCAGGATTCCAACAAAGGCAAGTACCTTTCCCTCAGAGACAGCAACAAGTTCAAGCTCCTAAGCAATCTGAGCCTTCATTAGAGGAGCTAGTAAAACAAATGGCCACTAATAATTTGCAGTTCCAACAAGAAACAAATGCAACTATACAAAGTTTCAAACAAGAAACAAGGACTGCAATCAATAACTTGCGAGAATCAGATAGACAGTTGTCCACAGAATTCAACAAGTTTCAAAGCCAAGCTTCGGAAACTACCCTCACAAATTAAGTGAATCAGGGGAAAATGCTAGTCTTTGTCACATTGAGAAGCGGAAAGACGATGGATGAGCCTACCTCTCTTCCACCAATCATTCAAAAGAAGGATGAACCACCCAAAGAAGCAAATGATAAGGGGCAAACTTCCAAAACCCCTAAGGTAAGTATTTACGAACCCCTTCCTAAATATGTCACTAAAGCTCCTTTTCCTAGTAGGTTGGTTAAAACCAAGAAAGAAGAAGCGAGAAAAAGAAATACTTGAGACTTTTAGGAAGGTAGAGGTTAATATCCCTTTGTTAGATGCCATTAGCGGTACCTAGATATGCAAAATTTCTGAAAGAATTATGCACTAACAAGAGGAAGTTAAAAGGAAATGAAAAGGTCCAAGTGGGAGAAAATGTTTCAAATTGTAATTAAAAAGAAACTCCCAACCAAATGTAAGGACCACAGCACATTCACCATTCCATGCACTATAGGTAACACAAGGTTTGAAAGGGCAATGCTTGATTTAGGTGCATCTATAAATGTCATGCCATATTCTATTTATGCATCTTTATACTTGGGTCCTTTGGAACCTAATTGGTGTTGTTATTCAATTGGTGATAGATCTAATGCATACCCTAAGGGTGTGGTTGAAGATGTTTTGAGTACAAGTGAATGAATTAGTGTTTCCTATGGGAGACTTCTATGTTTTGGACATGGAAGAGGATGAGTCTCCCAAATCTGCTCCTATCTTGCTAGGAAGACCATTTTTGAAGACTGCATGACAAAAATTGATGTGCACTCGGAATTCTAACAATGGAATTTGATGGGGAATTAATTAGATTCAATATTTTTGAAGCTATGAGAATTACCCAAGTGATGTGCACTCTGCTTGTTTAATTGATTCTTTTGATCCTTTTGATTCTTTAATTTCTGCAGCTTTTGATACTGACCATTTTGATGCTCTTGATACAATTCTAACTCATAGCTTAGATGTACAGGAGGAAAAGAAGAAGAGTGAAGAAGAGCCATGGAGTGAAGACATTGATGAAATTGTTGCTGCCTTACAAGAGCTCTCTTCCACTCCAGAAGAGCATGAGGTAACTTTTGTTGATTTACACACTACTGATATACCTCAACCTTCTGTTGTGCAGGCACCTGAATTGGAACTGAAAGCACTACCTGATCATCTTAAATACATCTTCTTGGGGGAGAAGGACACCCTTCCAGTAATAATTGCAAAGTCACTCACCAAAGAGCAAGAAGAGAAACTGGTAGCTGTTTTGCAGGAACATAAGACAGCCATTGGTTGGTCAATAGCTGATATCAAGGGTATTTCATTACCAAGAGCTTTACTCTTTCACCCAAGTAAGATAAAGATTTAGTTACTCATAGACAAGAAGAAAGAAAGAGAGAAAAAGAGAAAGATGCACATAGCTTTAATTTAGAGCAAAAGAAAATTACAACAAAGGAAAATAATAAACAAGCATAACCATAACTTGTAAAAACTAAGCCTAACACCAAGAGCACTAAATAATCAGCCAATGGTGACTTTTATAGAGGATTAGGGATACAAAATGACAAGGGGGCTGATTAAGAGTAGGAGGATGAGTGGATGAACGAGTGGAAAATGCTAAATGGTGAGTTGGTGAGTGGAAAATGATTGAGATTCTTTGTCTCTGAAATCATTCAGTGCTGATCTCATGGATGCCATTAGAATGAAGAACATAGTCTTTATGAAAGTTGTAGCATTTTGTCTCAGCTTTCTAATGGCACTAAAATCATCCAAAAATTCATTCTACATCCCAAGATATGACCCAATTACTGCAGACTGTTCAGGCCTAGTTTTAGCACCTCTGTTTTGACTTCGAGACCCAATATCACCTCCAAGCTGTCCGAATAAGCTCTTATATTCTTCATGAAAGTTGTAGATATGGGTCTTAACTTTCAACTCTCCAAATTTCAGACCAAGAAAATTCCTACAGCTCGAGTTATGCTCTGATTACTGTACACTGTTCAGGTTCCAGTCACAAAACTCGTGTTCTGACATCCTAGCCCAATTAGCTCCACTAGATGTCTGAATGAGACTTTGAGCTCTTCACAAAGTTGTAGAGCTTTCTCTCAGCTTTCCTACAAGGTAAAATTCATAATTTCTAGACATCTAGAACTCAAGATATGACCAACATACAGAAACAGTTTAAGACCCAAATAATGCTGAAAAAAATCAATTAAGTCCAATTTGAGTCCAATCTTACAAAACATAACCAGGCTTAATCAATTAAGTATATGAAGAGTGTAAATGACTAAAAATGAGGGTTTATTAATGAATAAATTATGTGATTATCAAATTCTCCCACACTTAGCTTTTTGCACTCCTGGGCAAAACACATAAGACCAAAGCCAGGAAACAAAGAAAAACGACATAGACTCAAAAGCTAAAAACTCTAAAAGACTCGATGAAGCAAGAAGAACAACCTGAAATTCAAGAGAGCAAAGCATTAATGAGGTAACATTTCTTCACATCTCAAACCAACAAGCAAAGAGACTTCAGTTGAAAAGAATGAATCAAGAATGATAGATCCTCACAGAATTCACTCTCAATCTCTCAAGTATTTAAAAGGTAAGTATTTCACTCTATTCAACCCATGAACAATTGTACTACCATAAGCTTGCTTATCTTCTACTTCTCCGCTACTCAAAACACATGTATACAAAAATCAAGAGGACTTTATTCAAGGCTGTAATGGGGTCATGGTAATGGAGAGGGGATAATATAGATATGAAAAGATAAATACCAAAGAGAATAAAAGAGCATTATGGTACAGTTAGAGTGGAGAAAATATTTGAGAACATTCATCATAAAGGACAATCACCAATATTTGACTAATGTTTTGTTGAAGATCAATCTCAAATTGGTGAATTGAATTCATTATTAGACTTGAACACTCTCCTTTTCTTCCTGTTGTTTCCAAGCATCCACCTTTATTCTAGACTCTGATAGTCCTTTGATTGCAATGGTGGTCATTTTTTTTTTTGTTGATCATTTTGCACACACACCCCCACACTTGTTTAAGAATAAGGTCAATGCTCTCTTATTCCCTAAAGTTGGGTAAAAACATGTTTTTTTTCTTTTTTTCGAAGGCATGTAATGAGCTAAAAATAAGGAATGGTCAAATAAGCTCAAAGGGGTTACACAAGGGAAAATATACAAAGATGACTATTTGGTCAAGGTAGCTATTTCAAAATGCCTCAATCATATTTATGTATGCATATGAAAATGTAGCCTCAAAAAGAATCAAAGCAAGTTCTAGAGTAACAATTCCATGAGTGAAAATCACACAAGAAAGAAGAAAATGGTATAGATATTCAATCCATTCATCAATAGGCTCAAAATCTCACAAGGCATATTTCTATCATTCTTAATCCACCATATCAACATTCATATCTAAGCTTGTGATTTTTAAGAAAGAAGACAATTTATGCTAAGATCCAAGAATCCATTTGCTACTTCTACACAAAATAATTATTTCCTCAACTAAAATGCGTCTCAAGAGTAATAAATTGTTTACAAAATTTACTTCTTACTCTGCCATCCTTAATTGGTTTTACTACGAATAGGTTTCTGATAGTCATATCACTAAACATACTTCCCAATTTAGATACGTCTCAGAAGTAAAATTACTCCTTACTCTGCCATCATTCATTGGTTTAGTAAGTCCATGACAATCATATCATACTTCCAAAAAAAAAAAGAAAAAAAAATTTTTTGGTCAACTATCCTTCCCTCTAACTAGATCACGAGATTGTCCTCAATGTTAAAATATAGATGAGTAAATGATAGAAGATATTACCTATTAGAGAAATCTGACATAAATTTAAATAGAAACAAAGTACGATAAATAAAATCAAAAGTAAAGGAGAGTTATAAACGAAGTGTCAGATCTGGCTTTCTTTTCATCCTACTTCCCTCACTACTTCTTGCTGACCAATCTATCTGAGCTATTGCTGAGTCAAGTTTGTGAACAAAAGCTTCTAATTTATCAATCAACTTCTCAATAGTGGAAGCAGAGATAAAAAGTTATCTTGCCGAAGGTGTGATAAATTTCTGTTCCACAGCATGGTCAAGAAAAAGTAACAAAATATCAAAGAAATTATTTACATTTAACAAACCTATGGGTTTATGGTGGATATTCAGTTGGGCCCAAGAGACAATTTGAAAAACTTCTTCCAAGGTACCAAAATCACCTGGTAAGGTAATGAATGCATTAGAATTTTCAAGCATTATCTTCATTCGTTCATGCATTGATGATACCTTAAGTTCCTCTCCAATTGTCTTTTTAGTGATGTTCTGTTGAGCTAAAGGTTCAGGAATGACACCTAAAACCTGATTGTCTTCTATATATGCAGTAAGTGATACAACCCCCATTAACCTACGACAACCTCCCCTTTATACAAGATGAATATTCCTTGCAGCAAGTGATCGACCAAGAGTGGTAGCTGCTTTTACAAACTCTAAACCCTTCCCATACTTAGATCCACAAAATACACAGATATTTTTAAGTTGACGAACAGAAACACCTTCCGTTTCTATTCTCACCTTCCCTTTGAATGATTCTGAGTTGGAGGAAAGTGGAGAAAATAGAGTGTTTAAATAGGAAAAAGAATGGAAAGGGTAATAATTGCACCTATAAGGGTAGGTTGACTATTGTCAGAAAAGTTTGAAATTAAGAAACACAGAATGTCTCTTTTTTTTTTTACTTCTAGAAAACCATCAGGGTAAAGAAGTCTAAAAACCCCTGAAGGACCCTGCTCAAAGGATCGTCTGTCCAAAACCAAAATGCAGCAAAATCATACAAAGATAAAAGAAATATAATAGCAAATAATGACATACCTGTATGTACAACTTTCATAGTGTATCTTTATACTGCGCGTCATGAGTGCAGTAGTGGCATATCTTTATACTGTATGTCACCAGTGCAGTAGGCATTCAGGTCTGTTTATTCGAAGAAAGGAGAAAGAAGAAACCATCGTGGGTTTCCATCCTGGGTCTGGAACTTGGAGCGCTCACACTTGGGCTCCTAACATCAACAAAGATGCTAAACCCGTAATGTCCAAGATCCAAAACATCCCATCCCAGGGCGCTGAGAGCCCCTTCTAATAAAAGAGAGGATCAAGCTCAGATGCCTCATACGCTTTGGCAGCTGCGGGTTACTTCTCACTAATAACCAGAGTGGGACGTTTCTGCCTGTCCATCAATTCCACAGTGCCTAGATGGTAAACATTGGGTTATGGAGTGCGGCTCTCTACAGAGCATGGTGCACGAACTTTTTTAAGGACCAGCGTACAAAGGTCCACCCGAGTCAATGATGGGTCAGTCAAAGGCTAGGGCTCCGCAACTAATTAAAGCCATGGTACTCCTTCCGGATCACCCTTGTTCAAACATTTTTTTTCTTTTTTTTTTTTTTTTTTTCTGTTTAATTTTTTTCTTTTTTTTAAATTTTTTTTGAAAGATGACATGAAGAAGAAGAGGATGATATGTACAAATTATTGTGGATATGACTCACATCTGCCTCTGGTTTAACGTCCAGTAACGGCTTAAATGCCTTCTATGAGTCAATGATAAGTTTCCTATCCAATTTTCTTATAAATTGGCAAACAGGGTCTTTTAGAGTCAGATTCCTAAGATTGTAGCATTTTTCTTCATCCTTGAAGAGATTCCACAAATTAAGAAGTTCACGATGCACCATTCTACAAGAATGCGTCTCAAGAGTCAATAAGATATCATCTAATGACTCTTTACTCAGTCCATTCTTAATGAAGAAAATTTTATCTTCTCTGTTTGCGAAAACCATCCCCAGAGAACGACATCACTTGTTACAATTCCATCATCCATATTTGTGACAAACTTGTAACCATTTTGCTCTTCTCCTTTTAGAATACGAACTTCTTCCAAGACCTGGCATGTATGAATCAAATGAAATTGAAGACTCACCTGCTAGTCGGGCCTTTGCTTCAATTATCCAGCATACATCTTTTGGCATACCTTTGTGCATTAACAGTCTCAATCTTTCACATCTAACTTTATAAATTTTTTTCAGAGCATTTTGAGGGAGAGAAGGAAAATTTTTTCTCAGGTTTGAAAGAATGACATCCATTTTAAAGGAGAAGAAGGATTCAGTTATTTTGGGAAACTGAAAAACAAATCGACTTGAGAGTCACGGAGTACCGTTATCCGCCACTTAACCGGCAACACAAAGAACTGCAAAAACAAGGCAACAAAATTAGAGTGAATTCTATTCATAACAAGGATAAAAAAGAGAGATGAATTCTACCTCATCAACTTGGTTTTCTAGAAATGGTTTGAGCCTTTGTCCATTGACTTTAAACACATTACCATTCCTAGGATTCTCAATATCTATAGCCCCATAAGGATACACATGTTTGACAACAAAAGGACCACTCCACCTAGATTTCAATTTTCCAAGGAATAGGTGTAGGCGAGAATCATAAAGCAGAACTTTTTGACCAATTTCAAAAGATTTTCTCAAAATTATCTTGTCATGAAAAGCTTTTATTCTGGCTTTATAAATCTTTGAGTTCTCATATGCATTATTTCTCAATTCCTCAAGTTCATTTAATTGCAATTTGCATATCTTGCAAGCATCATCAAGATTTAGATTGAAAGCTTTAATGGCCCAGAATGCTTTATGTTCCAATTCTACAGGCAAGTGACAAGGTTTTCCATAGACTAACCGATAGCGTGACATGTCTAAAGATGTTTTGAAAGCAGTACAGTAAGCCCAAAGTGCATCGTTTAGTCTTAAAGACCAATCTTTACGATTTGGGTTAACCGTTTTTTCCAAAATTTGTTTAATCTCCCTATTTGCCAATTCAACTTGTCCACTTATCTGAGGGTGATAAGGGGAGGCAATTTTGTGTGTAATACCATATTTCTTCATTAAAGATTCAAATGGTTTATTGCAAAAATGTATTTTCCCATCACTTATGATAGCTCGAGGGATTTCAAATCGACACAAGATATTTTCTTTTAAAAATTTGAAAACAGTTTTATGATTATTGTGTCGGTATGGAATCGTCTCAATCCATTTTGAGACATAATCAACTGCAACCAAAATATACACAAATCTAAATGAAGATGGAAATGGACCCATGAAATCAATTCCCCAACAATCAAAAATTTCAATGACAAGGATAGGATTCAGAGGCATCATGTTTCTTTTTGAAATTGAGCCCAACTTTTGATAATTTTCATAACTTTTGTAAAAAGTATAGCAGTCCTTAAATAAAGTGGGCCAATAAAATCCACACTGCAAGATTTTCACAGCTGTTTTCTTTGAAGAAAAGTGACCCCCACATGCTTCTGAGTGACAAAATTTAATGATACTACCTACTTCACTATCGGGCACACATCTTCGAAAGATTTGGTCAGCATAATATTTGAACAAGTATGGGTCATCCCAATAAAAAATTTTCACCTCTGTCAAAAATTTCCTTCTATCTTGGTGCGTCCATTGAGGGGGCATCTTTCCTGTTACAAGAAAGTTGACTATGTTAGCAAACCAAGGCATGGAATTGACAGAAAATAAAAATTCATCAGGAAAAAAATCATTGATAGGTGTGCTATCAAAAGGTGAGCCTATTGTAAGTCTGGACAAATGATCAACGACAACATTTTCGGCTCCTTTCTTATCTTTTATTATGATGTTGAATTCTTGAAGCAACAAGATCCACCTTATCAATCTTGGTTTGGCATCCTACTTAGACATCAAATATCTAACAGCAGAATGATCGGTGAAAATCACAATAGAAGAACTAATTAAGTAAGATCGAAATTTGTCCAGTGTAAAAATTACAACAAGTAGTTATTTTTCAGTAGTGGTGTAATTCATTTGTGCACTATTTAAAGTTCTACTTGCGTAACAAATCACATGAGGCTTACTTTCCTTTCTTTGGCCTAAAACAGCACCCACAGGCAAATCACTAGCATCACATATTAACTCAAAAGGCAAAGACCAGTCAGGAGATTGCATGATAGGAGCAGATGTCAGAAGACCAATTAATTTTTCAAAAGATTTTTGACATTCTTGAGTCCAATCAAATGGTGTATCTTTCAACAGAAGATTACATAATGGTCTAGATATGACACTAAAGTCCTTAATGAATCTTTTGTAAAATCCTACATGTCCTAAAAAAGAACGAACTTCTCTGACTATTCTTGGGGAAGGCAAATGAGCAATTAATTCAACTTTGGCCTTATTAACTTCAATTCCTTTAGAAGATATCACATGACCTAACACTATTCCTGAGGTAACCATGTAATGACATTTTTTCCAGTTTAGCACAAATCCTTTTTCTTCGCATCTTTTAAGAACTTTTTCCAAATTATCAAGACAATTTTCAAAATTTCCAAAAACTGTCAGATCATCCATGAAAACCTCTAAATAATGCTCAATCATGTCACTAAAAATGCTTAACATGCATCTTTGAAATGTTGGCGGAGCATTACAAAGGCCAAAAGGCATTCTTCTATATGCAAAAGTACTAAAGGGACATGTAAAAGTGGTCTTTTCTTGATCTTCCAATGCAATTGGTATTTGATTATAACCCGAATAACCATCAAGAAAATAGTAGTATGGATGTCCTGCTACCCTTTCCAGAATTTGATCAAGAAATGACAAGGGAAAATGATATTTCCTAGTAGCAGCATTTAATTTTCTAAAATCAATACACATACGCTAACTAGATGAGACTCGCGTAGGTATTAATTCACCCTTATCATTTTCAACCACCGTTATTCCAGATTTCTTAGGCACAACTTGTGTAGGGCTTACCCATTGACTATCAGGGATAGGATAGATAATTCCAACATCAAGCAATTTAAGGACTTCAACTTTAACTACCTCTTTCATATGTGGATTTAATCTTCTTTGAGGTTATTGAGAAGTTTTAGCATTATCCTCTAAATGTATTCTATGTGTACAAATTAATGGATTAATACCTTTTATGTCCTTTAATGTCCATCCAATTACACTTTTATGCCTTTTAAGTACTTCTGTTAACATACCTTCTTGTTCTTCAGTAAGAGACGAGGAAATTACCACTGGAAAGTTTTGCTTTTCTCCCAAAAATGTGTATTTCAACCCAACAGGTAATGGCTTTAGTTCCAGTATGGGTACTTCTTCATGGGCATTATCATTCATGGGTTTTAGCTCTTCAAATCTTGGCTTCCATCCCTTGTACTCCATTGCCTGTGTACAATCAAGCAAAGAGCATATTTCAGAGATATCATCTTCTAATTACATGCCTGAATCAAATGAATTGACTAAACAAATTTCTAATGGGTCAGAAGAACTCCTTGTTTGAAGATGATCATCTATAATGGCTTCAATTCCTTCAACTTCCTCTTTTTCATCAAGGACTTCCTGTGGTTGCTTGCACATGTTAAAAACATTGAGCTCCAGTGTCATGTTTCCAAATGTCAGCTTCACCACTCCATTTCTGCAATTTATCAAAGCATTTGATGTTGCTAAAAATGGACGGCCTAAAATAAGAGGAATTAACTTGCAACTATCAACCATAGGTTCAGTATCCAAGACAATAAAATCCACAGGATATATGAATTTATCAACTTGAACTAACACATCTTCCACTATTCCTCTTGGAATTTTAATTGATCTATCGGCAAGTAGAAGAGTTATAGAAGTTGGTTTTAACTCACCCAAGTTGAGTTGCTAATAAACTGAATATGGAAGCAAATTGACACTAGCACCAAGATCAAGTAAAGCTTTTTCAATTTTATGTTCTCCAATAATGCATGAAACTGTAGGATAACTAGGGTTTTTGTATTTCAACGCATTATTATTCTGAAGAATGGAGCTTACCTATTTAGCCAAAAATGCTTTCTTTTTCACATTTAATTTCCTTTTAACAGTGCACAAGTCCTTCAAATATTTAGCATAAGAAGGAATCTATTTGATAGCATCTAACAGAGGAATATTGATCTTCACTTGTTTCAAAATTTCAGTGTGGTGGTCCAATTTCTTTGGATTATTCAATGCTTGAGGAAATGGGGGTAAAGGTGAGAGTTTAGTCTCCTTTTGGTCAACTTCTTCATTTTCTTGGGGAATTGGTTCATCTTCTTTCTCACAACATTTGGGGATTTGTTTTTTAACAATCTTTCTACTCCTAAGAGTTATTACTAACTTGACTTAGTCCGTTTGTTGGTTTTCTGAACTCCCTTCATTTAGACTGTACTGACTCTTGGGATTTGGTTGAGGTTGAGAAGGAAATTTTCCTTTCTCTTGAATGGTGGTGCAGAAGAATGTTTAGTAAGAGTGTCTTTTGTGTCATTCATGGTTTGATTGTTTTGTTTATCACTGGCCTCTTGCTTTTCTATGAATGAATACAGTGTTTCTTCAAGATTTTTCCTATATGGTGGGACATAAGGTGCATATCCTTGAGAATTTTGAGAGTCCTGTTGTGCCTGAGGAGGTGGTGGTTGCACGAATTGTGACTGATTATTATTCCTCCAACTGAAATTCAGGTGATTTCTCCATCCCAGATTATATGTATCTGAAAAAGAAGAAGTAAATGGCTTTTTAAAATTATTCATTACATTTACTTGCTCATGTACAACTTCTTTAAAAATAGGAATGTTAGGACATTCGTGTGTTGAGTGTCCTAAGTCATCACAAATGCCATAAATTTCTTCATTTTGCACAGATTTGATTTCTTTTGCTTTTCTTAATTCCATGGCTTCAACCTTTCTAGTCAAACTAGCAAACCTAGCATTTAGATCTTCCTCTTGACTAAGGTGGTATTTTTCTTTATTAGCACTTGCAAGATTAGATCTAATTGAATTTTCAGAAGGGTTAGTACCATGCTAAGATTGAGAATTTTCAGCTAACTGGTTTAAATAGTCTAAAGCTTCATCAGGTTCTTTATTAAGAAAATCACCATTGCACATTGTTTCCACAAATTGTTTAGTTTCAGGTGTTAAACTTTCATAAAAGAAGCTTATAGTGCGCCATTTTTCAAAACCATGATGTGGGCAAGAATTTAACAAATCTTTAAATCGTTCCCAACATTGAAAATATGCTTCATTTGAATTTTGGGAAAAATTTTGGATTTGTCTTTTCATAGCATTGGTTTTATGTGTTGGAAAAAATTTCTTCAAGAACTCACCTTGCATTTCTTACCATGTGTCAATTGATCTTGGTTTCAAAGTGTTAAGCCAAGATTTTCCTTTATCTTTTAAAGAAAAAGGAAACAATTTAAGCTTAACAATCTCTTCAGTGCAATTTTGGTCATTGAAAGCAATACATACTTCCTCAAATTCTTTCAGATGTAAATATGGATTTTCAGATTCTAAATCATGAAAATTAGGAAGTAAAGAAATCTTACCTGTCTTAAATCTAAAATTGTTGGCATTGAGTGGAAAGATAAAATATGATGGACTAAAATTTCGAGGTGATTGCAAATATTCACGCATGGTCGCAACGGTTGATTTTCATGTTCATCATGTACACTTTCATTGTCAGCCATTGTGTCAATTGTGTGTGATTGTGATTCAAATAAATCAATATATAAAGTAATAGGATTAATTTTAACTAAACGACCAGAATTTAAATCACGATACCAATTAAGCATAAATAAATGACTTAAAATAGAAAAAATAATGTACAAGTCAATAGTTTATACCAGCCATTAAATATTAACAAGGATATGGTATAAACCAACCACCCAATAAATATTAACAAGTAAAAAGTTAGATAACTGATAAATTAAAAAGTTAGATAATTAGAGAGTTAATAATTAGTAAGTTAGAAAGTGCAGAAAGTAAAATACAAAAAATAAAGTGCAGCAAGTAAATTGCAAAAAATAAAGTGCAGAAAGTAAATTGTAGAAAATAAATTTAAAATATAAAAACTAGAGAAAGGCAGAGCCCCACCAGAGCCGACGAAAGAGAAGAGAAGAAGAAAGATTATTTCGTTTTGTTAGAAAGTAATAATAAATAACAGAAATTAAAAAGTTAGAGTGCAGAAAATAATAGACGTAAATTAAAAAGTTATAGTATAGAAAATAAAAGTTATTAAGCGAGAAAATAAATGACATAAATTAAAAGTTAGTAAACAAAAAAATAAATGACATAAATTAAAAGTTAAAAAAGTTAGTATGTTAGCAAGTTAGTAGGTTAGTAAGTTAGATAGTTAGAAAGTTAGAGAGTTATTAAAGAAACTGAAGGATCAACAAGCCAATCTTTTGCTCCGGTGAGAGAGAAGAGAGAATAGATTTTATTAAAGAAAAAGAACTTCAATAAATTAAAACTTCTAATCAAGTCCCCGGCAACGGCGCCAAAAACTTGACTGCAGGATTTAAAGATGCAAACCCAAGTGTAGGTTGTCTCAAGTAATAAATTTCTCAAGAGTCCGAGGTCGATCCACAAGAAATTGATGAAGAAAAATTAATTGAGGTAAGAAAAGGATTTGTCACAACAACAAAAGTAATAAAAGATATTCACAAATGAATTTAAGAACTTGCTTGGGTTAGGAGATCCACTCTTGGTAATAAATTAAAGGTAAGATTATTTCTCTTTATAACTTAATTGAAATCCACACACAACAGAGGTTCCAATCGGAAAATATAGCATTCAAAGTTCAATTATATAAGCAATCATATTATGATTCCTTTAATTATCTACCAACATTTGTAAATGAGTTCAAGCATTCACTGTGTCAATCCTATTGTCTATAATAAATCAAGATCTCCATTATACAAAGAAGGTTTCTAAATTGATTGGAAACAAAATACAACACATATAATGTCCATTTGATAATATATCATTTAAGCACAACAAATAGAATAATCTAACATTATTTCATTACCAAGAGCTTCACTATTTCACCCAAGCAAGATGAAGATTTAGTTACTCATAGACAAGAAGAAAGAAAGAAAGAAGAAAAGAAAGATGAACATAGCTTTAATTTAGAGCAAAAGAAAATTACAACAAAGGAAAACAATAAACAAGCATAACCATAACTTGTAAAAACTAAGCCTAATGCCAAGAGCACCAAATGATCAGCCAATGGTGCCTTTTATAGAGGATTAAGCATAAAAAATGACAAGGGGGCTGATTAAGAGTTGGTGTATGAGTGGATGAATGAATGGAAAATGCCAAACGGTGAGTTGGTGAGTGGAAAATTATTGAGATTCTTTGTCTCTGAAATCATTTAGTGTTGATCTCATGGATGCCATCAGAATAAAGTAACATGGTCTTCATAAAAGTTGTAGCATTTTGTCTCAGCTTTCCAATGGCACTAAAATCATCCAAAAATTCATCCTACAGCCCAAGATATGACCCAATTACTGCAGACTATTCAGGCCCAGTTTCAGTACCTCTATTTTGACTTCCAGATCTAATATCACCTCCAAGCTGTCCGAATGAGCTCTTATGTTCTTCATGAAAGTTGTAGATATGGGTCTTAACTTTCAACTCTCCAAATTTCAGCCCAAGAAAGTTCCTACAGCTCGTGTTATACTTTGATTACTGTACACTATTTAGGTTCTAGTCACAAAACTCATGTTCTAACTCCAAGCCCAATTAGCTCCACTAGATGTCTGAATGAGACTTTGAGCTCTTCATTAAAGTTGTAGAGCTTTCTCTCAGCTTTCTTACAAGGTAAAATTCATAATTTCTAGACATCTAGAACTCAAGATATGACCAAAATACAGAAATAGTGTAAGACCCAAATAATGCTGAAAAAAATCAATTAAGTCCAATTTGAGTCCAATCTTACAAAACATTACCAAGCTTAATCAATTAAGTATATGAAGAGTGTAAATAACTAAAAATGAGGGTTTATTAATGTATTAAATATGTGATTATCACGTATCTCCTCATCCAACCTCTTTAAATACTAGGCTATTTCACCTTCTCTGGTAACTTATCACTCATTGTATAAACCCTACTTGTGCATAACCTGACTTGAGTGTTGGAGTCCCTTTACAGGTACCAACTCCCTGATTCAACGCTCTCTGCCGTTACGTAAGGAGGAAACCACCGTGACGTTCCTCTCCTAGGTACACGTCTGAATTCACCTCAGAATATTAGCGTCGTCTGTGGGAAACTATAAATTTCTATTCCCACTCAACCAAGGTGAACATGAGACAAAACTCAAGGAAAGATGAGGCTGCACAAACCTTTACAGCCCAAAGATGAGGCGTGATGGGCACTAAATTTTGCTTTCCAATGAAAGCCCACACCCATCGCATAAGGTCTTCATGAAGGATAGACTCGGCAACCATGTGTAAGAGGCCAGTCTTAACGCTCAAGGGTCCAGAATCCCAGTACATCAGTGCTTAGGACCCACGAACGGCAACACAGAGGATCACGTGTCCCGTTAGGAGGGCACAATCCCACCTAAAATGTCCAGAAATTGTCGCCTCGACTTATTGCGATAACAAGTCGAAGAACAGTGCCGTAGACTGGAAGATCTAGAGTGGTCCATGCATGATAGCCAATCCAGATCTCACAGTAACGACAGAAGGCAGAATATGAATGACAACCAGAGAAGACTGCTTGCAGATGCCAAAATGTCCAACGTTGTTGATAACAACCTAGACCTTGGCGATCAGGAGCAACCCTTCTCTGCCCAACTCATGAAGTATAGAGTTCCAAGTAACTTTAAGTTTCCCACCAACATGGAACTCTATAATGGGACCACAGGCCCTCAGGAACATATAGACATCTATGTCCAATCTATATGCTTACATGGGGGATCCTTATAGTTGCTATATCGTGTCTTTCCCCTTTCCTTAAAGAAGGAACCCCTCAGATGGTTCGTGACCCTGCCACGGTGATCCGTCGTCAACTGGTTGGACCTCAAATAATGTTTCTTGCTTTAATACACTACTAGTAAGGAATAACCTAGGTCTATTGAATCTTTATCCAAAATTCGCCAAGGTCGCGACGAGCCCCTTTGTGAGTACGTTAAAAAGTTCAACATGACTTGTATTAACATGAAGAACTTTGATAATAGAATCGCCCTCCATTATGTCAGAAGTGGCCTCTAGGCTAGTTCCGAGTTCTTTATGTCTTTGGCAAAGAAGAAACCAGAGACCATGGAAGAATTTTGACAATAGTCCCAGAAGTATATAAACCTTAAGAAGACAACTGAGGCCTAAAGAAGTTTAGAGAAGGATGAGTTCTCTCACCAGAAAGCTAACTATAACTCCTCACAGACCCGGAACTGCTTCAAGGATAGTCCACCCTAAGATAAATACTCCAACTACATGCTTCTAAACACCCTGCGTGAAACAATTTTGAAGGAGGTATTGCAGACAGAGTTATAGGACATTAAGAGGCCAACCCCTTTGAAGAAATATAAGCAAAAGGATCATTTCAAACATTGTTCATAACACAAAAGTTATGGCCATGAAACAGAAGACTGTTATCAACTTTGAGATGCTATTGAGTCCTTGATCAGGGCAGGGTGGCTTGATCAATACATCAACAATGTCCAAAGTGATGGACACTAAAGAGGAAGGAAGGAAAGGAGATGTAGTCCTCATCAAAGTTGATCTCCATACCAAAGACGAAGAACCTAGAGCTCTAGGAGAAGATCTTGGAGTCCACCTCATTGTGACACAGACAACCAGCAGGGTAGGAACTAGGACGCTCCATTTGATGACAATGATGACTGCAATGCCCAGCCTAATAGTACTATTAATAATATTGTTGGTGGATTTACCGACAGTGATTTGTCCAATGGTTCCCATTAGAAAGATGGTTGTATTAAGCGTCTCTCACTCCGAACCCAAGTCATGAGCTAGCGAAGGCACCACCAATCACCTTTTCAGACAAGGACTACAACAGAATTATTCCAGATCATGAAGACCTTCTAGTCATCTTGAGAGTAATTTCCAATGTCGAGGTCTGACGCTTATTCGTTGATCAAGGGAGTTCAACTAATATTGTGTTTATAGATTTACTCCAAAAACTAGAGGTTCCATGCTCCGAACTAAATCCTTACTATGGCGAGCTTATAAGGTTCACAAGTAAGAAGAACACCCCAACAAGATACTTTGAGACCTACTTGACTTTGGGGTCCCTTAAAATTTTCAGGATCGTCAAGATCAGGTTTTTTTATCGTAGACTGTCCCTCGGCCTACAACATCATCTTGGGCCGCCCTAGTTTAAACGCCCTGGGCGCCATGGTATCCACTACCCACCTAACCATGAAGTTTCTCAGCAAGAACGACAAGGTTGTCATAGTAAAAGGCAACCAAAACGAGAGTCTTAGAATCTGTAGGGTGCTAGAGAAAGCAAAAACTCGCATATCTAGCCGGCTCTGAATCAAGTCAATATCCTTATGACCGAACTAAATGTGTAGGAAGAAATTTGAGGTACTAGACCCCAACTGGAGGGCGAACTCCAGCCCCTCCAACTTAGTGCCAAGCAAGATCAAGTCACTAGGATTGAAGCGAACTGGAAGAAGAGGAGAGGCACTAACTGATTGAGCTCTTGTATAAAAATAAAGACCTTTTCGCCTAGATGTCTTCAGACATGCCTGGGCTCGACCCCACCTTCATCTATAATCACCTGTCTATCAGGGAGGATGCAAGGCCAGTTTCCCAGAAGAAAAAAAAAGTTGGCTAAAAAAGGCAGCAGGTTATCGAAGAACAGGTAAAGGAGTTGCTCAGTGCTGACTTCATCAGGGAAGTACCATTTGCCACATGGCTATCCAATATGATCCTGGTAAAGAAGTCAAATAGGAAATGGAGAATGTGTGTAGACTATACAGACTTAAACAAAGCCTGCTCTAAATATCCGTACCCATTTCCCAACGTGGACAAACTGGTGGACAGCTCCTCAGGTTTTTGTTTGTTGTTATTCATGGATGCATACTCCAGTTACAACCAGATCCCAATGTACCCGGAGACAAAGACAAGACTGCCTTCATTACTGACAGGGCAAGCTACTGCTACAAGGTTATGCCTTTTGGTTTGAAAAATGCAAGAACCACCTACCAAAGAATGATGAACAGGGTCTTCGAAGACCAAGTGGGAAAGATGCTGGAGTTTTACATTGATGACATGATAGTGAAGACCCTATAAGGCGGATCTCATATTCCAGACCTCGAAGAAGTGTTTGCATAACTCCAAAAGTATAACATGAGACTTAACCAGGAGAAGTGTGCCTTCGAGGTCTGGGCAGACAAGTTTTTGGGCTTCATGCTGACTCACTTTGGAATTGAGGCTATTCTAGATAAAGGTCAAGCAGTGCTCAACATACATAGCCCTTAGAGTATTAAAAAAGTGCAGCAGCTGACTAGCCTGATTACCACTCTTATATGTTTCTTTTCCAAAGTTGCTCATAAATCCCTCTTCTTATTCAGGCTACTCAAAAAGAGGAAGATTTTAAGTGGACCCAGGAGTGTGAAGATGCATTTTCCTTATTGAAAAAGCTTTTGTCCTCTCTTCCCATACTGATAAGACCGAAACCCAGTGAGACGTTGTATTTGTACTTTTCAGTTCAAAGATAGGCTATAAGCTTAGTGTTAATCTGGGAGATGATAGAGAGACAAAAGGTGGTCTACTTTGTAAGCAAGGTTTTGTAAGGGCCAGAACTGCAATACCAAAAAATTGAAAAGGTTACTTTTACCCTTATCACCATAGCTAGGAAACTTCGATAATATTTTCAGTGTCATCCTGTGTTAGTGAGAACAGACCAGCCCATCCGCCAGGTGCTACACAAGCCAGATTTGACAGGAAGAATGATTGTTTTGCCTATTGAGCTTTCTAAGTTCGGAATCGCATATGAGCCTTAACTTGCAATAAAAGCTTAGGCACTCTCTGATTTTCTGGCAGAACCTAAATCAGACCCTAGCAACCTCAAAGAAATCTCTTGGACCATATATATTAATGGTTCTTCGAACCCCAAGGAAAGTGGTTCTAGGGTGATTTTAGAAAATTCTAAAGAAGTGACAATGGAAAACTCCCTAAAGTTTGGGTTCCCAACATCAAACAATCAGGTGGAGTATGAAGCATGTATTGCCGGATTGGTAATGGCCAAGGACATGGGAGTAAATAAGATCACACTTTACAGTGACTCCTAACTTGTGACCTCCCAGATCCGAGGTGACTATCAGGCCAAGGAACCCCTCCTTCAAAGATACTTGACTAAGGTATAAGAGCTCCTTAAAAACTTTCAGGATGTCAAGATAGAGCACATACCCAAGGAGCAGAACTCCAGAGCTGACTTCTTGTATAACTAGTCAGCACTAAAAGCTTGGGCAATAACTGTTATGTGATCCAAGAGACCCTCTCGCAACCCTCCATCACGGATGTAGTCATTTTCCAGTAGAAGAAAGAGAGCATACTTGGATCACCCCGATCATGGAATATCTATAGTCCGGAAGGCCTTCTGATCTAAAGGAAGCCTCCAAACTAGTCAAGACTGCGATCAGGTACACCATCTATGATGGCCAGTTATACCGACATGAGTTTTCCTCACCTCTCCTTAAATGCCTCATGTCAAAAGAAGCAGAATATGTACTGGTTGAGGTTCATGAGGGAAGCTACGAATACCATTTAGGAGGTAAAGCCTTAACTCTAAAAGAACTCAGGCTCGGATACTATTGGCTAATAATGGAAGCTGACTCTTTTGCATATGTTCGATTTTATGACAAATGTTAACGCCACTCAGACCAATATCAGTCTCCCCCAAAGGAACAATCCACGATGTCCGTACCCTAGTCATTCTATAGATGCGGTATGGATATTATTAGTCTATTCCCTCAAGCACCTGGTCAACTGAAATACTTGGTGGTGGTAATGGTTTATTTTACTAAGTGGATCGAAGCAGAGCCCCTTGTCATGATCACCCCTGCTAAGATCCAAAAATTCACTTGACACCACATCATCACCAAGTTTGGGGCTCCAGAGTCCATTATGACGGACAACAGATCCTAGTTTAAAGATAAGGACTTCGAGGAGCTGCTTATTGAGCTGAAAATCAAACATCATTGCAATTTCATTGAGAATCCTAGGACAAATGGATAAGCTGAAGCCGCTAACTAGGACATTGTTTGAGGAATCAAAAAAAGGCTAGATGAAGCCAAGGGAAATTGGGTTGAGTAACTAGACCACATCCTCTTGGCCTACTAAACTATGTCTCACTCTACAATCGGTAAAACTCCCTTTAAGCTCACCTATGAATGTGAGGCTATGATCCTAGCGGAGATAGGGGAACTGAGCTGCGTATCCAACAGTTTTCTCCTGATAGTAACCCCAGATTGATTAGAGAAGACTTTGATCTTCTAGAGGAAAAAAGGCATATTGCTCATATAGATGACATCGCCATCAAGTATAGGACGACTACTTGGTATAACTTGAAGGTCGTTCCAAGGAAGTTCCAGCCAGGAGACTTAGTACTCTGGAGAGCAGACATTAGGGGTAGGAATGCCTCCCAGGGAAAGTTAGCCTCTAATTAGGAAGGCCTCTACCGCATCATGATCAACATTGGCAAAGGAGCTTACACCTTTGAGACATTAACAAGCAAGCTGATCAAGAATTATTGGAACATAGACAGACTTAGAAAGTACTATAACTAAATGCCTTTTAAAGGCCTAGTCTTTTAGTTTACTTTATTTGGTCTACCCCAATTTTGGTGACTATATACTTTGTATGGACTTTAGTCCTCTGATCTATTAATAAAATAGAGTTATTCAGACATCATCTTGCGTTATTTTAAGTCCCTAAGGGCCCTTGAGCTAGACCCTACCTTGAGATTTTCCACTGAGCCCGTCGCTTATGGGATTTGGATTTCAACAAACTTAAGACCACCAAGCCGGAAAACGCCTTGAGAGTGTCCAGAGCCTATTCCCTATGGGATTTGAGGCTTCTTAAAGTCCAGGTTAAAAGGAATAACCCACCAAACCCATTTGAGCATTTTGGTCATGAGTTATGGGTCCATACCCAATCCTCAACACTTGGCCATGACCATTTTGTAGTTATGAAATTAAATGGCAACACGAGATACAACACCCCTGCCCCGCCATTAGATACCTGTCGTGAATGTCTTATGTTAAATAAGTTTTAAAGACAAAAATTGCTTAAACAATTTTTTGCGCTAGACCGTAAACATTAAAGACTCTAATATGGATCACCTTAAAATATTACCTAAGTCAAATGGGATTCCAAATGCCGAAATGTTTTGGGCGTTGGACCCCAGACCAAACTTTCTATTTAATTGAAAAAATTTCTAAGTCCATTAAGTGGCTACTAGGTACGTAGATAAAGTGTTGGACCTAAAACGGACCATGAAAAATGAACAAACACATAACGCTAAGTTATAAGAGTAAAAAAATGACAATTGTCTTTACAAAAAATGAAGTTCCCCATGCAAGGCACAAAGGAATGCAAAAGAAAAGACAGGTCAAGCCTCAACTTCATCTCCCTCCGAGCTCCTCAGCTCCATCCTTTCCGTTAGATCAAGCATGCCAATCAAGGGCTCAATTGTAGGGACCTCAGTGACAGTCTGTGCGACCTCCTCTGCCATCATAAGGCATCCATCTTGGAAAATCATTTCAGAATTTAATTCTTCCAAGGCCAGAACAATGTCGGGGTTAAAGTACTGGACTTGGGCAACAACATTTTGAAACTGCTGTCCACCAATGCTTGTAGAGATTATTTCTAGCTCTTCATTTTCCTTCTACAGTTGCCCTGTGCTGGCCTTGAGGTCAACGATGGCCTTATCGGACTTGGCCTTATTTTTCTTCCTGATGGACTTGGACTCGACTAACTCTTTTTCTAGCTCAATGATCCTTGTTTTAGTGTCTTCCTTCTGCTTAAGACCCAAAGCAAGTTTTCGAGCTCCATCTTCCTCTAATGCTTTCAGTCGATCATCCATCTTATTCTCAGCCTTCGTTATGAACCTCTTGAGACAACAAGCTTCGGCAGCAGCTTGAAGTGCAAAGGTCTAGAACCTTGACAAGGTCTCTACTATATTCCCTTGGGTGATGAATTTCACCACCACATCACGCAGGAGCTTCTCGTCAACAAACACTCCGACATCCATATGCCTCGTAATTATGGGCATCAAGTCCTCCCTCTCCTCTTCACCTTTTTCTATTGCCACTCTCTTGTCCTAGTCCATTGAGCTTACAATAGTCGTCATCTTCCTCCTCTGAAGAGGTTGTGTAGAAGAGTCTGACAGATCAAAGGCCACTTCAACAACGAGATCTCGGTTGGCGAAAGCTAGAGCAATAGGTATAAGAGCGTTGGAAGGTCCTGCCCCTCTTTTTCTTGCCCTCAAAGCCTTCAAGGCAACAAGTGAAGGTCTGGATGCCATGTTTTATGTAATAAGACAATAAAAGTTAACAAGTTAGAAACAATTGAATAGAAAATGTCAAAAACAAGAAGTAAAGACAGACCCCCAAACATTGACGGCCTAACCCTTACTTAGCAAGGCCCCAAGATAATCATCACTAGGAGAGTCAAGAATATCCTTGTATTTGATGAGCCCATTGTCATGGGCCCATATGGTCATAAACTCAACACATTCGATGTCACCCTAATTCAGAGCATGTTTCTCCTTCTTAATCAACCTAATGGAGATGCTCCATGCCAGCGTTGTCCAGTATAATAGGAACATCGACTCCCTGTTAGCTTTCAAGAAAAATGGATTGGTTCCCGGCGCTCCCACCAATTTGAAGAACTTCTCTTTGAAGTTCTTAAAGCTCTCTTGGAAAATAGTAAAGACCTTCAGGCTAGATCTAGATCGAAGGGTCAGCCAGTTCTTTTGATATGCTGCACCTTGGAGAGACCATCAAGTATAGAAGTAGAAAAAGGCCCTCTCCGAGCACTGCAGTCCGACTACCTGACAGAATCTCTCGAAGGCAAGTATGTTTTCCCAGCTATTGGGGTGAAGTTGGGACGGAACTGCATTGAGAGTCTAGAAAACCGTGACTTGAAAGCATATGAATGAAATTCGGAGTCCCAAATGAACGAAGAGACTTTAACATAAAAATACAAAATGTGGGCCTGTCTCTCGACATGAACATACCCTTTTATCCCACTCTAGGGACAGAACCTGATACTCACGATCCCGAGTACCCTTTTCTGTCAATTGTAAATAGATTAGGACCTTTCTAAGTTTCTCTTCAGAAGAAAGTTTGGACAAGTGATCCCAAACGTTGTCCTCAACCCAGGGATACACGCTCCTCATAGGGACAAGCACTAAAGACTTTTCGGAGGCTGCCCTCTTTGCCTTGAAGCTCTTCTCTCACCATGAAACTCCTGGAAACACTCATGGAGGCCAATAAGTTAATGTCAAAATCAAGAATATTGGCTAAATATATTCAAACATGGCAAAGGGCAAATTACGAAATGAATCATTGAAAATCCATATCTACATCCACCCTCCAACTTTACAAATACCAACCTTTGTGCCCACAAAGGTCTTAGCCTTATTAGGACACCTCTATTGTTCACAGCACGATAGAGAGTGTGCTCCACTGAATGACGCCAACAAAGGGACCAGGAACATTGGTATCCCTACTCTTTTGCTAGAAACAGGGAATATCCTAAATATGAAGATAGAAACACCCTAGAACACTGAAAATGGCAGAAACAAAAGGGTAAAAGAAGGCATACCTTGAAAGAGAAATGGAATTGAACGAAAGATAGGGTTGAATACTCAATAAAACCATCGAACTACTCACTACCATGCTTTCCAGTCGTGCAAGGTCACCAGAAAACCTCGAATCACTAGAAAAGAATAAGAAATAGTAAAAGTATGAATGATACACCCTCGACCCCTATTTCTAAGGATATGATAGTTAGGGGATAGTTTTGTCAAACCCCTTCAGTTTTTTAAAAAAAAAACCTATCATGGCACGCAAAGCACTAAGCACGACTATCCAGTAAGAGCGTACCACATGGACATCACAGTTGTCACAACAATTGAAAAGATGATTGCTCAGAAAACTAAATGTCACGCAAGGCTAATAGTTGAGTTTGTAATTTTTCTAGAGACCTCATATTTCTTCTACGAACCCCAGCTACACCTGAAATGTCCATTTATGGCCAATCGACGGTTAGACCATGTCCAGACCACAACACTTCCATGAGTGTCAAATGACTTACTCGTAAATGCCCCTATATTAAAGCTCTAAACCCCACGAGGGAGCACAGATCGAGGCTAAAAATTTAATACGGACACCGTCACCAGAGTCATCGAGACTTTACCTTGCCACTTTGCTATACTAGCCAAGCACCAAACTGGGAGGCAAGATGATAGTATTATTATAGGATGAGCGTTGGACTCCACCTCGAAGAAAAAGAAAAAGCAGAGAACGAAAAATAGAAGTCACAAGATTTAGAAAAAGAATTTTATTATTCACATTCCATACATCATCAGCTCTAACAAAAAAGGAATACATACTTCAAGACAAAAAAAGTCAAGAATGCCTACTAGAGATAGCACAAAAGGAAGCCAGATAAGAGAGTGATGATGATGATAACCACCAGTCACTGCCACCTCCAAGGTTCTTCCAGAAACCAACACCTATCTCTTCCTTGCTAGCCAACAGGAGGGTACTCCGTATCAAAAGATTATTCCACATCAATAGAATGTTTGACAATTACTCCAAGTTGCTTCAAATCACTCAAAGTTGCTCCAAGGGATTGTTCCACCTTAGAGCCCTCCTACATGTACAACTACACTTAGGAAGAGAAACTATGGCTAAATACATCCACAATAGTCGAGAGAGGAGGAGGAAGGAGTGCGGAGCATCTTCATGCATCACAAGAACTACACAGAACTAGTGAGGCCCTTTAGCACATGCAGAAAGGTTGCACACTCCTACATACGTCGGGAGAGAAAAGCTTATACCTCCTAGATGCATGTTGGCTACCCTACGTAAGGCAATTACTTGGTCCCCACTAAGCCGTTATGCTGAGAAAGAAAGGCCTCCACTAGAGAAATTGGCGATAACAAAAGGGACACCTTCAAAGGCAGGAAAAATAGGAAGATGGTTTCAAATGGGGGCAGAACTCTCCACATGCATACAAAAGAAGGAAGAGAATTCTCTGAAAAGAGATCATTCTCAAGCAAAGCCACATAACAAAAGGAATGCCAACCTTAATGCAAACATTCCCTTTTTATAAAGGAAACAAGACATTTTGATTGGTCCCTAAAAAGGTGAATTGTTCGCAAGATGGAAGTCACATTTTAATGCTCCTTCACTCTGATTGGTCACGAGAGTAATGAGCAATTAAGAAATAACATGAAACTGCTATCCTCTTTTAAAGGACCTTTAATTCCCAATAAAGTCAAAGCAAAAATTTCCCAAGCTAGCTCAGATTGTTGCAAGCTGCAAAGTAAAGTTGCAAGAAAGGACGAAAACCCCGTGAACCATGCATAGGTGCAACAAAACATATACCTCGGATGACAAAATGGTAATGTAAGCAGAGTGATCCATCTCAGTTCCTAGTCTTACACGCTAACTCTAGAGGCGTACTATAATATATAATGGACCTCTACCTTTGGAAAACATTAAGCGATTCGATGTCAACTGACTTGGATCCCTTTGTGCACTATGCACTATATGCTTCCATTAAACTCGGTACCTTGACACTTAGTTGTTTCATCTAAGCACTAACTTGGGGACAACTATTCTGGACTATGATTTGGGATCATGTCACATAGATCCACTCAGCCTGCATAATGCCGAAGTCCATTGTTGACCCCCTCAGCAAGGCTCGCTTATGAGATCGTAGCACCAAACATGTCGGAGTACGACATTGGGTCACAACCACATGACGGCGAGATCTATGCTATTGATAAGTTTTGAGATTATCTGTAACTGACAATTATGATGTTGTGACTTAATGACACCCATAACCATCTCTAACTGCTTATAATTGCAGTATCTATGTTCCGATATTATAGGAATCCTCAACACCTATTACGGGAGCGTATCTCCTCATCTAACCTCTATAAATACCATGCTATTTCACCTACTTAGGTAACTTATCACTCATTGCATAAACCTTACTTGTGCATAGCCTGACTTGAACGTTGGAGTCCCTTTGCAAGTACCAATCCCTCGGTTCAAAGCAGGAAGTTATAGAAGTAATTTATGACAACTGTCACTGAGTTAGTTTTGATCAGTTAGGACTTTGTATAAATAGCAAATTGCATCAATAAGATGAGTTGAGTTCTCATTTTTCACCAAATAGGTTCTACTGTTGCTATCTTTTTCTCTCATTGAGTAGTTACTTTTTCTCTCATTTTCTCATATTTTCTTCCTCTTTCTCACTAAGAAAATGGTGACATGAAATTCAATATGGTATCAGAGAGCTCGTGAAGAGTTTTTTTGTGCACTCGATTCTTGAACTCTTCTATCGATTTGTTGTTTTTTTGTTCTCCGTGGTGCTCTTGAAGCTTCATTCATCAACAATGGCGAATTCAGAATCGCACTCTGAATCTCCTTCTTCGGGATCTGTAGTATTGCATCCTATTACCAACGAGTCTCAAAATCTTTCAAGTGCTTACTATTTGCACCCTAATGAAAATCCTAGTTTAGTGTTAGTTTATCTTATTTTGAATGGATTGAATTATTCATCGTAGAGTAGAGCTATGAGAATGGCTTTGTTGTTAAAAACAAGCTCAAGTTTGTGGATGGATCAATACAAATGCCAGATCTAGGAGATGCAATATTTCCAACTTAGGAACGATGCAATACCATGGTGTTGTCTTAGTTGATTAGGTCATTTGATTCTACTATAGCACAGAGTGTTTTTTGGATTGATAAGGCAAATCTTGTATGGAATGATCTTAAAGAACGATTTTCCCAAGGGAATATTCTTAGAATTATAGAATTGCAAGAAGAAATTTGTACTTTTAAACAAAATGATTTGACTGTGACCAATTATTTTACACAATTAAAAGTTCTTTGGGAAGAATTGGACAATTATAGATGTAACGCCCCTTTTTCTAGGAAAAGAAGGAACGTCACACTATAGTAATGCGAAATAAAATGTGGAAAATACGTATATCATAGATAAAGACCCGATTCATTGGTAACCTTCAAATTAACCATTTCTATTCGCAAGTATGTATTATTCGAGTATTAGTATAAATATATGTGTTTTTTTTTTGAATTATTTGAAGAGGTAATGATAAGTGTAGATACAATGGCAATCGACATGAAATTAAAAGTCATACATTCACATATCTAGCCTGTTTAGTTACATCATCAAAATATACAAAAAAGTAAGAGGCTTTACCCACCCAAAATGATTACAAATTTACACCCCATCAATTTAACAAAATGTCAGGCTTCCCAAAAAGATAAACGGTTAGCCATCAGTAGCCACCGACAGTATCAGCCCCTAAGACTGACGAGAAGGGACCGTAGCAGGGTCCTCCTCATCCGATGATATCACCATCGGAGCGACCAAATTTCAGGCAGAAGCCCGAGCAGTGGAAAGGAAAGAGTCCTCTTGTGGGGTATAATAAATATCATTCCACAAATCTCTAACAGGTAGGTAAAACTCTAAATGGACAAAAGCAGTAAAATCAAAGACAGGCGGGTCATAGCGACCCCAAGCTAAAGACACATTCAGCTCCCCGTGATAGATGAAATGGTCTGTGCTTAAGTTTATGTGCCAATAGTCAGGTCCTCCATGAAAGGTCATCCTAGCATACCCCAAAAATCGACACGGATGGGAAGACATCTCCAACCAACACTAGTCGTAATCGAGCCAGAAGCCAGGAAAGTTTGGTGCTTCCTTTTCTTCCTCGCGAATATCTTCTCGGTAATACATAATTTGTAACAGAAGCACATATATATAGAAAAGAGATGAGACACCCAGCATTCAATACCAATATGGTAGTGAGAAAACAGAATGGTGTTGGACACCCACATAACATTGCAACACATACAGTTATCAACAGTAATAATCAAGTAAGAGATAAAAGAGAAATAACAGCAGAATCTCAGGCAGTAAATAATTTACTAAATCAAATAATTATATCAATAGTAAAAGCAGATAATTCAACAGTTGTGAGTACTCATGCTCAAAGAAATATGAGACTAACATTGGACAATGCACAATGCATTATGGTACCAAAAATCTTACTCCATGGAGCTAGACATCAATATTTCGAAAAGAATGATCAAGGAGTCATGCTAGTATCTCGTTAGCCTTAAAAATAAAGTGCTTCATCTCATAAAAATATTTGCGCAAAATGGCTTATACATGGCACCTCAGCAGTTGATCGCGATATAGGATAGTGTCTCGATTCGAATCGTCGGTGTGTTTGCATCGGTCTATCCCACGGCCTCAGTGGAGCTACCACTATCTATTGTGAGACACCCACATCCCGACGGCCCCAAGGTCAACCACTATGACTATAAGTTTAGTCTACTTGCACCCATACTTAGGTGTTATTCAATCTCTTAGGCACATATCACCTTTCCCAAAAAGTCCAACGGACATCACATATGCATGACGACTTAATTTACATCATGTATGTGTATCAATGATATGTTCCTCATAAACAATGCATCACATGCATATTCATCAATAAACATTTCTCATGGAACATATTATAATGGCATATAAACAATTCTCAATAATATCATGCCACAATTTCATCAAGTACAATTCACAAATACTTAGTTCCACATATGAACCCACAATGGCATAAAACCAATCCTCAATATCAACATGTATATGTAAGTTTCAATACATACCACGATTTCACATTATGGATCCAACATTCTCAATGTACTAAGTCTTGATCAATTATGAGAATTTTTTGGCTAAGGAGCCCTTCAAAACCGTGGCCCTCTTTAGGATTATCACTCAATCAATTTCTTTCACCTCATTATGAAATATATATATATATATATATATATATATATATATATATATATATATCTAAGTCTTTAATTACCAAAGATGCATCAAAGCATCACTTGAACTCTAAAATTCCCTCCAGAGGCCGTGGCCTCCCTAGTCATCAAGGTTCCAAAATCTTTTTCATTTCATGCATCAATCTTTCAGTACACAATCACCTAAGTCTTATTTTACCCAAAATCAATTCCAACCCTTAACATTCATGGCCAAAACCATGGCCTCCTAATAGGGTAGTAAACCCTCAAATTTTTCATTTATTAAATCTAACATTATCAAGCATTCCAAGACCACAAATCAATCACTAATCTCAATCAAGAGCACATAGCCATGAAAAACCATCAAATAAAGTAAGCATTCAAATATGGATTTCTCCATCAACAATCACACAAGGTCTCCTCACCACCAACAATAGTTGAAGTGAGTAAATCTCCCTCTTACCTAAAGAAAGAACATGAAAATCACCTCCTTGGTGCTTCTTGGTGGATTCAGTTTTGGCTCTCCAAAACCCAAGAAATTCAAACACAAGGAATCAACAACCAAGTCTTGAAAATATGAATCCTTAGTCACCAGTGTGATCAAGGAACACGAAAATGAAGAGAAGGAAAAGGAAAAATGGAACCTTTACCTTAAAGCTTCAAGCTTTTCTCTTGGAAGACAATGGTGAAGATGAAGGATTTTGAAGAAACTCTTCAAATAGGAAGTGTAGAGGATGATGAGAGGAATGTAGAAATGGTGTTGGTGAAGTTGGAAGATGAAGAGAAATGGTCACCTTAAGGGCTACAAAACCGTGAGGGAATAAGGAAGAAAAAGAGAGAAGTTAGAGAGAAAATGAAGATGAAAGTTAGAGAGAGAAAGTGATAGTAAGAAATGTGATAATTTGGGTGAAACGTGTTAAGTGTGGGAGCAAAAATTTGCTCCCCAAAGGGCTATAGATGCCACAGCAAAAAGAGAGGAGAGAAGGGGTTGAGTGGCTTCTTCAAAAAGTTTGGGGCAATTTGGTCATTTGTGGGTCAAAGCTTCCATGAGAAGCTTTGATTAAAATACTATATTTTTGAATTAAAGTAGATTTAATTAGAT
The DNA here is from genome assembly GCA_029884605.1 of Ormosia emarginata. Classification (NCBI taxonomy): domain Eukaryota; kingdom Viridiplantae; phylum Streptophyta; class Magnoliopsida; order Fabales; family Fabaceae; genus Ormosia; species Ormosia emarginata. Next base: position 1,002,201 of record JAQQTP010000033.1, on the reverse strand, counting down.
ATAAAGTAGATTACATTAAGATAATGTGATAAAATTTTTATTACATGCTATTATCCAATGGACAATTGTTACAGTTGATAGAAGTCAGTATTAATTATCCAGTAGATAGAAATTACACAGTAATTTATTATTTTATCTGATAAAATTTCTCGAAAAATATAAAATCTCGTAAATTGTCTCCTGCCTCGAGTGTAGTAAGATCTCTCATCGACGTTTTCACAGATCAAGGTTCTCATGAAAATATCTCATTTTTTCGACTCCGCTCAATTTGTATGCAAAATGAAAAATAATATTAAAATATTTTGCATTCTCAAAAAAATCCAAAAAATTTTCAAAAATTATAAATATTATAAAATGAATATATATAATAAAATAAATAGATTTTAGGGTGTTACAATAGACCTTTTCCAACCTGTAAATGTATTGTTCCTTGTTCTTGTGGTTTGAAGACTATTATGAAGAAATACAGAGAAGATGATTGTGTGATCCGTTTTTTAAAGGGAATAAATGATGGTTTTAGTGCTGTTAGATCATAGATTTTGTTGTTGGAGCCACTACCTCCAATCAATAAAGTCTTTTCTCTTGTAGTTCAACAAGAAAGGCAGTTGGCATTGACTTCAAGGATAGACTCTAAGGCTTTGAAGACTGCGATGGATCATAAGAAACTTCAACAGAATCAGATGAGCAAGAGGTTTGATGGTCAACAAGGTAGATGAAATTTTGGCAGAGGGCAATCTCAAAGTTATGGAAGAGGTCAATCTCAGAAATTTTGTACTCATTGCAATAAGATAGGTCACACTATGAAAGTATATTTCAAGAAACACGGATATCCATTAGGATATAAATATAAAAGGCAGCAATCTTCATCATCTTCTGCTAATATTGTGAACACTGAGAATAATTAGGTTACCAATAATGATGTTGCACAGTCAATCAAGAGAACTCAATTTTTAGTTTTACTGCACAACAATATCAGGATAGTTTGGCTTTACTTCAGCAAACCCAGATAACACAAAATACTCAACATTCAATCAATCAAATTAGTTCTCCCACTCTGGAATCCTTAGGTATTCATTCAGTAAATCTTGCTTTAGGACATAATGATCATTGGGTTCTCGACATTGGTGCTACTAATCATATATATTTTTCTTTGCAATATTTCACTACCTATACACAAATCCAACCCATTTCAGTTTCTATGCCTAATGGAACTATAGTCTTAGCACATTTTTCTAGCACTATTCATTTTTCTGATCATTTCTTCCTAATTGATGTCTTGTATATACCTTCTTTCTCTTTCAATTTGATTTTAGTATCTAAGCTGATTTCAAATTTGTAATGCACTTTGTTGTTTTTTGGATAGCAGTGCACAATTTAGGACTCTACCTCCAAGATGATTGGAGTGGCTGAAGTCCACAAAGGCCTGTACATTCTGAGCAAGCCTACTACTCTAGTTTTTCACTTGTCTGTAATAAATTCCAATTCTATTGCAAATTCTATTTCTGTTCCAAAATTTGACTTGTGGTATTATAGATTAGGTCATTTGTCTCATGATAGATTGGTTGTAATGCACAAAACTTTTACTTTTGTCTCATGTAATTCAAACAAAGTGTGCGATATTTGCCAACAAAAATGTTTACCCTTTCTTGTTAGTCAATCTAAGACTATGTGTTGTTTTGAGTTAGTTCATATGGATATCTAGGGTCTTTTTTCAATTCCTTGACATCTGGGGTCTTTTTTCAATTCCTTCTGTCCATGGTCATCAATATTTCTTAATTGTGGTTGATGATCATTCCATATATACTTGGGTGTTTTTAATGAAAAATAATTCTCAAACTTCTATTCTAATTCAAATTTTGTTTCTTTTGTTAAAACTTAATTTAGTATGCAAATTAAGCGCTTAAGATCAGATAATGGTGCAGAATTTTCTCTTACTTCCTTTTATGATTCCAAAGGCATACTGCATAAAACCTTGTGTGTTGAAACTCCACAGCAAAATGCTGTGATGGAAAGAAAACATCAACACTTGCTTTCAATTGCTAGAACCCTTCTCTTTCAAGCTAATTTTCCTAAATCTCTATGGTCTTATGTTGTCTTACATTCAGCCTATTTGGTAAATATGATTCCCTTTGCTACTTTGTCTAATGTTTCACCTTTTGAAGTTTTGTATCAGTCTCCACCTGATCTTACTGTCCTTAAGGTCTTTGGGTGTTTATGTTATGCATCCACCCTGACTACTCACAGGTCTAAATTTTATAGTAGAGCTAGAAAATGTGCTTTCCTTGGTTTTAGGCTAGGAACTAAGGGTTGTGTTCCTCTTGATGTTACTTCTAGAGAGATTTTTGTGTCTAGGAATGTGATTTTCTATGAATCATTGTTTCCTTTTCATTCTGTTTCTGCTTCATCTACTGATTTTTCTTCCTCTTATTTCATTGCCTTAATCTTTTCCTTCTCTGGATTTTCTAGCATCTAGTATAGGTTCTCCTTCTCCAACTACATCTTCTCCACTATCATTTCCTTTAGCTTCTGTTGATCCTTCTCTTCCTATTCAGTCTTCTACTGAACCAATGTCCATTGATTCTTCTTATCCTTTACCACTTAGAAAATCAACTAGAATTAGGAAACCTCTATCCTACCTTTTGCATTATCAATGCAATATAGTTCAGTCATCTACTGTACTGTATCCTATTTTCTCTTTTCTATCTTATGAGAGATTATGTCTTTCCCATAAATCTTTTGCTCTTGCCATTTCTTCTATCACTGAACCAAAAACATATTCTCAAGCTATTAAACATGATTATTGGGTGCAAGCCAAGAATGCTGAAATTGCTACATTAGAACCTAATAAAACATGGATTTTCACTTATTTACCACTTGATAAGACTCCTATTGGCTATAAGTGGCTCTACAAAATTAAACATAGAGCTGATGGTTCTATAGAAAGATATAAGGCTAGGTTGGTTGCAAAAGGGTTCACATAGACTGAGGGCTTGGATTATTATGACACTTTTTCTCCGGTGGCCAAGTTAACTACTTTTAGGTTATTACTAGCACTTGCCTTTGTGCATAACCAGTTTTGAAAACAATTGGATTTGAACAATGCTTTTTTGCATGATGATTTAGAATATGATGTTTACATGGTCTTGCCTCTAGGGTTATCTTGTTCTTCTCCTAATAAAGTCTATAAATTGCAAAAAACACTGTATGGCCTCAAACAGGCTAGCAGACAGTGGTTCTGCAAATTATCCACTTTTCTCATGGCTCATGGATATGAGTAGTCTCATTGGGCTACATGTCCTGATACTCAAAGATCTATTACTAGTTTTTGTGTATTTCTTAGGGATTCTTTAATTTCTTGGAAATCTAAGAAACAAAGCACAATTTCCAAATCTTCTTCTGAGGCTGAGTATTGAGCTATGGTAACAGTGACTTATGAAGTCTAGTGGCTATCATATTTGTTGCAAGATCTCATAATTCCCTATCCAATGCCAACTCTTCTTTATTGTGACAACTTATCTGCAATTCACATAACTTCCAATCCTTCTTTTCATGAAAAGACCAAGCACATCGAATTAGACTGTCACATTGTTAGGGAAAAACACCATTAAGGACTTCTCAAGCTCTTGCCTGTTACTTCTCAATATTAGTTACCTGATTTCTTGACTAAGCCTTTCTCTTCTCCCAGTCTTTATCTTATTCTTTCCAAGCTGGGAATGCATAATATACATTCTCCAACTTGGGTATTACCTTATATAAATTTGTTGTAAACAGCTTGTTAATTATGCTTTATAATTATAATAGTTAGTTAAGCAGGCAGTTATAGAAGTAGTTTGTGATAACTATCATTGAGTTAGTTTTGATCAATTAGGACTTTGTATAAATAGCAAATTCATCAATAAGATGAGTTGAGTTCTCATTTTTCACCAAATAGGTTTTACTGTTGCTGTCATTTTCTCTCATTGAGCAGTTACTTTTCTCATTTTCTCAAATTTTCTTCCTCTTTCTCACTAAGAAAATGGTGACATGAAATTCAATAACATCTAAGACAAGAAGCCATATTAGACAAATGGCGATGGTGTTTGAGATTATTTGTTGGGAGAGCTGAATGCAAAGTAAGCCAAATCATGAATATGATTTTCTCTAGAGCTTGTAATATCCAGATCTAAGTCCAAGGCCTCCAAAAAATATGCGTCTGAGCATTGTGGATAAGCCAAGAGTATACCGTTGAAGTGGAGCATTCGCCTTTAACACTTAGGTACCAGATCAGTTCATCTGCTATTTCACCATCAGCCATATATATTGTCTGGACTTTTTGCATAATGTGTTTAGGGATAAAGGCTGCGAGGTGATGAAGGGCCTATTGATTATTCACCCACACATCCTTAACATGTAATTCAGTATCCTAGATTGGCACAAAATCAACCAAGTAGCAAAGCTTGCCCACATCCAACCACTTATCATACCAAAATGAGAGGCTTGCTGACACCACTCGATTAATAAAAACCTCTCTAAGCAACAGAGATGCCTTAACAATTGAACACCAGGTATATGAGGCATTTGTTTTATAGTTGCAAGAGAGAATATCCTCATGGATAAGATATTTTCTTGTAAGCACCTGAACTTATGTACTATTTGACAATTGAACTTATTTATTGTTAAAATATAAAATCATAAATCAATAAGAGTTAGTTGTGATGCTAAGCGAGTCGCACTCCTAAGGAGATGACAATATTTAAATAGTGGGGTCTTATTAAAATGTGCGGGACTTCATGTTAAGATTTGTGTATTTATCTCTCTTTTCATATGACATTCTCATGTAAAAATTTAACATAAAAAAATCCATTGAAATTTTATATGAAATGATCCATTTTCAGTCCACATTATTACAGTCACACTTTCCTACCCTCATGTGTAAATTTATTCTACCCAATAAACTGGTTTTTTATAATAAAAAATAATTAAAACATATTAAGAAAATAAGTAATATTTTTTTAAAACAAATCACTTAAAAAGTAAAAATACAATTATACGAGTAAGATAGAAGGCCTCTTAGTCACAACAGTATCCAAGAATTAGTCTCATAGTAATGAATATATATATATATATATATATATATATATATATATATATATATATATATATATATATATATATATATAAAGTTGAAATCACATATAAGACATTAATTTTGACCCAAATTAAAAAGGGACAAACAAACTAAATTCAATAATAATATATAGAAGGGTTTGAACTTGGAAATCCTACATTTTCAATGATTTTTTATACACACATGAGGTGGAGAAAGGGTGAGAGTAAAATTTAATACCATGTCTTTACATTCACTTGCAACGTACTTTACCAGTTAAGTTAGCTGACACTTTCTATAAAAGACTTATCCTGATGAATAAATTCATCTATATCATCATCTTGATAGTATTGCCATTTTTCATGACTAAGGCCATGTCTATCATGAATCAACTTTCTTAAAAATTTAAGGTTTTTTTTTATAAAAGTACATGAATAACTTTATATATCTCTAACACGCTTTCTCATGCAAGAGTAATTTGGACTTGAAACATGAATCATGCACAAGTCTATTTTTATCATGTACTAAAAATAAACTTTTATTTAGAAGAATAGGAATATCAAGAATCAATCTCTAGATTATGTTCATAAAAGGCATGATACCATCATATGAATGTGAAATTTCATTAATTGTGAAAAGATTGTGATACCAAGCTTCCAACAAGCTATTTATAACCACTGTCTAATCAATCTGGTCATAACACGTCTATTAATTATAGTTTCAACCAATTAACCAAAATTTTAACCAATTAACAAAGCATAACAACTATGCTAACTAACTACTAAGGTTAGTGATAGACCAAATAATTTTACATACAAGGAGCAAAGGTAACACTCAAACAATAAAAAAACATCAAATGAAAAAAAAATATTAATACAAAATGATGAAAAATTGATTTATAATTGTTTCCTTCACATTGAATGATTTTTTTCTTATCAATACCATATATTTCCTTGTATGAACGACCTTGAGAGACAATTACTTGGGATGCAGCTTGAGAAAAATATTAGATGAATTTTAGCTTATTTCATTACAACAAGTTTACTAATTTATCTATCGTATGGGGACAAAATTAAAAATATGAAAGCGTAAAAATGACAAATGACTATAATAGATAATAGAAAATTCCAATGTTCAGTGAGAACATGTGTCCCCACTCATTTATAAGTGGATCTGTCCCTGACTAAGGTGGATCTTCAAGTGAGAGCACATATGCTGAAGATGACTCTGTGCATGAACATGCATGGGCCATTCAGTGGTGACTACTTTACGTGACTGCACCCCTATTATCCTTATTTTGTAAGAGCCCCATGAAAGCTAGGGCGTACATGTCCTTGATGAAATAGGATATGGTAGAGAAGGAAAATATTTACACTCTTAAGAAACTCATTTTACTTGATATTCTTAACTTTGCTCTTTGTTCTTGGCTTACATGCCTTTTATTTTGTCTTAATCTTGCCTTTCTCTTTGACTTGCACTTTTCTCTCTAATGGCTTACACTCAACTTTATTGGCTTCCTTGCCTTTCTCTTTGGCATTCATGAAGATTACAACTACAAGAGTATTTATAGGCATACGTGGTACCTCTTGATGACTACCCTTATAATGAACTTAACCCCAAAATATTAAATATTCTTATTTACTATGTACATGCATAGGTAAATGCTTAGAACCGTCAAATACATAAATATGACAATACATGAAAACTAATTAATTAAATGCATGTATCAAGTTTTATTTCCAACACCCCCTTAAACTTGATCATTTTTTGTGACTCCAATTGAGCTTTGAGAAAAAAAAGGGAAAATTACACTAATCTCCCATGAGGTTTGACTTAATTATACCTGTCACCTCTCTTGTTTCAGAAATTACACTAACCTTTTTTGAGGACTATATTGTTATTACATCATTCTCTCCTTGATCATTGTATTTACCTCTCTTGTAGGGGAGATCAGTGTAGGGGTGCAAACAAGAGTGGTGTCGAGTAATTAGACTAAAACTTATGGGACATCAATTTAATTTTCCAAAAAAAAAAACTTCTTCAAAATCTAGTAGCTTAGTATTGACAAAGAAACAAAATAATGTTGTATGAATCAATATCTCTGCTTCATAAATTTTCATGAGATTTCTTGTACCTTTGGGACCTTGTGATGAACTATAATGAGGGGATTAATAGCCATTAGGATTTGGTGATAAAGGAAAGGAGACAATTGGTCTTTGAAGACAATATTTCCTTTGCATTAGAGAACAACACTTTCTTGGGTCTCACCCTTAGAACCAGCGAAAAAATCATCTTCATCCTTAATCAAAGTCTTTTCGAATTTTCTTAGTTGAAGAGTAATTTCAATATTCAAATTTCCACATGTAGTTTTGACAAATTTAGATTCTCCATGATGTTCTGCACTTTTTTTTCTCTTTTTTTTTATATAAGAATTAGAACATCACATTTTTCTTCAATTTCCATATTACTATTATCTCCAAAGACAATTTGGCCTTTATGACTCTTGTTTGTCCCTTTATTAGGCCACAAGTGCACGAGCTAAACAAGTAATAAAGTGAAGAATAAAGTATCATTCTCACGAGGATAAGTTTATTTCCAATGCTAAGTATTAACCAATAGTTTAAGTAATTCTATTCAAGAACATAAAAATAGAGAAAATGGATATAAACTAAAGACTAGAAAGGCAATAAAGATAATGGCTAGAGTTTAGGAAATCCTTCTTCATCTCCTACTTCATTCAACAACATGCAATCTTTTTCATCCACATGAATGCAATGATTAGGTTAACTTGAGAATTTACTTTACTTAAAAGCCTATGTCTAGGTCATTTAACCCTGACTTCATTCACCTAGCTCACACTATGCGTCCATGAGAACTAGAGTGAAATCTACTAATGAACGATCTATTCTCAAATACACACTATGCATGGCTAAGAGGTATATTTCTATCCCATTAGTGAATCAACTTATCCTCACCCTAAGAATGAAGCCGAGCATGCATCAACCTTACATATGATCTCAAATTCAAATCTCTATGTCTAGGCTCATCAGATATCAACAAATCACTTAAATGTTGGCCAAGCACTCAAGAACATTAATAACAATATGATTGAACAAAACCAAATGTAACATCCCGGGACTGCCTATAGGATTGACGAGTGTCTCCACAAACCAACACGAGTCTTTTCAGCATGCTTTGTCCTCACTCACACGCATCCTAGGAAACTTCCCAGGAGGTCACCCATCCCATAATTGCTCCAGGTCAAGCACGGTTAACCACGGAGTTCTTATGTTCTAGGCTCCCGAAAAGAAGTTGTAACTTGTTGATATGGCTACGCCTAATCAATTCCTTTAAGTCATCCTCAACTATGTAGTCCCATACCTACACAGTCTTTGAATCCCTCTCATTCTGGTGCGTATTCAGTTCATTGTCCCTTTATTAGGCCACAAGTGCACGAGCTAAATGTAACATCCCGAAAAATACATATTTGATCATAAATCATCGTTTTATAATATTCTTGATTTTTAGGAATTTTTCTGAAATTTTTCGGAAACGACGAATATTTTAATATATTTCTCGTTTTACGTGCACACTGGGCAGAGAGTTGCTGAGACCAATGTAACACTCCGTAAATTGATTATTTCACCATGAATAGTCATTTTCCAATATTTGTGATTTATGAGAATTTTTTTAGAATTTTTCGGAAACGACGAATATTTTAATATATTCCTCGTTTTGCGTGAAACTCGAGCAGAGTCGGGAAACGACTGTAGCGCTTCAAAAATTGGAAAATTATATGACGAATGGTCGTTTTATAATATTTGCAATTTTTGGGAATTTTCTGGGAATTTTTCGGAACCGTCGAATATTTTAATATATTCATCGTTTTGCGTGTCTTGTTGAGTAATCGGAGAAACGCGATGTTTTCTCTGAGAACCTTGGACTATGGACATGTCGACGGGGGATCTTACTAAACCCGAGACTTGACACAGTTTACGAGGTTTCATAATTTTCGAGAAATCTTAACAGATACAATTAAATCAATACAGTGAAAAATTCATCTGTCGATTAATTAAATACTTGACTTAATCAATTGTAACTATTATCTATTGGATAATAGTGTGTAATAAAAATACTATCACATTATCTTAATGTAATCCGCTTTATGTCTAATCAAATCACTTTAATTCAAATTTAATAGTTAAATATTCAAGCTTCCTTAAGAAGCTTTGACCCAAGCTTTGACCATCAATATCTTGGCTTCCTTTGGAAGCCAAATTTCTCACCCACTCTTCTCTCTTTTACGTATTCTGCAGCCACACAAGGAGAATGAATTGATTCATTTATCATAATATTTCATTTAACTCATTATCACCAAAAACACTTTCTTCCTCTTCATTTACGTTCTTCTTCTTCTTTTCCTTCTTCAAATATTTCTTTTCTTCCCACCCACACACCTCCCGGCCAGCCACCCCCAAGAACCCCAACCTTCATAAAAATTTACACCAACCATGTTTTCCTAATCTCCTACTCCTTCTCATCATCTTTTGTGCTTGGAGTTTTCAAGAAAGCCTCCATCTTCAACCATTTTTCAAGCTTTGAAGGTGAGCTTCCATGGCTGAAAAAATTTCAGACCTTCACTTCCATTTTCGTTTCTGGTTTCCTCTTGATTTAATGGTCATTTTCTTCTCCTTTTTCACATCATTACATTGTTCTAACTTGGACCACATTTTCTAGGGTTTTTGAGCTTCAAATCCGAAAATCAAGAGTGCTTCTTAGAATTTTCTTGGTTCTTCATCTTGGTAAGAGGAAGACACTCCTCTTCAACCATTTTTAGCATCTAGGAACCTTGGTTGTGTTGGTTTGTGAAGAACCCTAATAAGGGTTGTTCTTGATTTTAATGATTAATTATGTTATATGTTGATTTTGACTAATTTATGTTATTGGTTTGATTAGTTGTATATAATGGATTGTTGAAATGGATTGAGTGATTTAAAAGGGAAGAAAAATGATTGAACACCCACCAAGGAGTGTCACGGTTTCAGGCTAGAAATTTAGGGGAATTTGTGTTGAAGTTGTAAATGGTATAAGACTTAAATTAATCAATGTATGAGATGAAATTCAATGGAAGGAAAATTTGAAATAGAAACCACTATGAGGGCTACGATTTTGGGAGCCAAGAACCTAGGGTTTTTGGTGAGTTAATTGGACAAGTGAACAACTTAAATAATTAAGGGAATGATGTACATGATTAGGACTTGAAAAGATTTGAAATTGGACTAATAGGGAGGCCACGGCCTCTAGGGTAATTTTAGGTGGAAAGTGTGATTTTAATGAATTGGAAGCATTAATTAGGTAATTGTTAACCTAAGCAATGAAATGGATGATTAAGAAATTAAAAGAATTTACTAAAGCTAAGACTTCATAAATTTTCAAAGAACCAAGAGTGAAAGTATCATAAGAATTAAGGAGATTCTAGGTGAGGGAAGAACATGAGAGTGTGAGGCCTAAGAGCTCAAATAAAATGTAAGTTATGGGGAATTGAGTTGTCTTGGATATTAAGTTGGCTATAAGAATTGATTTTTGAACATGAACCTTAAAAAGGGGGACAAAGTTTAATTTAGGATTCATAATGAACCTAACGATGCATTAATGGGCTTGATACTTATATTATGTGATTATGGGTCCATGTGAGTGACCAATTATATAATGATGCTTATGTTGGCCTAATGTGGCATATTATGAATTTGTATGAGATTGTGGATCATACATGAGCATGCATAGTATCTTATGCATTGTGATGTCCTTGTGGACCGTTGTAAGGCCAAGTTGCCTAGGAGATTGAACACACCTTAGTGCGGGTGCGAGTAGACAAGTGTGGGTCTTGTTATGACGTTGGGGGCGTCGGGGTGCGGGTCCTCCACAATGGGTAGTTGGTAGCTCCTTTGCCCGTGGGGCAAACCGATGCAAACGCACCGACGATCCGGACTTGACACTGTCCTATATCGTGATCTAGTGTAGAATGTCTGTGCAATGCCATGATTGTGCACGAGAAAATTTAGTGAGAGCACTGGCCTCGGCAGCCGAGTCACAGACATGTCTCCTGATCTTTCTCTCCGACTGATTGAGTCTAGCTCCATGGAGTAGGAAATTGGGAATGCATGCATACGAGTCATGATATACACTGTCATCATTAATTCTTATTTCTGTAACTATACTTGATTTAACTATCATTATAATAATTATATGCCTGGAGCTGTTTAGTTACTTATTGTTATGTCTACTGCTCATTAATTGAATATGATGTGTTGAATTGCTATTTGGGCGCGTGGCGCGTTTTTGTTTCTAGCATGCTATAACTGGTAATGATGTAGGATGTCTTACCTCTTTCCCCGTGCTTCTATTATTTGCTTTGTTTATGTGCACCTGTACGATCGAAGACGACGATGAAGAGACAGAAGATCCCGCCTTCCCGCTTCGGCCTCGCACAAGATTGATCTCTATTTGCGACGATGTCCGCACGTATGCGCGGATTCTTGGGAGATGTGCGTCTGACCTTCCTTGGGGGCCGAGTGCTGGCACATCAACCTGAACTCCGACCGCTGCGTGTATTTGGGAGACGTGTCGATAGCACTTGCCTGGAGATGTCATGAGGCTCCTGTCTTCACCTGCTACCTCAGCTTGCGTCCGGAGTTTTACCGCCCATTAGGGAGATGTGGGGTGCCCATTACTACACTCCGCAGAGAGGATTCTTTTGATTCCACCGCTCGGGCTCCGTCCCGCGCCTCGTGGTTCCTATGGATGAGTCCTCGGATGAGGAAGATCCCGATGAGGGTCCTCCCGAGGATCCCGAATCGGTCCCTTTTATCCGAGGGTCGATGATCATTGGTCGCTACCGATGGCCGCCGGTGTTTTTGTTTTGGGGGCCTTGATGTATCTTTCTTTTTGGTTGGGCTGTATATTTTGTATATGCATGAGGGTATATATGCATGTTTCCTTGGGGTGGGTATAGTTTTGCTTTTTGATGATGGCCAGGCTTGTATCTACAAAATAGTTGTATCAAATTATATATATATATATATATATATATATATGCTATTCAGTGCAATTTCTGTGTATTGTTTTATTCGTCACTTTTATCCGCATTCCGTATTATCATTATTATTATTATTATATAAAAAAAAAATATTGCCAATTTTGCTCACATGGTTAAACATCAATCAATTAAAATGAACCGGGTCTTAATCGCTTGTTTATTCAATTTTTCGCATTTTATTTTATTTGACAATGTGACGTTCCCTCTTAAAAAGGGGCGTTACATTAAGTTGGTATCAGAGCCCCGGTTTATGTTTTCTTTGGGTCTTGAGTGTGAGTCTATCTTGTTTGTGCTGTGTGAATCTCTGTGATGGGTGTCTTGAGTGGATTCCTCTGACTTTTCTTATGTTTTCAGTAATCTAATTTGAGAGAAAAGCAAGATGGCAAGAGGTGGAGAAATGGCAGCTGCTATTGAAGCGATGCAGAGAATGGCCGAAGTCATAGCCTAAAAAAAATGAACGCATGCTGCTCACCAACAAGAAAGAGCTGCTCAACAACTTTGAGGCGACTATCACACGCGCAAAACTTAGCGAGTTTCGTCGTCATAGCCCTCCGCAATTCAAGGGGGAGTTTGATCCCGACAAGGCTAATCTATGGATCAAGGAGCTGGAAAAAGTCTTTCGTGGCATGAATTGTGCGGAAGACAAGAAAGTGAATTATGCGACTTTTATGCTTATCGGAAATGCCGAAGACTGGTGGAATGGAGCTCAAAGGGCATTAGAAGCCGAAGGAACAGAGGTCACTTGGGAATTGTTCAAGGAGAAATTCTTGGGCAAATACTTTCCTGCGAATGCGAGACACGCAAAGGAGATGGAGTTCCTCAACCTAAGACAGGGGAACATGACTGTCAGCGAATACGCAGCCAAGTTTGAAAACTTGGAGAAATTTTCAACACATTACCAGCATCAAACTGATGAAGCCTGGAAATTCTGGAAATTCACCGAAGGACTGAGGTACGAGGTAAAGAAAGCTGTGATTACCTTGAAAATGAAGGTATTCTCGGAACTGTTAGACACTTGTTGTGAAGTTGAAGCCTTGGAGCAGGCTAGAGACGCGAGAAACAGGAACTTTGGGCCTGTACGGTCCCAAAGAGGTGGAGGTAGTGGTTCAAACCGCTTTCAGAAGAAGCCCTATACCCGACCAATAGGGAGTCATCAACCAATCGGTGGAAATTCTGGTGGAGGTTCTTCTGGGAACTGAACTGGTCAGAATACGACCTACCCGTCCAGATGCCTAAAGTGTGGGAATGATCATCTCACAAGAGACTGCACGATAAAAGGAATCTTTTGCTTCAGATGTGGCAAACCGGGCCATATGTCCAGAGACTGCAACCAAGCAAAGGCTGAGCCTTTAATCAATGCAACCCGAGCCAAGAAACCGCAAGCCGGAGGTCGAGTTTATACTATGAGTGAAGCTGAAGCTTCTGAATCCGAAGACTTAATTCAAGGAGAAGGCGCCATAGAAGGTAATCTTTTAAAAGTACTGTATGACTTTGGGGCAACCCATTCTTTCATATCATATGACTGTGTGCTACGACTTGGTTTACCTGTGTCTGAACTACCTTTTGAATTGACTGTTTCAACCCCACCGATAAACCGGTAGTTACTACCAAAGTCTCTTTTGAAGTGTCCTTTGATTGTTGAAGGTCGAATCTTTTCTGTCGATTTGATCTGTTTACCTCTTTCACAGTTAGATATAATCCTAGGGATGGACTGGTTATCTTCCAACCATGTTCTGTTAGATTGTTCTAGTAAGACCATAGTCTTTCCTGTGAATGAGAATTCTAGATACTTGACGACCAACCAAGCACGAGCTTTCTTGAAAGAAGGAGCTCAGGGGTACATGCTATTATCTTCTTTGAAAGTTGAGAGTGAGGCTGATTTGAGTACTATTCCGGTAGTGAAAGAATTTCCTGAGATCTTCCCTGAAGAAGTACCTGGTTTACCACCGGCACGTGAGATCGAGTTTGCTATTGATCTAGTACCGAGAGCTGGTCCCATGTCTATAGCGCCGTACCGAATGTCACCGACAGAATTAGCCGAACTTAAGAAGCAGTTCGTTAGACCAAGTGTGTCCCCGTGGGGAGCACCTGTGCTACTAGTTCGAAAGAAGGACGGTACCTCGAGATTGTGTGTGGACTACAGGCAATTGAACAAGTTGACAATCAAGAACAAATATCCTCTCCCGAGAATTGACGACTTGATGGACCAACTGAAGGGGGCAGCGGTATTCTCGAAGATTGACTTGAGATCTGGGTATCATCAGATAAGAGTGAAGATGGAGGATATACCCAAGACTGCTTTTCGTACGCGATACGGTCATTACGAGTATCTTGTGATGCCGTTTGGTGTGACGAATGCGTCTGCTATTTTCATGGACTATTTGAACCGCATTTTTCGTCCGTACTTGGATAAGTTTGTTGTCGTCTTCATTGATGACATCCTGATATATTCCCAGAATCAGGAGGATCATGCTGAGCACCTCAGCATAGTTCTTCAGATTTTGAAGGAAAAGGAACTGTATGCCAAGCTGTCAAAGTGCGAGTTTTGGCTAGATGAGGTGAAGTTTTTGGGTCATGTGATCTCAAAAGAAAGAATTGCAGTGGATCCATGCAAAGTAGAAGCAGTACTGCAGTGGGAACAACCGAAGTCAGTGACGGAAGTCCGTAGTTTCGTTGGTTTAGCCGGATATTACCGGAGGTTCATAGAAGGGTTTTCCAAGATTACCGGACCGCTCACTCAATTGACAAAGAAGAATCAAGCTTTCGAATGGACTGATAGCTGTGAGCAGAGTTTTCGAGAGTTGAAGAAACGACTGACTACCTCACCTGTATTAGTGTTACCTGATCCGAATGAACCGTTCGAGGTGTACTGTGACGCTTCATATCAAGGTTTGGGATCTGTTCTTATGCAACACCGAAAGGTGGTAGCCTATGCTTCGCGACAGTTGCGAGTGCATGAAAAGAATTACCCGACTCATGATTTGGAGTTGGCGGTGTGGTTTTTGCTCTGAAGATATGGAGGCATTTCCTTTATGGAGCGACATTCAACATCTTCAGTGACCACAAGAGCTTGAAGTACTTGTACGATCAGAAAGAGCTAAATATGAGGCAGCGGAGATGGCTGGAGTTTTTAAAGGATTATGATTTCCAGTTGTTGTACCACCTGGCAAGGCGAACGTTGTGGTGACGCCTTAAGTAGAAAGACTATCGGTGTTTCGCCTTGATGATTAAGGAAAGAGATCTCATCGAACAATTTAGAGATGTATGGTCATTTGTTAAGTTGGAACCCTAAGAATTTGCATGAATATGGTTACCATCTCAAGCGAGTTAATGGAAGACATATGGGAAAAACAAAGACCGATGAATTCTTGCAAGGAATAAGAGAACAAATGAAACAAGGCGAGAAAACAGAGTTCGAAGAAGGAACAGATGGAATTCTGAGATTCCGAGGTAGAGTTTGTATTCCTCGTGACCAAGAGCTTAGACGATATATTGTGGATCATGCCCACACTAGCAAGCTAAGTATGCACCCTGGTATAACGAAGATGTACCAAGACTTGAAGAAGTTGTTCGGTGGCATGGACTAAAAAGTGATGTCACTAGATGTGTATCGACTTGTCTAGTCCGTCAAAAAGCCAAAGTGGAACATCGGCGACTGCAGGGGTTCTTTGCAACCATTGTCTATTCCTGAATGGAAGTGGACAACATCGTAATGGACTTTGTTGTGGGATTGCCAAGGACAAGGATGGGACATGACTCGATTTGGGTAATAGTTGATCGACTTACAAAATCGGCTCATTTCCTCCCGATTAACATAAGGTACAGCTTGGAAAAGCTGACCCGCCTGTATATTGGGGAAATTGTCAGATTACATGGTGTGCCTACGAGTATAATCTCGGATAGGGATCCGAGGTTTACCTCAAAGTTTTGGCAAAGTTTACAAGCTTCGTTGGGAATGAGATTGCGCCTGAGTTCGGCGTATCATCCACAAACCGATGGTCAATTGGAAAGGACGATCCAATCTCTAGAGGACCTACTTAGAGCTTGTTCTATGGAACAGACTGGAAGTTGGGATAAAGTTCTACCACTGGTGGAGTTCACCTACAATAACAATTATCATTCGAGTATAGGGATGGCACCCTATGAAGCTCTATATGGAAGACGGTGTCGAACACCATTATGTTGGTACCAAGACAGCGAGCGTCTTACGATTGGACCAGACATTATCCAGCAGACGACTGAGAAGGTTAAGATGATTCAAGAGAAGATGAGAACTGCTCAGAGCCGACAGAAGAGCTATACGGATAAGAGAAGAAAGCCTCTTGAGTTTGAAGAAGGTGAGCATGTGTTCCTGAAAGTCACACCCACGACTGGGTCGGCCGGCCTTGAAATCTAGAAAACTCACTCCAAAATTTCTTGGACCTTACCAAATTCTTCGCCGGATAGGTCCAGTAGCTTACCAGATAGCCTTACCCCCTATCCTTTCAAACATACACAATGTCTTCCATGTGTCACAACTTCGTAAATATTTACCTGATCCAAGTCATGTCATAGCACCTGGACACGGATACACTTAAAAGAGAACCTGACCTATGAAACGTCTCCTGCGAGAATCGAGGATCGACGGATAAAGCAACTACGAGGCAAGGAGATTCCATTGGTAAAGGTGATTTGGAATGAAGCAACTGGTGATGCGACTTGGGAATTGGAAGATAAGATGAAGGAGCAACATCCGAATTGTTTTAAGGTATGTAAATTTCGAGGACGAAATTCCTTTTAGTAGGGGAGTGTTGTAACATCCCGAAAAATACATATTTGATCATAAATCATCGTTTTATAATATTCTTGATTTTTAGGAATTTTTCTGGAATTTTTCTAAACGATGAATATTTTAATATATTCTTCGTTTTACGTGCACACTTTGAGAGAGTTGCCGAGACCAGTGTAACACTCCGAAATTGATTATTTCACCATGAATAGTCATTTTCTAATATTTGTGATTTATGAGAATTTTTTTGGAATTTTTCGGAACGACGAATATTTTAATATATTCCTCGTTTTGCGTGAAACTCGAGCGCAGTCGGAAACGATCTGTATGCGCTTCAAAAATTGGAAAATTATATGACGAATGGTCGTTTTATAATATTTGCAATTTTTGGGAATTTTCTGGGAATTTTCCTAATCGTCGAATATTTTAATATATTCATCGTTTTGCGTGTCTTGCTGAGCGAGAATCGAGAAAAACGCGATGTTTTCTCTGAGAACCTTGGACTATGGACATGTCGACGGGGATCTTACTAAACCCGAGACTTGATACAGTTCTGAGGTTTCACAATTTTCGAGAAATCTTAACGGATACAATTAAATCAATACAAAAAAATTCATCCGTCGGATTAATTAAATACTTGACTTCTCAATCAGTAACTATTATCTATTGGATAATAGTGTGTAATAAAAATACTATCACATTATCCTAATGTAATCCGCTTTATGTCTAATCAAATCACTTTAATTCAAATTTAATAGTTAAATATTCAAGCTTCCTTAAGAAGCTTTGACCCAAGCTTTGATCATCAATATCTTGGCTTCCTTTGGAAGCCAAATTTCTCACCCAGTCTTCTCTCTCTTTTGCGTATTCTGCAGCCACTCAAGGAGAATGAATTGATTCATTTATCATAATATTTCATTTAACTCATTATCACCAAAAACACTTTCTTCCTCTTCATTTACGTTCTTCTTCTTCTTTTCCTTCTTCAAATATTTCTTTTCTTCCCACCCACACACCTCCCGGCCAGCCACCCCAAGAACCCCAACCTTCATAAAAATTTACACCAACCATGTTTTCCTAATCTCCTACTCCTTCTCATCATCTTTTGTGCTTGGAGTTTTCAAGAAAGCCTCCATCTTCAACCATTTTTCAAGCTTTGAAGGTGAGCTTCCATGGCTGAAAAAATTTCAGACCTTCACTTCCATTTTCGTTTCTGGTTTCCTCTTGATTTAAGGGTCATTTTCTTCTCCTTTTTCACATCATTACATTGTTCTAACTTGGACCACATTTTCTAGGGTTTTTGAGCTTCAAATCCGAAAATCAAGAGTGCTTCTTGGAATTTTCTTGGTTCTTCATCTTGGTAAGAGGAAGACACTCCTCTTCAACCATTTTTAGCATCTAGGAACCTTGGTTGTGTTGGTTTGTGAAGAACCCTAATAAGGGTTGTTCTTGATTTTAATGATTAATTATGTTATATGTTGATTTTGACTAATTTATGTTATTGGTTTGATTAGTTGTATATAATGGATTGTTGAAATGGATTGAGTGATTTAAAAGGGGAGAAAAATGATTGAACACCCACCAAGGAGTGTCACGGTTTCAGGCTAGAAATTTAGGGGAATTTGTGTTGAAGTTGTAAATGGTATAAGACTTAAATTAATCAATGTATGAGATGAAATTCAATGGAAGGAAAATTTGAAATAGAAACCACTATGAGGGCTACGGTTTTGGGAGCCAAGAACCTAGGGTTTTTGGTGAGTTAATTGGACAAGTGAACAACTTAAATAATTAAGGGAATGATGTACATGATTAGGACTTGAAAAGATTTGAAATTGGACTAATAGGAGGCCACGGCCTCTAGGGTAATTTTAGGTGGAAAGTGTGATTTTAATGAATTGGAAGCATAATTAATTAGGTAATTGTTAACCTAAGCAATGAAATGGATGATTAAGAAATTAAAAGAATTTACTAAAGCTAAGACTTCATAAATTTTCAAAGAACCAAGAGTGAAAGTATCATAAGAATTAAGGAGATTCTAGGTGAGGGAAGAACATGAGAGTGTGAGGCCTAAGAGCTCAAATAAAATGTAAGTTATGGGGAATTGAGTTGTCTTGGATATTAAGTTGGCTATAAGAATTGATTTTTGAACATGAACCTTAAAAAGGGGGACAAAGTTTAATTTAGGATTCATAATGAACCTAACGATGCATTAATGGGCTTGATACTTATATTATGTGATTATGGGTCCATGTGAGTGACCAATTATATAATGATGCTTATGTTGGCCTAATGTGGCATATTATGAATTTGTATGAGATTGTGGATCATACATGAGCATGCATAGTGTCTTATGCATTGTGATGTCCTTGTGGACCGTTGTAAGGCCAAGTTGCCTAGGAGATTGAACACACCTTAGTGCGGGTGCGAGTAGACAAGTGTGGGTCTTGTTATGACCTTGGGGGCGTCGAGGTGCGGGTCCTCCACAATGGGTAGTTGGTAGCTCCTTTGCCCGTGGGGCAAACCGATGCAAACGCACCGACGATCCGGACTTGACACTGTCCTATATCGTGATCTAGTGTAGAATGTCTGTGCAATGCCATGATTGTGCACGAGAAAATTTAGTGAGAGCACTGGCCTCGGCAGCCGAGTCACAGACATGTCTCCTGATCTTTCTCTCCGACTGATTGAGTCTAGCTCCATGGAGTAGGAAATTGGGAATGCATGCATACGAGTCATGATATACACTGTCATCATTAATTCTTATTTCTGTAACTATACTTGATTTAACTCATTATAATAATTATATGCCTGGAGCATTTAGTTACTTATTGTTATGTCTACTGCTCATTAATTGAATATGATGTGTTGAATTGCTATTTGGGCACGTGGCGCCGTTTTGTTTCTAGCATGCTATAACTGGTAATGATGTAGGATGTTTTACCTCTTTCCCTGTGCTTCTATTATTTGCTGTTTATGTGCACCCTGTACCGATCGAAGACGACGGTGAAGAGACAGAAGATCCTGCCTTCCCCGGCTTCTGGCCTGCACAAGATTGATCTCTACTGCGACGATGTCTGCACGTAAGCGCGGATTCTTGGGAGATGTGCGTCTGACCTTCCTTGGGGGGCCAGAGTGCTGGCACATCAACCTGAACTCCGACCGCTGCGTGTATTTGGGAGACGTGTCGATAGCACTTGCCTGGAGACGTCATGAGGCTCCTGTCCTCACCTGCTACCTTAGCTTGCGTCTGGATTTTTACCTGCCCATTAGGGAGATGTGGGGTGCCCGTTACTACACTCCGCAGGAGGATTCTTTTGATTCCACCGCTCGGGCTCCGTCCCGCGCCTCTGTGGTTCCTATGGATGAGTCCTCGGATGAGGAAGATCCTGATGAGGGTCCTCCCGAGGATCCCGAATCGGTCCCTTTTTATCTGAGGGTCGATGATCATTGGTCGCTACCGATGGTGCCGCTGTTTTTGTTTTTGGGGCCCGATGTATCTTTCTTTTTGGTTGGGCTTTGTATATTTTGTATATGCATAAGGGTATATATGCATGTTTCCCTTGGGTGGGTATAGTTTTGCTTTTGATGATGGCCAGGCTTGTATCTACAAAACAGTTGTATCAAATTTTATATATATATATATATATGCTATTCAGGTGCAATTTCTGTGTATTGTTTTATTCGTCACTTTTATCCGCATTCCGTATTATCATTATTATTATTATTATAAAAAAAAATATATTGCCAATTTTGCTCACATGGTTAAACATCAATCAATTAAAATGAACCGGGTCTTAATCGCTTGTTTATTCAATTTTCCGCATTTTATTTTATTTGACAATGTGACGTTCCCTCCTAAAAAGGGGCGTTACACTAAACAAGTAATAAAGTGAAGAATAAAGTATCGTTCTCACGAGGATAAGTTTATTTCCAATGCTAAGTATTAACCAATAGTTTAAGTAATTCTATTCAAGAACATAAAAATAGAGAAAATGGATATAAACTAAAGACTAGAAAGGCAATAAAGATAATGGCTAGAGTTTAGGAAATCCTTCTTCATCTCCTACTTCATTCAACAACATGCAATCTTTTTCATCCACATGAATGCAATGATTAGGTTAACTTGAGAATCTACTTTATTTAAAAGCCTATGTCTAGGTCATTTAACCCTGGCTTCATTCACCTAGCTCACACTATGCGTCCATGAGAACTAGAGTGAAATCCACTAATGAACGATCTATTCTCAAATACACATTATGCATGGCTAAGAGGTATATTTCTATCCCATTAGCGAATCAACTTATCCTCGCCCTAAGAATGAAGCCGAGCATGCATCAACCATACATATGATCTCAAATCCAAATCTCTATGTCTAGGCTCATCAGATTTCAACAAATCACTTAAATGTTGGCCAAGCACTCAAGAACATTAATAACAATATGATTGAACAAAACCAAATGTAACATCCCGGGACTGCCTATAGGATTGACGAGTGTCTCCCACAAACCAACACGAGTCTTTTCAGCATGCTTTGTCCTCACTCACACGCATCCTAGGAAACTTCCCAGGACGTCACCCATCCCATAATTGCTCCAGGTCAAGCACACTTAACCACGGAGTTCTTATGTTCTAGGCTCCCAAAAAGAAGTTGTAACTTGTTGATATGGCTACGCCTAATCAATTCCTTTAAGTCATCCTCAACTATGCAGTCCCATACCTACACAATCTTTGAATCCCTCTCATTCTGGTGCGTATTCAGTTCATTCATGGGACCCTTCGCCTAGAAGCCTGCCAAGAGCTACTCCTTGTACGTGCTTCTCTTACACTGACATCCACTCCCCGCCCTCGTCGGCCCCGGGACACCAGTCTCTGATACCATCTGTAACATCCCAGGACTGCCTGCAGGATTGACGAGTGTCTCCACAAACCAACACAGGTCTTTTCAACGTGCTTTGTCCTCATTCACATGCATCCTAGGAAACTTCCCAGGAGGTCACCCATCTCACAATTGCTCCAGGTCAAGCACGCATAACCACGAAGTTCTTATGTTCTAGGCTCTCGAAAAGAAGTTGCAACTTGTTGATATGGCTACGCCTAATCAATTCCTTTAAGCCATCCTCAACTATGCAGTCCCATACCTGCACAGTCTTTGAATCCCTCTCATTCTGGTGCGTATTCAGTTCATTCATGGGACCCTTCACCTAGAAGCCTGCCAAGAGCCGCTCCTTGTACGTGCTTCTCTTACACCGGCGTCCACTCCCAGCCCTCGTCAGTCCCAGGACACCACACCAAACATCTATATAAACTCAAAAGAAATGCATAATCATTACTATTCATAAAAAGGATTCAAAGTATTTCCTAAAACAACTACTACATCATTGAACACGAAAATATAATACAAAAATTATGTTCAAGATAATGGGAGAGAGGAAAGAAAAAGGAGAAAAGAGGAAAAGCTTATGGATGTTGCCATTGATGCTTGAATCTCCCTCCATGAGGAAGATAACCTCTAACCTTTGCTCCATTAGCCCCCTTCAGCCTCAGAAATGAAGACCTAGCGCAGCCTCTCTAAACCCTAAACGGCGATCCTAAGAAAATATGATAAAAATCTATTTATAGGCTCAATTCAGCGTCTCACGCCGAGGTGTGCATTACCCAGCGCCGCGATACGCATGACTCGGGTGTCGGTATTAACAGCAAGTAAGAAGCATCACGTCGTGGTGTGCATTACCTAGCACCACAGTGTGCATTACCTAGCGCTGCGACGTCCATGACTCAGGAACAGTATATAAGGTGCTCACGCCGCGACGTGCACTTCTTTGCGCCGCAACATGCTCTGCTGGAATGCTTCCTTGGTTTTATTCTCCAATGTTGGGCCTTGACTTGCATCAACTCATCTCTTTTGAGCCCATCCTACATTAGAGAAATTATCAAGTTAAATATAAGTTATAAATCCACTTAATCATTTAAGAATATGTACAATTTGGTAAAGAACATATAGGAAGGTGTCCAAATTGCATTCGACAAATTTAAACCTAAAGCCTTCCAAATATGTATAATTACAAGGACTCAACAATCTATGAAGCACAAATATAGGACACAAATATTGGGCACAAATAACTACATTTTGTGAAGTTATCAACTCTCATCATAATTAATAAATAAGTCCTTGTAGCCACTTATATGATTGCTTGCATTAATGTCAAGATGCCGCAAAAACTTGTCTCCATCACCTTTGCTTGGTAAAAACAAAAGTTACTCTTTATATTCTTTTTCTTCAACAAGATGGACTTCTTTTAGTTGCTTTTAATCTTCTTTCTCTTCAACAAGATGTACTTCTTCTTCATTGGTGGTAGAACTCCAACATTCACTAGTATAATGGCCATAGTTGAAAATATTATAACATTTAATTTTAAATTTATCATACATTTTTCCTTCTTCTAGTCCTTTTGAGCTAGCATGCTCATGCTCTTTGTCTTTCAAAAAGACCTTTGCTTGAAGAATCTCCCAAGCTTCCATTTCCTTTCTTGCATAAGCAACCTTCTCAAACATTGCATTGTCCATGGCCGCATCAATAATACTAATAGCAAGTTGATCCAATTTGTGATTTTTTTGCAAATTGTTTCTTTGAGTTTGACTTAAAGCTTTTTCATTCTTTGGTTCAACAAACCCATTATCAACCATCTCCCATGCCTCATAGGAACCAATAATCCCCATCAATCGAATACAATAATTATCATAATTCTCTTTTGTGAGTTTGGGAATTGAAACAATAGAATTAAACATCTTCAACAAATTATATGGCTTTGACACCACTTTGAAGGAGGGGATGGTAAAGAAGAGAAACACTCACACTCTTAAGAAACTCACTTTTCTTGATATTCTTGAATTTACTCTTGGCTCTTAGCTTACCTGCCTTTCATTTTGGCTTACTCTTGCCTTGCTCTTTAGCTTACATTTTTCTCTCTAATGACTTTACTCTTGCCTTCACTTGGCTTACACTCTATGTTCTTGGCTTACTTGCATTTCCCTTTAGCTTACATGAAGATTACAACTACAAGAGTATTTATAGGCATACATGGTACCTCTTGATGACTACCCTTCTAATGAACTTAACCCCAAAATATTAAATACTCCTGTCAACTAAGTACATGCATAGATGAATACTTAGAACCTTCAAATATATGAATGTGACAATACATGAATACTAATTAATTAAATGCATGTATCAAGTTTAATTTCCAACACTTGAGACTTAGCTTGTGCACAAAGATACGAAATGGAGCAAGGTGTAGTGATTTTGTGAAAGCATCCGCCAACTGGTCTTTAGTGGAGATGGGAAATAGATAAAGTAACCCAATAGAGATCTTGTCAGGCACTAAGTGACAATTTATTTCTAGGTGCTTTATGTATTCATAAAAAGACTAGTTGTGAGATGTATAGATGGCAGGGCGATTATTACAGTAAAGGGAAATTAGTTATGACACGAGCACATGAAGGTCTATGAGAATGTATTTTAGCCATTGTATCTCACACATAACTACAACCAAAGCTTTGTACTATGCCTCTGATGAGGATTTAGAGATGGTGGCTTGCTTTTTAGTACATAATGAAACAAGGCTGTTATCTAAGAACAAGCAAAAGTTGGTGATGGATCGCCTAGCATCCAAACAATTAGCTCAGTCCGAGTCAGATCTACGCCACGAAGGAGCAAGTTATTTTGGGTTGGGAAGAAGAGACCCATGCTGGGGATCTTTTTAGGTAGCCGAGGACACAAGTGATATAGTGTAGGATGCCCTTTTGATTGTAACATTCATCCATGAAAAATTCCAAGCCACTATCACTCCTAAGAATTTTAAATTTAGTATCATATTGATTTTCCATTTGATCGATAAAATTTTGGAGGTGGTGTTTTGTTTCACTTTTGATTTTCATAAGAGAATCCCTTGTAAAACTGGAGAAATCATCAATAATAGTTAAAAAATACTTATGGCCTTGAATGGAGAGAATGACAATTGGATCCCAAATTGTCTCTATATGAATTAACTTAAAAAATTTTGAAGTTTTAGATTTATAAGAAAAACATGGAAGTTTCCTTTGCTTTGCAAAGTGACATACATCACATGGGAAAATCTTATTATAGGAAATGTATGGGTACCAAGAAGAAAGTTGTTGCAATCTGTTGTGTGAGAGGTGTCCTAGCCTAAGATGGCAAAGGAAAAAATAAAGGAAATTAATACTGAGAGAAAGAATGGTAAGGTCACATAGGGGATCTTTACGTGGGTGTGTGTGGTGAAGTGAGTGTCCTCCCTGATTATCTTGAACAAGAAGGTGATAGAGGCCATTATGCAACTTAGTTAAACCAATCTTCCTCCTAGTATTCACCTATTTGATATAACACATTGACCCATGGAAAATAAGATAATAATTCTGGGAATAGACTAACTTATAGAAATGAAGTTTATACTAAATTGTGAAATATACAGGACATCAAAAAGGACTAAAGAACTACACAATTGGACATTCCAGAGTACTCAACAATTGCGTGATTTCTAGTAAGGAGAGTCATAACTATGGAATTTATTTTACAAAAACTAATAAAACTAGATAGCAAGTAAGAGATATGATTAATGGCCCTAGTTTTATGGACCCCTCGATTAAGAGATTTACCTGAAATGGATGAGACATTATTTGTTATGGAGGTACTAACCAAAAGTGGATGAATACACAAGAGATCTATTATTGGATTGCTAGATAAAAGCTAAAATACTGCGATATTATTTGAGTGAACAAAAGATTGGAATCTTGAGGACCTTTCCTGTTAGGCATTGGACCAACATCATTGCCAAAGCCTAAAACATCACATACAACCACATTATTTGCAGCACCTCATGCACCTTTTGGTTTGTAACCGAGAGGGAACTCGTGTTTAAAGAAGTGCACATCCACTGTATGATTGGTTCTCCCACATAAGTACATAACTTCCCTAGGTTGCTTTGAGTCTTACCACCTGTGCCACCAAAATCACTATATCCGTGATCTCTACTAGCAAGAAAGTTAGGTCACTAGCTCTTAGTCATGGTAACCATCATTCAAGAGGTGATAAATTAAGTGATTACAAATTTTAATCCAACTTTGAGAAATTAATCATTTTGATACATTCAATCAATAAATGCAATGGAATAAACATAACAAAGATACAATGATTATAGATTACACAATTAAAACTTGGATTGAAAGAGAAATCAAATAAACAAGCTAGTAGCATGTTTGGTAATAATTATTTTTTAGGCAAATAAGCTAGATAGCTAGAACCTATATGGAGAACTGCCATTTTGACCATAGGATATAAATTGAAATTGAACTATCAGAGGTGTAATTGGTGCTTTTAGAATTTTGTAGAAAATTTAGCAGTTGTAGAAACATATATGGATGGTTTTTCTAATCAATTTGGAGTAGATTTCATTATGAACTTATGCAAAAATTAGAAGTTAGTACATCATTTTTATGAGGAAAAGTGGATGCCTTCTTAAAGGAATTTAATGTTTCAAGTTTTTTATGAAACTGTAAAAACTCATGTTTTTCCATTTCATAATCTTGGTTTTCATCCTTGTCCAATATTTTTTTACTTAGTTTGGTTCTCAATTTTATCATGTTTTTATCTTTTTGAATTTTTGTTTTCATTATGTATTTTATTTGTTTTCATTAGGTAAATGCAGGTGGAAGAATGGATGCTTGATCAAGGGAGAAAAAGTTGAAATGAAGTTGCTGACATTGGCTGCTTAATCTCCCATTTTTCATCGCTTAACCGGTTAAGGACAAAAGGCTAGGGAGCTACGCACTTAATCACCTATTTTTAAGTGCTTAATTGGTCAAACACATAGGAAAAACATGTCGCGCGACTAATTGGTGAAAAACTGAGCGCTTAAGCACTCAGTACATTTAGTTACCAGTTTATCATGCTTATAAATAGACAGGTTTAGGTTTTTCGAAAGGAAAATTTTTCAGAAAACAAGAGGAAGAACATAGCAATCCAAATCTTGGATTGGGCACACTCAAGAGGAAACGTGGAAGAGATTTGGATCTTCATCAACTTATGGAGTTTTTTTATTCTCTTCTCCTCTTTTTAGTTTCTGTTGTTGTTTTCATGTCTAGCTAAACCCCCTTCTTGTTGGGATTGGGTGGATTTTGATGAATCTTGATTACTTTTGACATTGGATTCAATTAATATAAGTTGTTATTACTATTTTGAGTTTATTATCTCTTCTCTTAATGCTTTCTAAAGATTGATTCTCTTTGGAATGATTTTAGGGTTATATGTTGAATGGAAATTTGATTTATAATTGTGCTATGAGATTATGAATCTTGTTTATCTCTAGGCTATGAATAGTCATTGATTTGCTTGTTACCTCATTGAATTCTAAATCCTAATGCTTGTTTTTTTTGTTAGAATCACCTAAGGAATTGGGGGTTTTATTTGGGAATAAAGGATCAATTGCCTAAGGAATTAGGACTTCATTATTTTAGAGAATTTGGTAACAAAATAGGAATGATAGCTTATGTTAATCCTAATTGATATGCAGCAAGTGAAATTAAATGAAGCTTGATCCTAACTCTTTCATTAATTGATTTAGTTTTTCTCGCATATGAGGTGTTTGTTGAATTGCCAAATAGAAAAACCCAAAAAATATTGTCATTGTGTTAGTTTATTTGTTTCTTTTGTTACTGTTATTAGAGCTCACTTTGATCCAAACCTTAGTTTAAATAGTAGCTGATTTCGAGAATCGGTATTTGGTCATTGATCCCTGAGAACGATATCCGGTATCTCACCGTTTTTATTACTTGACAATCCGGTACACTTGCCGTGGTCCCATTAAGTTTTTGGCACTGTTGCCGGGGATCGATTTTACTAATATCGGTAATATTAAAGGCAGCTACTAGTTTAAACATTTTTCTTTTGATTTATTCATTGCAGTGTTTAGTTTTCTTTAGTCTACGTATTTCATTAAGTTACTTTTGTTCTGACATTGTATCTCTATTGTATGCAAGGTATCATTCATCCTGACCATCTTCTTTTTTATTCTGAAATAGAAAGAACCGTAAGAGCTTTGAGGAAGCAAGCAAGAGAACGAATAAGGAATTCGGGTGACACTCATATTATTGTTGAAGACATGGCAGACAATGGAGAAAATCAAACCCACAACATGGTTAGAGAAAATTTGGATCCTCCACCACCACATCTACCTATTAGGACTCTTATGGATTACTCAATTCCTAACATGGATGGGTGTGGAGCAAGCACAACAAGAACTCCAATTTAAGCAAATAATTTTGAATTGAAGCTAACTCTACTTCATTTGATTCAGAATAATCAATTTGGAGGATTTGATAATGAGGACCCATATGCACATATACCAGGGTACTTGCAAATTTGTGATACTGTGAAGCTGAACGGGGTGAGTGTGGATGTTATTCGTTTAAGGTTGTTCCTCTTCTCCTTGAGGGACAAAGCTAAGAACTAGTTAGACTCATTGGTAAGGGGAAGCATTACCACTTGGGCTATCTTGGTCCAGAAATTTCTAACAAGGTATTTTCCTCCTTCCAAGGTTGTGAAGTTGCAAAGCGAGATTACTTCATTCAGATAGCATGATGGGGAATCTCTCAGTGAGGCATGGGATAAATATAACAAAATACTAAGGAAGTGTCCACATCACTGTTTTGACTTCTGGATCTAGGTGTAGAGTTTTTATAATGACATGTTACCCTAGACCAGAGCCATGGTTGATGCTACAGCAGGTGGGGCTTTGAATTATAAAACTCCAGAAGAAGCTTGGGATTTGTTTGAAATGATGGCCAACAATGATTACTAGAGAAATGGGGAAATGTAACACCCCAAACTTTAGGATAAATGACCGTTATGTCTTTTTTGTACTGTTTGTTATTTTTCTGTATGAAATA
The DNA here is from genome assembly GCA_029884605.1 of Ormosia emarginata. Lineage (NCBI taxonomy): Eukaryota > Viridiplantae > Streptophyta > Magnoliopsida > Fabales > Fabaceae > Ormosia > Ormosia emarginata. The sequence continues at coordinate 973,293 of JAQQTP010000033.1, read as the reverse complement.
CAGTTTTATTTTACTGTCTGTGATTTTATTTGAACTTTTTGTGTGATTTGCTCTGGGTCAGGAAAATAATAATTTTCGGGCCGGGAAAATCTTATTTTAATTGTTCGGAGCTAGGAGATTTTACTAAACCCAATTCTGAATGATACTGTTGTTAATCTTTTAATCGTTAGGATTTTACTGTGAAATAAAATAATTTTATATTATTATAATATTATTTTATTAGTCAGTACAAATAAATGACAGTGGACCCGGAAATGTCTCACGGGACCCACGTTTAGAGAAATAGTCAATGGTTTTGGCTAGAGGAATTTCTAAACCAATAAGAATTGAGTCAACGAAGTAGGCTTGACAATTTTCAACCAATAGGAAGAGGTCAACAAAAGTGGTTAGACTAATTAGTTTGTAATTAGAAAACCTAAGCTAGTTAGTTTGAAACCTAACTAAATTAGTTTAGAAAGCTTGTTGAGTAACTAAGTGATAATAACCTAGTTAACTATCTAGTTGATATCTAAGTTAATAAAAATCTATAAGCATAAAGCTAACTAAGTTAACCTAAGTAACTAACTACTTAGACAAGTAACTAAATTATTTAACTTAATTGTAACTAGATGAATTAAGAAGAAGCAAACTTAGTTGCTTTCTCCTTAGGGCATTCGGCCAAAACACACCAAGGCAAGCCAAGAAGCTTCAAGACCATGCATAGTCATTGCATGACTAGGTTTGCATGCACCAAACTTGGAGATCAAGTTTTAATCGTCACCATTGATCATTTCTAAGGCTTGGATGAAGCCAACCAAGTGGACACCTCCTTTGCATTGAACTCCACGGCCATGCATCACTGTGGAGAGCAAAAATTACTTTATTCTCTAATATTTTCTATCTTCTCTCTCTTCCAAAAAAACACAAAACACCATTGTTGTCTTCTTTGTGCACCATTCGGCCAACAACCCTAGATTGCCATCCATTCACCCAAAATTTCTTCTAACCTACTTTTCTAAACCTAAACACAATTCTAAGAACATTTCTAGTTGAGAGTTCTTGCAAAATCCATCATCTAAAGCTAGAAAAACTACTTTGGAGATTCTACCTTGAAGTTGAAATTTCTTGTTTTTCATTTCTAAACTCTTTTTCAAGCTTCTAAGCCATGATTGATCGATGGTTTAAGCTTTCTTTCATGTTAGTAATTTGTAGAAATTGTTTAAGCTTGATAGGTGTCTTTGGAGGGTGAAACCGAAACCATTAGAAAGGAGTGAAAGAGATTTTGTCTTCACTTAAAGTAAGAGGAAGACTTGAATCTTATCATCCTTGGGTGGTGATAAGAAAGTGGAGTTGTTTGTGATTGTAGAATCCATAATGATTCATTTGTGTGCTTGTTGTTATAGTTTTCTTATTTGTGATTTGTATTAATATGTATGTCTACAAGCTTTGAATATATTGTATGTGTTAGAAAATGCATGAATAATTAGTAGGATGTGAATAACATGTTAAGGTTTGTATGAGTGTTCCAAAGAACACAAATGAAGGCTCACGACCTCAACACAAAATGGGAACCAAAATGTTCTCAACAATTTTCTAAAAGAGTGATTTAATTGACTTAGGTAAAATGACAAGAGACAACATGATTTAGAATAAGAAAAATGAATTTGAAGATCAAATGGCAATTTTGTGTATCTCGGCCAATGTGCCTAAATTGAATGTTTTGATTTCTAAAATTATTTTCATTCAAGGTTAAGGAACAATGCCAAAAGGAATTCTATTACATTGAGTTTTGAGGAACAAAAAAAAATGATTAGATTAAGTTAAAGAAGTTAAAACTAATAATTTTAATGTTTATAAGAAAATACAGTAGCTTTTGTAAAATTTCTAACGTAGAGCTCACTTTATGTTTTGAAGCCCGTTAGTAGTTTTCAAAAGTGTAATTAGATGGTTGTAATATAATTAACCAAAATTTTAACAGAAAAATTTAGAAAATCATTGTTATAGATTTTCAAGGCAAAATACTGTCTACTTTTGTTAAAAATGGACAAATAAGATAGGAAAGATATCCAATATATTATATACGGTATGAAAAATATTCTACGTAATTCAAATGTATTGAATATTATTTCTGTTTACTTAAAATAGTGATTTTTAAGGAAATCGGATAAGAAAATGATTTAAAAATCTTACGCGATTGAGAAAACGATTTAAAAACAGTACACGATTTTAAAAACAGTAAAATATATTTACACGATTTAAAAATGTTTGTAAAAATGACGAAATTATGAAAATGCGATAAATTTCTACGCGATTAGCGAAAACAGTGAGTTTTATTATCGGGCCAAAGTGGTGGACCCGGACATGTTGAGATACAGATACTGTCAAGTGGGACGTACTGTATATCTATGATTTTGCCATTGAGGGCATTTCCATAAAAATGGATACTGATACCATTGAGGGTATTTTAGTAATTATTTTGGTTCATACTTTTGAGTTGTGCCAATTTGGTTGATAATTGGGGATTTGATTGACGAGATAAATAAATCGTGTTGTCGGTGTGATAAGCGTAGTGTGGTTCATTTTTGGTATGGACTTGGAGGCATTAGTGTGCGGATTATTCCATTTGTGGACAGTTGGTCGCTCCTCTGGGCCGTGGTAACTGATAACACACTAATGGTCTCGACACGCACTATACTTAATCGAGATCTTGTAAAATCTATGATAGTGCAATGCCTGTAGTATACGACGTGAGACTGTATGCTACTACATGATGTTTGACAGTGGGCTATAGACGCAACGTGAGACAGCGGAATAGTTTGGTGGGGCAGCCTGTGGTACTAATAGATTTTACGGATCATTCTTTCTGATGTCTGTGGTTGTAGCTCCATGGAGTAGGGTTGAGTCGCATTACATATGATTTATGTGTTGTGCATTATAATATTATTATCTGTACTATTTTATCTATACTAGTTTATCTGTACCATTTTATATATGACATTATGTGATGCTGTTACACTTAATTTCTGTGTTACTTTATATTATTATTTATGCTATTATGGTATGTTATATTGTATGAATTGCTATATCTGTTGTATTGTCGTTTTCTTATTTTTCATATTTGTGGTGATATAGATTGTCTTACCTCTTTATTGTATGTGTTCCTGTATTTTAAATTATGTCTTTAAAAGAATAGTTTGAGGAAGAGGAACAACCTCTTGAGTGTGTATACCCCGAGGACGAGGAGCAGCAGCAAGCCGAGGATCAGTTTGACGATCAAGAACCATCCGATCATCCATACCCATTGGATTGATTGTATGAGTATGACGCTACCAGGATTCTTTGGTTTCGTGAGGTTGGATTTTCATGGAGGCTCTGAAGCCTGGAGACTATGAGAGGACAGAGATTCGGTTACATACGTAGGGCGTCTGACTGTGACCATACGTACGAAGTTTGATGGAGTGCCTATCTTTTCTAATGTATTATATTTACATGTGGAGTTACCGCTATCTCTTAGGCGTCATTGGGGTGGTATGTTTGATGCGCCTAGTGAGATCAGCAGCGTGTCGACAGCACGGACTAGAGTCCGTAGAGGGTCGAGACACCTGGATACTTATCACTTGAAGTTTCATCTGAGAGTGATCCTTCAGAGAGTTAGATATTTATGATGTGTACTTGGGCGCGTCTGTGTTTGTATATATAGACTTTTTACTGCTTTGTTTACTATTTTGGTTTAAATATTTATAGCTGTAAATTATTTGTACTACTTAAAACAAAACCATATTTATATTATGTGTGATGATAGTTTGTTTATTTTATGTTCCGTGTTATTTTATTTCGTAATATTCTGTTTAATCGAAAAAATTTTATAACCCGTATTACTATGTAACCAATGTTTTACAACTTGGGTAGATTTTATTTATCTTTATTTTATTTTATATCATAAATGTGACATCCCCATAAAGGTGTTACAGGAAAGAGCTGTGGTAAAGAAAGGGTACTTAGAGATTGATTCAATGAATGCACTGTTGGCTCAGAACAAGATTTTGACTCAATAACTTGAGAATCTCACGAAAAATGTTTACACTCTTAGTGTAAATGCGGTGAGTAATACTCCTTTAGTTTGTGATTTCTATGGAGGTGAATATGAGAATGTGGATTGTCCAAGAAATATGTTTGGACCTCCGGCTCAAGAACAAGTTAACTTTATGAACAATCCTCTAAGGCAACAGAATAACCGCTACTCCAACACTTACAACCCGGGATGGAGGAGCCACCCGAATTTTTCATGGAGTAATCAAGGCAATCAAGTTCAACCAAGATAGCAGATGGGATATCAAGGTCCTTCATTTTCTCAACCTCGGTTTAATGAAAAGAAGGCTAATTGGGAGTTAGCCTTAGAGAAATTAGCTACACAAACCTCATCCTTTATTCAAAAAACTACTAATTTTATGGAGGAGACAAGAGCGGGGTTTAGAAATCAAGATTCTTCAATTTGTAATCTAGAAACTCAGGTGGGCCAACTTGCAAAACAACTTTTGGAGAGACCTCCAGGTTCATTGCTAAGTGACACAGTCCAAAATCCTAGAGGAAATGAGCATATGAAAGTCATAACAACTAGGAGTGGGAAAGTAATTGAAACTCAACCAAGGAAGGAGAGAAATAGTGAAGGTAAAGTTGAGAAACTTAGTGACGAAGTGCCTCATGAGGAAGTTGAAGTATCTCAAGGTGATTTGTCCAAAGGCTCGAATGAAAAGGAGTCACAAAATGGGCAAGAAGTGAAGATTCCACCGCCAACCATCATGTTGCCATTCCTTTAACGACTCAAGAAGGAGCAAGACACAACAATTTGGAAAGTTTCTAGAGGTGTTTAACAAACTGCAAATCAACATTCTGTTTGCTAAAACTCTAGAACAAATGTCTTCCTATGTGAAATTTATGAAAGAGTTGTTGTCTAAGAAGAGAAGAATTGGTAATGAGGAAACTATTATGCTTATAGAGGAGTGCAGTGCAATTCTACAAAAGAAACTCCCTTCAAAGCTTAAAGATCCTAGGAGTTTTTTGATTCCTTGCACCATTGGTGATAGAACATTTGGTAAAACCCTATGCGATCTTTGGGCAAGCATAAGTCTCATGCCTTTATCCATTTTCAAGCAGTTGGGGATTGAACAAATAAATCCTACCATGGTAACTCTCCAATTTGCGGATAGGTCAGTGAAGCATCCATATGGGGTAATTGAAGATGTCTTGGTGAAAGTAGACAAATTCATCTTGCCAGTAGATTTTGTTGTTCTAGACATGGAAGATGATGGAGACATTTCATTGATATTGGGTCATCCATTCCTTGCAACAAGGAGAGCTCTTATTGATGAAACTTTGACTTTGAAGGTCCAAGATGAAGCTGTCACTTTCAATGTGTTTGAGGCTATGAAGCATCAGGGAGACAGAGAAGGATGTTTTAGCATCAATGTACTTAAATCTCTTATCTCCAAGTCATATAGGGAAAACAAAAAAAGTCCTTGTTGAATCAAAGGTAGAAGTTGAAGAAGATGAAAACTCATTGGTTAGAGAAGTACTTGGCTTGTTGGAAGCCTCATCTCCCTATTCTAAGAATACATAACCGGAATGAGAGGAGTTAGTGAAAGGAGAAGAGGGCGCCAAGCAGAAAAAGAATGAAGCACCGAAGGTTGAGCTCAAGCCATTACCCACACATTTGAAATACTCTTTCTTGGTGAGCAAAACTCTTATCCTATCATCATTAGCTCCTAGTTGAGTAAATTAGAGGAGGAAAAATTGTTGAGAGTACTGCGGGATCATAGGGAAGCTATTGGATGGTCGATTGGAGACTTAAAAAGGGGCCTTCTTTATGTATGCACAAAATTCTCATGGAGAACAACCATAAAACAATCGTGCAACCACAAATGAGGCTTAATCTGGCAATGAAGGAGGTGGTTCGGAAGGAGATTTTCAAGCTTCTTGATGCTGGTCTTATATACCCTATTTCAGACAGTCCTTGGGTTAGTCCAGTCCAAGTAGTGCCTAAGAAGGGTGAGACAATAGTAATCAGAAATGAAAATAATAAGTTGATTCCCACTAGGACTGTAACTGGATGGAGGGTGTGCATCGATTATAGGAAGTTGAATGATGCTACAAGGAAGGATCACTTCCCTCTTCCTTTCATTGACTAGATGTTGGAACAGTTAGCTGACCATGAGTACTATTGGTTTCTAGATGGATATTCCAGCTATAATCAGATTCCAGTGGCTCCTGAAGATTAAGAGAAGACTGCTTTTACATGTCCTTATGGAGTGTTCGCCTATAGAAGAATGTCATTCGGACTTTCCAATGCACTAGCCACTTTTCAAAGGTGTATGATGGCTATCTTTTCCGATATGATTAAGAAACATATCGAAGTTTTTATGGATAACTTTTCTTTCTTTGGCTCTTCCTTTGATAATTGTTTACATAACTTGTCATTAGTGTTGAAAAGATGTGAAGAGTCAAATTTGGTTTTAAATTGGGAGAAATGTCATTTCATAGTGAGAGAGGGAATTGTCTTAGGACACCATATCTCTGTTAAAGGGATAGAGGTTGATTGTTCCAAGATTGAAGTTATTGAAAAACTTCCCCCTCCCACGAAAGGTAAAGGGCATTCATAGCTTTTTAGGGTATGTTGGATTTTACAAGAGATTCATAAAAGACTTTTCAAAAATTGCTAAACATCTTAGTGATCTCCTTGTAAAAGATGTTCCCTTCAACTTTAATGATGCATGCATATTAGCTTTTAATAGTTTAAAGCATAAATTGACCACTGTACGAATTGTCGCTGCACCTGATTGGGATTTGCCATTTGAAATTATGTGCAATGCTAGTGACACTGTTGTAGGTGTAGTTTTAGGCCAAAGGAAAAATAAGTTGTTGCATGTAATTTACTATGCGAGTCATGTTTTGAATGCTGCATAACTTAATTATGCAACTACTAAAAAAGAACTGGTGGCTGTTGTTTATGCATTTGACAAATTTCATTCTTACTTAGTAGGTACCAAGGTGATCGTGTGCACAGATCATGCAGTTATCCGGTATTTGTTCGCCAAGCAAGATTCGAAACCAAGGCTTATCCGGTGGATCTTACTGCTCCAAGAATTTGATTTGGAGATAAGGGATAGGAAGGGGACCGAGAATCCTGTAGCAGATCACTTGTCTCGATTAGAAAGTGCAGAAGAAAGTGAAGAAAAAAGGCCAATCAATGACCAGTTCTGTGATGAGTAGCTATTGGCTGTGACGACTTTGCCATGGTATACAGATATAGCCAACTATAAAGTTGAAAAGGTGGTATCAACAGATTTTACTGCACAATAGCAGAAAAAGTTCCTCCATAAAGCTAAATTTTTATGTATGGGATGAACCTTTCTTGTACAAGAGAGGTATTCATGGATTGTTGAGGAGATGTGTACCGGAAAAGAAACAAGAACAGATTCTATGGCATAGTCATGATTCTGGGTATGGTGGGCATTTTAGCAGAGATAGAACAGCAGTGAAGGTCCTCCAATTGGGATTATTTTGGCCATCATTATTTAAAGATGCATTTGCATATGTCAAGGGGTGTGATAGGTGCCAAAGGCTGGGAACATATCAAAGAGGAATGAGATGCCCCAAAATCCCATCTTAGAAGTTGAAGTGTTTGAAGTTTGGCGTATCGACTTCATGGGCCCTTTTCCCTCTTCATACTCTAAGATATATATTTTGGTGGCTGTCGATTACGTATCAAAATAGGTGGAAGCCGCAGCTGTTAAAACCAATTATGCCAATGTGGTGATTGGTTTCTTGAAGAAGCAAATATTCCCCAGGTTTGGGGTGCCCTGGACCTTGATAAGCGATGAAGGTACCCACTTCTGCAATAGGAAGCTGGAGACTTTACTGAAAAAGTGCAATGTTCACCATAGAGTTGCCACTCCATATCACCCACAAACCACTGGCCAAGTTAAGGTGTCTAACCGCCAATTGAAACAAATTTTGGAGAAAACGGTGAATTCTTCTAGGAAGTATTAGGCAATAAAGTTGGATGCTCTTTGGCCATATAGGATAACCTTCAAGACTCTGATTGGCATGTCTCCATTCCAATTGGTCTATGGAAAAGCTTGCCATTTGCCCCTTGAGTTAGAACATAAGGCATTATGGGCAACAAAGTATTTGAATTTCGATTTGGCCAAAGTAGGTGAGTCAAGAATCTTGCAGCTTCATGAACTTGAAGAATTCTGGAATTTTGCCTATGAAAATGCAAAGATCTACAAGGAAAACACAAAAAGATGTCATGACAAAAAGATTATGCGGAAAGAATTCCGGGAAGGACAATTAGTGCTCTTATTTAATTCAAGGTTGAAGTTGTTTCCTAGAAAGCTTAAGTCTAGGTGTTCTGGCCTTTTTGAGATCAAGCAAGTGTTTCCTACTGGTGCAGTGGAAGTGAAGGATCCGAACTTGGATAGAAGTTTCAAAGTGAACGGGCAAAGGCTCAAATTCTACTTTGGTGGAGATGTTGAGCGAAGAAAGGAGTCCATCGATCTGATTTCTACTTGAGAAGCACATCGTCAAGCTCGAGACGTTAAACAAGCGCATTTTGTGAGGTAATCCAAAATTTCATATTCTTATTGTTTTCATTTTATTTTACAGTCATGCATAGTCCTTAACTTAATTTAGTTATTTGTTTTTGTTATTTTATTCCTGGTGTGTGTGAGTGTGAGGTCCTTTCAAATTTTGTGTTGTAGTTCTTAAATGGTGATCTGGCAGAAAACTGGTGTGGTTAGTTATTTGGAGCTGTGATCCTATTTTTGGGTGCTTAATCACTCAAAAATTGAGTGCTTGAACTATCAAAATCTTTTCAATTCTGGGAGCCAGCGATTAAGCGGTCACTTTTCATTGCTTAAGCGTGCAGCCCCTAAGAGAAATTACTCCTCTACTAGCCAGCGATTAAGCGGTCAGTTTTCACTGCTTAATCACGTAGCCCCTAAGAGAAACTGCTCCTTTAGCTTCCAGCGATTAAGCGGTCACTTTTTACTACTTAATCGCATGTTATCAGACGCGCATCTTTAAGAAGGGTTTTCCCCCATTTTTACCTCATGTCTTTCTCTCAAACATATTATTCTATCTCACTTTCACTCAAAATCCTCTCCAATCACTCTTAAACCACCCAAACATCAACCCAATCTCTCTTCTACACCCTAATTGCACCCTACTATCATCCTCAAGCTGAGTGATTTGTGTGAAATCCCTATTCAAATGCCTATCGCAGACCTAGGTCACGCATTTGGGGGCAAATTTAGGATCCCTTGACTGGTGCGTATCTAGCCCATAATCCTCCTTCACCTTGTTAATTTTTCTATTCCTATTTGTCTAAAGGGTAGAATTTCTCCTAGGATTTGTTGAATACTGATGTAAAGCTCTTGAGATTGGTGAATATTTGGGGGTTTTGTGCGTTTATGAATTTTATGTTTTTCATGGTTGCCTTTGTGATTTGGTGGCATGTGTATTGACTAGTTTTGGGTAAATAAGTCTTATGATTTGATGGATTGCCATGCTAACAATATGTTTGGGTGCCTAAGTTGTTCCATTGACTTGCCATTGGAATTGTTGACCATGCCCACTATGTGTTTGATCATATGTTCACCACACTCACCATGCTTGCTTTTTGAATATCCTTGATGTGTGGTGTTACTAGGGCTAGGGTGATTGCAGATTAATCTTGAGTGGATTATTTTGGATGAGTGTGCTATTGCAAAAAAATAAATAAATATTGTTAAGTTGTGTTACTTTTGAACTAAAGAGTACACTGAAGTTTTGCATAGTTATCATTCTCTTTATTCTTTGTTGTGGTATCATGTCTATCATAATGTGATATCATGTAATCTTTACTGTCCATTAATGATAGTAATCTTGCAAGTTGTTTTGAACTATTATCTTTATCCTTGTGAGGTATTTCCATCGTGTTTTCTCACTTTGTTAATTTGATTACATTGTTTTTCATTACTTTGACTCGTGAGGAAATTGCATTCTTGTTATGATGATTTGGACACTGTTTCACATGTTACCTTTCTTCTTTGTAGGAAATTATCTTTCTCATGACTCCAAACAAGAAATGAAAGGAAACAACAGGATCTAGTTCTTGGAGCAGTACCTTTGATGCACATCATTTCTGCTATCCACAACATGAAGAACGATATCAAAAAATAGTGGGCAAGAAGGGTACCATCATAGAAAAAGGGAGAGAGCTTCAAGGTGACATATACTGCCCTATTCTTGATGAAATCCGACAGCAGAATTGGGAGAAATTTTGTGCTCCTCCGGAACCAAGCAGGCCTACTCTAGTGAGAGAGTTCTATACCAACAACTTTGATGAGAAGAAGAAAAAGGGACATCCAATCACATATGCTGAACAATTTCAGAACTATGTGAGGGGTAGCGAGATCTAGTTTAGGAAGGATCAACTAAATGAGCTACTTGGCATAGATATCGCCTTACGAAGAGTTAGCCATTGTGGATATGCCAGATTGGTGAACCGAGGATGGGACAAAGAGGAAGTACTCCGAGAATTGTGCAAGGAAGGAGTTATCAAGGAATTTGATGTTAATGATGCTCCTAAGCATCTTAAAAAGAGTGATCTAAAAGTTATTCCTAAAGCCTAGTGCACCTTCGTTCAAGCCATCATCCTTCCGTGCTCCCACAAACATGAAGTAACAGTTAATATGGCTTTGTTTATTATTGCCATCATTACTGACTTGTCAGTTAATGTGGGTCAAATAATCTCTTCTCACATCAATGACTTGGTGTACAGTGATGTTGCGAAATTGGCCTATCCATCCATCATTACAAAATTATACTAGAAGGCAGGCATCCTACTGGAGAATGACATGGAAGAGAAACCTGCCCCATTCGTGGATACTGCTATGATGGATGCTTACTTCACTGAGGAAGGTGTGTCACTCCAACATTCTCCTCCGCCAGCTTATGTATAGCGCAGAAGGCAGCGACTCTGGGCCAAAGAACAACTAACCTGGGTTAAGCGCGATGTGCCGGAATGCAATGACAAATTGACTCATGTTATTCATTGTCTGACTAGCTTGGAAAGAATGATGCATAACTTGGCTTTGCATTTGAACAAAGATCTGAATGAACTTGGAGGCTTGCCACTCTATCCCCTCGACACGCATATGATGATACAAAAGATGATGAAGAAGAAGATGACGAGGAACATGAGTGATCCAATGCCAACAAACAAAGCTTTTCTCTACTTTGCAATTCTTTTATTTATTTATTTTTTATTTCTCTTTTTCCAGTTCATTTGTCACTTATTTTTGTTCTGTTTACATAGTGGAGACACTGTTTAGTTTTAGTTTGGGGGGTAGCCTTATATGTTTCTCTATTGCTTTGATTGTGCATGGATGCACTTCCTATTTTTATGTTTGATAGACCTTGGAGTGTGCATGTATATCAAACTTAGAGAAATCTTTTAGGATTGAATTTGTATGAATGACTAGTATCTAGAAGTTGTTAAATTCTCTCTTAAGGAAAATTCTTAAGCAGTGCATAATTGAGGAGATGATAAGGGCCTTCTTTGGACTGTTTGAGCCTTTCAAGTCAACCTTGAAATTTTTACATCCTTAGGTCCCTTTTTGTAGCCTGGTTTTTGTTTGGCCTTGATTCCTTTTCTTTACCCACAATTTTCTTTCCCATACCTATTTTGAGTTTTAAAAAAAAAATTACCTTCTTACACATCTTTTGTTGAGTGCATGTTTTGTATTATTTCATTATTCAAGCCTTAATCAATTGGAGCATGAGATTTTTTGAGAAGCCTTGAAGAAAAAGAAAAAGAGAGGAAATTCCACCCAAAGTGTTAAAGAAATAAGTTTGGGGCTGGAGACATATATATATAAAAAAAAAAGAAAGAAAGAAAGAAAAAAATAAATATATTTCATAAAAGAAAAAATAAAATGCAAAGTATGTGATGGATTTGCACTTGTTCAATATTTTGAGGCATGGATTGTGAATTGTGTTTGATTTGTTTTTGCTCATCTTACCCCTTCTTTCTTAACCATCGCCCTTGGCCTTACATTACAAGCATGGTAAAGTCCCTTTTGATCCTTGGTTATGTACTACTTACATTAGTTGAGAGAGAGATGAAAAACAATTCTATGGATGCAGGTCTGATGTGCATTTGCATTCTTGTAAACCTATCTGGGTTTGAACTTCATTGTGATTTGGTCTTTTGTTCATGTTCTTGGGAAGTCTTTTTTACATGAGAGTTACATATGAAAGCATTGTGATAACTGGATCATATATGTGTGACACTTTGAAAATTGAGGCTGTGAAGCAATTGCTAAGGATTTGAATGATTTTCAACCACTGGTATTGTCAAGTTTTAGTCCACATGTTTTGAGTTTTTAGTTTACATTTTTTTATTATTTATTTTATGTTGTTTTTAACTTTTCTTTTTCTTTTTCTGTTTGCTTGAGGATAAGTAAAATTTTAAGTTGGGGGGAGTGAAGAAACTGTAAAAACTCATGTTTTTTCATTTCATAATCTTAGTTTTCATCATTGTCCAATACTTTTTGACTTAGTTTTCTTCTCAATTTTATCATGTTTTTATCTTTTTGATTTTTTTTTCATTATATGTCTTATTTGTTTTCATTAGGTAAGTGTAGGTGGAAGAATGGATCCTTGATCAAAGGAGAAAAAGTTGAAATGAAGTTGCTGACATTGGGCGCTTAATCTCCCATTTTTCACCGCTTAATCGGTCAAGGACAAAAGGCTAGGGAGCTGTGCGCTTAATTGCTCATTTTTTAGCGCTTAATCGGTCAAACATAGAGAAAAAATGTGCCGCGCGACTAATCGGTGAAAAACTGAGGGCTTAAGCACTCAATACATTTAGTTACCTATTTCTAATGCTTATAAATAGACAAGTTTAGGTTTTTCAAAAGGGAAAGCTGTCAGAAAGAGAGAGGAAGAACACAATAATCCAAATCTTGGTGTAGGCACACTCAAGAGGAAACGTGGAAGAGATTTGGACCTTCATCAACTTATGGAGTTTCTTTATTCTGTTCTCCTTTTTTTAGTTTCTATTGTTATTTTCATGTCTAGCTAAACTCCCTTCTTGTTGGGATTAGGTGGATTTTGATGAATCTTGATTGCTTTTGACATTGGATTCAATTAACATAAGTTGTTATTCCTATTTTGAGTTTATGATCTCTTCTCTTAATGCTTTCTAAGGATTGATTTTCTTTGGAATGATTTTAAGGTTATATGTTGAATGGAAATTTGATATATAATTGTGCTATGAGATTATGAATCTTGTTTATCTCTAGACTAGGAATAGTCATTGATTTTCTTGTTACCTCATTGAATTCTAAATCCTAATACTTGTTTCTTTTTAGAATCACCTAAGGAATTAGTGGTTTTATTTGGGAATAAAGGGTCAATTGTCTAAGGAATTTGGACTTGATTATTTTAGAGAATTCGGTAACAAAATAGGAATAATAGCTTATGTTAATCCCAATTGATATGTAGCAAGTGAAATTAAATAAAGTTTGATCCCAACTCTTTGATTAATTGATTTGCTTTTTCTCGCATACCAAGTGTTTGTTGAATTGCCAAATAGAAAAACCCAAAAAATGTTGTTATTGCATTAGTTCATTTGTTTCTTTTGTTATTGTTATTAGAGCTCACTTCGATCCAAACCTTAGTTTAAATAGTAGTTGATTTCGAGAATTAGTATTTGGTCATTGATCCCTGAGAACGATATCCAGTATCTCACTGTTTTTATTACTTGACGATCTGGTACACTTGTTGTGGTCCCATCAGTTTTCAAGTGGTATTAATAGTGCTAGTGAATTTTCATATTGAACATACACATTTAAGTAGTTACTTTCATTGACAAATTATAAATGGTTAATTCAAATGATAAGTGGTTATTTATTATTGGTGGACGTGGAAATTTTTTTTGGTTAATTTAACTTAAATATGGTTAAAGTCAAAAATGGAGATTCCTTAATGATGCAATGAAGAGATGGTTTTGGGGCTAGAAAGAAGTTGCTGATTGTACCACATATATTGTTATGACATGATACAAATTTTATTTGCCAAGGAATCTTGCTATTTGCTTCCTCAATTTGGTTTTGGTTTCCTTATTGCTATGTGTAATCTTATGAATAGTTCAGTGTTATTGTGCATTACTGATCAAGTACAGTTAACAATTTATGAAACTCTTGTGGAAGGTGAGTGTTAATGCATTCTTTCATGTGCCGTTGTGCAAAAGTCTTATATATTTGACTTTGTGTTAGATTTGTAATTCAGTAATTGAAATATGAATCTTAAGTAGATATACATCTCATGCATGAATGGAAGAAGAGCAAAGGATATAATTTACATTTTGTTTATTTTTTTATGGAAGCATATTATATGTTACCTTGAAATTTTCTCTAGTTGAATTTAATTTAATTTGATTTTGTAATATTGGGATAATTGTAAAACTTTATTTTACTTTTAATGTGAATGGATACCAATGACTTTCATTTCCATTTGGTTCTTAAATATTTGAGATGTCTCAATTCTCTTGGTATCTGAGTTTGACCTCTGATGTTGCTTCCAAATAGAGTCTTCTGATGGTCATTAAAAGGATTGTCAGTAGAATCATGAGGTTCCTTTTTTGCAGAGGATATAGATCAGAAACTAGCTTCGGAGTATCCTTCAAAGTAATCTTCTCAAATTCTTCTTCTAGATTAGAAACTTTAAACTCAGAAGAATGATTAGCATCATTGAAAGAAACATGCATATATCCTTCAACAGTAAGAGTTCTTGTGTTGTAAACTCTATAGGATTTAGAAGAAGTTGAGCAACCAACAAATATACCTTTATCAACCTTAGAATGAAACTTACCAAGTCGATCCTTGTTATTCAAGAAGAAGCATTTAGATCTAAAGGTATGAAAGTAAGATATGTTGGGTTTCCTACCTATCCATAATTCGTATGGAGCTTTCTTGATGATTGGCCTTATAAAAACATGGTTCTAAACATAGCAAGAAGTGTTTATAGCTTTTGCCTAAAAGTATTTTGGTAAGCCACTATCACAAAGGAGAGTCATTGCCATTTCTTGCAAGGATCTATTCTTTCTCACTATAACACTATTTTGTTGAGGTGTTCTAGGAGAAGAGAAGTTATGAGAAATCCCATTTTCATTATAGAATTCTCTAAAAGCTTGATTTTTAAACTCTCTCCATGATCGCTTTTGATGGTAGCTATGTAAAAGCCTTTTTTTCTTTTGTATCTTTTTGTAAAAGATCTTAAAGGCCTTACAAGATTCATCCTTGTGGCTTAGGAATAACACCCAGGTAAATCTAGAGAATCCATCCATGATGGCAAAATCATATCTTTTATCACCCTAACTAGTGGTTCTACTTGGTCTAAACAAATCAACATGTAAGAGTTCAAGTGGTTTTGTGGTTGAGAGAACATTTTTAGCTTGAAAAGAAGCTTTGGTTTGTTTTTCTCTTTGGCAAGCTTCGAAAACCAAGTTTTTATCAAATTTGATCTTGGGTAAGCCCATGACCAAGTTATTTTTTGAAAGCTTTAAAAAAATTTTCACATTGACACGACTAAACCTTTTATACCACAACCACTTCTCATCTTTAAAAGATGCTAAACACTTTATATTTTAATTTGAGTGGTCATATAGATACATAATATAGGTATTATAATACCTCTTGGTAGTAGGACAGACTTTATTAGACTTGGGATCCTTCACTATGCATCGAGAAGGTTCAAACATAACTTTGTAGCCTTCGTCACAAAATTGACTAATGCTCAGAAAATTATGTTTCAACCCTTCAATCAGAACTACATCATTGATGATGAGAGAGGATTCCTTACCAACATTACTTATGCTAATGATCTTAGATTGAGAGTTGTCTGCAAAAGTAACTAATCCTCCATCTTTCTCTTTAAGCAACAAAAACATGTATCGGTCTCTGGTCATGTGCTTTGAACAACCACTATCTAAATATCATTTTTGTCATTTTTGAATAGTTCTTAGACACACCTACAAGCACAATTATCTTATGTTTAGGTACACAGATCTTCTTAGGTCCTCTTGGGTTAGTTTTCTTTTTTTCTGAAGATTTTTTCTCACTTTTGTATTTTAGAAAACAGATATTAGAAGTATGATTCAGTTTGTTATAGAAAGAGCAAGTTTTCTTTTCAGAAACTTTGATAAATAGATTTTTGTATAACTTTTGAGATTTGAACTTATTATGACCCAAACCAGCTTTATCAAAAGCATATATGTCTAACTTCCAAGCAACATATCTAATTTCTTTTTTCCATTTACAAACTTACCTAGGTCATCAAAAAGTTATTTCACTTTCTCTTTCTCTTTCAAGGTATAAACCTTAGAAATAAGGGCATGAGATGATTCATCAGAGGTGTTGTCGTTGAGTCCCACATAGGTCTTAAGATAACAGTTTTCTTTTTAGTTTATTCTTATGTACTAATTTTTCATTTTCAAGTTTCAGAAGATCAAAATCTTTTGATAATTTCAGAAAATTTTACTTTAGTAAGGAGTACTTTGATGAGAATAGTTTGGTGTCACACAGAAGTTCACCAAAAACATCTTGCAATTCATCATATGACATAAAGGGTTTAGAATTTGATACCTCTTCTTCGATATCAATATTGGTCATTATACAAAAGTTTGCAGTTTCACCTTCTTCTATTTCAACATCAGATGAGTCATCATCCAAGTCTTCTCACATAGCCATCGTTGCTTTCTTCTTTTTGAACTTTTTGGGTGCTTTCTTCAGCTAAGGACACTCAGTTCTAATGTGTCCATGCCTTTTCCATTCATAATAGATGATTTGACTTGTATTGGGATTACTTGAATCTCTCTTCTTGCCTTTTTTTTGTAAAAAGCATTTTTTTCTTGCTATTCTCTTCCACATTCTAGCAACCTTGCAACATAGCATGGCTATTTCATCATCTTTGTCTGCTGAATCAGATTCTTCTTCTTCTTCAGAGTCTTTTGAAGCTTTGAGTACTAAGTTCATGAAAAGCACTCTTCTGACCAGCTTTAAGAGCAATAAATTTGCCCTTCCTCCTAAAATTTTCATTAGCATCAGCTAATTCTTAGTCATGGGTCTTTAAAGAACCCATAACCTCATCAAGACTCAAGGTGTTCAAATCCTTGGCCTCTTGAATCCATGCTACTTTTGGTCTCCAGAACTTGGGTAAGCTTCTTAGGATTTTTCTGACCATTTCCTAATTTGAGCAGATTCTTCCAAGAGTTATTAGCTAATTGATGATATGCATGTACCTAATGAATATGTCATCAACTGTCAAATGATCAAGCATTTTGAATAGCTCTTATTGATGAACAAGCACATTGATTTTAGTTGCTTTGACTTGATTTGTGCAATTATGCAATATCTTAAGTTTTCCCATATTTCTTTAGCAATATCACATGATATGATCTTATCATATTCACTCTTATTGAGTACACGTGTAAGAAAGTATTTCTCCTTTGAGTTTATCTGAACTCTATTCTCTCTGCTTCTGACCATGACCCTTGGTGTAGGAACAATTGTTCCATTTTCTAAAGTACTCATTGGAGTGAAAGGACCATTTTATATGACATCCCATAGATCATAATGAGTAGACTCTATGAAAAGTTTTATTTTGTCTCTCTAATAATGATAGTCTTCTCTAGTAAATGCAGGAGGATGATTAATGGAATATCCTTCAGCAATATACAAATTTTGATTTACCATTTCCCTTAAGGATATTTCCTCTTTGCTTATTAAAGTGCTTAACCTAGAGGTTGAGCTTTGATACTAACTGAAAGTGGCAACATCAAAAGAAGAAGGGGTTGAATCGTGCTTCTAATTTCTAAATGTTTCCTGAAAACTTAAAAGCTTCTCAAGTTTTCTCAACTTGGATAAAATAAAGTATAGATTAGAAGTTAAGTTCTTTAGATGAGATGCTTAAAAGAAACTGAACTTGTAAAAATTTAGTTTTCTTAAGGTAAAATATCAGTTTCAATTATCAAAAGGACAAGTTAAGACAAAGCTTAGCAAACAGAAAGTTAAAAGATAGAGTTCAGAAAATGTCAATCATATATTTATATTGATTTGACCAAACCACATGCCTATGTCTAGTCCCTAATCAGAAACCAAGATTTTGTATTGCCACAAGTATTATTTCTTCAACCCAAGCTTCTCCAAGCTAGATTACAAGTAGCCTTTGTTCCACCCTAGCCTCTTCAAGCTAAACTCTTACACAGATCACTAATGGATCAGGTTACAAAGATAAGATATAAGTTTGTGTTTCTCTCAAAACTCAAAGAGTGGATTTAAGCAATTGAATATAGAGATGAGAATGAGATTCTAATTTCTCTAACACTCAAGGAGTGGATTTAAGCAATCACAAACTTAAGAGAAGTAGTTTCTCTTCTAAGAAAGTTATTAGAAGAAGATTTCAGTATAGAAACTATGTTCAAAAGCGATAATAAGTGTTCAGAAGTTTGGCAGAATAATAGTTTGCTTTATATCATCAAACTTCCAAGCTTCTTGAATTTGTAGAGCTTCAACAACTAGCCATTTGAACTCTAACGGTTACTGTTATGAGCACAATTACCATTTTCTTGTCCTATAGCGGTTAGTAAGCTTTTCCTTAATAATTTATCTTTTTCCAGTGATAGACAGAAGTTTCAAACTTCTGAGGATTTCTAACTTTAACTTTTCTATTTTTGTACATTGGTTGTCTTCTGAATGTTTTATGCTTTTGAAGGATTTTTTCTTTTGATAACTGTTTATTCTAATACTTTATTCTTCCGATGAAGGTGTTTTCTAAACATTTGCTTCTGAAAGACTTATCTTCTGAATTTAGTCTTATGAAGAATGTGTCTTCTGATGAGCTTGCCTTCTAATGGACTTGATTGTGATTGACTATGCGACATTGAAGAATGACTTTTGATTATAACAAACATGAAGATGTTGGGAAGACCAAGTCCAAGATCTTCAAGAATAGTTTTAGGACTTGAAGTCTTTGTACAGAGCTCTTACGAAATCTCATTGGTTTTAGAACAAATAATAAAAATGTTTTCTCAATAAAACCAATATTTTAAAATGTCTTTTGAAAATTGTCAAAAGGTTTTTGGGAAATTTGAAAACAAATCATCAAGTCTCAAAAAATGTTTATAAAATGATTTTGAATAGCTTTATTTGAATAAAGCTCCCTTTATTCAAATAAATCATTCCAATTGATCTGTTCTCATAAGAGCTTATTCGAATAACTGAGAAGTTATTTGAATAACAATTTAAATTTTGGCTATGTGCCTCTGTTATCAAAAAGGTTATTCGAATAGCACCATTGCTATTTGAATAGAGGCTTTTTCAAAATGTGTTTCTTAACAGAGTTATTTGAATATCTCATCAGTTATTCGAATAAGACCTGTTTTACAGAAAACTCTTTTTAATAGAAGTATTCGAATAATGTCTATGTTATTCGAATAACCTATATCAAAACTAGTTTTCACGTGTAATTTAAAAATGTGTTATTCGAATAAAGGATTGGTTATTCGAATAAACACATGATTCTGAAATGGAAAGAAACGACCATATTTGCATTTATTTTATGATTTAATTATACCCAATGGCTCTTTTCTTCAAAGCTATATAAATAGAGACTTTGGATCATTTTTGAAAAGTGACTAACCCTCTGAAAAATTTGCTGACTTGCTTTAATATGTGATTTCTATTTTTACTCATTTTCTACGCTATTTTTGCTTAAACTTTGAGATATTCTAAGAGAGCTCCATTTGCACTTCAAGTTGTATTATTTGCTCTTCAAGAGAGTCTCTATTCTTCTATTCTACTCTACTATAAAGGGGGTGAGGTATCTCTCTAAGGCTTGTGTAAGGGTGAGGTATCCCTGAATTTTGAGGCTTCAGCACAAGGGTTCAGTTTCCCTGTGTGTGAAAAGTGCTCTTGGTTGTAATGGTTGCAAGCACCTATTTAAGCTTGTATTGATAGTGAAAAATCTCGGATAATTTTTCGAGGATTGGACGTAGGCCACAAGTGATTGGTGGTTGAACCAGGATAAATATTGTGCCTACTCTTCTTACCTTATCTCTTTAGCTTCTGTAATTTATTTATCGTTATTATCTGTTTATTTTTTTTTTTTGTGTTCTTGCTTTTAAACCTCTCTTTAATTCACCTCTTTAATGAATAACTTCTACATTATTTGTTTTAAAAAGGGTTTGTAAAAGGTTTTATATACTTAATTCACCCACCTCTTGAGTACTGAAAGCCACTTGGTAACAAGTGGTATCAGAGCTAGACTCTTGTATAAAGAGCTTAGCAGTTTCAAGTGAACATGATTTCTTCAAATGGCTTTTCAGAAGGATCTTCCATAAACCGACCACCCTTTTCAATGGGGATGGTTATGCATATTAGAAGGAAAGAATGAAAATTTTTATCAAAGCTATTGATCTAGATGTGTGGGATGCTGTCGAAAACGACATATTTATACCTACGCGTGAGGTCGATGGTGTAATGACTGAAACACTAAGGAGTGAATGGTCTAATGAGGATAAAAGAAAAGTTCAACATAACTTGAAAACCAAAAACATCATTACCACTGCTTTGGGGTATGATGATTTTTTTAGAATTTCAAATTGCAAAACTGCTAAAGAAATATGGGACACTTTACAAGTTACCCATGAGGGTATTAGTGAAGTAAAGAGGTCGAGAATCAATTCTTACTCACGAATATGAATTATTTAGAATGAACCAAGGAGAAAGCATTCAGAATATGCAAATAGGTTCACCTATATTATAAATCATCTTGCATTATTAGGAAAGAATTTTTCTAACGAAGATTTAATTAACAAAGTTTTGAGATGTCTAAGCAGGATTTGGCAACCCAAGGTAACAGTCATATCAGAATCGAGGGATTTGTCAACAATGACACTAGCTATCCTCTTTGTAAAACTCCAAGGACATGAATTGGAGCTGAGTAGATTAAGTCAAAGTGAAGAGCACGATAAGAAGAAAAAAGGAATAGCGCTCAAAGTCACTTCCTTAACAATTGACGATGATGATGATGAGGATGGAGAAGGCACAGAAAACATTGAGATAAATGAAGAAAATCTCAGTCTTTTGGTAAGAAAATTTGAAAAATTTCTTAGGAAAAAGGGAACACAAACAAGACCTCATTTTCCTCCAAAGAAAACCCATCATAAAAGGAAAGGAGCATTATTAACTCCAACTTGCTACGAGTATGGAAAACTGGGGCACATGAAGATGAAGTACCCTGTTTACCAAAAGAAAATGGAGAAATTTGAGAAGAAACCCTTTAAGGAAAGAAAATGAAGAAGAGCCTACATAGCATGGGACAAAAACGACATAGACTCAGCTGATAGCTCAGATGATGAGGAATCTCATCTATGTCTTATGGCCAAAGGAGAAGAAGAAGAAGAAAGCGACAATGAGGAAAGTTTTAATCTTAATTTATTATCTTCTTATGATGAACTACAAGATACATTTGAGGAACTGTATGATGAATCACTAAGGCTCACAAAATTAATTTCTTCATCTAAGAAAACAATTTCTTCTTTAGAAAACCAAATTCTCATTTTGAATAAATAAATTGAAGAATTAAAAATTGAAAATAAGACATTAGGATTAATTGATGCATGCACAACTTGTTCTTCACATGGTTCTACATCTTCATCTTGTTCTTCATGTCATATGCTTGAAAAAGAAATTGAAAATTTAAAGAACACCCTTTCTAAATTCACTTTTGGAAGAGATAATTTAAATATTTTGTTAGGAAAACAAAGAGTTATTTTCAAAAAGTTGGGATAGGTTATAACCTGAAAAATCAGCAAAAATCTTATAAAAATTTCTTTGTTCATTCAAGTACTTCTAGTAGCCTATTTATTAAATATTTTTATTGTGAGAAGAAATGACACAGTGCATCAACATGCAATGCAAGAAAAAATATTAACACAAAGATTAGGACAAAATTGGTTTGGGTTCCTAAGGGTATTATACCCAAAACTAACATTCAAGGACCCAAGAAAATTTAGGTACCAAAAGTTAAAAATTAAATTTGTGTTGTAAATGTACTTGAAGCAAAGAACTCAAATTGGTACCTCGATAGTGGATGCTCCAAGCACATGACCAGAGATGACTCCAAATTCTTATTCCTTGTCCCCAAGACTCACAGACACGTAACATATGGAGACAACAACAAAGGAAAAATTCTTAGAGTTGGTAAAGTCGGTAAAAATCCTAACTCCTCTATTGATAGTGTATTGCTTGTTGAAGGGTTGAAACATAACTTGCTTAGTATTAGCCAATTATGTGACAAAGGTAATAAAGTAATTTTTTATTCAAAATATTGCATAATTGAAGGTAAAAATGATAAGCATGTTAAGTTTGTGGGTCATAGAGTTAATAATATTTATATGATTAGCCTTGACTATATATTCTCAAATGATGTGAACTGTTTGTTAAGTAAGGAAGATGATTCATGGTTATAACATAGAAGAATTGCACACATTCACATGGATCATTTAAAAAAGTTAGTTTCTAAAAAACTAGTAATTAGACTACCCAAGCTCAATTTTATAAAAAAATAAATTATGTAATGCATGTCAAAAGGGAAAACAAGTAAAGGTTTCCTTCAAAGCTAAAAATGTTATTTCGACTTCTAGACCTTTATAACTTTTATACATAGATCTTTTTGGACCATCTAGAATTATGAGCTTTGGTGAGAATTACTATGCATTAGTGATTGTGGATAATTTTTCTAGGTTTACATTGTTGGGAATTGCGGATTAAAAATCGCGCAGCGGAATAATAGAATTCCCTCACAAGATTCATGTGAAAAGTCCATAATCCAAGTTTTTAAAAGTTTACCTCTTGAAGCGTGATAAACACAAGCGAGGTGAATCACCAACACCGGAATAGCGATGATGTCTCGGCGGTATCCACACGAACAGACTTGCAAAAGGATTCACGCCTCTGTTTCGCAGTGCTAGCTGCGAAGAGAAGAGAAGAAGACCTTTCACTGTCTCTCACTCACTTTCTTAGGTGCAACTAGGGTTGTAATGTTATGTACGTAGCAGCCCTCTTAGCAGTACTATTTATAATAGTGGTTGCCTTAAGTGAGTGTGAGCAGTAGCAAGGTAAGCTGTACAACCCTAAACTCATCTGTCATGAGTTAGGCCCACAATTGAATCCGAGTCCAACTTGGATCCTTATTGCTCCAATTTAGTCTGTTCTAAGTGTGCAACCCTGCAGGTTCTCATGACGTTGGTAGTAATATTAAAATCTCATTTTAATATTACAAACAGTGAGCGGTATCTAGCAACACATCACTGCTACCCAAGTAATGAAAATGTCAGTGACTTAACATAACCTATCAGTGACCAATGTTTCCGTGTAGTTTAGTCCCTTTGTCCAGATATCTAGATTGAACACAAGGCATGGAACGTGTAACCCTTGTTTAGTTCAATCTTCAGTTTCCTGATTCTCGAGTAGACATAGTAATAACAAATGAGATCAATATCTCATATTGACTAATTTGTGCATGGTCATGTATTCCGTAGTCTCACTCAATCAGGGGCCCCGAAGATATCACTCCTGTTATGTAAGAGGGACAACTCCCATCTAGGTCACTCACATCCCTCCACATGAATCACGGTATGTCTAATAACCAACTTTATAATTATCTTGTTACAGATGACGTTTGATGGCATTAAAACACACAACTCCTCATGTAGGAATCGTAGTGATTTTAGGTCAAAGGACCACATACACCATTATTACTATGGGAATCGCTTATGACACTCACGTAACGATCCACGTAGCGTTCTCATGGTGGGTCTGTCCAATACATCATTACTCTAATATGTATCCATGTGTAGACTTGATATCTCATATCCATGACCCGTGAGATGTGGTCATTAGTCTACACACATACTAGTCTCAATGCATTATTGTTATCCTAATTAATAATAATACTTGACTAGGGATATTTAAGAATAGTGTTTTATCCAATAGGATCTCACAATCAAGTCATCCACTTGATGTCCTATGGTATCAAGCTTACTATTCTAAGGACTTTATTATGTTTATCAAAAAGAATACAATAAATGAAATGCCTTATTTATTAAAAATAGCATAATACAATGTATGTAAATATAGACAAAATGTATTGGCCTCTAGGGCATACACCAACATACATGGACCTTATTCCTTTCTCAAAAAAATGATGCATTTCTAGCTTTTAAGAAACTTTCCAAAGTTATCCAAAATGAAAAAGGTTTTTCAATTACATCCATAAGAAGTGACCATAGTGGTAAATTTGAAAATCATTATTTTGAAACCTTTTGTGATGAACATGGTATTGAGCATAATTTTTATGATCCTAGAACTCCACAACAAATTGGAGTTGTAGAAAGGAAAAATCGATCTTTAGAAGAAATGGCAAGAACTATGCTCAATGAGGCTGTTTTTCCTAAGTATTTTTGGGCGGATGCAGTTAATACCGCTTGCTATGTAATGAATAGAGTCCTGATAAGGTTGATTTCAAAGAAAACCCTATATGAATTATACAAGGGAAGAAAGCCAAATGTTTCACATTTTTATGTTTTTGGACGTAAATGTTTCATTTTAAATAATGGAAAGGACAACTTGGGAAAGTTTGATACTAAGTCTGATGAGGGTATATTTCTTGGTTACTTTAATCATAGCAAGGCTTTTATAATTTACAATAAAAGAACTATAACTATTGAGGAATCTATTCATGTTGCTTTTGACGAAACTAATCCATATGGGTCGAGAAAGATTTTGTTGATGATGTTACAGAAATCTTGGCGGAAACACATTTGGACAACAAAGAAAAGGAAGTCAAAGAGCAAAATCAAAAGGACACCCCAAGACAAGAGGACTCACAAGTCCTAGACCTTCTCAAGGAATGGAGAACATCAAGACACCTTCCTCTTGACTCCGTAATAGGTGATATCTCAAAAGGGTAATTACTAGAAACTCTCTTAGAAATGCATGTAACCACTTAGCCTTTATTTCATAAATTGAACCTAAAGACCTAAATGAAGCTTTTGACGATGAACATTGGATTTTGGCTATGCAAGAGGAATTTAATCAATTTGAAAGAAGTCAAGTTTGGAAATTAGTTCCTAGGCCTAATGATCATCCTATAATTGGCACTAAATGAGTTTTTAGGAACAAACTTAATGAAAATGGTTTAATAACAAGAAATAAAGCTAGGTTGGTTGCAAACAAATATAATCAAGAAAAAGGAATAGATTATGAAAAAACCTACGTACCTCTAACTAGATTAGAAGCTATTAGAATATTACTTGCATATGTTTGCATCATGGATTTTAAATGATATCAAATGGATGTTAAAAGTGCTTTTCTAAATGGTTTTATTCACGAGGAGTTAAATGTTGAACAACCTCTGGATTTTGAAAATCATGAACTACCCAACCATGTTTTTAAACTAAAAAAAGGCCTTGTATGGCTTAAAACAAGCTCCTAGAGCTTGATATGAAAGGTTGAGTAAGTTTCTTTTAGAAAATTATTTTTCAAGAGGAAAAGTTGATACTACTCTTTTCATTAAAAATAAAAAGTATGATATTCTCCTTGTACAAGTTAATGTCGATGACATTATCTTTGGCTCTACTGATGAATCCCTTTGTAAGGAATTTGCTAAGACAATGCAGAATTAATTTGAAATGTGGATAATAGGAGAACTTAATTTCTTCCTCGGACTTCAAATCAAGCAAACAAAAGAAGGGACATTCATAAGTCAAATCAAATACTACAAGGAACTACTTAAAAAGTTCGAAATGGAAAATGTCAAGCATATGGCTACACTAATGGCCACTTCTTGCTATTTGGACAAAGATAAATGAGGTAAATCTGTAGAAATTACAAAATATAGAGGTATGATTGGATATTTCCTTTATTTTACTGCTAGTATGCCATATATAATGTTTAGTGTATGCATGTGTGCTAGATATCAGACTAATCCTAAAGAATCACACCTATATGTTGTTAAAAGAATCATGAAATACCTAAGAGGCACTTCACAAATGGGTTTATGGTACCCTAAGGGTGCCTCATGTAACCTAATAGGCTATTCCGATTCTGATTTTATAGGATGCAAAATGGATAGGAAGAGTACTAGTGGTACATGTCACTTGCTTGGTAGCTCTTTAGTTTATTGGCATAGCAAGAAGCAAAATAGTGTGACATTGTTTACTGCTGAGACTGAATATATTGTAGCCGGGAGTTATTATGCTTAAATCCTATGGATGAATTAACAACTTCTAGACTATGGTGATGAATTAACAACTTCTAGACTATGGTGATGAATTAACAACTTCTAGACTATGGTCTTCAACTTGATCACATCCCGATAAGATGTGACAACACTAGTCCAATAAATCTCTAAAAATCCTATTCTGCACTAAAAACCAAAGCACATAGAAATAAGGCATCACTTTATTAGAGTTCATGTATAAAAAGGAGACTGCATACTTGAATTTCTTGAAACATCTAAGCAACTTGTAGATATTTTCACAAAACCCTTAGCTAAAGAAGCATTCTTTTATATTAGAAGAGAATTGGGCGTAATTGATCAATTATACATATGAATGAATGTTTATATTTATTGCTTAATTAATGATTTATAACTCCTAAATTGTTACTGACTTGAGCGTCGGAGATATCCCAAAATCTATTTTGTAGGTACTTCAATTATCAGGTAAGTCTTTCTTTTTCTCTAAACGTGTTTACTGTTGTTATTCTGAAAGTTTTATTTGAATAACCTTGTCGATATTCAAATAAACACAATCAACTACTCAAAAATTGAGTTGGGTATCAATGTTATTCGAATAAACCCTATTTTATTCGAATAAACTGAGTCCAACAACCACAACTTGTGTGTTTTTATATCAGTACTATTCAAATAAACTAAACTTTATTCGAATAAATTGTCATCTAAATTAGTTTTTGGTTTCTGCATTATTCGAATAAACCCTATTTTATTCGAATAAGTATGTTGCTTGTGCGTTGTGCTATCTAATGTATTATTCAAATAAAATTAATATTATTCGAATAATCTTATCCCAGTTTATGCTATCCTTGAGTTTTATGTCTGTCCTATTCGAATAAATGGAACTTTATCCGAATAATGTTTTCACAAAGGCCCCTTGTCCTTATCTGGTTATTCGAATAACCATAAGGTTATTCGAATAAACCTTGGCAGATAGCCAAGTTTACAGGGCCATTTATTCGTATAACCATAGAGTTATTTGAATAACCTCTGGCAGAAATGCCATGACCTTTGGTCTACATATAGGTTTATTCGAATAATGCCCTTGTTATTCGAATAAACTTGGGTTCTCTATTTAAGCCCACACCGCGTATCTCATACCCACCTTTTCATTTTCCCTATCACTCTCTGTCTCTTTATTCTCTCTGAAATGATTTGGCCCTCAACTCCCTCCGTGATCCACCATTTTTCTTCCTCCTCCTCCTCCTCCTCCTCTCTCTCTCTCTCTCTCTCTCTCTCTCCACCATTGTTCTCCATCATTTCCTCCACCCACACCTTTCCCTTCACCATGGCCTCCTTTTCTTCCAGGGCAAAAACGTCCCCGTATGAAGACAATCCCCTACAACAACCCTTTAGACATGTGCAGGTTTTCCTCTAACCAGGAGCAATGTGGTCGCTTTATTACTCACTTCTGGGAGTGCAACCTTGTGCAACCCAAGTATCTTGATCTACCTTTTTTTTAGAAGGATAACGTTTTTTATTTTGTAAACCCCTTGCATAATCAAGGCATTCTCTGGCTCTGCTCTCACCAGGCAGTTCTCTACCCTGCATTGGTGAAGATGTTTTACTACAACCTGGCAATTAATGGTCAGGACCTCCACTCTGAAGTCTGTGATCAATACATGGTCTTTACCCCTCAGGACTAAGAAGTGCTTCTTGGTTTACAGTTCATTGGCATGCCCATTGAAGAAGAAGACAGCCCTCTTATCTTGGAGTTCAACAAAAATTAGGCTATTGAAGATTTGTTGAAACCTAGGCTAGCCTTGCCAGATAAAGATGTCAAAGGAGGCATGTTGAAAAGCCAAGATAGGCTCTTGCATTATGCTTTTGCTCATGTCTTGGCCCCTCGAGGCGGGAAATATGCCTACCTGAGTAAAGATGACATTTTCTATCAGATCAATTAGCCCGTCTTCATCATGAAGCATATGATGAAGGCAAAGGGCAAGGAAAAGTCTGACTTGCCTTATGGCATAATCATCACAACCCTTCTCAGTAAATATCATCAGGTTTTGGAAACTGAGCGCATAATCGCATTGACTCATCACAACATCTTTGATTCGTATGCTCTGCGCAAAATGGAAATGATCAAGACTGACGAAGGCTAGGTGTACCCAGGTGAAGTTGGTGATGATGAGAATGACCCCAAAGACCTCCCTATTGCAACTACTGCTGATGTTCCTATTGATCTTGTTCTTACTCTTGCTCTTGCTCCTATTACTAATGAGCATATCATGGCTACTCTGTTGGACCACAAAGCTTACATGGAGAACACCTTCTCCATTCTGTTTGACAAAATAGAAGGTGTTGAGCATGAATAGGCTGCCCTCTGAGCTTTGCTGTCTGACAAAGCACCTGACTCTCCACCTCCGCCACTGGTTGCATACTTCTAGGAGTTTTAGATCTTAGGATCTCAGTTTTGATCTTGTTTTGGCCTCCTGTTTTTATTCGTTGTACTTAAACCAACTGATTAATGAATATGTTGGTTTTGTTGGCCTATTACTTCTTGAATTTATTTTGGCTTTGCACAAATTACTTATGTATGAAATTCATTGCTTATCACTTGCCTTGTTCCTTTTATTTGACACTGAATAATTATGTCTTTACTAAGATGTACCCCCACCCTTTTACTCATGACAAAAAGGGGAGAAAAATTTGAGTTTATTTGAGAAAAGACAGGTAAAATTAAAAAGAGAAATTTGATTCCAAAAGTAAGGGGGAGCTGCACACATCTCTGATATACATATGTCACCTCTTAATATTAAATAGAAGGAGTAAGTTCTTAAATAAATATTTATGAATTGTAATTTATATGAACTAATTCTTTTCTCAATGCTAATTTGTCATCATCAAAAAAGGGGAGAATGTGATTGACTATGCGACATTGAAGAATGACTTTTGATGATAACAAACATGAAGATGATGGGAAGACCAAGTCCAAGATCTTCAAGAATGGTTTTAGGACTTAGAGTCTTGATAAGCCTATATTTTATAATCTTAAACCAAATGAATTATGGTGATTTGCTTGCATTTTATACTTTTCTCGTGCTTAATTGAGTGATTTGGCTACTATTTATAAGTTTGGGTTCGAATTTGGCTTAGTTGTATTTTTTAGCATTATGGCAATTTTACACAGTTTCTGTATTTTGGGTATAACTTGAGTTATAGACATCTAAAAATTATGAACTTTATCTTGTAGGAAAGCTAAGTGCAAAATCTACAACTTTGATGAATAGCTCTAGAGCTGAATCATATGTTTAGTGTGTCATATTAAACTTGGAAGTCAGAACAGAGGTGTTATCGCTAGAAGTTGAGTAATTTGCAAAGATTTGGCCATATCTTGAGCTACAGAGGTCGAAACGAAGTGATTCTAATGGCATTGGAAAGCTGAGACAAAACCCTTCAACTTTGATGAAGAGGCATAACCATGTGTCCAAGAGACACGACCGTGTCTAACTTGAAAAATGCTTCTGTCTGCTCACATGTCCATATCTAACTTTAATTAAGCTTTTATGTGGGAGACACGACCGTGTCTCTTGGACACACGGTCGTGTCTCTCCTGAACGTCAAAATTACGTTATTTTTTAAGCTCACACGATTATGTCGAAGGGAGACACGACCGTGTCTGTCCTCTTGACATGAAAAAAAGGAAGTTTTGCCCCCAAATCATTATAAATTGGGCAAAAACACCAAACCTAAAGGGACTTTTGGCTAAAGACTTATGTGACGGCAAGTTTTGTGAGGAGAAGCACAGGGATTCAGAGGCGAAGGCTTTGAAGGCAAGAGCAAGACTCTTTGAAGATCAACAGTTGAAGTTCTTTTCTCCATCTCCATTTTCCCATATTTTCTTTTTGTTTATCAATCATGGTTGTTGCTTTAATCCTTGTTCTTGTTTGTATTACAATTGTCATGAGCAGTTAAACCCTTTTCTAGGATTAGGATGAAACTCTCTATTTTCCTATTATCAATTATTAATTTGATTCTTTGTTAATGAAATTATTGTTCTTGATTCATTCTTGGTATGCTTAATACTTGTGATATATTGTGCGCCATATTTACATGATCTTAGGCTTTAGGTGAAAGATCGAAAGATGAAATCTAATTGCTTGATAATGCAAGAATTGAACTTAGAAATTGAGACCTAGACATATGCTTAAATCCTTTGAGGGTTAAAATTGTCATAAATCTTAATGGGTTGGAACTTGGATTAATTGCCATGAGAATGAGATTAGTGAAGTCTTAGCACATTTTTAGTACCAAGAAATTGGGGTTTAAATAATTTAGGACAAATCATCTTCAAGAACATAATTGAACATTAACAAAGATAGGATTACAATTTATCGTAGGGGGTAGTGTAGTGGATTCCGAGTCCTAGACCTTTAAATCTTTGTTAAATATCATCTTTTCTAGTTTCAATTGCTTTTATTCGCTTAAACAATAAAAAATTATCGTAAGAGTTAGTAGTCAACAGATTCTTGTGGGAACAATCTTATTTTACTTTTTGTACGATTCGTACGCTTGCGGAAAATTTGCAGGAAGTTTTTGGCGCAGTTGTTGGGGTCGCGTTGATATTAACACGAGCGACAATTTAGTTGATTTAAGCAATTTTTATTTTATTTCTATTTTTTTATCTTATTTTTATTTTAACTTTTATTTATTTTTCTTTGAATTTTTAGGTGTTGTTTCTTTCTTATGCATAGAATGAGGAGTCAAGGAGATCTTATTATCCCCGTTGATCTTGACATCAAGAGGACACTTCGTGATATTAGAAGAGAAAGAAGAACATAGAGATTTGAGGAAGATAACATGGCAGACAATACTAACCAAGTCGCTAATCTAGAGCGAAAGTTGAGGGATTATGGAACTCCAAATGCTAATGCTCGTCAGTCTTCTATTGTTAGACCACAGATAGAAGCCAACAACTTTGAAATTAAGACATCATTGATCCAAATGGTCCAACAATTGCAATTTAGTGGGTCACCAACTGAAGATCCAAATTTGCATTTGGATGAGTTCTTAGAGTTATGTGACACTATAAAGATTAGTGAGGTTTCAATGGATGATATACGGATCAGACTTTTTCCTTTTTCTCTTAGGCGGAAAGCCAAGAAGTGAATTCACTCAGAGGCCCCAAATTCACTCACCACCTAGAACTTGATGGAGCAGGCCTTCTTGGACAAGTATTACCCGATTGGAAAGACAATCAAGCTCTGCCAAGACATCACTACCTTTTCTCAAAAGGAAGATGAATCTCTTTATGAAGCATGGGAGAGGTATAATAATCTTATTTGTCAATGTCCACATCATGGCCTACAGGATTTTATTGTCATCCAAACATTCTATGTTGGGTTATCTTTCTCTACAAAAGCAACTCTTGATGCCGTAGCTGGTTGTGCTTTGATGGCTAAGACTCCTACAGAGGCAAGGGCCTTGATTAATGAAGTGGCTTCAAATATTTGTTTGTGGTCAAGTGAGAGATCAACTTCAAGGAAGCAAGCTGGAATGATAGAGCTTGACGTCATTACTATGTTGACTACAAAGTTTGACGCATTAGCTAAGTCACTTGAGAAGCTAAATGTCAATACTATCACTACTCCTAACATAACTTGTGACACATATGTAGGAGGACATTTGACTTCAGAATGCAATGCAATGGAAACATATTCTCAGGACCAATCTTTGGAGCAAGTGAATTATGTCCAAAATGGTAATTTCAAGGCTCAGGGGAATCCTTTCCCCAACTCATATAATCCCAGTAGGAGAGACCACCCAAATCTCTCATATGGAAACCAACAAAATAATGGGGCCCACCCGAATTCCAACAAGCTCAACAATCTTTTCAGGGTGCAAAGTCTAATTTAGAATCTCTCATGAAGAATTTTATAATCACTCAAAAGAAGCATAATCAAGCCATTCAAGCTCAAGTGCAACATCATGGGGAGTCCATTAAGCAAATCCATACTCGCCTAGATCAAATGGCCACTCATTCTAAGATGCTTAAAACTCAAATAGCCTAATAAGCAAGCTTGTTCAACATGGTTCAACGGAAAATCCCAAGTCAACCGGAGATTAACCTAAGGGAGCAAGCTAATGCAATTTTCTTAAGAAGTGGTAATCAATTTGAAAGCCCCACAAAGGAAGAAAAGCTTGAAGATAAGGAAACCCATGAAAAAGAGGAGAAGTAAGAGAAGAGCAAGGACAAAGCAAAAGATGAAGAAAGTACTAAAAAGTATATTCCTCCACCAGCATATGTTCCACCTTTGCCCTTCCTTCAAAAGTATCAAAGGGCAAAGCTTGATCATCAATTTGAAAAATTTTTGGAGGTACTTAAGAAGCTTTACATAAACATTCCTTTTACGGAAGTGCTTTCCCAAATGCCCTTTTATGCTAAGTTCTTGAAAGAGATCCTCTCTAATAAGAGGAAGCTTAAGGATTATGAAATTATTGCTTTGACTGAAAAATGCAGTGCAATCATTAAAAACAAGCTTCCTCCTAAGCTTAAGGATCCAGGTAGCTTTTCAATTTCATCTTCAATTGGGGACATGCATATCAACAAGGTTTTGTGTGATCTTAGGATAAGTGTGAGTTTGATGCCACTTTCTTTTTATGAGAAGCTTGATATTGGGGAGCTCAAACCAACCACCATCTCTCTTCAATTGGCTGATAGGTCAATCAAACATCATATTAGCATATTAGAGAATGTACCATTGAAGGTGGGAAAGTTTTATATATCGGTCGATTTTGTTGTGCTTGACATGGAGGTAGATGTTCAAATTCCAATCATACTTGAGCGTCTATTCCTCACCACTAGAAGAGCCATAATTGATGTCCATGAAGGGAAATTGACTTTGCGATTGAATAATGACGAAGTAGTCTTTAATGTTTTTAATTCTAAAAAAAATCATGGTCCTTTAATTCATGTAATCGCATAGATGCTAATGATGTTATGGATAATGTTGTGCTTTCAAATATGCAGGAATCTGTGATTGATTATTTGCCAGAGAAGACCTTGCCCAAGGTTGCTACAAACTTTGAGAATGTCCAGCTTTGCAAGAAGAAACCAAAGAAGCTGAATGACAAGTGTATCAAGCAGCGTGAGTTTAAGATTAGGGATAAAATTCTTGTTTGTAACTCACCTCTTCATCCTCTTCATGGTAAGTTTTGTTCAAAAGCATATGGACCACATAAGATTGTTCGGGTCTTATCGTACAATGTGCTTGAGGTGAACAAAGAATGCCATAAGACATTCATGATAAATGGCCAGATAATGAAATACTATGAAGAAGGAGTGGGGACTGAGCACCATTTCATTGACATCACTTGTGCATAGAACCAGCCCATCATCAAGCTAATGACTATAACTTAGCGCTTCTTTGGAGACAACCCAAAATTTTCTCTCTTTTTCTTTATTCACTTATTTTTTATTTTGTTCTTATCTTGGTATTACCTATTTTATTGATTAACATTTTTTTCTGTTTTTGTTTCATAGTTAGCTATTGATTGAGTTGGCTTAGGTGCCTCCATAAATTATAAGCCTTTGTAAGGGGATGTATATAGCTGTCGGCCTCCAAAAAGATTTTCTTTTCTTTTCTTTCCTTTAGTTTCTTTATTTTTGCAATTAATTCTTGCATTTTGTTTTTTCAACTTTTGCTTTGTTTTTCTTGTGTAGTTTTAGACCATGTGTCGCCACTCATACAGACCAGATGTTTGAGTTCATGGCTACACTCCTCCCTCTCCCAACACCTTCGTGATCTCGCGTTTCCATTTTCAGGGAAGTTTCGTTGTCTTTTATTCTGTTATCTTTCTTATTTAAACATTGAGGACAATGTTTATTTTAAGCGTAAGGGGGAAATCAATGAACACTTGAGTATTTCATCGAATCAAGATAGAATTATGTGTTAATTTCTTGATTAATTCTAAGCTGATTGAGATATGTTTGAGAGGAAAATCCACTACTCATGAACTAATTTTGTTTGTGCAAGGTAATTTTTTTTCAATTGAGTATTGAAACATTTAGCATCTAATTCAAAATTTAGTCATGCCTGTTTGTATTTGATTTCTTTATTAACATTAGCCAGAAAGTGGAGTTTTGAGCTTTAATCCTATTTTTCCTTCTAGAGTGAGATTTCTCTTGATTTATGTGGGCTAGAACTTGCTTTGATATCTTGTTGAGACTTTAATGATTCACATACAAACTTGAACATGATTAAGATAATTAGGCTAAATTTTTTCTTGACTTCTAGAGTTGCATTGTTAAAATAATCTTTTAGTTGCCACATTTGAACTTGAAATTGATTTCTTTGGATACCTATTTGAATAATCAAGTTGGATTCTTTAGAGCAATTGATGTGTTAATTGAGTAGTCAAGGGTTGCTTTTGTCGTCAAGGTTTAAAAAAAAAGAAAAAAAAAGGAATGGAAAAAGAAGAAAAAAAAAGATTGTGGTGAAGAATAATGAGAATATTTGGTTGAAAGTGAGAATTGGTTATACTCTTGTGCATTATGTTCTATTGTTCATCTTTTCAACCTGATTCTATTTTGTATCAATTTATCCATGAACATTCTTTATCCTTCTTTTTAATCTTTTTCCTACCTTTCATTATACCATTGGCCCCGTTATAACCAAAGGAAGTCCTTTTGATTCTAGTGTTGTATGTGAACTTGGAAGTAGAGATGAGATTGACAACCAAGCTTATGGTAATGTATTTTTCAAGAGAAATTTGAGTTATCTCTTTGTCCTTAAACACTTGAGCAATAAAAAGATAAGTGATCTCAAATTGTTGGAAAAGAGAAAATGTGCAAGTTAGACTCAAACCTCTAATTATATTAAGTGATAAACTATCTTGTTTGATTGGATTTGATTGCTGAGCTTAATTGAATTTTTAAATTGTGAAATTTCCCTTGATTTGTGTTTCTTGATATTAAGTTTAATCTTGTTTTTGATTCATATTCTTTGCTTGAGGACAAGCAAAGTTCAAGTGTGGGGGAATTTGATAAGTCTATATTTTATAGTCTTAAACTAGATGAATTATGGTGGTTTGCTTGCATTTTAGACCTATCTTGTGCTTAATCAAGTGATTTTGGCTATCATTTATAAGTTTGGGTTCAAATTGAGCTTAGTTGTATTTTTTAACATTGTGACAATTTTACACTGTTTCTGTATTTCAGGTATAACTTGAGTTATAGACATCTAACAATTATGAACTTTATCTTGTAGGAAAGCTAAGAGCAAAATCTACAACTTTGATGAGAGCTCCAGAGCTGAATCATATGTTTAGTGTGTCATATCAGGCTTGGAAGTCAGAACAGATGTGTTATCGCTGAAACCTGAGTAGTTTGCAAAGACTTGGCCATATCTTGAGTTACAGAGGTTGGAACAAGGTGATTCCGATAGCATTAGAAAGCTGAGACAAAAACCCTTCAACTTTGATGAAGAGACACGACCGTGTGTCCAAGAGATACAATCATGTCTAACTTGAAAAACGCTTTTGTCAAGCTCACACGTCACTGTCTAACTTCAAGGAAGCTTCTGTGTGGGAGACACGACTGTGTCTCTTGTACACACGATCGTGTCTCCCCTGAACGTTAAAATTACATTATTTTTTAAGCTCATACGGCCGTGTCGAAGGGAGACATGGTCGTGTCTATCCTCGTGACGTGAAAAAAAAAGAAGTTTTGCCCTCAAATCATTATAAATTGGGCAAAAACATCAAACCTAAAGGGACTTTTGGCTAGAGACTTGTGTGACGACAGGTTTTGAGAGGAGAAGCGCAAGGATTCAGAGGCGAAGGCTTTGAAGGCAAGAACAAGACTCTTTGAAGATCAGCCATTGAAGTTCTTTTCTCCATCTCCATATTCCCATCTTTTCTTTTTGTTTATCAATCATGGTTGTTTCTTTCATCCTTGTTCTTGTTTGTGTTACAATTGCCATGAGCAGCTAAATCCTTTTCTAGGATTAGGATGAAACTCTCTATTTCCCTATTATGAATTGTTAACTTAATTCTTTATTAATGAAATTATTGTTCTTGATTCATTCTTGGTATGCTTAATGCTTGTGATATGTTATATATTCAAATGATCTTAGGCTTTAGGTGAAGGATCGAAAAATAAAATCTAATTACTTGATAATCTAAAAATTGAACTTAGGAATTGAGACCTAGACATAGGCTTAAATCCTTCGAGGGTTAAACGATTGTCATAAATCTTAATGGGTTGGAACTTGGATTAATTACCATGAGAATGGGATTAGTGAAGTTTTAGTATATTTTCAGTGCCAAGAAATTGGGGTTTAAATAATTTAGGACAAACTCCTTCAAGAACATAATTGAACATTAATAAAGATAGGATTACAATTTATCGTAGGGGATAGTGTAGTAGATTCTGAGTCATAGGCCTTTAAATCTTTGTTAAATCTCATCTTTTCTAGTTTCAATTGTTTACTTTATTACTTTGCTTTTCATCTTAATTTGAATATAGCTTTCACTATTGTTTTTATTCTCTTAAACAATAAAAAATTAACATAAGAGTTAGTAGTCAACCGATCCTCGTGGGAACGATCTTATTTTACTATTTGTATGATCTGTGTGCTTGCAAAAAAATTATAAGAAGTTTTTGTTATATGGAGGTCTTAGGAAATCTCATTGGGTTTAGAAGAAATAATAAAAATGTTTTCTCAATAAAACCAATATTTTAAAATGGCTTTTGAAAATTGTCAAAAGGTTTTTGGGAAATTTGGAAACAAATCATCAAGTCTAAAAAATGTTTATAAAATGATTTTGAACAGCTTTATTCGAATAAAGCTCCCTTTATTCGAATAAACCATTCCAATTGATCTGCTCTCATAAGAGCTTATTCGAATAACTGAGAAGTTATTCGAATAACAATTTAAATTTTGGTTGCACGCCTATGTTATCAAAAAGGTTATTCGAATAGCACCATTGTTATTCGAATAGCACCATTGTTATTCGAATAGAGGCTTTTTCAGAATGCTTTTCTTAATTGAGTTATTCAAATAACTCATCAGTTATTCGAATAAGACCTGTTTTATAGAAAACTCTTTTTAACAGAGTTATTCGAATAATGTCTATGTTATTCGAATAACCCATATCAGAACTGGTTTTCACGTGTAATTTAAAAATGTGTTATTCAAATAAATGATTGGTTATTTGAATAAACACGTGATTCTGAAATGGAAAAAAATGACCATATTTGCATTTATTTCATGAATTAATTATACCAAACGACTCTTTTCTTCAAAGCTCTATAAATAGAGACCTTGGGTCATCTTTGAAAAGTGCCTAAACCTCTGAAAAATTTGCTGACTTGCTTTAATACGTGATTTATATTTTTACTCATTTTCTATGCTCTTTTTCGCTTAAACGTTGAGATATTCTAAAAGAGCTCTATTAATACTTCAAGTTGTATTATTTGCTCTTCAAGAGAGTCTCTATTCTTCTATTCTGCTCTGTTGTAAAAGGGGTGCGTTATCCCTCTAAGATTTATGTACAGGTGAGGTATCCCCGAATTTTGAGGCTTTAGCACAAGGGTTCAGTTTCCCTGCATGTGAAAAGTGCTCTTAGTTGTAACGGTTGCAAGTACCTGTTTAAGCTTGTATTAATAGTGAAAAATCTCACATAGTTTTCGAGGGCTAGACGTAGGCCACAAGTGGTTGGTGGCTAAACCAGGATAAATATTGTGCCTACTCTTCTTACCTTATCTCTTTAGCTTCTGCAATTTATTTACCGTTATTATCTGCTTATTTTTTCCGTGTTCTTGCTTTTAATCCTCTCTTTAATTCACCTCTTTAATGAATAGCTTCTATGTAATTTGTTTTAAAAAGTTTTATATACTCAATTCACCCCCTCCTCTTGAGTATTGGAAGCCACTTGGTAATATTAATGAAATTGAACAAGTTTATTTCTAATGTCCTTTTCATACCAAGTCCTTTGGTAAAGATTTTGTACAAAGATTTCTTGTTATAAGGACTTTTTGATAAATTCTTTGAAAACCTTGATTCTCTTGAGACTTTCTCAAAGTGAACTTAGATTTTTCACTGAGATTAGCGTTGATAGTCTGGGAGTCTTCTAAACTGTACCTTGATACACTTAGATGAAATATTAGTAGCATAAGATTCTAAGTTTAAGTTTGTTGATCATCAAAACTCAAAAGGCTCTAAAGAGCTTAAGTAAGATTAAATGCTTTTGAAGGGCTTTATAGCTTACAACTTGGTTTCCAAGTTAACTCAACAAGTTATTGAGTACGTGCATCAAGTTGCATGTTGGTAACTGTAATTGTTTTAAATATTTATGTACACCCTATACTAGTTGTTGCATTATTATTATGAACTGAGAACTATTGTTAATGATTGATTATGCTCTAAGTAGCTATTATGTTATGAAATATGAAAGGATGTGCATTATATAACTACTCATATAAGTATGCTTTCCCAATAAGAGGGTAAGAATGACCTTATCATAGAGATCAAGGGTGGGAATTCACCTTGCTAGGGATAGGTTCTAAGAATGGGCTAGCTCATGTCTGACAAGAAGACTATCTTATGGAGGTGAGTCATTCCCCATCAGAGGATAAAGGTTGACTCACAAGAAAGAGAAAGAAAAAGGAATAACATAAAAGTTGTTTGAATAGCCAGATCATTGCATCTCATTTTGCATAGGCACTCTTTTATAATACTGATGATATATTGTGATTTTGATCATATAAAGAAAACTAGTTAAAAATGGACCTTTGCCTCATGATAAATAATATGTTTTCAACTTATATCTGTTAACTACTTTTCAATTTGAGGCAGTTGGATTTATTATGATGACACTTCATATAGTTTACTTTAATAATGTATAGTGGAAGGCCCTAAGGGCTAGTATCTTTTATTCATGGTTGTATATATGTGTACTGATGCTAGAGATAGAGTTCTAACAGTCAGGACTCACTTTGAGATAATAGATACACTCTTTAGAATTGATTTTTATTGCACGCTTGTCGAGGGCTTTTGGCTTAGCTCACCTTGAGAGCTAAAGAACCTATGTTTAAGATAAAAATGAAAGTTAAACATTAAGGCAATCAGACAAACTATGTAAAAAATTAAATAATGCTAAAGTAAAAGATTGTTTAAAACAAGCTAGGAATTTATGTAAGCTGGTAAAGGAACTTAGAAACTTTATCCAATCTAGTTTGCCTTGAGGAGCATAAGGTAGGCTATTTAGGGCAAGGGGCATCACAACAGTGTTGAAGCTATCGAATGAAAGTAACATTGATGTTGCCTAGGTATTGAAGAAATGCTTAATTATAGTTATGAAAAGATCAGTCAAAGAAGCAATCTTGGTAGTTAAAAGCTACCTAATTCAGGATAGTACTGATGCTATCTTAGTATTTTGGCAATATTAATGATGTCAAACATGAAATTAAATGGTATTATTGAAGTTACCATAAGGTCGATCGGCCAATACATATAGTCGACACCAATATATTGGAGTCTAAATTGTAATAGTGCATAGGAGCGCCGGAGTGTGGAGGTTGTTCCCATCATTAAAGTCTGAGTGTGGGACTGAGCCTTCCAAATGATAAAGAAAAAAAATGCTTAGTTTCATTGGAAAAACCAATGTAAATATCATATTGACTTTTATCTTGCCCAACTTCTAAGGATAGATAGAAAAGTTTAGAGAAAGTGACTTTCTGAAATTCTCTCCTTTCTAAAGCTGCACAAGGCGCCCCCACCCCCAAAACAAAGCCCCACCCCTCTTTTCCCCCCTTTAATGAAAGACCCTCGCCTGCACCGCTTCCTATTCATTTTTGGGTCAGGCCCCAAAGGCCTTTTTTTTTTCTCAAGAGGTGATTTCGAGAATCAACTAACCGAGAAATCCGTGGCCCAAGTGACTCACAGCCTCCCTCTCACCCAAATAAATTAAATGGGATGAATTAAATTTAAAAAAAAAAGCCTTTTGATTTATTCGTGGCGTAATGAAACCAAATTCTTTCAAGGCAAAAGGGGGGCTTACTTACTTTACTTTTCCTAACGCTGAGTCATGCTATTCAAATTTAGCTATACTAATGAAATAGAAAAAATTTTCAAATGATATGGACCCCTAAGAGATGGATGAGAACCTCCAATTGCTTAGGGGTTGCACTCTGTCCTGCTTGGTGGATGAAATCTTATCTCCTTTTAGAATTCTTTCTCCCACACACCTTTGCTCTCTTTCACCGAAGAGGAAAGAAGAATCTTCTAAGCGAACAGAGACCTAAATTTCTATTAGATTCATTCCTAAGCTTGCTTTGTTGTAGTAAGATGATCATTTCGAGAGTGCTGGAGAGACGAGAAAATGGTAAAAGCCCCTTTGATTTGGTCACTGAGCAGTCGAATGACTTTTCCATAACCTAGGATGACCTCTTCAACGCTCGCTTCTTTCATAATGGAAGAAAGAAAGGATACTATAAATAATGGATTATTTATAAGAGTAAGTAGGGCCCCAAAATGAAAACAATGTGGGGTAACTAGAGTTGTCACAATAAGAAAGAGAAAAAAATGACTATAAAGAACTAATGAATCTTTCTTCTTAAACAACCTATATCCTCAACATTTAATCAACAATTGATAGATTATCTATCCCCGAGCAATCTTAGTTATTAGTGGGGCTTTGATTCGTTAACTGGTATTTGTTTAATCATTCAAATAGTGACTTGCCTTTTTTTAGCTATACATTACACACCTCATGTGGATCTAGCTTTCAACAATGTAGAACACGTTATGAGATATGTTGAAAGAAAAATAATCATCCTACACCCCTTTTAGGGATTTAGGTACTATTCACACCATTTTCAATAGATGTGATTGAGTGAGAAAAAGTGATAGGAAAATGTATGTATAATGAATGATATTAGATGGGGTATGAAAATAGGTGTATATACTGTTTAATGTAAGAATATAAGAGTTGATGTTGAAAAGGGCTAGTTACTCCATTATATGCATACTAATGGGGCAAGTATGTTTCTCATTTTAGTTCACCTTCATATTTTATGTGGTCTATATCATGCGAGTTATAGTAGTCCTAGGAAATTTGTTCAGTGTCTCAGAGTTTTAATCTTCCTATTAATGATTGTGACAAGTTTTACAAGATACATACCACCTTAGGGTCATATGAGCTTTTGGGGAGCTACAGTAATTACAAGCTTATCTAGCGCCATACCTATAGTAGGAGATACCATAGTGACTTGGCTTTGGGGTGGTTTTTATATGGACAATGCCACCTTAAATATTTTTTTTAGTCTTCATCATTTACTCCCCTTTATTTTAGTAGAGGCAACAGTCTTCTTCATCTGGATACATTGCATCAATATGGATCAAATAATCCATTAGGTATATATTCAAAGATGGATCAAATTTCTTTTTACCCTTATTTTATGTAAAGGATCTAGTAGGTTAGGTAGCTTTTGTTATCTTTTTTATTTCAATTGGATTTTTTATGCTCATAATTTTTTGGGGCATCCTGACAATTATATACATGCTAATCTGAAGCCCACCCTACCTCATATTGTGTTGGAATGGTATTTCTTACCGATCCATGCCATTCTTTGTAGTATACCTGACAAATCAGGTGGTGTAGCTAGATAACTTCATAAAATGTAGTTAATTGTGCCTTACATCTATGCTCTATTGATTGCTTAGTCCTTATTCTTAGGCATACTTGAGAGATTTTAGGCTTATATTTGTCAAATGTAATGTGAATACCTTCATATATGTTATTGAGAAAATTGTGCATATTCTTTGACCGATTAAGTGGATTTATAACTTATATTTGACTTGGTGATTTCTCTAATATAGGATGGGCTCAAAAGAGATGAATTGATACAAGCCAAGGCCCAACATTAGAGGATAAAACCAAGGAAGCATTCCAGCAAAACACGCTGCGATGCTGGGTATGTCACACCGCGACATGATGCGCATCACTTGATGTTAGTACTTACACCTAAGGCATGCATGTCGCGGCATAAGGAAGTGCACGCCACGGCATGAGGCGCAAAAACTGAACCTACAATAGATTTTTATCAAATTTTCTAGGGATGGTCATTTAGGGTTTAGAGAAGCTATGCTGGTTCTTTGTTTCTGAGGTTGAAGGAGGCTTAGGGAGTCAAGGTTGGAGGCTATCTTCCTCATAGAGGGAGATTCAAGTATCAATGATAACATCCATAAGCCTTTCCTCCTTTCTCCTTTTGTTTTCTTCTCTTCTCTAATTTTGATCATGGATTTTTGTATTGTATTTTTTGTGTTCAATGTTTAGCCAAAACTGTATTTAGGGAACTCTTTAAATCCTTTTATGATATTAATGATTTTGCCTCTTCTTTGAGTTTATATCTATGCTTGGTTTTGTTCAATCATATTATGCTTAATGTTCTTGAGTGCCTGATCAACATTTAAGTGATTTGTTGTAATTTGATGAGCCTAGACACAGGGATTTGGATTTGAGATCATAGGTATGGTTGATGCATATTCGACTTCATTCTTATGGCGGGGATAAGTTGATTCGCTAACAGGATAAAAATATACCTCTTAGCCATGTATTATGTGTGTTTGAGAATAGATCATTCATTAGTGGATTTCACTTTGGTTCTCATGAACGCATAGTGAGCTAGGTAAAGAAAGTTAGGGTTAACTGACCTAGACATAGGCTTTTAACTAAAGTAGATTCTCAAGCTAACCTAATTAGTGTATTCATGTAGATGAAAAGGATTGCATATCATTGATTGAAGTAAGAGGTGAAGAAGGATTCCCCAAACTCTAGCCATTATCTTTATTACTTTCCCTAGTCTTTAGTTTATATCCTTTTTCCCTATTTTTATGTTCATGAATAGAATTACTTAAGCTATTGGTTAATATTTAGCATTGGAAATAACCTTATCCTCGTGGGAATGATATCTTACTCTTCACTGTATTACTTGTTCAGCCCGTGCACTTGCGGTCTCAAAAGGGACAAACAAGTTTTTGGAGCTGTTGTCGGGGATAAGACTTTATTTCTATATTGCTAATATTGACAATGAGTTTATGTAGTTCTAATTCAAGTTTTATTTTAGTTCAATTCAATAAGTCCATTTGGACAAGCTATGCTCTTTTAGTTTTTATGTTTGTTGTTG
Organism: Ormosia emarginata; assembly: GCA_029884605.1. Classification (NCBI taxonomy): domain Eukaryota; kingdom Viridiplantae; phylum Streptophyta; class Magnoliopsida; order Fabales; family Fabaceae; genus Ormosia; species Ormosia emarginata. The sequence continues at coordinate 929,774 of JAQQTP010000033.1, read as the reverse complement.
TTTTGCATAAATATGTAGTACGTTTGATTTTTATGGTTTTAATATGTTTTTGTTGTACATTCAGTAAATTAAGCTTTTAGGCAACTTTTGCAGGTGCTGGAAGCCACAATGAAGCAAATTTGGCTGCAACATGGAGTCTACTGCAGAATTCTACAGTCTGACCTCTCACGCCGTGACACGCCAAGCTTACGCCGCAGCATTCTCAGCTCTGTCTTATCAGGATTTTAAACCTAAGAGCTAGATGTCGCAATGCACCAATGCCACACCGCGGCATTCTGCTCTCAGATTATCAGGGTTTGAGACCCACTAGCTAGACTTCGCGGCGCACCCTAATTCACACTACGGCACAGCACCCTATTTTGCATTTTCTGTTTATTTTTCATGTTTTTCTTTATTTATTAATGCTCAGTTCTAATATGGCTGCTATTTTGAATGGCTCATGTACCCTATAGACCATGTACAATAAGAACATAACTTCATTTCGCTTTAGGGGAGTATCATTACATGTTTTTTCTACTTTAATGCTTAATGTATAACATGTTTTGATAGTTTATGTATGCAGTGTCACCATACTAACATGATTATATCTTGTTTTGGCTATTAGTGATGGGTTGTTGATAAAATTTTCAATTTTCAATGTTCTACACATGATGTTATGCATTCTTGAATCGAAAATGATGGATCTATTTGAATGCATGACATATTGCCAATTGCTACTATAGTTTGGTTATCCAATGATATAAATGGTTGCGCTTTGACCTCTGTTAGCAAAACCATATGTGATCTTAGAAGCATGTTGATGCAATCTAGTTTGTTTTTATGCATGATGTGTTTCCCACTTAGATACATATGTAACTTTGAAAATGATAAGAGTGCATGTCTACAGAAAGTTTATGGATGTACATGTAGAGTTTCAATTATCTTTGAAGTTATTTTTAAACTCTCTTAAGGCGTAATCCTAAGTTGTGCATGACTGAGGAAATGATTAGGGCATTATTTGGACCGATTGAGCCTTTCAAGCTTACCTTTACATGATAATATCCATAAGTCTCCTTTGAAGCTTTTTAATTGTTTGGCCTTATTTGTTTTTCATTACCATTGTGTTTGTTAACCTATTAACCATTATAATGCATGTGAAAATATTGCATTTTCTTCCTACCATCATTGTTTGTTGAGTACATGCTATGTTATTTCTTGAAGTGAGTTCAGTGATTAGGGGTATTATGTATGTCTATTACAAAAATGAGCCTAGAGGAACCAGATGCAGCAAAAGAAAAGAATTGCTTTGTATAAGTAGAAAAAGAGAAAAGAGACAAGCAAGGCAAATAAAAGAAAGAAGAAAAGTTAAAAAAAAAAAAAAGATAAGCATCGAATGGTTCTGGCAAGTTTTATTCTTTCACTGTTGAATACCCTGATAGTTTCACTTGGTCTTAAGACTTGAAATAGCATGTGTATGTTAGCTATGTTGATATAGCTTAGATTAGGAAAAAAGGTTATACACTAGGGTAAGGTTGAACTTTCAAATCTGGGGGCTTTGTTCCCAAAACTCCCTTCCTCCTCTCAATTCCTTACTCATCCTTTGAAAGCCAAAACATTTGCATAGAAAAATATCCTTATGATGCATGCTTTTTAACTTATGAAAAAATGACTTTCTATCCTCTTCTAGGGATTCTTACCCATATATATATATGGAGAAGGGAGATGAGTGTTCTAGTATTTTGCATTAATATGCTTATGCACCAAAAATCTTTTATAGCGTGAAGGCTCACAAAAAGAGATGGGAATAGAGGCATTCTAGCCCAACATACTTCGGTGAATGGGTCGAGAGAGATAGAGATGGGAATGGGATAAAGGAAGTCTAGTGAAAAGTTGAGTGGCTATTTAACCATTAAATCGGCTATAGAGGGTGGTTTTTATAAGCAGGTAAACTGATGATGACTAGTCAAAACTTAAGTAGGACAATCATCTCTCATCCCTTGTGTTCTCTCCCGTGAAGTGATTAATCCCTAAAATGGGCATGCAATCCCTATGGAAAAGCAAGTCTTCCAATTGGAGTCAATTTCCACCCTCTGATGATCCATTCCGCCCTTCCGTATAGCCAGAAAGGTATGGAATCTTATGGATTACTTTCCGTAGTTCTTCCACCCCCTCCTTTTTCACCTATCCCTTCACTCCCCAGGGATTCCGTACAGCTATACAATCACGGTTCATCGCTCGGAGGGAGGGAATAGAAGCAAGCATTTTCCGTTCAGTCGGTAATGAATCAATACGCAGGGAAACTTTCTTCCATGGGAATGGCAAGTCTCGGACAGGCTCATATTGGTTGGGTATGCTCTTTCCATAGGCGACTTTCCAGAAGGTCTTCAAGGTGGATATGCTCTTCTTCTCAGAAAGACCATCGAAGAAGATTCATAATTCACACAAATTTTTGACGTCCGCTGTCCTCAAAAAGATATTTATAGCGAGCAGCACTACTAATAATTCTCCTAAAAAAGTTTTGACAATGCTTAACTCTAAAGCTCACATGACAAGCATATGACTTTCTAGAAGATCTTAAGTTACAAAATGCAAGTTATAGGCTCCCACGATTGGTGGGGGGGTTATCCCCACTACTTCCTATTTTGATGCATGAAGCACTCTATGAAGACATGAAAATAACTGGTATTATTGAAGTTACCATAAAGTCAACATGCTAATAGATATGGTCGACACTAATATATTTGAGTCTAAATTGTAATGGTGTATAGCAATAATATTGATTCTGTTGAAGAAAACTCCACAATAGATTAAGTCCTTGGAACTAGTTCTACACAGTTGCATAACGATAATACTGATGTTATCGACAACAAGTTCTAACAATGCTTAACTTTAAAGTGCCCATGACAAGCATGTGACTTTCTAGAAGATCTTCAATTACAAAATGCAAGTTATAGGCCATAACCCATGATAGGGGGTTTATCCCCACTACTTCCCATTTTGATGCATGAAGCACTTAATGAAGACATGAATTTAAGTTATGCACTGATGGGAAAGAAGCAGTAACTACCGATTATAGGTGGCCAATCTAAACAAGCATCAGATTATACAGGATCATTGGGTGCTCAGAGCGGTAACATATTGGATCTATAAATAAGGGGTATTGGTAATATTGCAAAGGGTCCTGAACACACTACTTTCTCACTCGTAGCAGGAAGATGAGTTATCAATAGCCATCCTTTTCATTTTACTTTTCTAGATTATACTACTTTTTCTAGATTTTATCTTCAACGATAGGAGTAGCTTATAGCTCGCAGCTATTGTGCTTGTAATTATGTTGTAAGTGTGCTTCTTGAGCTCAATTTCAATTCTAATTTCACTTGTTCAATTAGCACATGTTACATTGCACTTGTTAATATTTGATGCATGTGTGAACACTGACACATATTCTTTTCATTGAATATCATTAGTATTAATGAGATGACAAATTACATAATTTAGAGAACTAGTCCATTAAAATTTTGCGAGTTTGATCCCTCTCTCCTCTTGAATGTCAAAGGATTGATGTTTTTGGGTTTTAGGCCATGTGTAAAATTGTCAACCATGTAAGACTCTGAAATTTTACCCTATAAACACCTATCTAAAAGAATGAGCTTGACATTGGGCTCCAAAGAGGCTGAACTAGTTTTGTTGTTAGAGATACCAGCCTAAGATAGCAAATCAAAAGCATATTTTCCTTGAAAGAGATTGTATCCATCATGTATGGAATTGACCTCAAGACTAAGAAAATAACTGAGAGAGCCAAAATCCTTCATTTTATAATGTTGGCTAAGATAGTTCTGTAACTTAGATATACAAATATTGTCATCTCCTATAATAATCATGTCATCAACATAAAGTAAGAGGAGAACAATGCCTCGATTAGTTCTTTGAGTAAACAAAGAAAAGTCATGCGAACTAGAATTAAAACCAAGATGAGCAATGGTAGAGCTGAATTTTGCAAACCAAGCTAGAGGAGCTTGTTAGACTATATAGTGTTCTTTTAAGATGACAAACTTTATGAGGTGGATGACAATACCTTATAGGAGGTTGTGTATATACTTATTCTTCTAAGTCACCATTGAAAAAGGTATTCGTAACATCCATTTGAAAGAGTTTCCACTATTTTATTGCATTAACAACTATAAAACATCGAGCAGATGTTAAGCGAGCTAGTAAAGAAAAAGTCTCTTCATAATCAATATCGTATTCCTATGTATACCCTTTAGCCATAAGTTGTTCCTTATAGCGTTCAATGGATCCATCTGAATGGGTTTTGATTTTGTAAATCTATTCGCAACCAACCGAAGCTTTGATAGAGGGAAGGTCAACTAAGTCCCAAGTGTGAGTTTTCTCTAAAGCATGAGTTTCTTCTGCCATTTCTTGTTAGGTCAGAACTAGCCTTATGATAGGAACGAGCTTCATGAACAGTCAAAATAGTAGATAAGCAATGAAAATCTTTAAGATGAGAAGAATGTGCTCTTACTCGATCAGAATGATGAACAATGGGGTGTCTATCAGGAGTATCAGGAACAGGGTCAACAAATGTTGTAGAATCATGGAAAATAGGCATCATTGGAGATGATGTGTTGAGCCTATCAGAGATTATTGGAGTGGAGTCAGGAGATAATTCACAAAATAAGTTAGTAAAGAAGGGAAAAGACGAGAAGAATGAGGTATGAAATTTGGACACTAAAGAGAACATCGTGTGTTCTCAAAAAGTAACATATCGAGAGACTTATAGCCGAATAGAGATTAGGTCCTGACAATGATAATCTTTTTGTTCAATTTCATAACCAAGAAAATAATACAATTGAGCTCATGGTTCTAATTTTGTGTATTCATGAGGTTGCAAAAGAACTAAACAAGCACATCCATAAACTTTTGAGTTAAATGTAATCAGTAGATTCACTGTACAATTTCTCAAAAGGAGAAATGTGATCCATAATGGAAGTAGGGAAACGATTTATGACATAAACCACTGCTAAAGCTGTTTCTCCCAAAAAATGTTTTGGGCATAGTGTAGAAAGGAGAGGGAAAAAAATAGAATCTAAGGTATGACAATGTTTGCTTTCTGCTCACCATTTTGTTCAGAGGTTCTAGGACAGGATTGTTGAACAAGAGTACCTTATTGGCGGAGGAAGGTGTAATAGAGTGTAGACTTTGTATTCTATAGCATTATCTGTCTGAAGAATTTTAATGGTGTTAGAGAATTGAGTTTTGATCATAGTAGCAAAATTAATGTAAACTTATGGTAATTTAGATTTGTGCTTGAGAAAATAGATCTAAGTAAAGTATGAATAATCATCAACAAAGAAAACAAAATATCTAGCACCACCCAAAGTAGAATGTGGAGTTGTACTCCAATATCGAAGTGTATTAATGCAAAAGGAGTATCGCAAGTAGAAGTATTGTTATTAAAAGGCAAACTAGTTATTTTACAAGTTTACAATGTGAACAATTAGAAGACTTAATTTAATTGCACCTAATTGACCACCATAAACTAAAGGGCAAAGTTTACTAAGCGAAGCATGCCCAAGACAAAGATGCCAATGATAAAAGGGGACTTTGTGGTGGTAGGAGAAAGTAGTTGTTGAGAAGGTATATGAAGGGAAGTGAGCCCAAATAATCATCAAACTTTGCACCTTGTTCCAAGAATCTGTCTCATCTGCGGATTTTGTACCTGAAAACCATTAGGGGGAGAAAATCATAGTAACTCCAAGATCACATAATTGTCTAATGGAAATAAGATTCAAGGCTAAATGAAGAACTAGGTATATGTTTGGAAGGCTGATATTACTAGAAGAAGCATGGCCAACATGGGTAGCTCTTATTTAGGAGCCATTTGCAATATGAATAATAGGAAGAGAATGACATGGTAATTTAGATGACATAATGGATGAGTTTGAGGTCGTATGATTAAAACATGTTGAATCAAATAACCAAGAGGAATTACCTAAGATGACAGGCAAGGCAGTAAAATGGGAGCTATTTGAAGATATAACTTGTTTAAGAAAGGATTCAAGATCATAAGGTTAAGGATAGGTGAAGTAGTTCCCTCAGAGTTAGCAACAGCAACAGAGGAAGATCCTACTTTGAAAATTAGCTTAGTCTAGGATGGAGGACCTTTGGGCCTAGGTGGTCGCTTGGAGCAGTTCTCAAGAATATGACCACATCCATGGCAATATATGCACTCAATAGTAAGGCAATTAGAGAGAACATGACCATACTATCAACAATGCCTACAAAAATTGGACCCTTGTTGTTTTACTAAGCCAAGCCAACTTTCTTCACAAAATAGTTCTTTTACAACGTCATCTAGTAAAGGATGACAATGTAAGAGAGATGCTCAGATAGGCTCATAATAAGAGTGAAGAGCCGTAAGAACTTGAATAATGAAGATTATCATCACTGATTTTGGCTTAAGATAGCTGATGCCAAATCAGTTGTACTTTTGCATAAAATCATTAGTTGATTGACCAAGTTCTTGCTGATGCTATGAAGAGTGATCCACAGTTGGCAGTAATGAGCAAGTCCACTTGTCTTGTACCTATTATTGGCTAAGAAATTCTAAATTTCTTTTGTAGTATCAAATTCAACAAATTGAATATATATAGATAGTACTAAAGTATTGTAAAACTAGGTGATAATTTAATGGTTTTTGTTGTCCTAATCTTCAAGCCTTTCAATGTACTTAGTGATTGGTTCATTTGCTTCTCGAGTAGGCTTAGGGATATCACCAATGATAATGCACCAAAGCTTTTTACCAATCAACAAACTTTTCATACTTTTAGTCTACATGTTGTAGTTTGTAACTTAATTGTTGGTTGTGGGCTAGCATCTTGCCTTGGCAAGGCCCAGGTGGAATCAGAGTCAAATTGAACCGTGACGCTTGCTGATGGGCTTAAGTAGAAAGAGTTGCGCTCTAACTAACAACTATAATTTTTGGCCTAGTAGTATGCACTTGATCCAACAAATGGTATTAGAGCCAAGGTCAAGGGTTCAATTCTCGAAAGGCATAAACTACTGGAGGTAGGTGTTGGGAAGGGCATTATCTGTTGTGGGTCAGCATCCTACCTTGGCAAGGCCCAAGTGGGGTCGGAGTTAGATTGAACTGTAGCACTTGCTAATGGGCTTAAGTAAAAGAATTGCGCTCTGACTAACAGTTATAGCTTTTGACCTAGTGGTAAGCACTCATTCCAACATTAATAATACCTATGGGTTGGTAGTTTTCATCCTTTTCCATAGCAAAATAGAATAAAAAGAGGCAAGACAAAGACAAGCAAAAAATGATGGTACGAATTCAAGGGAGTATTAGGCTGATTGTAAACAAGTCAAAGACACATTCAATTAGATAGGTGCTAATAAGGTGCTGATGGTGTTAATTTGATACGAACTGAGTGTAGCAAGAAGTGGGCAAAAGTAATGGCTATACAATAGGCAAAGAGGGATGAGAACCTATATAAGAGCTATTGGAAAAAAAAAAAGAACTAAAACTGATATGGGAATATCAGCCAACTAGAGACAAAATCAGATGCACAGTGTAACATCCTACAAGTCATTTTAGTGTAATTTAAAATTATTAATAGAATATTACGTGCTACGTTTATTATTTCTTATTTATTAAAATAATTTCAGCAATTTATTACGTAATGGAATTGAATTAATATTTAAACCAATTAGGTTGAAATTATTATTTATAGTTGTAAAACTATAAAAGTCACGTATTACTAGAATATAATTCTAATAAAATACAAATAGACAATTTATAGTAACACGCTAACTATATTTATATTTAATATTTACATCCGGTGTGCTAGTACATTTGTTTAGAATATTTACAAAATTCCAAAAGTTACAAAAAATTACAAAAAGAAGACATCTCAAATATCTGAATAAGTAAATGAGGTCAGTACATCAGTAGATAGTACACACCCACAATGTAGCCAAGTTAACTATATACATCTCTTTACAACCAAACGAAATTCTTTAGTAGCAAGACGAAACACAAAGTGAGCATCAATGTTAATCAATAGAGTGATGCATACCATCCTATTTCTCTGAACATAGTAGATAAGGGGTGATAATTTATAATTCTCAGTAGGAAAATCATACAATTAATAAAATCATTTATTTTGAACCATGTTATGTCTAGCTGCATTCACTACAGAAAATACTTCTCCATACAAAACATCATACATAATTATATAATAATACTTTAAAATAAAATTCTACATGTAATCAAACATAATAACATAGCTTAATCATCAAATTAATATAAAATCATTTCATATTCTATTCTACATTAATTTTCTCTTCTTGCTCACATGGCCAATAATATAACATATCATAGTTGAGATTTCAAACTTTTCAGGACGTCTCTTAGCTCAGTGGTCATTTCCAATCCAAGAATCCAATAAAAGTGACCCGTGTAAAACTTCCCATTAAGTTCCAAAGTGCCTTAGCTCCATGGACTTACCTTAATGGGTCCTAGAAGATATAATTTTCTATTAAGATTCCATTGTGCTCAAGGACAACTTAATTTCGCTATGCCCACGAGCCAATCTTAATAGACTTTAAAATCATTACATTAATTTCTCTTAAACATTGATGTCACATCTTTAGACTCAATGTCAATTAGAGAAATGTCACAACCTTGAATATCATTCTTTCACAATAACAACATCAATAATTCCTAAATTGTGATATTAACATAATCAATCATTCAAGACAATTTCCATTACTCAATCACAAAATATATCATCAACATATTCCACTTGATCACCTTTTATGGCATCAACCATTTAATCACAATTTCAACATCATTAAAATTCTATATTATTTATTTCTATAATTATATGCAGTATATCAACAAGCAAATTTAACTCTTATTACTATGATTGGCCGAAGTCACCATTTTGTGACAAAGAATATTTTCTTCTCATTCTCATCATTTCTAGATCACTTCTAGCATCAAGAGTCCATTTTTAGCATCAAATTCACATTAAATCAAAGTTTAGACCAAAATCCCCAAATTAGTTTGAATGAAACCCTAGTACTTGAATCTTTATTTCTTGACCATATTTTCTCAAAATTAACATCATCTTTATGATTCTTTCTCCGCCAACAACCTTATTCTTCAATAATCTTTCATAGAAACCCAAACAAAGTCTCAAGAGCACAATTTAAGTCTTACTAACCAAGGGTTCCAAACTAACAAAAATAGTCAAAAACAATACTTCTTGATCCAAAGGCATGGTGAAAAACATACTTAAACACTTTTAGAAACAAGAACAACTCAAGAAAAATTTAGAGAAAAGGTATGACTCCTTATGTAACACCCCAAAAAGTGTTTGTTTAATCATTAATGATCATTTTATAATATTCTTGATTTTTAGGAATTTTTCTGGAATTTTTCGGAAACGACGAATATTTTAATATATTCATTGTTTTGCATGCACACTGAGCAGAGACCTGCTGATGTCAGTGTAACACTCTGAAAATCATTTATTTTGTCATAAATAGTCATTTTCTAATATTTTTGATTTATGTGAATTCTTTCATAATTTTCCGGAAACGACGAATATTTTAATATATTCCTCATTTTGCGTGTATATTGAGCAGAGTCGGAAAAATGACTGTAATGCTTCAAAATTGGGAAATGACTAGACGAATAGTTGTTTTATAATATTTGTAATTTTTGAGAATTTTCTGAGAATTTTTCGAAAATGTTGAATATTTTAATATATTTCTCGTTTTACGTGTGCGCTGAGCGGAGCTAGAGAAACGAGATGTTTTCTCTGAGAACCTTGAACTATGGACACGTCGACGGGGGATCTTACTAAACTCGAGGTTGGACACAGTTTACGAGGTTTCACGATTTTTGAGAAATCTTAACAGATAAAAACAAAATAATACTGCGTAAAATTTATCTATTAGATTAATTAATACCGACTTCTGTCGACTGTAACTATTATCCATTCGATAATAGCATGTAATAAAAATCATATCACATTATCCTAATGTAATCTACTTTATATCTAATCAATTCACTTTAATTCAAATCTAATGTATTATAATCAAAGTTTCTTTGAGAAGCTTTGACCAACTAATGACCTCAATGCCCTTAGCTTCCCAGGGAAGCCAAAAATCCTCCCTCTTCTCTCTCTTCATGCACGGCTGGAGCAGCCCATTGTGGGGGAAAATTGATTTGCCTTTCATTAATTAATTACATCACATAATTTCAAAAATTCACCTAAAGCCCTTTCTCTCTCTACTTCCACTCATCTTCCTCATTTAGCATTTTCTCCTCCTTCTCTCTAGGAAGAGCTACAGCCAGCAGCCCCTTCTCACCCTCATCCATCACAAAAATTCCAACCAACACCATTTTCTTAATCCTCCCCACCTCCTAAACACTTCTCTTGCTTGTGGCAACTTGAAATTCCACCATTTTCACCATTTTCTTCAAGCTTCAAGCTTAGGGTTTTTGGGTAAGTTTCTTGACTCTTCCCTCCCTCTCTTCATTTTCATTTTCATGGTCCTCTTGGTGACCATCCATGCTTTATTTTTCAAGCATTGGTGTTATTTTAACTAAGTTGAAATTTCTAGGGTTTTAGTGGCACCCAATCTGAATTTGCAAGGAGTTTCTTGGAGGTTTCTCTTGAGTTCTTCACCTTGGTAAGAGGAAGACACTCCTCCTCAACCTCTATTAGCATCTAGGAACCTTGATTGTAATGGTTTGTGAGAAAACCCTAATGAGGGTTATTCTTTAATTTAGATGATTTATATGTTGCATGTTGATTTTATGATGTTTATGATATTGGATTAGTTGGTTTTATAAATTGATGTATTGGAATGGATTGGATGACTTGGAATGGAAGAAAATAAATTGGGGATACCTCTTGGAGGGTCATGGTTTTGAGTCCAAAAAAATGGGTTTCTTTGTGAACCATTGTAATAAGTGAGAGACTTAATTAATCAAGGGTGTAACATGCAATTGATGAATTGAGAAAAATTTGGAATTGAATCCCTAGGGAGGCCACGGCCTCTAGGGCCTTTTGAAACTTAATTATGTAATTTTGGTGACTTTGGAACCTAAGTAATTAAGTGACTAAAATCCTAGGTAATGGGATAGAAAATTTGCAAATTGGAAGAATTAAAAACAATTGGAGATTTCATAAATTTTAAAGAACCAAGAATAAGATTGTCATAAGACTTGGGTAATTTCAAGAGAGCAAGAACAAGAGAGTGTGAGATTCTAAGAACTTAAGATAATTTACCAAGAGTAAGAGAATGAATTACATTAGGGAAATCAAACTAATTATGAGAATCAAATTAAAGATGAACCTTGTAGGAAGGGCAAATTCTAAGTAAGGATTGATAATGGACCTCAAAAATGTATTATCCTAATTGATTTCAATAGTGTGTTATTGTGGGTCCATGTGAGTGACCAATGATGTGTTGATGTTTATCTTGGCCAATTGTGGCATATTATGGAATAGTATGTGATGTTGACTATACATGTTCATGCATAGAGTCTTATGCATTGTGAATGTCCTGTGGACTATTGTAAGGCCAAGTTGCCTAGGAGATTGAACACACCTTAGTGCGGGTGCGAGTAGACTAGTGTAGGTCGTTTTATGACCTTGGGGACGTCGGGGTGTGGGTCCTTCGCAATGGGCAATTGGTAGCTTTCCTGCCCGTGGGGCAAATCGATGCAAACGCACTGACGATTCAGACTGAGACACTATCCTTTATCGTGATCTAGCGTAGACTGTCTGTACAATGCCTGAATGTGCACGTGGGAAACTGCTGAGTTATAGCACTTTGGCCACGGCAGCCGAGTTGCAGACGTGTCTCCTGATCTTTCTCTCCGACTGTTTGAGTCTAGCTCCATGGAGTAGGATTTTGAGTACTGTGTGCATTTACATCATGAGATGTCATACCATCTGATAATTACTGCCTTATGTGAATTTGAACTATTTATTTATTAATATGACGACCGATTGCCTGGAACTGTTTACCTGCTTACTGATTGTACTTACTGCCTATTATTATTGTTATTATTTTTGGAATGCTATGTGGGGGTGATGCGCCGTATTGGTTTCTAGCTGCTATAATTGGTAATGATGGTAGGATGTCTTACCTCTTTCCTGTATTTCTATTATTTGCTGCTTGTGCGTATATTGTATTTATCGAAGACGACGGCAAGGAGGTTAGAGCTTCCGACTTTCCCGGCTTCTAGCCTGATAGAGATTAGCACCTACTAAGGAGCATCGAGGCACGCATACGCGGATTTCTGGGTGATGTGCGTCTGACCTTCCTTGGGGGGCCAGAGTGTTGGCACATCAACTTGAGTTCCGATCGCTGCGTCTATCTAGGAGACGTGTTGATTTCTTTAGCCTGGAGACATCATGAGGCGCCGATCTTCACCTGCTACGTCAGCCTACGCTTGGAGTTTTATCTGCCCATTTGGAAGATGTGGGGTGACCGTTACTACACCCCGCAGGAGGACTCTTTTGATTCCACTGCTCGGGCTCCTGCCCGTGGCTCTATGGTTTTGATGGAGGTTTCCTCGGATGAGGAGGACCCCACTGAGGATCCTGATACGGTCTCTCCTCCTCTTAGGGACTGATATTACTGGTAGCTGTTGATGGCTGCCAGTGTTTTATTCTGGGGGCCTGATATATTATTTTTGGTGGGTTGTATATTCTGATATCATGGGGATGTATATGTATGATCCTCTAGGGCAGGTATAGTTTTACTTTTTTGGAAATTTTCAGGCTTGTATCTAACGTACAGTTGTTATCTATTTAAATATATATATGCATGTTATTCAGAAGTGAGTTTTATTTCCTGTCTTACTCTTTACTGTTATTCATGTTTCGTCACTCCGTTTATTTTATTAATTAACAAAAAAAACATACCGCTTTTGCTCACGTACTAATGAATCAGACAAAATAACTTTAACTAAAATGAACCGGGTCTTAATTTCACGAATTCTATTTTTTGCATTTTCTTCTATTTGACAATGTGACGTTCCCTCCCAAAAAGGGATGTTACACCTTACCTCAATGTTAGATGAAATAAGATGAAAAAAGTGAGATTCTTGGCTTAATCACTTGGTGGATGAACTTGGAAACCTTTGATCCTTCTTGTTCCTTGGCTTTTCTTCTTTTTCTTCAATTTTTTCTTCTTTTCTCCTCCTTGGTTCTCTCTTGGCCGAAACTCCTAGTAGCTTCAAGTGTTCATCTTTTTTTTTTCTTTTCAATTCTTTTCCTTTTATATTTTCTAACCATCCAATGATAAATGTAACAAGTGTAATTTCTACAAACTTCTAACCAATGAAAAGCCTAACAAATGTCTATGTTTCTATTAGTTCATGGTTAGGTTATGATGACACTTAGTTACTCTAACCAAACTAACCTAACTTAGTTACTAATCTAGTTCCACAAACTAACTAAATTACTAACAAATTAGTTAGCTTAGTTACTTAGGGTTTAAAACTTTATTTTACTTAATTTGTTTTCTTAAATTTTCATTTAATGTATCTTATAAATGTTTTTAAGAAATTCCAACGCTCTAGAAATTCTTCTGTTAGTCTTTCAGATTCGCTGTAAATAAATAATTCAATTTGTACATAAAAATTTTTAATTCCACATACGTCTCTGATAACAATTTAATAAATTATATGTATGTCGTACGATTATAGAATACAAAATAAATATTGTCATATTTAATTTATAAGCGATATTACATTTCTCCCCTCCTATTCAAAAAATTTTGTCTTCAAGATTTACCTGGTTAAAATAACTCTAGATACTTCTGTTGCATTTCCTCTATCTTTTCTCAAGTTGTTTTTTCTGGTGTTAATCCGTCTCATAATACCTTGACTAAATGAATTGTTTTTCTTTTTAATTGTTTGTTAGAAGTGTCCAAAATCTGAACAAGTTTGATAAGATAGGTCAAGTCTTTTCTTAACTGTACTGGTTCACTGGATAGGATGTGAGAAGGATCTGAACAATATTTTCGAAGTTGAGATACATAGAAGATAACATGAAGATTTGACAGACTGGGTGGAAGAGCGATTTGGTAAGCTATTGAGCCTACTTTCTTGAGAATTTGAATGGACCTAGGAATCGAGGACTCAGTTTCTTAGATTTAAGTTCTCTGCTTATTCTAGTTATAGCAGAAATTTTCAAAAATACATGTTCTCCTTCTTGAAATTCTAGAGGTCTTCTTCTTTGATCAGCATAACTTTTCTGCTTACTTTGTGCAGTAAGCAGTTTATCCCTAATAAATTTTATTTTCTCTGAAGTTTATTGTACTATATCTGGCCCTAATAAATTTCTTCCTTCAACTCATACCACTATGATGGTGATGTATACCTCCTGCCACGTAGAGTTTCATAAGGTGTCATTTCAATACTAGAATGGTGACTGTTATTATATGCAAACTCTATCTATAGCAAATACTGATCCCAATTTCTTATCTGCTCCAAGACACAAGCTCTCAACATATTCTCTAGTGTTTGAATGATCCTTTCAATTTATCCATCAGTTTAGGGATGGTAGGTTGTATTAAAACAAAGTTTAGTGCCTATTGCTTTTTGTAGTGTTCCCTAAAAATCTAAAGGTAAACCTAGAGTCCCTATCAGATATGATACTAGAAGGAATATCATGTAATATGACAATCTCATTAATGTACATTTGAGCCAGTCTATCTAATGAATAAGTAGCCTTGATTGCTAAAAAGTGAGTTGTTTTGGTTAATCTATCTACAATGACCTAAATAGCATCATGTCCAGAAGAAGTTTGTGGCAATCCCATCACTAAATCCATTGCCACAACAGTAGTTTGTGGCATCATGTCCAAAAGAAGTTTGTGGCAATCCCATCACTAAGTTTGTGTCATGATTTATCTTAAATTTTTGACATGTTAAACACCTAGCTACAAATCTTACAATTTCCTCTTTCATCTTAGGCCACCAGAAAATTTTCTTAAGATCTTGATACATTTTAGTGGTTCCTGGATGAATAGTATATTTACTACAATGAACTTCCTCCAATATTTGATTTTTCAATTCTTTATTATCTGGAACACATAATCTGTCTCTGTACATCGCAGTCCCATCATTTGTTACTTGGAATTCCCTTTGTTTTCCTTGAGTAACCTGATCTTTGATCATTTGCAAAAATTGATCAGTGTTCTATTTCTACCTAACTTGTGATTTAATTTCACTAACTATTTCTGTTTGACTCATGCATAAAATTTTAAGTTATAGAGTTATTGAGAGATTCAAATCTCGAAATTTCTCTAACAACTCAAACTCTTGAATCCTCAGGTAAGATATATGTAGTAACTTTGTACTAAGGGCATCAACTACCATATTAGCTTTTCTTGGGTCATATTTCAATTCAAAATCATAATCTTTTAAAAATTCTACCCACCTTCTTTGCCTTATGTTAAGTTCCTTCTAGTCAAAAAGATATTTCAAACTCTTATGATCACTGAATACTTCAAATTTAACTCCATATAAATAATGTCTCCATATTAATTTTCAAAGTAAAAGTCACTGCTGCTAATTCTAAATCATGGGTTGGGTAGTTTTTTTCGTGTGGTCTCAATTGTCTTAAAGCATAAGATACTACTCTTTCATTTTGCATTAACACATCCTAGACCCTTCTTAGATGCTCACTATATATTGTAAATTTTTCCTTAGGGTCAGGGATAATCAATACAAGAGTAGTTAACCTGACTTTTAATTCTCGAAAATAATTTTCACATTCATATGTCCACTCAAAAGGCTTTTCTTTCCTAGTTAAGATAGTTAAAGGTAACACTAATTGAGAAAACTCTTTAATGAATCTTCTATAATATCCGGATAATCCTAGAAAACTTATGATTTTAGTGATAGTTATTGGTCTCTCCCATTGCATCACTGCTTCCACTTTACTAGGATCAACTGAAACTCCTCCTGGTGATATTACTTATCCTAGAAATTTACTTCTTAAAGCTAGAATTCACATTTTTCTAACTCAGCAAACAATTGTTTTTCTTTTAAGATTTGAAGGACTTGTCTAAGATGTTGTTCATGCTTTTTTGTTGTTTTTGAATATATGAGAATATCATCTATGAAGACAACCACAAATTAGTCCAAATATGGTCAAAAAATATGATTCATGTAATCCATAAATATTGTTGAGGCATTGGTCAATCCAAAAGGCATGACTAGATATTCATAGTGTCCATATCTAGTTCTAAAAGTAGTTTTAGGAATGTCCTCTAGCTTAATCCTAATTTGATAGTATCCTGATATCAAATCTCTCTTAGAAAATATTGATGCTCCCCTACGTTGATCCAATAAATCATCAATTCTTGAAAGTGAGTATTTATTTTTAATGGTCACTTTATTCAATTGTCTATAATCCACATACAACCTTAAACTTTCATCCTTCTTCTTTACAAAGAGCGCAGGGCCTCCTTAAGGTGACACACTAGGCCTAATAAATTTTTTTAGCCATGAGTTCCTCGATTTGCCTTTTAAGTTCACATAACTCTAATGGGGACATTCTATATGGTGCTATTGAGATAGGACCTATTCCCGGTATCAAGTCAAAAGAGAAAGAGATTTCCCTTCCAGGAGGTAAATCATTTATTTCTGAGGCAAAAATTTTTGGAAATTCTCTCACTACATGGATAGTTTCTAATTTTTATTGTTCCTCTAAATTTAAAGAAAAGAAGAGAACAAATGCTTGTGCACTTTCTTTCAAATATTCCCTAACTTGAATAGCAGGGCAATACACAGACTCATTCTCAATAGATTTAGACACAGAAGTTTCAACAAAATTCACAGATTTCTCAGAACAATTGAGAACAACTTAATTTTTTAGACATCTAGTCCATTCCAACAACAATGCTAGTTTTTTTTCATTTTTCCTTAATTAAGACTTAGTTCATAGATTCTAGTTGTCATTTAAAAAGTTGATCATTATCTATCTCATCTCCACAACATCTCATTCACTAGTTAAATTTTTCTACACAAACAAGATAACATTAAGAGTATCTTGGAACAAGTTCATCATGCAAAATTTGTTCTATGGTACTCAATTAATTTGGTTCTATTAGGGTAGTATCCATTCACCTACATCTAAACCAACTTGGTGATAATATAAGCCAAATCACAGTTCAGACAAATCCCATCAAGAAATTACTATTATTCAAGTATGCTAAACATCTAAGAATTGAGACAACTATGGCAGCAAGCAATCCTATCATATTAACAAAAATTATAGCAGCTTGTCAAGCACATCTTCACCAAATTTCATATAGAACAGAACAACAAACTCATTTAAGTTATATCCAAAGTCAGCCTCACTTCAAGCACAACAAGACCAAACATTGGTAGCAAACCAAATCCACAATTAACAAATAATGTTCTACTTAAATAGGAGATGGTAACATATACAGAACATAACAATCATACTTGAAAGATCACAAAACAATCTAAACACAAGTACATTTAATTAAATTACATAATTTACAATCACAAAGAGTGAATAACTCCTAGTCAAACAATATAGTGATAAGTTTATTTATTTATTTATTTATTTATTTTTTATTATTATTATTATTATTATTATTATTATTATTCTTTTCGAGTGAATTCTTCTTCACTGTTTTATACATTTTTTTTATACCAGATAATTCTTAGTTACTAAAATCCTTACTACATTATTTACAATTTCCCAAGTTTTAACCACATATTGGTCTAGTATTTCGTCCTACCTTGACTGCAATATTGAGGTGATCAGTCTCAATATCACAACACTCATAGGTAAAATATCCATATTGTCACACATAAGCAAATATGTAAAAGTATAATTCTAGAAATATCTATCTAACCTATGCACCATGCATAGTAAAAATTTTGACCCATTACCCTAAGCACACCAAGACTATTGCTCTGATACCATAATATAACATCCAACTAATCATTTTATTATAATTTAATATTACTGATAGAATATTGCGTACTATGTTTATTATTTCTTATTTATTAAAATAAGTGCAGCAGTTTATTATGTAATGAAATTGAATTAATATTTAAACCAATTAGGTTGAAATTATTATTTATAGTTGTAAAACTATAAAACTCACGTATTACTAGAATATAATTCTAATAAAATACAAAGAAAAAATTTATAGTAACACGCTAACTACATTTATATTTAATATTTACATCTGACGTGTTAGTACATTTGTCTAAAATATTTACAAAACTCCAAAAGTTACAAAAAACTACAAAAAGAAGACATCTCAAATATCTGAATAAGTAAATGAGGCCAATACATTAGTAGACAGTATACACCCACAATGCAGCTAAGTCAGCTATATACATCTATTTATAACTAAACAAAATTCTTCAGTAGCAAGGCGAAACACAAAGTGAGCATCAATGTCAATCAATAGAGTGATGCAAGCCATCATGTTTCTCTAAACATAACAGATAAGGGGTGATAAATTTATAATTCTTAGTAGAGAAATCATACAATTAATAAAATCATTTATTTTGAACTATGCTATATCCAGCTGCATTCACTGCAAAAAATACTTTTCCATACAAAACATCATACATAATTATATAATAATATTTTAAAATTAAATTCTAAATATAATCAAACATAATAACATAACTTAGCCATCATATTAATATAAAATCATTTCACATTCTATTATACATTACTTTTCTCTTCTTGCTCACATGACCAATAACATAACATATCATAGTTAAGATCTCAAACTTTCTAAGGCGTCCCCTAGTTCAGTGATCATTGCCAATCTAAGAATCCAATAAAAGTGACACATGTAAGACTTCCCATTAAGTTCCATTGTGTCTTAGTCCCATGGACTTACCTTAATGTGTCCTAGAAGACATAACTTTCTATTAAGATTCCGCTGTGCTCAAGGACAATTTAATTCCTCTGTGTCCATAGACCAATCTTAATAGACTTTAAAATCATTATATTCTTTTCTCTTAAACATTGATGTCACATCTTTAGACTCAATGTCATTTAGTGAAATGTCACAACCTTAAATATCATTCTTTCACAAAAACAACATCAATAATTTATAATTTGTGATATTAACATAATCAATCATTCAAGACAATTTTTATTACTCAATCACAAAATATATCATCAATATATTCCACTTCATCATCTTTTATGGCATCAACCATTTAATCACAAATTCAACATCAATAAAATTCCATATTATTTATCTATAATTATAATAATTGTATGCAATATACTTCATCAACAAGCAAATTTAACTCTAATTACTATGCTTGGCCGAATTCACCATTTTGTCACGAAGAATATTTTCTTCTCATTCTCATCATTTCTAGATCACTTCTAGCATCAAGAGTCCATTTTTAGCATCAATTTCACATTAAATCAAAGTTTAGACTAAAATTCCCAAATTAGTTTGAATGAAACCCTAGTACTTGAATCTTTATTTCTTGACTATATTTTCTCAAATTAACATCATCCTTATGATTCTTGTGTTTGCTACGCAACAATGAAGATGTATTTTGATGATAACAAACATGAGGATGATGAGAAGACCAAGTCCAAGTATTTAAAGATTAGCTTTAGGACTTAGGATCTATCATGTATGGAGCTGTTAGTTAAATATCTCAAATGATCAAAGATTACCTAAACTAAAGGTTTTTAAAAGATCAAATGTTTTTAAAAGTTAAAAACAAGCATTTCGAAGCTTTTTGGAAAGGATTTTGAACTGTTTTTTAATCGAGGTATTCGAATACCTCAATTTGGTATTCGAATAACTCGATTCGTAAACCGATTTTTGTCATTGTCAAAGCAGAGGCATTCGAATACCCCATATGGTATTCGAATACCCAGTTCAGAATGAACCATTTTTAAATGAGGCATTCGAATACCCCATATGGTATTCGAATACCCCGCTTTCGAAATATGCCTTATTTTAATGAGGTATTCGAATACCCTTGGTCGGTATTCGAATAACTCCAACTTAAACAGTTTTCCGAAAGAATTTTTGATTGCAGGTATTCGAATACCTCCTTCGTGCATTCGAATACCCCACGAGAAACAGAGCTACGTTTTAAACAGATACGAAAAATCAGAAAGTTTTCAATGCCATTAATTGCTCCCAACGGCCATATTCTTCCACGAGCTCTATAAATAGAGGCCTGGGACTTCTCTGAAAACTCCCTTGACATTGTGATAATTTTTGCTTGCTTGAAAACGTGCTCTACCTTATTCTCTCTTTATTTTCTGAACTTATAATTGCTTAACTCTTGAGATATTTGAGAAACAGCTCCTTAGTGCTTCAATTTGTATTTATCTACTCTTAGCGAGAGTTTCACTTCATCTCTATATCTATTTCTCGTGTATTGAGGGTGAGGTATCCCAAGAATTGTATAAGGGTGAGGTATCCCTTTTGTTTATTTGAGGCTTGAGCACAAGGGTAGAGTTTCCTGTGTGTGAAAAGTGCTCCGTCTTGTAAAGGTTGCAAGCACTTGTTGTTTAAGCTTGTCTTGAATAGTGAAAAATCTCGAACGGTGTTTCGGGGACTGGACGTAGGCCACAAGTGGTTGGTGGTCGAACCAGGATAAATACTGTGCCTGTTTTTCTTCCCTTATTCTTTTTATTTTATGCACTTTATGTATTAATTCCTGCAATTTATTTATTATTTGCTCTTTCTTTTTCTCATCTCATCCGTATTCTTTAATAATTATATTGAGCAAAATTTATTTGTTTAAAGTGTTTGCAAAAGTTTTTGTTACTCAATTCACCCCCCTCTTGAGTCTCGGAAGCCACTTGGTAACAAGTGGTATCGAGCTAGACTCTTGTATAAAGAGCTTAGCCGCTTCAAGAGAACATGGCTTCCTTAAATGGTTTTTTCGAGGATCTTCCATAAACCGACCACCCTTTTTCAATGGGGATGGTTACGCATATTGGAAGGAAAGAATGAAAATCTTCATCGAAGCTATTGATCTAGATGTGTGGGATGTCATCGAAACGGCATTTATACCTACACACGTTGTCGATGGTGTAAAAACCGAGACACCTAGAAGTGATTGGTCCGATGAGGATAAAAGAAAAGTCCAATATAATTTAAAAGCTAAAAACATCATTACCACTGCCTTGGGGTATGATGAGTTTTTAGAATTTCTAATTGCAAAACCGCTAAAGAAATGTGGGACACTTTACAAGTTACCCATGAGGGTACTAGTGAAGTTAAGAGGTCGAGAATCAATTCTCTAACTCGCGAATATGAACCGTTTAGAATGAACCAAGGAGAAAGCATTCAAGAAATGCAAAGAGGTTCACCCACATTGTTAATCATCTTGCATCTTTAGGAAAAAGTTTTACTAACGAAGATTTGATTAATAAAGTGTTAAGGTGTTTAAGCGAGATTTGGCGGCCCAAGGTGACAAGAATTTCGAGAATCAAGGGACTTGACAACCATGTCATTAGCCACCCTTTTTGGAAAACTTCATGAGCACGAACTAGAACCGAGCGATTAAGTCAAAGCGAAGAAAATGATAAAAAGAAAAGGGGATAGCGCTTAAAGCCACTTCCTCAACAATTGACAATGATGATGAAGAAGATGAAGAAAGCTCGAGAAAACATTGAGGTAAACGAAGAAAATCTCATCTGTTAGTTAAAAAATTTGGTAAATTTCTCAAGAAAAAGGGAATGCAAAGAAGACCTCCCTTCCTCCGAAGAAAACTCATTACAAAGGCGAAGGAGCTTCATCAACTCCTACTTGCTATGAATGTGGCAAGCTCTGGTCATATGAAAATGGAATGCCCGCTTACCAAAAGAAGAAAGAGAGACTTGAGAAGAAGCCCTTCAAAGAAAGAAAAGCAAGAAAAGCCTATATAGCATGGGATGAAAACGACATGGATTCAACTCGACAAATGCACTCGAGATAGCGAAGAAGCTCAACTCGTCTCATGGCCAAAGGAGAAGAAGAAGAAAGCGAAAATGAGGTAAGTTCTAACTCTACTTTACTTCTCTCTTATGATGAGTTACAAGATGCCTTTGAAGAATTGCATGACGAATCAATAAAACTCTCAAAACAAATTTCTTCTTCTAAGAAAAAAATCTCTTCTTTAGAAAATAAAATTCTTATTTTAAATAAAGAGATTGAAGAACTAAAAATTGAAAATGAAACTTTGGGAATTATTGATGCATGCTCATCTCATCCTCACATGCTTCTACTTCTTATTCTTGTTCTTCATGTCACACACTTGAGAAAGAAATTGAAGACTTAAAAATACCCTTGCCAAATTCACTTCGGGAGAGATAATCTAAATATTATATTAGGGAAACAAAGGGTTGTTTTTGAAAAAGTGGAATTGGTTATAACCCGAAAAATCAACATAAATCTTATAAAAATTTTTTCGTTTATTCAAGTACTTCCAAAGCAGTCCATTTATTAAATGTTTTTACTTGTGGAAAGAAAGGTCATAGTGCTTCAACATGCAATGCTAGAAAGAATATTAACACAAAAATTGGGACAAAAATGGTTTGGGTTCCAAAGGGTACTTTGCCTAAAATCGACACTCAAGGACCCAAGAAAATTTGGGTACCAAAAGTTAAAAATTAAAATTGTGTTGTAGGTGTGCTTGAAAGCCAGAGCTCAAATTGGTATCTCGACAAAATTGTTCAAGCACATGACCGGAGACGACTCAAAATTCACCATGTTTATTCCCAAGAATCATGGACATGTTACTTATGGAGACAACAACAAGGGAAAATTCTTGGAGTCGGAAAAGTTGGCAAGAATCCAAATTCCTCTATTGAAAATGTGTTGCTTGTTGAAGGCTTAAAACATAACCTTCTTAGTATTAGCCAATTATGTGACAAAGGTAACAAGGTAATTTTCGATTCAAATTGTTGCATAATTGAAGATAAAAATGATAAACATGTTAAATTCATTGGTCATAGAATAAACAATATTTATATGATTAGCCTTGATGATATATCTTCAAATGATGCGAAATGCCTTTAAGTAAGAATGATGATTCATGGCTATGGCATAGAGAATTGCACACATTCACATGGATCACCTAAGGAAGTTGGTCTCTAAAGAGCTAGTAATTGGATTACCAAAGCTTAATTTTGTTAAAGATAAATTATGTGATGCATGTCAAAAGGGTAAACAAATAAAGGTCTCTTTTAAATCAAAAAATATAGTTTCAACTACTAGACCTTTACAACTTTTGCACATGGATTTATTTGGACCCTCTAGAACTATGAGCTTTGGTGGGAATTACTATGCTTTAGTGATTGTGGATGATTTTTCTAGGTTTACATGGACCTTATTTCTTGCAAATAAAAATGATGCATTTCTAGCATTTAAAAGACTTGCCAAAGTTATTCAAAACGAAAAAGGTTTTCAAATTTCTTCTATAAGAAGTGATCATGGTGGCGAATTTGAAAACAATGTTTTTGAAAATTATTGTGATGAACATGGCATTAATCATAATTTCTCTGCCTCTAGAACTCCACAACAAAATGGAGTTGTAGAAAGGAAAAACCGTTCTTTAGAAGAAATGGCGAGAACTATGCTTAATGAGGTGCTTCTTCCTAAGTATTTTTGGTAGCGGATGTCAGTAAATACACTTGTTACGTTATGAACAGGGCCCTTATAAGGCCTATTTTAAAGAAAACCCCATATGAATTATACAAGGAAGAAAGCCAAATGTCGCATATTTTCACGTTTTTGGTTGCAAATGTTTTGTTTTAAATAATGGAAAAGATAACCTAGGCAAGTTTGATGCTAAGTCTGATGAAGGTATATTTCTTGGTTATTCAAATCATAGTAAGGCTTTTCGTATATATAATAAAAGAACTATGACTATTGAAGAATCTATACATGTTGCATTTGATGAAACCGACCCAAATGGATCGAGAAAGGATCTTGTTATTGATGATGTTGCAGAAGCCTTAGCGGAAACACATTTGGATAGCAAAGAAAAAGAAATCAAGGAGCAAGAAGATAAACAAAGACAAGAGGATTCACAAGCTTTGGAGCTTCCCAAAGAATGGCGTACCTCAAAATATCATCCGCTTGATCAAGTAATAGGTGATGTATCCAAAGGTGTAAGTACTCGAAACTCCATTAGAAATGCATGTAACCACTTAGCCTTTGTTTCTCAAATCGAACCTAAAGACATTAATGAAGCCTTTAATGATGAACATTGGTTTCTAGCTATGCAAGAAGAATTAAATCAATTTGAACGAAACCAAGTTTGGGAACTAGTTCCTAGGCCTAATAATCATCCTATTATCTGGTACTAAATGGTTTTTTAGAAACAAACTTGATGAAGTTTGGCATAATAACTAGAAATAAAGCTAGACTTGTAGCTAAAGGCTATAATCAAGAAGAAGGTATAGATTATGAAGAAACCTATGCACCAGTAGCTAGATTAGAAGCTATTAGGATGTTACTTGCTTTTGCTTGCATCATGGATTTTAAGTTATATCAAATGGATGTTAAAAGTGCTTTTTAAATGGCTTTATTCAAGAAGAAGTATATGTTGACCAACCTCCAGGTTTTGAAAATTATGATTTACCTAACCATGTTTTCAAATTGAAAAAGGCTTTGTATGGTTTAAAACAAGCTCCACGAGCCTGGTATGAAAGGTTAAGTAAGTTCCTTTTAGAACACGATTTTACAAGAGGTAAGGTTGACACGACTCTTTTTATTAAAAATAAAAACCATGATATACTCCTTGTACAAGTATATGTAGACGATATCATATTTGGTGCTACTAACGAAATTCATGCAAGGAATTTGCCAAAATCATGCAAAGCGAATTCGAAATGTCCATGATGGGAGAACTCAATTTCTTCCTTGGACTTCAAATCAAACAAACAAGGAGTGGAACGTTCATTAGCCAAACAAAGTATTGCAAAGAACTTCTCAAGAGGTTTGGAATGGACAACTCAAAGCATATGGCTACACCAATGAGTACTTCGTGCTACTTGGATAAAGACGAAGCAGGTAATTCTGTAGAAATTACTAAATATCGAGGTATGATCGGATCTCTTCTCTATCTCACTGCTAGTAGGCCTGATATAATGTTTAGCGTATGCATGTGTGCTCGATATCAAGCTAATCCTAAAGAGTCGCATTTAAGTGCCAGTAAACGTATCATGAAATATCTAGGTGGCACTACACAAGTGGGCTTGTGGTACCCCAAAGGTGCCACTTGTAGTCTTATTGGTTATTCTGACTCCGATTTTGCTGGATGCAAATTGGATCGGAAAAGCACTAGTGGAACATGTCACTTGCTTGGCAATTCCTTAGTTTCTTGGCATAGCAAGAAACAAAATAGCGTGGCTTTATCCACCGCTGAGGCTGAATATGTGGCAGCAAATTTTAAGTTGTTGTGCTCAAATTCTATGGATGAAGCAACAACTTTTAGACTTTGGTCTTCACTTAATCACATCCCTATAAGATGTGATAATACTAGTGCGATTAATCGACAAAGAATCCCATTATGCACTCTAGAACTAAGCACATTGAGATAAGGCACCATTTTATACGAGATCATGTTCAAAAAGGTGATTGTGTATTAGAATTTGTTGAAACCAATAATCAACTTGCTGATATTTTCAAAAACCTTTACCTAAAGATTCATTCTTTCATTTAAGAAGAGAACTTGGCATTTTGGATCAATCGTGTGTTTAATCAAAATTTATCGCTTACTCATTGATTTATTAATCTTAAATTGTTACTGACTTGAGCGTCGGAGACACCCTCCATTTTGTTTTGCAGGTACTCATTTAATCGGGTAAGATTTAATCTTCAAATAGCATTCTGGACGTAATTTTTGGTGTTTTTCTATCTAAGTTATTCGAATACCTTCATCTGGTATTCGAATACCATCTTTTTATTCGAATGGTATTCGCATGCGTTCATGTTTTAGTAACCAGGAGTATTCGAATACCTTAGTGATTATTCGAATACCCTGAAGCCTCTTGCTATCAGGCTTTTGTTCCGTGTCTCGGTGTATTCGAATACCCTAAGCAAGTATTCGAATACCGCTATCTGAGCCAATCTTATATGGACAGAGTATTCGAATACCATATGCAGTATTCGAATACCATCCTTCTAAATTGCCCTGACCTTTGCGTTTCCTAACAAGAAGATTCGAATACCAATTGAGGTATTCGAATACCTTGAGTCTGAACTTTATATAAGCCCCTTCGTCCAACCCGTTCACTCATCTCATTTCCCATTTCTTCTCTCTCGTTTTTTTTATCTCCTATTCGAATACCTCTTCCATCGTCTCACCCAACCGTCACTCCTCTCTTTTCAAACCCATTCCTCTCATCTTCTACCTTCATCCATGGCTTCCTCCTCCAAACGTGCACGCACAAAGACCGCGCCTTGCAACAACCCATTGGATTTGCGACGGCTCTCATCTCACCCAGAAACTCTTGGACGGTTCATCTCTCATTTCCGAGAACGTAACCTTGTGCAGCCCAAGTACCTGGATTTGGCCTTCTTTGAAAAAGAAGGTGGCTTTGATTTCCTACACCACCACCGGACATTCAGGGCGTGCTACGCTTTTGCTCCTACAAGGAGGTTCTCTATCCCGATTTGGTCAAAATGTTCTACTGCAACTTGAGGATTGAAGGACTGGAGCTTCATTCTGACGTCTGTGATCAGCACATTGTGATCACTCCTCAAGACTGGGTTCGCTTTTTTGGTTTAGAATCACGGCCGTAGCAATGACGACTGTGAAGAGTTTGTCCAGCGGTTCGACAAGATTCGAGCCATTGAAGATGTCCTTAGACCTGGGTTGGCATTACCTCCGACTCAAAAGGAGTCAAAGGGGGTATGATGAAGAGCCGGACAGTGCTCTTGCATTATGCTTATGCCCACATCTTAGCTCCTAGAGGTGGGAACTACGCCTACCCGAGTGAAGATGATGTGTTTATCTTTGTGGATCTGAAGAAAGGATACCGTATAAACGGCCCGTCTTCATTATGAAGCATATGATGAGAGCTAAGGGAAAAGAACGCTCGAGCTACCTTATGGGGTGATCATCACCGCCTTCCTAGGCAAGTATCCGCAGATTGTGGAGACCGAGCGAAAAACTCACCGACCCACCATAATGTGTTTGGCTCTTATACGCCGAACCGAATGAAGATGATAAAGACCGATGAAGGCCGGGTATTCCCGGTTGAAGTTGACGATGATGAGGACGACCCACCGATCCCGCCGCCTGCCGCTGCCGCCGCCCGCCGCTTTGCTCCCGAAGCCCCCGGCCGTGTCCTTCACCGCAGCCCCGCCGCCCCGCTTTCCTGGCTGCCGGTTCGGTCACTGATCAAGTCATGGCCACTTTACAGGCCAACCGTGCTTACATGGAGGATAACCGAGCTTATTTGGAACACACCTTCTCGCCTGTTTGACAGACTCGATGGTGTTGAGCGTGAGCAAGCCGCCTTGCGTGCTTTGCTATCTTCACGGGGTTCTGATTCCCCTCCTCCTCCACCAGATGCCTCTTTCTAGGCTTTGTTCTTGTTTGGATGTTTTTTTTTTATGTATTAGCTATTTTTACATTATGTATATTGGCTAAATTATTAATAAAATCAGTTTCTCTTTATGCTTATTGCCTCCTTTATGCATTATATTTTGTTGTATCTTTTGATTATGCCAAAGGGGGAGAAAAATATAACTATGAGAAAAGACAGGTTTAAAATAACTATTATTGGATTCCAACATTAAGGGGGAGCTACGCCAAGCACATATTAGATATGAATGTAAGCCTCTTACTTTGTGAATTCCAATTATTTCTGTACTGATGCTTTTCTCTATGATAGTTTGTCATCATCAAAAAGGGGGAGAATGTGTTTGCTACGCAACAATGAAGATGTATTTTGATGATAACAAACATGAGGATGATGAGAAGACCAAGTCCAAGTATTTAAAGATTAGCTTTAGGACTTAGGATCTATCATGTATGGAGCTGTTAGTTAAATATCTCAAATGATCAAAGATTACCTAAACTAAAGGTTTTTAAAAGATCAAATGTTTTAAAAGTTAAAAACAAGCATTTCGAAGCTTTTTGGAAAGGATTTTGAATCGTTTTAATCAGAGGTATTCGAATACCTCAATTTGGTATTCGAATAACCCGATTCGTAAACCGATTTTTGTCTTGTCATCAAAGCAGAGGCATTCGAATACCCCATATGGTATTCGAATACCCATTTCAGAATGAACCATTTTTAAATGAGGCATTCGAATACCCCATATGGTATTCGAATACCCCGCTTTCGAAATATGCCTTATTTTAATGAGGTATTCGAATACCCTTGGCCGATATTCGAATAACTCCAACTTAAACAGTTTTACGAAAGAATTTTTGACAGAGGTATTCGAATACCTCCTTCAGCATTCGAATACCCCACGAGAAACAGAGCTACGTTTTAAACAGATACGAAAAATCGAAAGTTTTCAATGCCATTAATTGCTCCCAACGGCCATATTCTTCCACGAGCTCTATAAATGAGGCCTGGGACTTCTCCGAAAACTCCCTTGACATTGTGATAATTTTTGCTTGCTTGAAAACGTGCTCTACCTTATTCTCTCTTTATTTTCTCGAACTTATAATTGCTTAACTCTTGAGATATTTGAGAAACAGCTCCTTAGTGCTTCAATTTGTATTTATCTACTCTTAGCGAGAGTTTCACTTCATCTCTATATCTATTTCTGTATTGAGGGTGAGGTATCCCCAAGAATTGTATAAGGGTGAGGTATCCCTTTTGTTTATTTGAGGCTTGAGCACAAGGGTAGAGTTTCCACTGTGTGAAAAGTGCTCCATCTTGTAAAGGTTGCAAGCACCTGTTGTTTAAGCTTGTCTTGAATAGTGAAAAAATCTCGAACGGTGTTTCTGGGACGGACGTAGGCCACAAGTGGTTGGTGGTCGAACCAGGATAAATACTTGTGCTGTTTTTCTTCCCTTATTCTTTTTATTTTATGCACTTTATGTATTAATTCCTAATTTATTTATTATTTGCTCTTTCTTTTCTCATCTCATCCGTATTCTTTAATAATTATATTGAGCAAAATTTATTTGTTTAAAGTGTTTGCAAAAGTTTTTGTTACTCAATTCACCCCCCCCTCTTGAGTACTGGAAGCCACTTGGTAACAATTCTTTCTCCGCCAACAACCTTATTCTTCAATAATCTTTCATAGAAACCCAAACAAAGTCTCAAGAGCACAATTTAAGTCTTACTAACCTAGGATTCCAAACTAAAAAAAATAGTCATAAACAAAACTTCTTGATCTAAAGGCATGGTGAAAAAGATGAGATTCTTGGCTTAATCACTTGGTGGATGAACTTGGGAACCTTTGATCCTTTTTGTTCCTTGGCTTTTCTTCTTTTTCTTCAATTTTCTCTTCTTTTCTCCTCCTTGGTCCTTTCTTGGCCGAAACTCCTAGTAGCTTCAAGTGTTCATCTTTTTTTTTTTCTTTCTTTTCAATTCTTTTCCTTTTATATTTTCTAACCATCCAATGATAAATGTAACAAGAGTAATTTCTACAAACTTCTAACTAATGAAAAGCCTAACAAATGTCTATGTTTCTATTGGTTCATGGTTAAGCTATGATGATACTTAGTTACTCTAACCAAACTAATCTAACTTAGTTACTAATCTAGTTCTACAAACTAACTAAATTACTAACCAATTAGTTAGCCTAATACATAGGGTTTAAAACTTTATTTTACTTAATTTGTTTTCTTAAATTTTCATTTAATGTATCTTATAAATGTTTTTAAGAAATTTCAGGGTTCTAGAAATTCTTTTGTTAGTCTTTCAGATTCGTTGTAGATAAATAATTTAATTTGTATGTAAAATTTTTTAATTTTACGTATGTCCTTATAAGTAAAAATTTTTAATTTTTACATATGTCCCTAATAACAATTTAACAAATTATGTGTATGTCTTATGAATACAGGATACAAAATAAATATTGTTATATTTAATTTAGGTGAGATATTATACACAATGGGAGCAGGTCAAGACCTGCTCTGATACCATATCAGAAACGCTCAAAAAATTGAATATTAATGAATTGAAAGATTTACAAATGTTTATACATCTATTTATACTAATAGGATTACAGGGTAGTATATTGTATTGTACAAATAACCCCCTAAAAATCAAACCAATAATAAAGTCCTAAAATCAAGGCCTAATTTCAAGCCCACGAATAACATGTGATGCTAAAATCATGTTAACATAAATGTAAAAAATATCAAGAATCTCATAATTCCTCTGCCCCCACACATTGTGGGAAAAGTTCAGGGTTGCAATGCTGGCTTCACAAGCTGCACTTCAGTTTATCCATGGTGACCCATGGTGAAGGTCAACCTAATGAATTTAAAATTCGTTATAAAGGTTTTACTGATATAAGATATTCTACAGAAATCTTTACGTACAATTTCTGCTGATATTAAACATGAGGCGCGGCCCCTGCTGTCAACTACTCTGCAAATTAACTAATAAAACTAGAGGATAAATTCAACAATCTCAAACATTTTTATATCATCCATGCCATAAAGTGATTTTGCTGTCAATTTTATCATCCATTTTTTTAAACAAATTGTAAACAGGAATAGAAAGAAAGACTATAATACTCTAGCTGATCCAAAGTACATGCAAGCTTGGCCATATATACCAACGTCCAAAAAGAAAAAGCCAATAACCAAATATCCACAGCATTACATTTAACGTTTCTCAGTGGTATAGCAGCAGTAATACAAACCAACTCGGCAATTGCCAAATCACTCTCTCGAATACTTCAACATTGAAACACGTTGCCTCACAAAACACCAACTTCAATGACTTACGCTACTGACTGTATGTTTGATGTATATCTCAAAACTATGATCATTATACTTCTTTTTTAATCTTTTATTATTTTCAATATGTATGAGATAAATTTTCTTATTTTATTTGTTAACTTCAGCACAAGAATTCAAGAATCTTTTGTATGGGATAGGCACCGCACCGCGTATTGGTGAGGAAACTGACGCGTGAGGTGGCAATACCTGTACTCAAATTTCAAGGTTAGGGACAAATAGTAAATCTGAAAACAAAACAAATGCATAGAAGATTACGTGTTTGTATTATTTTATATGTTTGTGACTTGTAATTAAAAAAAAAAAGACTGAACACCATTTTAATCTTCTAAAAACATAGGTATCATTAGTTTTGCTCTTCTAATTATAAATATTTTAAAATAGTCATTAATGTCATTTTTTTTTACAACAAATTAGTCTTTTAAAGTTGAAGAACCTGTTGATTAAAATAATAATTTGAAGTTAATAGAATTTTGGTGGTTATGAGACCTTTGATGTGGATGTGAGTTATGAAAATTATGAAAATTATTGTATGAGTAATGAAGAATTATGGTGTGTCATTAGGGAGAATTATTTCATGACTTAAAAGAAAATTACTATTGTTACTTAGAGATAGTTATAGAATATGTAAGGTTGTGTCTTTTACTTCTATAAGTATCCTATGTATTTTGGAGTTGATTGGAAAAAAGAAGAAATAAAATTTTTTTAAGTGTCTCTTCTATTATTCTTCCACTCTATCAAGGTGGTATCAAGAGCTAGTGAGATTTTAGTGATGGCAAATAATGAAATGGTTCCATTTCAATTCCCTCGTCTTACAAAAGATAACTATGAAATTTGGTCTCGTCGCATGAAGGCATTGCTTGGATCACAAGATGCTTGGGAGATTGTAGAAAGTGGCTATACTAAGCCACAAAACGAGGCCACTTTGTCTCAAAATGAGAAGGAAGCATTGGCAAAGTCAAAGAAAAAGGACCAACAAGCCTTGTCTCTCATCCATCAAGGTTTGGATGATTTGATGTTCGAGAAGGTGAGCAATGTGTCCACCGTGAAAGAAGCTTGGGGAATTTTACAAAAGTCTTTCCAAGGTGCAGACAAGGTAAAGAAGGTGCGACTTCAAATTTTACAACGTGAGTTTGAAGCTTTGCACATGACAGAATCTGAAAGTTTTTCGGATTATAGCTCAAAGGTGTTGGCCAATGTTAATCAAATGAAAAGGTATGGTGAAAACATTGAAGATGATCGTGTGAAAGATAAGATCCTTCGCTCTTTGACTCCAAAGTTTGATTATGTAACTTGTGTTTTTGAGAATTCAAATGATTTAGACACAATGACAATTGATGAATTGTTTGGGGCTATATTAGCCGAAGAAGAAAAATTGTTAAAAAGGCAAAATGAGCCTTTGGAGCAAGCCCTCAAAGCCAAGGTTTCATTGCAAGATGATGGAGGAGACAAGAGTCAAAGAGGACGAGGATGTGGACGTGGACGAGGAAGATGGCGTGGTCATAGCCAAAGCGGAAGAGGAAGAGACAATCATGACAATTCTAACAATTAAGAGACAAGCCATCATTCAACTAGGGGTCGTAGAAGAGGAGTGACTAGAGGAAGAGGCAACTATCCTAGAACAAATGAGAGGAGGTATGACAAGTCCAATATTGAATGTTTCAATTGTCATAAATTTGGACATTATGCATCAGAATGTCGTTATGGTACTAATGATATTGAAGAAAAAGCCAACCTTATTGACAAAGAAGAGGTTAAAGAGCCAACCTTATTGTTAGCACTTAAAGACGATGAAAAAGATGACAAGAACTCATGGTATCTTGACAATGGTGCAAGTAATCATATGTGTGGCTACAAAGAAAAATTTGTGGAGCTTGATGAGAAGGTGAAAGGCAATGTTTCATTTGGAGACACCTCAAAAGTTCAAATTCAAGGCAAAGGTACCATTTTAATTTCCCTTAAAAATGGTGGTCACAAGTTAGTTACCAATATTTACTATGTACCCAAATTAAAAAGTAATATTTTGAGTTTGGGACAACTTGTTGAGAAGGGATATGAAATTCATATGAAAGATTGTTATCTTTGGCTTAGAGATTATAATGCTAACTTGGTGGCTAAGGTGTCTATGACAAAAAAATAGAATGTTCATGTTGAATCTCAATACAATTGAAGCAAAGTGCTTGAAGACCAATGTTGAAGATGAAGCATGGTGTTGGCATATGCGATTTGGTCACTTGAATTTTGAAGCACTCAAAGCCTTGGAAGAAAAGATGATGGTGAAAGGGATGCCTTCAATTAACCATCCTAATCAATTATGTGAAGCATGTCTCCTTGGCAAACATGCAAGAGAAAGCTTTCCAAAGGAGGCAACTACAAGAGCAACCAAGCCATTGCAACTTGTTCACACCGATGTGTGTGGCCCAATCAATCCTTCCTCATTTAGTAAAAATAAATATTTTTTACTTTTTATTGATGATTATAGTACGAAGACTTGGGTTTATTTTATAAAGCAAAAATCTGAAGTATTTGTAGCATTCAAAAATTTTAAAGCTCTTGTAGAAAAAGAGAGTGGTTATGTAATCAAAGCTCTAAGATCCGATAGAGGAGACGAATTTACATCTAAAGAATTTAATGAATTTTATGAAACAAATAGAATTCGTCGGCCTCTAACAGTTCCTAGATCACCACAACAAAATAGTGTAGCGGAGAGAAAAAATAGAACTGTTCTTAATATGGCTAGATGTATGTTGAAAGCCAAAAATATGCCTAAAGAATTTTGGGCCGAAGTTGTTTCTTGTGCAGTTTATTTGCTCAACTGCTCTCCAACAAAGAATGTGAAGGATCTAACACCACAAGAAGCATGGAGTGAGACTAAACCCAGTGTCAATCATTTGCGAGTTTTTGGAAGTGTTGCTTATGTTCATGTACCCGATCAAGGGAGATCCAAGCTAGATGATCGAAGTGTGAAGCATGTTTTTATTGGCTATGATCCAAATTCCAAAGGCTACAAGTTGTACAACCCAAGCAATGGCAAGATAGTTGTGAGTCGAGATGTGAAGTTTGATGAAAAAGCCACTTGGAGATGGGAAGTACAAGAAGAAAGAAGTTATGATTTCTTTCCATACTTTGAAGATGAAGAGCAAGAGACCATGACACCTCTCCAAGAAGAGACTACACCACCATCTCCCATTCATGAAGCATCCTCATCTTCCGAAGAAAGTTCTAGTGAAAGGTCAAGAAAAATGAGAAGTATTAAAGAATTATATGATGTAACCGAATCTTTTGATTTGTTTTGCCTTCTTGTTGACAGTGAACCTTTAGACTTTGATGAAGCTTTCAAAGACAAAAGGTGGAGGCAAGCCATGCAAGAGGAAATTGATGCCATTGAAAAGAATAACACTTGGGAGTTATCATCTCTTCCCAAGGGTCATGAGGCAATTGGAGTCAAATGGGTGTTTAAGATAAAGAAGAATGCCAAAGGAGATGTAGAGAGATATAAAGCAAGACTCGTAGTAAAAGGCTACAAGCAAAAGCATGGAGTTGACTATGAAGAAGTGTTTGCACCCGTTGCCTGCATGGAGACAATTCGTTTGATCATTGCTTTGGCGGCTCAAATGAGGTGGAGGATTTATCAACTTGATGTAAAATCCGCTTTCCTTAATGGCTATCTAGAAAAGAAAGTATATGTTGAGCAACCAATTGGCTTTGTGGTAGAAGGGCATGAAGATAAAGTCTTGTGATTGAAGAAGGCATTATATGGGTTAAAGCAAGCACCAAGAGCATGGAATAGCCGTATCGACGAGTATTTTCAAGATAATGGCTTTGTTCGATGTGTTCATGAATATGCTCTTTATGTTAAAACATATGACAATGGAGATATTTTGCTTGTTTATCTTTATGTTGATGATCTTATTTTCACCGGAACTAATCCTACTTTGTTTGAAGGATTCAAGAAGGCTTTGGCACATGAATTTGAGATGACCGATATTGGGCTCATGTCATATTATTTAGGCCTAGAGGTGAAGCAAATGGAGGATGAGATTTTTATTTCTCAAGAAGCCTATGCAAAGGAGATTTTGAAGAAGTTCAACATGTTTGATTGTAACTCTGTAAACACACCCATGGAATGTGGAGTTAAATTGTCAAAATTTGATGATGGAGTGAAAGAAGATCCCACTATTTTCAAAAGCCTTGTGGGAAGCTTGAGATACTTGACTTCGACAAGACCCAACATTCTTTTTGCAGTTGGAGTAGTGAGTCGCTACATGGAATCACCTACTTCGACCCACATGAAAGTTGTTCGGAGGATTCTTCGTTACCTAAAAGGTACAATTGATTTTGGGCTATTTTATTCATTCTTTAATGATTTCAAGCTTGTAGGATATTGTGATAGTGATTTTGCCGGAGATGTTGATGATAAAAAGAGTACTACCGATTTTGTATTCTTCATGGGAGATTGTGTTATTTCATGGAGTTCTAAGAAACAATCAATTGTCACACTTTCAACTTGTGAGTCTGAGTATGTGGCGACAACTTCTTGCACTCGTCATGCTATATGGCTTAGAAGGTTGTTGAAAGAAATTTATTTTCCACAACAAGAAGCAACAAAGATTTGTATTGATAACAAGTCTGCACTATCACTTGCTAAAAATCCGGTGTACCATGATCGAAGCAAGCACATAGACACAAGGTTCTATTTTATTAGAGAGTATGTTGATAACAAGGTGATTGAGCCCATATATGTGAAGACACAAGATCAAATTGCTGATATTTTTACTAAGCCTCTTAAGTTTGAAGAATTTTGAAAATTGTGAGTAAGGCTTGGAATGAAGAAGAAGACTTCAAATTAAGGGGGAGTGTTGATAATTTGAAGTTAATAGAATTTTGGTGGTTATGAGACCTTTGATGTAGATGTGATTATGAAAATTATGAAAATTATTGTATAAGTAATGAAGAATTATGGTGTGTCATTAGGGAGAATTATTTCATGACTTAAAAGAAAATTACTATTGTTAATTAGAGAGAGTTATAGAATATGTAAAGTTGTGTCTTTTACTTCTATAAGTATCCTATGTATTTTAGAGTTGATTGGAAAAAAGAAGAAATAAAATTTTTTTAAGTGTCTCTTCTATTATTCTTTCACTCTATCAGAACCATTTTAATATATTTAACTGGAAGATTAAACTGAGTACACCTATATATTTTGAGGGACGAAATAGGTATTAACTCAAATAATAAATATTACATTATTGAAATTTTATTCACTTAAAAAAATTGTCAGTCCACAAAGGCAAAACACCTACCTAGATCACACAGTCCTAGCGACACCTGGAGCATACGTGTGTCTACTTCCTCAGCTGGCAATAAATCGGCAACCCACAACATTCATGCATGTCATCACATCCCCTCTAGCCAAAAATGGCCACTTGTGCTATCTCTGTGCTTCTCGTCCTTGCCATGGCCACCACCACAACCTCCTGCCACAAAGAAAAGGAGGTTCTGCAGATGGCCAAAATTCAGGTTTCACAAGCCATGAGTTGGGTTGAGAACTCAGTGAGATTGCATGGCCTTTTGGATCAAACAAGTGTGGCTCTAAGAGACTGTGCTAAGCTCTATGGGGAGAGTGAGTCTAGACTCTCTCACATGATTTCTGACAAGAGTTCTTATACCAAAAAAGATGCACTTACATGGGTAGGTGCTGTGATGACAAACCACAGGACATGTTTGAATGGGTTGGAGGAAAAAGGGTATGCTGAAGCTCAAGTTTTGGGTAAAAACTTGAGCATGTTGCTTGGGGAAGCTCTTGTTTTATATGCAAAGAACAAAAGCAAAGACAAAGGTAAGTTCCGGAAGATATTGTTCAATTGGTCTTGTCTTGCTTTGCACTCTCATGAATAGGGAATTCTGTGTACATTCTGCTAGTGCACAAATTTGGCCATTTAACTTCTTTGAACAATGATAATCCCATATCTGAACTTTTTACGTGTTAGTTATGTAATGTGCATTCAATTACACGCAAAGAAAATAAACAGCAATCGTGTCTACACTCTAGAAAATTACATAGCACATTTTAAAATAATATATTGAAATATGGCCCACAATTCTAATTTTTGTTATAGATAATCTTATCAGTAATTAACAACAACAAAAAATGTTGATCAATTGAGGATAGTGGCACAAGATTTGAATATAATTCCTCCTTTATTATTTTGGTTTCTGTTTGTTTATAGGACCACCTCAGGAAACAGTATCCAAATCAGATGCTGGTCTTCTCGCATCATGGAGTGCAACAACTTCGAAGGCAGACTTCACGGTGGCACAGGATGGTTCAGGTACCCACAAAACAATCAGAGCAGCAGTAGATGCACTGGCTGCAATGGGTGATAACCGTCCTGTAAGGACAGTTATTTATGTAAAATCAGGCGTCTACAATGAGAAAGTGGAGATTGGAGACAAATTGAAGAATGTGATGTTTGTTGGAGATGGCATAGGCAAAACTATTGTCACTGGCAACAGAAATGTCATTGAGGGTTCTTCAACTCTTAGCTCAGCTACATTTGGTAAGACTCAAAATATTACTCAAACTAAAAGTTTCAAATGTAGTTTCATTTGCTAACTTCATTTTTGTATCAAACAGATGTATCGGGATGGGTTTTGGGCAAGAGACATGACATTTGAGAACACTGCGGGCCCTGAAAGGCACCAAGCAGGCGCTAAAGGTCAGCTCAGACCTATCAGTCTTCTATAGATGTAGCTTCAAAGCTTACCAAGACACTCTTTATGTGCATTCCAATAGGCAATTTTACCGTGATTGTCACATATATGGTACCATTGATTTCATATTTGGTGATGCCTCAGTGGTCTTCCAAAACTGTGGCATCTTTGTGAGGAAACCAATGGACCACCAAGCCAACTTCATCACAGCACAAGGAAGAGATGATCCTAATAAACCCACTGGGATTTCAATCCAGAGTTGCCAGGTTAGTCCTGCATCTGATTTTGTCACTTCAAAGGACTCTATCAAGAGCTACTTAGGCAGGCCTTGGAAAGAGTACTCAAAGACTCTGTTTCTGAAGACAGATTTAGATGGGTTGATTGACCCAAAAGGATGGGGTGAATGGAATGGAGACTTTGTACTGTCAACTTTGTACTATGGAGAGTATATGAACACGGGCAGCGGTGCCTCTACCCAGGATAGGGTGAACTGGCCTGGTTTCCATGTGCTGAATGATGCTAATGAGGCTACACCCTTCACAGTGAGTCAATTTTTGCAAGGAGATATGTGGATTCCAGCTACAGGTGTGCCATTCTGGTCTAGAATTTAGGTAGGAAAATTACTTTAATTGATGCAAACTGGATGAAAGTATTGGATTAAAGGGTTGAAAATATTATATTGGCTTCTGGGATAGTGTTACTTTGTACTGTGTCTTTCATCGCTAGCTTGGTTATATAATGCGCCTCATACATCTTTCATTGATCCATGAAACTAGGACCACGATAATATAAAAATTTAGAAAATGTTAATGTTGGCATTGATTTTATAACAGTTAGTCTGTCCAAATCATAATTCACTACAAACTTCCCGTCAAATAATAATAATAATAATTCACTACAAACTTTTGTCTTTCCCTCAAGAAATCAATGAAAATCATAACGATACAAATGAAATAAAAGCATTAAACATTTAGCGTTGATTTTGGCACGCTCTTCTAAATTCGATGAACCTTCCCCTAGCTGTAAAAGAAACATATATACAAAAGTTGCGATTTCTCCCTTTGGCTGTTTATTCCATGAGTCAATCAATTTAATGTATCAATATGAAATAGACATTTACATTACAAAATTGGTAGTAGCTAACACGTATACAGCCTACCACCTTATCAATTGTCGGTTGATTCACTTAATTGAAGCATTTCGCTTAAAAGGTTTGCATTCAATTTTTGTTGCCATCAGTTTTCCTTGATAGACGACCGATAAGTATCACTCTTTCTGATTCCTGGAATGGAATAGCTTTCCCTCTCATTAATGGACTACAAAAGTTTCCCTACCTATTGTTCACAAATTTCACATTGATTACTTCATCAACCAACGTGAGATGCATTGTATATCGTTTAATATTATCAAGAACGTATTTTTAAGAGAGTAAATATAAAATAGGAAAAAAAGAAAGAAATAAATAAAAAATGATTAAAATATGTTTTTATCACTATACATGACACTCATTTTTAATTTAGTTCATATTAAAAAAAACTCTTAATTTGGTCTTTATACATACAATTGTTTTTAATTTGGTCTCCACCATTTGTTGTCATCTGTATAAGGATTAAATTATTATGAAATATATGAACTAAATAAAAAATAAATATCACATATAAGAATCAAAAATATATTTTAATCTATATTTTTATCCCTATACGTGTTTGGTCCTAAAATTCACAGTATTATAAACAGCAATAGCATGACCAAGCTGAAAATGATTATTTGTATAGGGATTAAATTGATAACTTTTTTCGTATTGGGATCAAATTGAAAATTAATTTCACGTAAAGTTTCTAAGTTAAGAAGCAAAATGAGGCATGACTGACCCTTACCAGATGAAGAAGTTATCCCTAAATCTGTTCAGGTGACTGAAGAAGAGAAAGTAGAAGAGAAGGAAGAAAAATGAAGAGGTGATTGAGAAAGTTAAGGCCACTGAAGAATAAATAAAGAAAAGGAAGAAGGAAAAGAAAGGAGAAAGAAGAGAAGAAAAAGAAAAGAGGAATGAAGGAAGATGTAGAAAAAGAAACAAAGAAAGAAAAGAAAAAGAGAAATGAGAAGGAGGAGAAAGAGGAGAAGAAAGAAAATAAGAAGAAAAAGATTAAGGATGCTAAGAATGTTGCAGTTGAACTTTCCTCAACAAGCAACAAAACCTTCTTAGCTTGATAAGAAAGTCCACATGGTGCCTAGTAGTAAGAGAAGGAAGCTTGATCAAGTATGGACTTACATGATAAGCACAACTTAAGTCTTCATCATTGATCAAGTATGGACTTACATGATAAGCACAACTTAAGAACATAAGCACAACTTAACTCTTCATTATACTTATCTTCTTTTTTCATTAATACCACTGGTGCTGTGATGTTATAGCCTACTCTTTTCAAACCCTTAAATACCTCAACCATTGGTGTATGTAAATGCATGACCTTTCTAATTGAGGCTGCTTCCACTTCCAAGGCATTTACCTGATTCCCTTCTTCATGATTCAAAATTAGATTATTGACAATACTAGGCCTTGCCTCCTCCTAAATATCCATTCTACCACAAGTGATCACCCTCCTCACTGCCATTTTGAATGCTTCACAATCTTCAATGAAATGTTCGGTAACCCTCATATGATATTTGCAGGTCAAATTTTGATTGTACCAGGATGGAAAGGGTGGTTCCATAGGACGTACAGGGTTTTTCGATATCAAATGTGCATCAAATAGTCAGTGGAATATATCTGCATTTGAGATAAATAACATGGGAAAAGGTGGCAGGTTTTAAGGGCAGGCATGACCTTGGTTTTGGAAACTTGGTTGGGGTTGTGGGTAGTTCGAGTGATTTTGTGGAGGTGCGGATGGATAACGAGGGTAGGTTTGGTGGGTTATGTAGAATTGTCTTTGCCCTAATGATTTAATGTGTTGAGTTTTGATGATGACAAATGCATTATAAAAGAATATTGATCATGTTACATAGATGTGCTTAACGAGATATATTGTATCATACATGATTATGTACTTTATCTAGTTATATTTCACGTAATAATCATGAAATGAGATATGTGTAGCATTCTTTATATAATATATCCAATAATGCTTTATATGAGTTATAATGAATTAATATCGAATTTGACTCTATTTAAATGAAATGTATAAAGTGTTCTTTGTAGCATCCTATATAGAGCATATATATTAGTAATTAATAAATGTCATATTTAGATGTGTCTATGAAATTCTTATATGCATGTTAGACTAACTAGAGTTTTAAATTTATGAATCATACATATGAATATATTAAATTATGAATTTAGACTAACTATATTTGTTTAAGTGAACAATACTTTGTAGGATAGTCTAAGTATCAAGAGTGAGCATTGCAACAAGAAAGTAAAAGATCACAATTATGCTCAACTCAGGAAGAATGAGAATGATAAGATGCTTCAAGCTTTTACAAGAATTGAAAAGAAGAAATTTTTTAGAAGTATGAATTACATGAAGAAGCCTAAGGACTAGCATTGATAATGACATTGGTTTTGATGATAACAAATAAGAAAGAAATGATTGTGCAAAGATTAAGTCCCAATGATTTTCAAGTTTAGCTATAGGACATAGATCTTCTATAAAGATAAATATGAATCACACTAAGCTCATATCTTGATTTTTATTCAACTAAAATCTCCTTGTAAAATCATGTTTTATACTTGTGAAAATATTCATTAAGTTTGAGCAAAATAGTTTAAAAAGGTTGAAAAGGTTTTGGGAAACTTTGGTTGCAAAATTCTTTAGAAATCTTGTTTTCTTGACAAACCAATAACTGATTATCTAGGTTCAATAACTAGTTATCTGAAAACCAAATAATTGATTATCTGAAAATCATAACAGATTATTTGCTAAGTCAAAAACGTGTCTTAATGTTTTTAAAATGGAATAATCGATTATAGAATACCCATAACAGGTTATTCACTGAGTCAGGAGCGTATCTTAATGTTTTTAAAAGCTCCTAATCGATTATGGCCTTTAAATAATCTGTTATTCGCGTACTACACTGTTTCCTGATAAAACTAATAACCAGTTATTCGAAACCAATAACCAATTATTCAAACCAAATGACTTATTATTGGAAACCAATAACCAATTATCTGGGGAGTTAGAAAACAAAAATAATAGCTAGTTTTTGACATTTAATACGCCTAACCACCACCAACAGTTCTTCAATTCTTTAGGCTATAAATGCAAGTGTTTGGGCATTAAAGAAAAGTTTGAAATCAATCTAAGTAAGCTTCTTGAGCATTAAATATGAGTTTCAACTCTCATTTCTCATAAACCCTTGCTTTGAGCTTTAGTGTGTGATTCCTTAATACCTATTAAGCTTCAATTTGTAATATCTACTCTTGTGAGAGTTTATTATTCAATCTTTCTTTGATTTCCAGTAAAAGATGGTGAGGTATCCCTTAAGAGATAAAAGGGCGAGGTATCCCTTGAAAGAGTAAAGGGTGAGGTATTCCTTTTTTGTAAAGAGGATGAGATATCCCTCTAAAGTTGTAAAGGATGAGGTATCCTTGTTTTGAGGCTCAAACACAAGGGTGAGACATCCCAAGGTGTGTTGAGTGTTCTTGGTTGTAGATGTGTGTGAAACAACATCATATTTTGGTCTTGTTTTGCATGCTTTTTTATGCATTTTAGTTTCCCTTTTTATTTGTTTTTCCTTTAGTTCGGATAACTGTTGTGTTTGTGGTGTTGTTATGCTGGATTGGGACTAAATCAGCTTAGAAAAGGGTGGAAAGCTTGCATAATTAAAGTCGGAGCTTAAAGGATAACAATTTGGGACAAAATGACCATTCCAGAAGCATCCACGACCTGCCCGTGGAATTTTCTATGGCCATGGATCGAGCAGCTGTGCAAAGAAGCAAACGAGTTTTTTCATAGAGTTCCACGGCCTAGCCGTGGAATTTCCCACAACTGTGGAATTCAAGAGCATGTCCATAATACACTTTCCAGAGAGATCCATGGCTTGCCCATGGAATTCCTATGACCGTGGATCACAGTACAAGACAATTTTTAATTTCGTTTTTATTTCTTTTTATGGGCTTAGACCAGGTTAGACCCTAGGAGTATTTATAGATGTTCTGAATACAATTTTAAGGTTTCAATTTCTATTTGAAGGAGGCACGTTTAGAGGCTTTAGATCTTTATCTTCCTCTTCTCTTCTCCTATTGCTACTAGTTTGGATGTTCTATATTATGTTTTCTTGTTTCTTCTTCTCTATGTCTGAGTAGTTTCTTTTGTTTCTAGGATTGGGCAATGCCCTTTGATACATTAATGATGATTAATTGACTTGGTTTACCATTTTTATTAATCTTGAATGCTCTTTGATTCAATCCTTATTGCACTTATTCATGTGAATTTATTGGCTACATATTTGCATCTCATAGATATCTAGGGACGTATTGAGAGGTGAACTTAGGTGTTAGAACCATAAGAATTGAACTTAAGGTCTAAATTATGAGAGTAAGTTTAGTCTTTCGAGGATTTAATGAATTATCATAAAGCGTAATGGGTTCAATTTAAATTCAATTACCACGAGAGTATGAATTGATTTAATTGGGCATGGTTTTTGTCTTTTGAGAAAGAACATTAACTAATTTAGGGGAATTTACCTTCA
This sequence comes from Ormosia emarginata, assembly GCA_029884605.1. Taxonomy (NCBI): domain Eukaryota; kingdom Viridiplantae; phylum Streptophyta; class Magnoliopsida; order Fabales; family Fabaceae; genus Ormosia; species Ormosia emarginata. Next base: position 886,418 of record JAQQTP010000033.1, on the reverse strand, counting down.
ATTAAATTTCAATTTTATAAAAGGGTTGTCAATTAGGATTTGTCTTGTATCATTATAGTTACCCCCAATCCTGGAAGCTTTCTTGAATTTGAAAACTTTTCTTAACAACTTGCTATTTTTTTATTTGTTCTTGACTTTGCACTTTAATATTTATTTATTTAATTGCTTGGTTACTACATTCTCATCTCTTAGTAATTTTATCCCCTTTGTTTAATTTAATTGAATTAATTAATTAATTAATATTCATAGACATAGTCCCTGTGGATTCGATCTTTTTATTACTTGACGATGAAACTATACACTTGCAAATTTTACACACCAAGTTTTTGGCGCCGTTGCCAAGGATTGTGTTTTTCTTGAATATCAGTTTAATTCTTAATTTAATTATTTTAAACCTTTTTTCTTTTATTCATATTCTTACTTTCTTGTTTTCTCTTTGACTCTCTGCAAGTAATTTCTCTTGTTTATGCGAAGTACTAGACATTCTGAGACTCTTATTGAAGCAGATCCTGAAATTGAAAAAACTTTTCGTAGAAAGAGGAGATAACAAAAGCAAAGAGCGAGAGAAATACTTGAACCAACACCTATCATGGTTGAACCTGTGGATAATAAACCGCTAAAAGAGTATGCAGTCCCAAATGCTCGGGGTTTGTGATCTAGAATGCCAGCCATTGAAGCTAGACAGTTCACCATACAACCTAACCTACTCTCTATGATAAGGCAAAACCAGTTTGGAGGATTGCCATCAGAGGACCCGAATGATCATGTGGATATGTTCTTGGAGTTTTGTGAGACCCTCAAGATTGAAGGTGCCTCTGTTGATGCTATTCGCCTTCGCCTATTTCCATTATCACTAAGAGATAGAGCTAGAGCTTGGTTGAAGTCTATTCTAGCTGAAATAGTCACTACTTAGGACTAATTGGAGCAAGCTTTCTTGGACAAATTCTTCCCACCTTCCAAGACTACTCATCTTAGGACCCAAATCATAAGCTTCGTTCAGAAAGATAGAGAGTCATTGTTAGAAGCTTGGGACAGATATATAAGGCTTTGTTGGAAGCCTACCCACACCATGGGTTAGAAAAATGGTTTATCGTCCACATCTTCTATAATGGTTTAGAATATTCTTCAAAGGTGTTTCTTGACTCCGCAGCTGGTGGAGCTTTGATGAACAAAAGGCTAACGAAGCGTACGAGATCATTGAGAGTGTTGCTGCAAATCATCACCAATGGGCAAATGAAAGAGGGCATAACCCGAGAAAACTCTCAGGAGGTAAGTTTGAGGTAGACGGTGTTGATTTGATTATGTCAAAATTTGATTCTTTGAATAAATGTTTTGACATGCTTGAAAAAGCTCATGTTAATGCCATAAGTGCTTCTAACAATTTTTGTGAGATTTGTGGAGCATAGGGACACGTGGCTGTCGATTGCCAAGTTGGAATTGGCTCCTCACAAGATGCACCAGTGGAGCAAGTGGAATCATGCCACAATTTTCATGACTTCAACCAAAAGGGGAGGAATGATCCATATTCTCAAACTTACAACTCCAGTTGGAAGTCACATCCTAACTTCTCCTATCGGAATAGTCAATACCAAGCTGGGTGTAACACCCCAATTTTTAGAAAATGTCCCGAATGTTCTGTTTGTTGTTTTTCGAACTTTTGTGTAAATGACTGTTATGTCCATGTTTTACTGTTTCTTGATTTTCTGTATGAAATACAAATATATTTTACAAGCTAAAATTTTATTTGATCGTTTTACGTATTTTGCTTTGAGACGGTAAAATAAAAATTTTCTTGAGCTACTGTTTTAATTTTTCTGGGTGATATACAGACAATTAATACTGTCTGTAATTTTATTTGAACGTTTCGGATGATTTGCTTCGTCGTGGGAAAAAGTAGAAAAATGACCGTTATGTCTCGATTCTACTGTTTTTAATTTTTCTATATGTTACAGTGCTTAATATTACTGTCTGTGATTTTATTTGGACTTTTTGTGCGATTTGCTCCGGGACAGGAAAATAATATTTTTCCGGACCAGGGAAATCTTGTTTTAATTATTCAGACTGGGGGATCTTACTAAACCCAATTCTGAATGAGACGATAATTAATCTTTTAATTTTTAGGATTTAACTGTCCAATAAAATAATTTTGTATATTATTTTATTAGTCAGTATAATTAGATGACAGTGGACCCAGAAATGTTTTGCGAGATCCACGTTTAGCTAATACAGTTAACTTAGTAGCTTAATTAATTATCATTAGTGAAGGAACTCTCTAGAACATGATGACTAGCTTATTGACTAGGTTAGTGTAATAAGGAAGCTTAGTGACAAGGCTTAGTGACTAGGTTAGAAGGAACCAATGGGAGACAAGCTTGCTAACCAAGTTTTAATCTTGGCCTTTGATGCATTCTAAGGCTTGGATGAAGCCAAGCCATGGACACCTTGCATGGCATTGAAGTCTACGGTCAATGCATGTTGGAAGACCAAAAATCACTTTGTCTTCAAGCATTTTCTCTCTTCTCTCTCTTCCAAAAAACCCTAAACACCATTGTTGTTCTCTTGGAGCTAGTTTCGGCCAAACACATTTCCATACTATCCAACCACCCAAAATTTCATCCAACCAAGTTTTCTAAACCTAAACACAATCCTAAGAACATCTCTAGTTGGGAGTTCTTGCAAAATCCTTCATTTGAAGCTTGAAAACCTACTTGGAAGATTCAACCAAGAAGGTGAAATTTCTAGTTTTTCTTTTCTAAACTCTTTTTCCAAGTTCTAAGCCATGATTTCTCCATGGTTTACGCTCTCTTTCTATGGTTAGTAACTTGTGGTTTTGTTTAAGCTTGCTAGGTGATTTGGTGGAGTGAAACCGAAACCTTAGGAGGAGTGAAAGAATAGTTTTTGTCTTCATTTAAGGTAAGAGGAAGACTAATCTTATCATCTATGGATGGTGGTAAGAAGATGGAGTGTGATTTTTGTGATTGTAGAATCCATAAGGATTCATTTGTGTGATTGTTAGTAGCTTGTTTATGTGTTTGTGTATTTGTTAGTAGCTTTCCTATTTGATGTTTGTAATAATTTGCATGTCTACAAGCTTTGATTGCATGTCTACAAGCTTTGATTTAGGTTATATGTGTTAGAAATATATTGCATGTGTTAGAATTGCATGATAATGTATAGGATGTGAATAACATGCTAAGGTATGCATGAGTGTTCCAAAGAACACAAACTTAAGGCTCACGGCCATGGACACAAAAGGAGAACCAAAATGTTCTCATATTTTCCCCAAAGTGTAATTTAATTAACTTGGGGAAATTAACTAGAGATAGCATTGTTTAGATCAAGAAAAATGAATTTAGAAATCAAATGATCCAAACATATATTTCGGCCAACATGCCAAACCAAGAATGCATGATTTCTAAAATCAATTCCAAACTATTTTCAAGTATAAAGATGCAATATATGTTAAAAAGAATTTTTCTCCAATGAGTTTTAAAGAAACAAAATGATTTGAATTAAGTTTAAAGATTAAAATTAATGATTTTATTGTTAGAAAAGAAATACAGTAACTTTCGAAAATTTCTAACATATAGCTCATGCTGTATTTTGAAGCATGTTAGTAGTTTTCAAAAGGATTAATTATATGGTTTAAGAATTTAATAAACAGAATTTTTACGGTAAAATTAGGAAACCATTAATATAATTTTCTAAGCAAAATACTTCATTTTTAGTAAAAACGGGCAATTAAGATAGAAAAGATGTCCAAAAGACAAGATATACGGTATGAAAAATATTTTACGTAGTTTAAACGTATTATTTATTATTTCTGTTTATTTAAATAGTAATTTATAAGGAGTTTGGACAAGAAAATGATTCAAAAACCTTCCGCGATTGAGAAAACGTTTTAAAAACTCTACGCGATTTTGAAAACAGAAAAATAAATTTACGCTATTTAAAAACGTTTGTAAAAATGACGAGATTGTGAAAACGTGATAAAATTTCTACGCGATTGATCGAAACAGTATTTTCCATATTCTTTCTGGATTTTCTGTATTTTTCTACTGTCGGGCTATGAGGTGAACCCGTACAGGCTTTGGAAACAGTATTTGTCCGGTGGGACTTACTGTATCTTTTTATCTTAGTTATGCCAGTTTTTGGTGGATTGGTTGACGAGGGAATCACATCGTGTTGTCGATGCGATAAACGTAGTGTGGTTCATTATTCTTATGAACTTGGAGGCGTTAGTGTACGGGATTCTATATATGGACAGTCGGTCGCTCCGCTGGGCCGTGGTGATCGATAGCACACTAATGGACTCGACACGCACTATTTTTAATCGAGATTTCGTAAAATCTAATAGTACATTGCCTGTAGTGCCACAATGTGAGACAGTGAACTACACCATGCTTTGGATGATGGATTCCATATGACTTGGGGCTATAGACGCAAAGTGTGACAGCGCAATAGTTTGGTTGGGCAGCCGTGGTACTAATAGATTTTGCAAGTCATTCTCTCTCTGATATCTATTTGTGTTTAGCTCCATGGAGTAGGGTCGTGTCATATTATATCTGAATTATATCTTGAATATTATTTATCTTATCTTTGTTTATTTATTTGTTTAGTTATTGATTCTGAAAAATTGTCTGTTTCTGAATTTATTTTATCTGTGATGTTATATTGTATGTGTTATTGATTTATCTGTGAAATCATGTGTTGTTATGATAATTAGATTTTTACACTATACTGTTAGTAAATTATTGTTATAGCTTTTCATATTGCATGAACTGTATATCTGTTGTTTGTCGTTTTCTTATTTGCATGTTTTGTGATGATTTTAGATTGTCTTACCTCTTTCTTTATTGTATATGTTTTCTGTATTTATTTTACGCGGTAAAGAGTTTGAGGAAGAGGAACAGCCTCTTGAGATTCTGTATCCCGAGGAGGAGGAAGATCAGCAAGCCGAAGATCAGTTCGACGATCAAGAACCATCTGATCATCCATATCCCTTGGATTGATTGGTTTGGGTATGGCGGTGCTTGGATTTTTGGGGTTTGTGACACTCGAGTTTCACGGTGGATCGTTAGCTTGGCATATGCGAGGAGACAGAGATTCCGTGACGTATGCGGGACGGCTGACTGTGTCCCTACGTCATAGGTTTGATGACGAGCCAGTGATGACGACGACTGTGTTTCTACACCTAGAGCTACCTTTATCCATTAGGCATCATTGGGGTGGTGTATCCACTGAGCCTAGTGAGATGACACTCGTATCGACTGCGCGGTCTCATGTCCGCCGAGTGTCGAGGCATCCTGGATATTTATCTTCTGATGAGTTTCCTGAGAGTGATCCATCAGAGGAATAAATGTTTATGATGTGTATTTTGGGCGCGTCTGCGTATGTATATATTGACTCTTTACTGTTTTGCTTTACTGTTTCTGTTTAAATATTTGTAGTTGTAGTTGTAAATTATTTGTATAACTTATAACTTGGATCCTATGTATATTATGAGTGATGTTGTTCTGTTTACTTTATATTTCCACTTTATTTTATTTTAATAATATTTTGTTTATCAGGAATTATTTTACAATCCATATTAATACGTAATAAATGTTTTATAACTTGGATAGATTTTATTTATTTCTTTTTATATATGTGACATCCCCACAAGGGTGTTACATTAGTTGGTATCGAGCCCAAGTTAGAGTCTTTTGGGGTTGTGGTTAGGTCTGTTTTTGTTTGTGTCTTCTTGAGAACTTTGTTGAGAGTCAATCTAAGCAAAATGTGTGATTCTCTGTGATTTACTTCCGAAAGGATGTATCTAATTTTGTTTTGTTTTGTTTGAAGAAAGAAGATGTCCGGACGAGGTAGAGGACGTGCGAACGTGAATCGTGATGTGGATCCTATGATTGCAAATAAATGCTTGAAGCTATGCAGCGGATGGCTGAAGTAATGATGCAGCAGAATTTGAGAGCAGCTCAATAGCAAGATGCTACTGCTGATGCCCTAAATTTGTCTGAATTTAGGCGCCACAATCCACCACAGTTTAGAGGCGAGGTTGATTCGGAGAAGGCAAGTCAATGGATACAAGACTTGGAAAGGATTTTTGAAGGAATGAGATGCATAGATGATAAGAAGGTAACTTATGCTGTATTTATGCTAAGAGGAGATGGAGAACATTGGTGGAGAGGAACTCGCCAAGTTTTACAAGCTGAAGGAACTGAGATTACGTGGGAAGTGTTTTCTGATGCTTTTCTGGGAAAGTATTTTTTTGCAAGTGCTAGGCATGCCAAGGAAATGGAATTTCTTGGTTTGCGACAGGGAAATATGACGGTGAATGAGTATGCAACAAAATTTGAGAATTTATCTCAATTCTCGGATTATGCTCAAACTCGACCGGATGATTCATGGAGATGTCGGAAGTTTGAATCGGGCTTGAGAGTGGAACTGAAGCGAGGGGTAATATCCTTGAGGATAAATCAGTTTCATGCTTTCGTTGATGCATGTGCGCGACTTGAGGAATTAGAGTCGTCAAGAGATCAAAGGAATCGTAACTTTGGGCCAACAAGGTTCCAGAGAGGTGGAGGAAGTACGAATCGGTTTCAGCGCAAGCCATATTCCAGACCATCAGGGAGTCAATCTCAACGACCACCAGTTGGGGGAAGTGCAAGTGGTAGTGGAGCTGGACAGAAAGTGACGTTCACGCCAACGTGTTTTAAGTGCGGAAAGAAAAGTCATATCTCTCCGGAGTGCATAGTTAAGGGGACAATTTGTTTTAACTGTAAGCAACCTGGGCATATAGCGAAGGATTGTCCTCAGCCGGAAAGGAAACCTGCTGTTCGTTATGTTCGTGCTAATCAACAGAAGTCAGGGAATACTCAACCGAGATCTGGAGGGCGAGTATATACTATGACGGGAACAGAGATTTCTCAATCTGATGATCTTATACAAGGAGAAGGTGACATTGGAGGTAACCATCTGACTATGTTATATGACTCTGGTGCTACACACTCGTTTATTGCATATGATTGTGTGGAAAGATTGAAGTTGCCTGTATCTTCTTTGAATGTTAAATTGAGTGTTTCTACTCTAACTACTAAACATGTGATTGCATCAAAGATATGTTTGGATTGTCCTGTTGTTGTGAAGGATCGTAAGTTTTTGGTCAACTTGATTTGTTTGCCTCTTGTTAAGATAGATGTAATCTTAGGGATGGACTGGTTATCTTCTAACCATATCCTTATAGATTGTGCAAGCAAAACCATAGTTTTTCCTAAGGAAGAAAAGTCTGGATTCTTAACTGCTGTTAAGGTCAAGTCTTTGTTAAGAGAGGGAGCACAGGGATATGTGGTATTGTCTTCTCTAGAGGTTAAGAATGAGAAGGACGTGAATACTATTCCTGTTGTTAACGAGTTTCCCGAGGTTTTTCCTGATGACGTACCTGGTTTGCCACCTGAGAGGGAGATCGAGTTTTCAATTGATTTAGTACCAGGAGCAGGTCCTATCTCAATTGCACCATACCGTATGTCGTCAGTAGAGTTGGAGGAGCTGAAGACTCAATTGGTGGAGTTGTTGGAGAAGCAGTTTGTGCGACCAAGTGTTTCGCCATGGGGTGCGCCAGTGCTTTTGGTCAAGAAGAAGGACGGAACTTCTCGGCTTTATGTGGATTATCGTCAGCTGAACAAGGTGACTATCAAGAATAAGTATCCACTTCCAAGAATTGACGATTTGATGGATCAGTTAAGAGGAGCTATGGTGTTTTCCAAGATAGATCTGAGATCGGGTTATCATCAGATTCGTGTTAAAGGGGAAGATGTACCGAAAATCGCTTTTCGAACTCGTTATGGGCATGATGAGTATCAGGTAATGCCATTCGGGGTGACGAATGCTCCTGCCATATTTATGGATTATATGAACAGGATTTTTCGTCCGTATCTAGACAGATTTGTCGTTGTTTTCATCGATGACATTCTGATCTATTCTCAATCTAAGGAAGAGCATGCTGAACATCTTGGTATTGTTCTTCAGATTTTGAGAGAAAAGCAGCTGTATGCGAAGTTGGCTAAGTGTGAGTTCTGGTTGGAAAAAGTTCAGTTTTTAGGTCATGTGATTTCAAAAGAAGGTATTGCAGTAGACCCATCAAAAGTGGAGACTGTTTTGCAGTGGGAAAGACCTAAGACGGTAACAGAAGTTCGAAGTTTTGTTGGACTTGCTGGTTATTACCGGAGGTTTATCGAAGGTTTTTCGAAGATTGCTGGACCGCTTACACAACTTACGAGGAAAAGTCAAGCTTTTGAGTGGACGGAAGAACGTGAAGCCAGTTTTCAAGAATTGAAGAAGAGGTTAACAACTGCACCTGTGTTAATCTTGCCAGATTCTAAGGGAACTTTTGACGTGTATTGTGATGCTTCTTATCAAGGGTTAGGCTGTGTTTTGATGCAGAATCGGAATGTTGTAGCGTATGCTTCTCGTCAGTTAAAGGTTCATGAGAGGAACTATCCAACGCACGATTTGGAATTGGCTGCAGCGGTCTTTGCTCTGAAAGTGTGGAGGCATTTTATTTATGGAGCGTTGTTCAATGTCTTTAGTGATCACAAGAGTCTGAAGTACTTGTTTGATCAGAAAGAATTGAATATGAGGCAAAGGCGATGGTTGGAATTCTTAAAGGATTATGATTTTCAACTTCAATACCACACGGAAAAGCTAATGTGGTAGCTGATGCCTTGAGCAGAAAGGTGCTTAGTGTTTCGGCAATGATGATCAAGGGGGAAGAGTTGATCAATAAGTTTCAAGATCTATGGTTGTCTGTGGAGTTTCTACCTGAGAAAGTTCGTTTGTTTAAGGTTGTGATCATAAACGAATTTCTTGATGTCGTCCGAGATAAACAGAAGGAAGATGTGTTTTTGCAAAAGGAGAGAGAATTGCTAAAGCAAGGTTATAAAGCGACGGTAGAAGAAGGAGAAGATGGAATCTTAAGGTTTAAGGGAAGAATTTGTATGCCGGATGATTTTGAACTGAAGAAGTCGATTCTAGATAAAACTCATACTAGTGATCTTAGTTTACATCCGGGGATGACCAAGATGTATCAAGACTTGAAGAGGTTGTTTTGGTGGCCAAGGATGAAAAGAGACGTAGCAGAGTATGTGGAGTCTTGTCTGGTTTGTCAGAAAGCGAAAGTAGAACATCAGAGACCAGCTGGAATGTTGTAACCGTTATCTATTCCAGAATGGAAATGGGATAATATCTCTATGGATTTTGTTACTGGTTTGCCGAAGACGAGGAAAGGTCATGATTCAATATGGGTTATAGTCGACAGGCTTACTAAATCGGCTCATTTCTTACCAATTAATATCAAATATTCGTTGGAAAGATTAACCCAGTTGTACATCAGCGAGATTGTTAGATTACATGGTGTACCTACATGTATAGTTTCTGATCGAGATCTGAGGTTTACGTCAAGGTTTTGGCGAAGTCTGCAAGAAGCTATGGGAACTAAGTTGCGACTGAGTTCGGCATATCATCCACAGACTGATGGTCAGACAGAGAGAACTATACAGTCTTTAGAAGATCTGTTAGTGCTTGTGTTTTGGAGCAACGAGGAAGTTGGGATGAATTTTTATCTTTGATAGAATTCACCTACAACAATAGTTTCCACTCAAGTATAGGGATGACGCCCTATGAGGCATTGTACGGAAGACGATGTCGAACCCTGTTATGTTGGTATCAGGATGGGGAAAGCATGACTGTTGGACCAGATCTTGTACAACAGACTACGGAGAAGGTAAAGATGATACAAGAGAAGATGAGAACGACGCAAAGCAGACAGAAGAGTTATGCGAATAAACGAAGACGACCTCTTGAGTTTGAGGAGGGTGAGCATGTGTTTCTAAGAGTTACTCCTACGACCGGTGTCGGAAGAGTTATCAAGTCTAAGAAGCTTACTCCTAAGTTTATTGGACCGTATCAGATTATCCGACGTATAGGTCCTGTGGCGTATCAGATTGCTTTGCCGCCTTTTCTATCCAATCTGCATGATGTATTTCATGTATCTCAGCTCGGGAAGTATATACCAGATCCGACGCATGTTATACAACCAGATGAAGTACAGTTGAAGGAGAATTTAACTTACAAAACTTTACCTGTTAGAATCGAGGACAGAAAGGTAAAGCAGCTTCGAGGGAAGATGATCGAACTGGTGAAGGTTATATGGAACGACATGACGGGTGATGCTACCTGGGAGCTGGAAGATAAAATGAGGGATCAGTATCCTCATTTGTTTTGATGTGCAGCGAATTTCGAGGACAAAATTTTTTATTTGTTAGGGAGAGTTGTAACACCCCAATTTTTAGAAAATGTCTCGAATGTTCTGTTTGTTGTTTTTCGAGCTTTTGTGTAAATGACTGTTATGTCCCTGTTTTACTGTTTCTTATTTTTCTGTATAAAATACAAATATATTTTACAGGCTAAGATTTTATTTGATCGTTTTACGTATTTTGCTTTGAGACGGTAAAATAAAAATTTTCTTGAGCTACTGTTTTAATTTTTCTGGGTGATATACAGACAATTAATACTGTCTGTAATTTTATTTGAACGTTTCGGATGATTTGCTTCGTCGTGGGAAAAAGTAGAAAAATGACCGTTATGTCTCGATTCTACTGTTTTTAATTTTTCTATATGTTACAGTGCTTAATATTACTGTCTGTGATTTTATTTGGACTTTTTGTGCGATTTGCTCCGGGACAGGAAAATAATATTTTTCCGGACCAGGGAAATCTTGTTTTAATTATTCGACCGGGGGATCTTACTAAACCCAATTCGAATGAGACGATAATTAATCTTTTAATTTTTAGGATTTAATCATCAATAAAATAATTTTGTATATTATTTTATTAGTCAGTATAATTAGATGACAGTGGACCCAGAAATGTTTTGCGAGATCCACGTTTAGCTAATACAGTTAACTTAGTAGCTTAATTAATTATCATTAGTGAAGGAACTCTCTAGAACATGATGACTAGCTTATTGACTAGGTTAGTGTAATAAGGAAGCTTAGTGACAAGGCTTAGTGACTAGGTTAGAAGGAACCAATGGGAGACAAGCTTGCTAACCAAGTTTTAATCTTGGCCTTTGATGCATTCTAAGGCTTGGATGAAGCCAAGCCATGGACACCTTGCATGGCATTGAAGTCTACGGTCAATGCATGTTGGAAGACCAAAAATCACTTTGTCTTCAAGCATTTTCTCTCTTCTCTCTCTTCCAAAAAACCCTAAACACCATTGTTGTTCTCTTGGAGCTAGTTTCGGCCAAACACATTTCCATACTATCCAACCACCCAAAATTTCATCCAACCAAGTTTTCTAAACCTAAACACAATCATAAGAACATCTCTAGTTGGGAGTTCTTGCAAAATCCTTCATTTGAAGCTTGAAAACCTACTTGGAAGATTCAACCAAGAAGGTGAAATTTCTAGTTTTTCTTTTCTAAACTCTTTTTCCAAGTACTAAGCCATGATTTCTCCATGGTTTAAGCTCTCTTTCTATGGTTAGTAACTTGTGGTTTTGTTTAAGCTTGCTAGGTGATTTGGTGGAGTGAAACCGAAACCTTAGGAGGAGTGAAAGAATAGTTTTTGTCTTCATTTAAGGTAAGAGGAAGACTAATCTTATCATCTATGGATGGTGGTAAGAAGATGGAGTGTGATTTTTGTGATTGTAGAATCCATAAGGATTCATTTGTGTGATTGTTAGTAGCTTGTTTATGTGTTTGTGTATTTGTTAGTAGCTTTCCTATTTGATGTTTGTAATAATTTGCATGTCTACAAGCTTTGATTGCATGTCTACAAGCTTTGATTTAGGTTATATGTGTTAGAAATATATTGCATGTGTTAGAATTGCATGATAATGTATAGGATGTGAATAACATGCTAAGGTATGCATGAGTGTTCCAAAGAACACAAACTTAAGGCTCACGGCCATGGACACAAAAGGAGAACCAAAATGTTCTCATATTTTCCCCAAAGTGTAATTTAATTAACTTGGGAAATTAACTAGAGATAGCATTGTTTAGATCAAGAAAAATGAATTTAGAAATCAAATGATCCAAACATATATTTCGGCCAACATGCCAAACCAAGAATGCATGATTTCTAAAATCAATTCCAAACTATTTTCAAGTATAAAGATGCAATATATGTTAAAAAGAATTTTTCTCCAATGAGTTTTAAAGAAACAAAATGATTTGAATTAAGTTTAAAGATTAAAATTAATGATTTTATTGTTAGAAAAGAAATACGAAACTTTCGAAAATTTCTAACATATAGCTCATGTTTGTATTTTGAAGCATGTTAGTAGTTTTCAAAAGGATTAATTATATGGTTTAAGAATTTAATAAACAGAATTTTTACGGTAAAATTAGGAAACCATTAATATAATTTTCTAAGCAAAATACTGTCAATTTTTAGTAAAAACGGGCAATTAAGATAGAAAAGATGTCCAAAAGACAGTATACGGTATGAAAAATATTTTACGTAGTTTAAACGTATTATTTATTATTTCTGTTTATTTAAATAGTAATTTATAAGGAGTTTGGACAAGAAAATGATTCAAAAACCTTCCGCGATTGAGAAAACGTTTTAAAAACTCTACGCGATTTTGAAAACAGAAAAATAAATTTACGCTATTTAAAAACGTTTGTAAAAATGACGAGATTGTGAAAACGCGATAAAATTTCTACGCGATTGATCGAAACAATATTTTCCATATTCTTTCTGGATTTTCTGTATTTTTCTGCTGCCGGGCTATGAGGTGAACCCGTACAGGCTTTGGAAACAGTATTTGTCCGGTGGGACTTACTGTATCTTTTTATCTTAGTTATGCCAGTTTTTGGTGGATTGGTTGACGAGGGGAATCACATCGTGTTGTCGATGCAATAAACGTAGTGTGGTTCATTATTCTTATGAACTTGGAGGCGTTAGTGTACGGGATTCCATATATGGACAGTCGGTCGCTCCGCTGGGCCGTGGTGATCGATAGCACACTAATGGACTCGACACGCACTATTTTTAATCGAGATTTCGTAAAGTCTAATAGTACATTGCCTGTAGTGCCACAATGTGAGACATTGAACTACACCATGCTTTGGATGATGGATTCCATATGACTTGGGGCTATAGACGCAAAGTGTGACAGCGCAATAGTTTGGTTGGGCAGCCGTGGTACTAATAGATTTTGCAAGTCATTCTCTCTCTGATATCTATTTGTGTTTAGCTCCATGGAGTAGGGTTGTGTCATATTATATCTGAATTATATCTTGAATATTATTTATCTTATCTGTTTATTTATTTATTTAGTTATTGATTCTGAAAAATTGTCTGTTTCTGAATTTATTTAATCTGTGATGTTATTTTGTATGTGTTATTGATTTATCTGTGAAATCATGTGTTGTTATGATAATTAGATTTTTACACTATACTGTTATTAAATTACTGTTATAGCTTTTCATATTGCATGAACTGTATATCTGTTGTTTGTCGTTTTCTTATTTGCCATGTTTGTGATGATTTTAGATTGTCTTACCTCTTTCTTTATTGTATATGTTTTCTGTATTTATTTTACGCGGTAAAGAGTTTGAGGAAGAGGAACAGCCTCTTGAGATTCTGTATCCCGAGGAGGAGGAAGATCAGCAAGCCGAAGATCAGTTCGACGATCAAGAACCATCTGATCATCCATATCCCTTGGATTGATTGGTTTGGGTATGGCGGTGCCTGGATTTTTGGGGTTTGTGACACTCGAGTTTCACGGTGGATCGTTAGCTTGGCATATGCGAGGAGACAGAGATTCCGTGACGTATGCGGGACGGCTGACTGTGTCCCTACGTCATAGGTTTGATGACGAGCCAGTGATGACGACGACTGTGTTTCTACACCTAGAGTTACCTTTATCCATTAGGCGTCATTGGGGTGGTGTATCCACTGAGCCTAGTGAGATGACACTCGTATCGACTGCGCGGTCTCATGTCCGCCGAGTGTCGAGGCATCCTGGATATTTATCTTCTGATGAGTTTCCTGAGAGTGATCCATCAGAGGAATAAATGTTTATGATGTGTATTTTGGGCGCGTCTGCGTATGTATATATTGACTCTTTACTGTTTCTGTTTAAATATTTGTAGTTGTAGTTGTAAATTATTTGTATAACTTATAACTTGGATCCTATGTATATTATGAGTGATGTTGTTCTGTTTACTTTATATTTCCGCTTTATTTTATTTTAATAATATTCTGTTTATCAGGAATTATTTTACAATCCATATTAATACGTAATAAATGTTTTATAACTTGGGTAGATTTTATTTATTTCTTTTTATATATGTGACATCCCCACAAGGGTGTTACACTGGGCAAGGTAGTGTTAAACCCTCTTCTGGATTCTAACAGGTACAAAAATCTAGACTTGAGTCTCTTCTTGAGAACTTTGTTGAGAGTCAATCTAAGCAAAATGAGGAGTTTAGGCAACATGGGCTAGTTGTGACTAAGGCCATTAGAGAGTGTCATCTAAGGTTGACAATTTGACCATTCATAATAAGATGTTGGAAACTCAGATTGCCCAACTTGCAGGCACTTCATATAGGCAACAAGGTAAGTTTCCTAGTCATCCTAAAATAAATCTAGGTAATGAACACTGTAAGGCTGTGAGTTTGAGAAGTGGTAAGAAATTAGAGGATCCCAAGTAGGGGTGTCAAAACGGGTTTGCCCGGCCTATTCGGGCCAGCTTATTCAGGCTCGGGCCAGTTTCGGGCCGGCCCATTCAGGCAATGTAAATTTCGAGTTGGTATTTTACCAGCCCAGCCCAGCCCATTTAGCTTTATGTAGTGTTAAAAGAGCGGGCTGACCCATTCGGATCATGTAAGTTTTGGGCTAACATTTTGCTAGCCCAGCCCGTCCATTTTATCGGGCTATTCAGGCCGGCCCATCGGGCTCAGCCCATTTTGACACGCCTAATTCCAAGGATAAGGGGGAGAGTGACAAAGATAAGGGGAATGAGGAAAAAGACACTAAGACACAACCCTTAGAGGAAGAGGAAACTAATGAGAAGGTGCCTAAGTATGTACCCCCTGAACCATATTAACCCCTAGTGTCATTCCCTCAAAGATTGGCTAAGGCCAAGTTAGATAGGCAATTTGGGAAGTTCCTAGAGGTCCTTAAGAAATTGTACATTAATGTACCCTTCACTAAGGCGTTGCAACAAATGTCTACATATGTTAAATTTCTTAAGGACGTTTTGTCTAATAAGAGAAAGCTAGAGGAATATGAGACAGTAGCTTCAACTGAGGAGTGTGGCGCTTTAATTCAAAATAAATTGTCTCCTAAGCTTAAAGATCCAGGTAGCTTCTCTATTCCTTGTTTGATTAGTAATACAAATTTTGATAAAGCTTTGTGTGATTTGGGGGCTAGTGTTAGTCTTATGCCCCTTTCTGTGTGTAAGAAGTTGGACGTGGGTGAGCTAAAACCCATAACTATGTCACTTCAATTAGCAGATCGGTCCATCAAGTACCCTATAGGCATCTTGGAGGATGTTCCTATTAGTGTGGGTAAGTTTTTCATACTTGTTAATTTTGTTGTGCTTGACATGGAAGTAGATGCTAAAATGCCAATCATACTTGGGTGACCATTCTTCACCACTGGAAGGGCAATCATTGATGTCCACAAAGGGAAATTGACTCTGCGATTGGATGATAAGGAAATAGTGTTTGATGTTTTTAATTCTGAAAATAATTCTAATTCCTTTTATTCATGTAATCGCATTGATGCTACTGATATTGTGGATAGTGTTGTGCTTTTAGGTGTGCAGGAATCAGTGACTGATGTTGTACTAGAAAAGACCTTGCCTTAGGCTTCCACAAATTTTGAGAATGTCAAACTCTACAAGAAAGGACCAAAGAAGCAGAATGACAAATGCGTCAAGAAGCCTGAATTTAAACCAGGTGATAAAGTTCTTGTTGATAACTCGCTTCTACGTTTCTGTCCTAGTAAGTTATGGTCAAAATGGTCGGACCATATGAGATTGTTCGAGTCTTATCCTATGGTGTGCTTGGGGTGAAGAAAGAAGGTAATGAGTCATTCATGATCAATGGCCAAAGAATGAAACACCTTGAAGAAGGAGTGGGGACTGAGGACTACTCCATTGACATCACTTGAGCACAGAAACTAGACCAGGGTCAAGCTAAGGACCTTAAATTATCGCTTCTAGGGAGGCAACCCAAGTTTCTTTATTTTTTTTTCTTTTAATTTTTTTCTTTTTCTTTTGATTTTGTGTGTTGGATTGTTGGTTTGATCTTTATCTCATGGATCTTGATTACGTTTGACCCTGTTTGAAGCTCAAATTAGAAGGAGAGTGAAGTCAAAAAGTTCCACACCCAGCCCATGGATTGAAGACCAGAAGGAGAATACCAAAGTCAGAGAGATCCAAAGCCTGGCTGTGGTTGGCTCCATGGTTGTGGATCGTCCTAGTGTCACATGATAGAGCTGCAGAATATTTTAATAGAGGAGCTTCGCCAACAGGGTCAGGCTACTGATAGCCGCCTGCAGGCCTTGGAGGGCACGGTTCAGAGTATGACGAGCATGGTCCAGGCCATCCATAGTTGGCATATGGGTCAGCACCCTTTCCCACTACCACAGTGAGTTCTTTTCTTTTATTCCTTCTCTAGTTATAGATTTTTACATTGGGGACAATGTTAGTTCTAAGCTTGGGGGGTACTTTGCATTTTCCATTTTCTATTTTCATTTTCATTGTAGATCATTAGTCTCATGCATTCTCATATCTCATATTGCATTGTCTTATTGCATTTTCACACCATCATATCTCTCAGCATTTTGGTTGAACTTTGTGCCCTTCTCTTTTGAGGATTTTGAGATGGTATTAATTTGGAACCCAATTTGTTGATTCTTGTGGTTAGCAACAGGCATTGTTTTAATTGATAGTGGAGGTGATTTCTTGATAGTTGATAATTAGCATATGTTATCTGAATTTGTACTTCTCATTAATTTTTGAACCTTTAAATGTGAGTTTTGAGCCTGTATGGGATTGCTGCACTATATGATTTTTGCTCCCATTCTTTGTGTTGAGTGATAATTCTTTATTGATTTTGTGCTCTAGAACTTGATTTGAAACCATTTTGAGGCGAAATTTTTGTTTGCATACTTGAATGTGATTAATGCATCTTAGGTATTTTTCTGGCCTTCTGAAGTAATTGTTACACTTTTATCCATTAGTTGACCATTTTGATCCTATTGCATAATTATTTTTCTTGATGCCTATGATGATACATTGTCGGTGATCATTTAGAATATTGAATGGAACAAATTGGGTTTGAATGTTGTATTGGGAATCATATGTTTTTGAGAATGAAGTCTCTCCCCTATGTTAAAAAAAAGAGCAAATATAAGGGGAAAAGGAAAAGAAAATAAAAGAAAAGCATGAGATGAAAGTTTGAAAAGAAGGAAAAGAAAAGGAAGAAAATTTGGAGCTATGCTCTTGATGAAAATGCCTTTGCTCCATTTATGTTCTATTGGATTTCTTGTGCTTATTTAAAATTTTGTTAGCCCTTTGTCCATTCCTTCCTTTCTTTACCCTACCTAACATCATTCCCATGGCCCCATTATAACCCTTGAAAGACCTTTTGATTCTTACATGCATGCTGATTATTAGTGGAAATTTGGTTTCTTATCAAGCTTATGGAAGTGTTGTTTCTTTGAGGAATCTTGAGCGCATTGTCTTTACCTTTAAACACTTTAAGTATGGTTAGTAGAGTAAACCTAATTTAGTGAGGAGTATGATTTCTGAGAACTTTAGTCTCTAATTGCACTTGATTTTGATTACCTCTCTAATTCTTGGTTTGCCTTTGCTTATTGTTTGGTTAGATGTTTTCTCGGGTTCCTCATTCATTATTGTCTCTTGATCCTATTTCATGGTTTGCCCTTAGTTATTGCTTGGGGACAAGCAAATTCTTAAGCTTGGGGGGATTTGATGTGTGTGAAACAACATTATATTTTGGTCTTGTTTTGCATGCATTTTTATGCATTTTAGGTATTTTAGTTTCCCTTTTTATTTGTTTTTCCTTTAGTTCGGATAATTGTTGTGTTTGTGGTGTTGTTGTGCAGGATTGGGACTAAATTGGCTTAGAAAAGGGTGGAAAGCGTGCATAATTGAAGTTGAAACTTAAAGGATAGTAATTTGGGACAAAATGACCATTCCAGAAGCATCCACGACCTGCCTGTGGAATTTTCCATGGCCATGGATCGAGCAGTTGTGCAAAGAAGCAAAAGAGTTTTTCCAGAGAGTTACACGGCCTGGTCGTGGAATTCAAGAGCATGTTCAGAATACACATTCTAGTGAGATCCACGATCGTGGATCGCAGTCCGAGACAGTTTTTAATTTCGCTTTTATTTCTTTTTATGGGCTTAGACTGTTAACTTCAGAAAATGAAGTTAATTCACTTGAATTTGATTGTATTTGAGCATGCTATCTTTAAGTTTTCAAGGCCATAGGTTCAATTATTGCATGACTTTGGTGAATTAAGCTTGTTAATTCAAATAATTAAGAATTGAATCTTTGAAGATCATGTTTATGGAAGTTGGATTGATTATGGTTTGATGCACTTTAACATTGTTTTGATACAGGTATCTCATATGGGAAAGGTCTTGGAAGGGATGACGGAATAGAGAGAAGCTTAATTGAAGAAGGATGCAAGAGAGAACGAAAAGCAGTTATCCTTCCTCTCAGGCTTTCAGGCCAACTCAGGCAAAGACATCCACGCCTAGGCATGGGAAAGTCACGCCTAGGCGTGACACTCTCAGATTTCTAAGGTTTTTAGACTGAGGCACCCACGCCTAGGCGTGTAAATTCCACGCCTAGGCATGGTCAGCAGATGCCAGCACGTGATTCATAACCATGCCTAGGCATGAAAAAGTCATGCCTAGGCATGGGTAAAACCCTAGTCTGCGATTTTGGCCCTTTTTATCTGATTTTGGGCTTTTTTATCTGATTTTGGAGAGTATTTTGGATCATCTTCAGTTTTTGGGACCTAAGCACGATTTCCAGAGGCCAAGTGGGAGGAGGAGGAACTCTTGGAAGATAGAAGGATTCAAGTGAAGAATCAAGATTAAGGAGGAAGAACAAGCATTGGCTTCTCACCATTCTTATTCATTCTTTCCCCTTTCTCTCTTGATTTGTAATTTGATGAGTTTCTTGAATTCATTAGTTTGCTCTTCTTTTATGATGTATAACTAAACTCTAATTTAGGGGTTCTCTAGGATCTTACTATGGATTTGATTAATGTGTAATTAGTTGGGTATCCTTTCAATGAAATTGGTTTTGTTCATCCATATCTATGCTTAGTGCTTGTTATTGATTGACCATCAATTGCATGATTTAAATATTCCAATTGAACTAGAAATAAGGTGTTGTGAATATGGATATAATATGGTTGATGTATGTTCAATTACATTCTATTGGTTTGGGTGTGTTGATTAACTAAAGGGATGGACACATATCCTTTGGTCATGTATGGCAAGTGTTTGATAAATGGTCTCAATGAGTGATTCTTATGTTACTTCACATGGACACATAGTGGATTAGCTAGGTTTCACATGGGTAATTGTCCTAGACATAGGCTCTTATCTATTGATGGTTATTAGCCAACATATATCATTTCATTGATAGGTGCTTGTTAATTGCAATTAATCATTGAAGTACCAAGTGAATAGGGACCCCTAGGCTTTAATCATTCTCATCTTCTCTTGTGGATTTGGTGTTTGGTGCTCTCTTATTTTGTTTCTTTCAAATTGTTATTTTAATTTGCAACCCACTCTCACATTTCGATTGCTTGGATAAAAATTTGTGAAATTTGGTTAAGTTTAGCATTATTCTAATTATCAATCCCTTGGGACACGATACTCTAACTCTCCTTTATATTACTTGTCGACCCGTGCGCTTGCGGATTTACGGACCAACAAGTTTTTGGCGCCGTTGCTGGGGATTGAGTTTAGATTTTGTGTTATTTCTTACATCTATTCACAATTCTTATTTCAAGTTTCGTTTGTTTTGTTTTGTAATTTTTGATTTTCAGGTACTTGGCTTTTGTATGCGAAAAACTCAAGGTGTGTCTCGATTTCCTTACGATCCTGAGATCGAGAGGACATTTCGTAGATTGCTAAGAGAACGACAAGTACAAGCACAAGCACCAACGTTGGTTAACAAATCTGAGATGGCGGAGGAGGCAAATGCTGAAAGACCTTTGAGGGAATATGTAACACCCCAACTTTAGGATAAATGATCGTTATGTCCTGATTGTGCTGTTTTCTATTTTTCTATATGATATAAAATTTATTTGACTGTTTTGAGTTCATATATGAGTGTTTTGTGTGATTTACTCCGGGTCAGGAAAATAATAATTTTCGGGCCAAGGAAATCTTATTTTAATTATTCGGAGCTGGGGGAGCTTACTAAATTTAATTCTGAATGATATGGTTGTTAATCTTTTAATTTTTAGGATTTAATTGTGTAATAAAATAATTTTATATTATTATAATATTATTTTATTAGTCAGTACAAATAAATGACAATGGACCCGAAAATGTCTGTGGGACCTACTTTTGGTTTGTAGGACCCACAATTGGTTGCGGGACCCACGTTTAGAGAAAGTAGTCAACGATAATGGCTTGAATTGTTTTAAGCCAATAGGAATTAAGTCAACAATGTGGGCTTGACTTAATCTACACCGTTGGATGAGAAGGTTTAAGATTGAATATCATCCGTTGATTTAATCTATGGTTGTCATGATAAGCTTCTTAAAGAAGGCTTTGGATATCCACCATTGATCAATTGGATGGTGGAGATTGGTCTTACAAAAATGGTTAGAAGCATTTGTAACCATTGGATGTGAAGAATATAGGGAAGATCTTGACCCTTTATTGTTTAAGATGAATCTAATGGCTAGAATTGCATGGAGATAAGATCTAATGGTTTAGATTTGATCATATTACTATCTAATATCAACCATTAATATGATCAATGGCTCTTGAAGCTTGGATTAGTAGAATGTTAATTAATTAGTAATGTAACTAATTAACTTAATTAAGTTAGGTTAAGTGTGCTTAGAAGCTTAGTGGGATTAGTAGCTTAATTAATCACCATTAGGGTGGAATCTTCAAGAACAAATGACAAGGCTTATGACAAGGCTTGGATTAGCCAATGGATGACAAGCTTGGTGATCAAGTTTTAATCTTGACCCTTGATGAAGTCTAAGGCTTGGATGGAGTCTTGGAGAGTCAAACAAAGTGGCTATCTCCACTTCTTTGAGCTCCACGGCCAAGCTTGAGTTTGGAGAGCATTTTCACTTCAATTTCATCCTTGCTATCACACTTTCTCTCTTCTCTCTCTTCCAAAAACACAAATCACCATTGATGCACTTTGAAGAGGCCATTCGGCCAAGTACTCTTCTTTGTAACACCCTCCCTAGGGTATCACATGTCCAACTCCCGACTCATAATCTGAAAATGTTTTCATAAAAGGTTTGAGTTAAAAACGTGGGTTTAAAAATTACTTTCTTTACTGAAACATAAACTTACTGAAATTCATATGTAATACTGAAAAACATATATTGAAACAGATTCATATACAATATTGACACCAATTAATATTTATTAACTTAAAGAGAAATATAAAACTAACAGACTCTTTTTTTTTTTAACGGTAACAAGAGCAAACCCCATGACGGGTCCTACTTAATAACGCGGTGAGACAAACTAACGTTAAAACTTAACATACTTATTCATTTGTGTATCCATCTTGTTGCATCGGACATCTGTTCTACATCTGTTCTTTGTCAACACTGTACACCTTCGAGTCTTGAATGTCCACTCCTTATTGTTGTCACCCATCTCAGAGTATTCATTGCCCATTATGTCTAAGACAACTAATTCTTTCTACTGTTTAATTTTAACAATACAGACACAGCAAAACAACATAATAAAGAGGTGAGATCACCTACACCAATACCAACATGGCACACGTAGATAACACAAGCAAATATCATACGGGGATATCATATCAAACTTCCAATAATATATTCAATATTAATCAACTATCATCATCAAATCATTCATCAATTCAATTATCATAAACAACAATTACGATAATGTCCTAATTATCATCATCATCATCCAAGTATTCAAAACAATTGTCATAGCCAATATTCCTCAATTAATATGTCACACAGATATAAATGTTCAGATTATGCATGTACACAAGACTCGATTTCCTACTCCATGGAGCTAAAACTCAGGTCGGAGAAATGATCGAAAAGATCTGTCGGTACCACATGCCTCAGACCACGTGCTATAATCCTCATTTTGATTTTGCACATCTAGCATATACACGACAGTCTTTATCAGATCTTGATTAAGAATAGTGTCTCGGTCCGGATCATCGGTGTGTTGCATCGGTCTAACCTACGGGAAGAAGCGCGACCAACCACCCGTGTAGGCAACCCGCACCCCGATGCCCCCAAGGTCAACAAGTGACCTACACTACGCATATCGCACCCACTCAAGAGGTGTGTTTCTCCTAGGCACTCAGCCATATCCAAATCATCGGACCATTCCAATGCATTATAATGCACCAAATCCAATCACAGACAAATATGTCATTTTCTCACAAACAGTGTATGGACACTGGGTTCAACAATAATCATCTTACTACTTTCAACAAATAAAATCATTTTATCACGTTTTCATAGTTGTAAAACACTTTTACCGTATTTTCACAATCGCGTAACATTTACATTACGTTTTCACAATCCAAAAACTTTTACATTTATGTTTTCACAATCCAAAAACATTTACATTATGTTTTCACAATACCATAACACTTCTTTTATATTTTCACAATACCGTAACACTTTTGTTACGTTTTTAAAATTCCAAAACGTTTTATTACGTTTTTACAATACCGTAACACTACTGTTACGTTTACCAAATTTCGTAACATTTCTTTACAAATCCTTTTTCACTTTCTTTGCAAATCCTTAAAATCATCATTGCTATTTTTTCATTTAAATCTCATGTTTAGTTAAACACTTAGAAACTTTTTACACAAAATAAATTAATAAAAATCCTTCTAAAAATCGTGTTCTTGTTCTCTTGAAAAACAAACCCTTTGTTTATTTTCCAAATTCTTCAAATCATCCGTTTTCATCATTCATGAAAATCTTAAGTTATAAACAC
The DNA here is from genome assembly GCA_029884605.1 of Ormosia emarginata. Lineage (NCBI taxonomy): Eukaryota > Viridiplantae > Streptophyta > Magnoliopsida > Fabales > Fabaceae > Ormosia > Ormosia emarginata. The sequence goes on along the minus strand of JAQQTP010000033.1, from coordinate 863,149 downwards.
CTATGTTGAGGTGTCTTTGTTCAAATCCACCATGTTCTAAGTACTCAAAAATCAATTCTTTTGTTCTTGAAAATTTTCAACATGAACCTTAATCAAGGGCATCAAAACCGTAGCTCTTCCTTGGCTATTGGAGCCAAAAATCAATTTCCTTTCCACCATCAAGTCATGGCATATACATATATATTTCATCATCAATAATATAAGCATACCATCAAAGCCATAAAAGCATGTATAGCATATCAAGCATATCATCAAAGCTATAAAATCATGCAAAGCATATCAAGCATAGAAAATTAATCAAAGCTCATAAACACCCACAAATTAATTACATGACCATGGATATGAATCCTCACATGGATTCCACATCCATCAAATAAAATACCATCTCTCACCACCATGCTTGGTTGGTGAGATGGATCTCCCTCTTACCTCTTGAAGATCCTCCAAAGCTTCTTGATTTGTTTCTTTTTCCAAGTCCTTCACCACCAAGGGCTTCTCAAATACAAAACAAAACACAAGTTAATTAACATATCAAGCTTGATTAAGAGGAACCATGGATCAAACATGGCTTAGATCATGAAAAAGAGAGAAGAAAATGAAGTTTCCTTATACTTCACCTCAAAAACCCAATAACTTTGATCTTGAAGAAACTCCTTGAAGATGAATGATTTAGAAAAAATCTTCAACATGAAAGTTGCTTAGAACATCATGTAGATTCAAGATCTATGGTTAGATGAAATTAAAAGAGCTTGGATGGTGGTTTTAGGTAGTATGACCGAATGGTGTATTTTGAATAACAAAGATGAAATTTTTGATTTTTGATAGAAACTTGAAGCTTGAATTTGAAACTCAAGATGAGTGATTTAGTGAAAACTCATAATTAGAGATATTCTTAGAATGGTGTTTAGGTTTAGAAAATCAAGACTAAAAGATTAGAAGAGGAAACATGAAATTTACCATTTTTGGTAGAGTCTTGAAGCTTGGATTTGAAGTACTAGATGTTGGATTTTGAAGAAACCTTCAACATGAAAGTTGTTTAGAATAAGGTAAGGATTCAAGAAACTAGGTTGGATGAAATTAAAGAGTGATGGAGGGTGTTCTTAGGTGCCATGACCGTGAGCTTAGAGAATGAGAAGGAGAGAAATTTTTTCTAAGTGTTTTTGGTTTTTGGAATGATCAAGAATGATCAATAATGAGTGATAATGGTCTTCAATTTTTTCTACACACTTAAACTCCTTCAAAACCGTAGCCTCCCTCCAAGCTTCTTCAAAAATTCAATAATGGTGAAACATTGATCAAGACATCCAACAATGACATAAAGCATCATTTAATGGATTGAAATTTGTTTTTCTTTGTCTTCTAATAAGCCAAAAACCGTCCCCCTCCTTGCTTTCTTCTTCCATGTAAATTGATCAATAATGATCAATAATATTCCAATATTGACCAAGACTACTTAACAAAGACATAAAGCAATTAATCAATGCATTGAAATATTTTTTTTTTCTTTATCTCCAAAAGCATGCAAAACCGTGACCTCCCTCCATGCATGCATTAAATCATGTTGTCATCTTTTCTAACCATTATTTAAATTAATTCTAGCCATTGATAAATTAAATGGTTAAGATTTTGGTAAACTTTTAATTTTAGAAGACTAAATCTAGGTCATTGGATCTTTCTCCTTTAAATTCTAGCCCTTAGATGTGTCTCCAAAATTAAGGGTCAAGATTGCTTCTTCAAACTTTAAATCCAAGGGTCATAATTAGTCTTTGTCACTTTTTAAGACTAAATCTTCACCATTGATTAAATTAACATCCAATGGTCATAAATGATCTTTGTTACTTTTTAAGATTAAATCTCTACCCTTGATTTAATCTAAATCCAATGGTTATAAATGGTCTTTGTCATTTTTCAAGACCAATTCTACACCTTTGATTACATCTATGGTTGATATCAAAGCCTTCCTAACTAAGCGTATTCTCTTTCACACCATTGATTAAATCAATGGTTATTATCCAAGAGCTTTCTTTATTAAGTTTGTTTCTTAACCTTTGATTAAATCAATGGTTAATATTCAAACTAAGTATTCTCATCCAAGGGTATAAATCAAGTCAAGCTCTCTTTGTTGACTACGCAGTGTAATATTTATTCTTGTATCCTACAAATAATATTTTAACTGTATTTTTATCATCCGATAATTAAATACGATCTAAAACACAAGACAATAAAATTTTAAAAACTGTTTCCTGGATTCGGGTTTAGTAAGATCCTGTCTCCTCGTCTAAACAGTCAAATTTTTCTATGCGTAGAAAAATTTTTGCTTTGCGGACCCACTGGACCCACGTATGGCCACCTGGGCCCACATACACCTCGTGGGATCCACAGACAGGAAAAAATTTCAAAATCATCCATAAAATCACAAAAATTATAAAATGCACAAATATCAAATCAGATTACGTAAAATAATTACCTAACGGTAAAAATTAAATTACGTAAAGTTTTCTCCTACCGAAAATTTTTTCCGACACGGAGTAAATCACTCAAAACGATCAAATACGTTGACGGAATAAACAAAATAATTTTACGGTCTTGCAGAAATTACTAAACAAGAAAATTACATTAACTATCAAAATTACTGTTTAAGAGATAAGAAATTTGGGGTGTTACATTCTTCACCATCCATCCATCCAAAATTTCTTCTAACCTACTTTTCTAAACCTAAACACTATTCTAAGACTATCTCTAGTTAGAGATTTCTTCAAAAAAATTCATCTTGAGCTTGGAAAATAACTTGGAAGATTTCTCCTTAAAGGTGAAAATCCTTGTTTTTCATTTCTAATCTTATTTCCAAGGACTTAAGCCATGATTAACCCATGGTTTATGTTTTTCTTCTATGGTAGTAATTTGTAGAATTTATTTAAGCTTGATAGGTAATTTTGGAGGGTGAACCCGAAATCACTAGGAAGGAAAGGAGAAGAGTTTGTCTTCACTTAAGGTAAAAGGAAGACTTTAATCTTATCATCCTTGGGTAGTGATAAGAAAATGGATTTGTTTGTGATTGTAGAATCCATAAGGATTCATTGGTGTGTTTGTTGTAATAGCTTTCTTATTTGTAATTTGTATTGATATGCATGTCTACAAGCTTTGAATATATTGTATGTGTTAGTATATGCATGGATAATTAGTAGGATGTGAATAATATGCAAAGTTTGCGTGAGTGTTCCAAAGAACACAAATCCAAGGCTCACGACCTCAATGAAAAAGGGAAACCAAAATGTTCTCAACAATTTTTCCAAAAAAGAAATTTAATTGACTTAGGTAAATTGATAAGCTACAAATTAATATAGAAGAAGACAAATGATCCAAAGATCAAATGCCAATATTTTATGGGATTCGGCCAACATGCCCAAATAAAAGTGTAATCAATCCAAAATTTATTTTTTAAGTGTAGAATTGATGTTTTATATAAAAAGAATGCATTTGTAATAAATTTTCAAGAATTAAAGAAGTAAACCAATTTTTTTTTATTGGAGATGTGATATAGTAGCAAGATGAACAAAAACTATGAAAAGCACTTGCTTTTAACTTTTAAAGCATAGAAACAATCACTAAAGTGGATTTAGTAATAATAAACCAAGTAAACGAATTTTTAGAGAAAAACGTAGAAAATACAAATTTTAGTAGATTTTATAGACAAAATACTGTCAAATTTTACTAAAAACAAACAAATAAAAGAGAACGTTTTATAATATATTCATAACGTAAGAAAAAATTATTCTACGTAATTTTAAAGTAGTGAAAATAGCTTACGTAGTTTTAAAACATAGATTTTAAAGCTTTTCGATTAAGAAAACGATTTAAAAATCTTACGCGATTGAGAAAACGATTTAAAAACAGTACGCGATTTTAAAAATAGCAAAATATATTTACGCGATTTAAAAACGTTTGTAAAAATGACAAAATTGTGAAAATGTGATAAAATTTTTACGCGATTAATTGGAACAACAAGTTTTTACTGTCGGGTCAAAGTAGTGGACCCGGACATATTGAGATACGGTACTGTCAATTGGGACGTACTGTATAATTGAGATTTTTGCCATTGAGGGCATTTGTGTAAATATGAGAATATTTTGAGACTAAGGGTAATTTGATAATTATGATTTTATTCATGCATTGAGTTGTGCCAATTTGGTTGATAATTGGTGATTTGATTGACGAGATGAATTACACCGTGTTGTCGGTGTGATAAGCGTAGTGTGGCTCATTTCTTCATATGGACTTGGAGGCATTAGTGTGCGGATTATTCCACATGTGGACAGTTGGTCGCTCCTCTGGGCCGTGGTAACTGGCAACACACTAGTGATCTCGACACGCACTATACTTAATCGAGATCTTGTAAAGTCTCTTTTAGTACAATGCCTGTAGTTACACGCTGTTTGGACTGTGTACTACTACACGATGTTGGACAGTGGGCTATAGATACAACATTAGACAGTGCAATAGTTTGGTTGGGCAGCCTGAGGTACTAATAGATCTTTGCGGGTCATTCTCTCAGATATCTGTGTCTAGCTCCATGGAGTAGGAACGAGTCGTATTGCATTTGTATCATACATTGTAATATTTTTATCTCTGATATTATGACTCTGTTGAATTATTGTTATGTGTTACTGTTGCATTGAGTTTCTGTATTTAATTATATTGTTATTTATGATGTTATGGTATGATATATTGTATGAACTGTTATCTCTGTTGTATTTGCGTTTTCTTATTTACCATGTTTTGTGATGATATAGATTGTCTTACCTCTGTATTTGTATATGCAATGGTATTGTTTATTTTATGTAAGAATGTATGGAAGAGGAAGAGGAACAGCCTCTAGACAGTGTGTATCTTGAGGAGGAGGAGGAGTAGCAGCAGTATGGTGACCAGTTTGACGAGGGCGAACCTTTTGATCATCCACACCCGCTAGATTAATTTGGAGGATGGCGTTGCCAGGATTTCTTAGGTTTGTGAGACTGGAGTTTCATGGAGGTTCAGAGGCCTGGCGTTTGAGAGAGGACAGAGGTTCAGTGGTTTATATGGGACGTTTGACTGTGTCCCTATGATCGGAGTTTGATGGAGAACCTACTTTTACTACTACTCTGTATTTGTACATAGAGTTGCCGCTGTCTATTAGGCGTCATTGGAAAGGAATGTTCCATGCGCCTAATGAGATTAGCAGTGTATCGACCGCAAGGACTTGTGTCCGTAGAGCGTTGAGACATCCTAGATACCTATCACCTGAAGTGTCATCTGAGAGTGATCCTTCAGAGGGTTAGGAATTTGGGATGTGCACTTGGGCACTTTTTAGATGTTATGTATTATATTAACTCTTTACTGTTTTTGTTAAATATTTTATAGTTGTAAATTATTTCTACTACTTAAAACAAAATCATATGTATATTATGTGTGATGACAGTTTGTTTATTTTATGTTCCGTGTTATTTTTTTTTTAGTAATATCCTGTATAAAAAGGAAAAAAATTTACAACCCATATTATTAATGTAACAAATGTTTTACAACTTGGGTAATATTTTATTTATCTTTCTTTCATTGCATCATAAATGTGACATCCCCACAAGGGTGTTACAGAATATGCCACCCCAAATGCTAGAGAAATCCGATCTAGCATTAGACGACCAGCTGTCTAAGCACAGACTTTTGAGATTAAGCCTGCTATTATTCTGATGGTTCAGAATAATGTGCAATTTGGAGATTTACCCCATGAGGATCCTAATGCTCATCTAGCCAACTTCCTAGAGATATGTGATACTTTCAAGCATCATAGGATGACTGATGATGCAGCTCGCTTAAGGATCTTCTCTTTTTCCTTGAGGAATAGGGCCAAGGCATGGCTTCATTCTTTACCAGAACATTCTATCACTACCTAGGAAGAGCTGGCTCAAAAATTCTTGGATCGATTCTTTCCTCCTATGAAGGCAATGAAGTACAGGAATGACATCTTGTTCTTCAGGCAATTCGAACGAGAAACCTTGTATGAAGCATGAGAGCGATTCAAGGAGTTGTTAAGGAAGTGCCCCCACCATGGTATTGTAAAATGGATGTTAGTGCATACCTTCTACAACAGCTTGACAACATCCATTCGATCCATAATTGATGTAGCAGCTGGAGGGGCTATTATGAGCAAGACAATGGATGCAGCCTATGACCTGTTAGAAGAAATGGCTAACAACAACTATCAGTGGCCAGCAGAAAGGGTTACTCCTAGGAGAACGGCTACCGGCATATATGAGGTGGATGCTCTCACATCACTTTCAGCTCAAGTGGCTGCTCTTTCTAAAAAATTTGACACTATGGGAGTCAACTCAATTGCAAGCGGGGCTAATATCACAGCTGAGATTTGTGATCATTGTGGGGATCATCACTCCACTGCTAATTGTACGGCTAGCTTGGAAAGTGTACAATAATATGGTAGTCAATTCTGTCAACCGAGTCACAACACTGCGTTTGGTAATACTTATAACCCCAATTGGTCGAACCATCCTAATCTATCATGGGGTGGAAATGTTCAAGGCTCTTCCTCATCTCATCAGCATAATCAAGCACCTCGTACTCCTCCAGGCTTTTAACAACAGAGCCTCCTTCAAGCCCAAACTTCAACATCGACTTCAACTTCTAATTTGGAGAAGATGTTTGCTCAGTTTATGACTAGTCAACAAGATTGTAACACCCCTTGATGTAGCAACCGAAGCATAATCGTCATTACACCACAGTTACTAAATCCAAGTGTGTCACAGTCATGATAACAGTAACTTAAATTCTCAAGAGTTTATATTTTTTTTTTGACAATTTGCATAGGTAGAAAATATGAGCCTCGAATGAAATATAAATGTATTCAAGCCACGATACAACCACTGAAATAAAATCATATCTCTTATACATATATATATATATAGTCAATTTACACAAATCACTGATGACATAGAATATAACAATTACAGAGTCCAATAAAATACAGCGGGAATAAAACACTACAAGGGGGAAAAGTAGTGACCCAGGGATAGGTACTACTAGCAGACAAGGCCGCAACCCCATATACACATACGACGCTCGGAGTCCCAGTCAACAAGTCAGGCATCAATGCCTCCACGCAACTGCACTCGTACGGAGCCGAAGAAACCTTGTCCAAACGCCCAATCCAATCAACCAAGGTGTGGTCCCTCTTTATCTTCCTCACGATCTTTTATCAATATAAGTATAAAACAGACATACAAAGATATAGGAAAGAGGTGAGACACCCATCCTTCATTACCATTGCGGCAGTAAGAAAACGACACGGCACGGAGTGCCCATAAAGCAATACAGTTCATATATTTTATAACGGCAACATCGGAATTTATCATAAAAGCAATTCAATTGTAAGCAATAATAAGAATTTATAATAACAACGATATTTATAGTAAAGTAGAACAACAGCAAGCAATAGCAGACATATCACAATAGTATTTCCAAGAATCAGCGCAACAATCAGACAATCATCACAGTAATAATAATCAAGTCAGTCATAGTTACAGAAATTAAACATTAATAATGACAGAATATATCATGGTTCATATGCATGCTTTCCCAAAGTCCTACTCCATGGAGCTAAACCCAAACAATCGGAGAGAAAGATCAGGAGACATGTTTGTGACTCGGCTGCCGAGGCCAGTGCTATAAATCAAATCGTGCACAATCATGGCATTGCACAGACATTCTTCACTAGATCACGATATAGGACAGTGTCTCGGTCCGGATCGTCGGTGCGTTTGCATCGGTCTACCCCACGGGCAGGAGAGCTACCAACCTCCCATTGCAAGGAACCCGCACCCCGACGCCCCCAAGGTCAACAAGTGACCTACACTTGTCTATTCGCACCCGCACTAAGGTGTGTTCAATCTCCTAGGCAACTAGGCCTTACAACAGTCCACAAGGACAATCACAATGCATAAGATACTATGCATGCACATGTATGATCCACAATTTCATACAATCTCATAATATGCCACATTTAGGCCAATATAAGCATCAAGGTATACATGGTCACTCACATGGACCCATAACAACATAATATCAATATCAAGTCAATTAATGCATCATTAGGTTCATTATGAATCCTAACTTAGAATTTATTCCTCTTTTCAAGGTTCATGACCAAATCCAATTCTTGCAACTAGCTTAATATTCCAAGGCAACTCGATTTCCTATAACTTGTAAATTAATTAAGCTATTAAGCCTCACACTCTCTTGTTCTTCACTCACTTAGAATCACCTTAAGTTTTACAATGGTCTCATTCTTAGTCTTCTAAAATTTATGAAGTCTTGACTATACTAAATTCTTCCAATTTATTAGTTGTCCATTTATTACATAGGTTTCTAATTACCTAATCACTTATGCTTCCAAATTATCCAAACCACATACTTACCTAAAACTTGCCCTAGAGGCCGTGGCCTCACAATGGTTACAATCCCAAATTCTCTCAAGTCATCATACTACATATCATTCCCTTAATTCATTGAAGTGTTCACTTGTCAAATTAGCTCACCAAGAACCCTAATCTTTATGCCTCAAAACCGTAGCCATCATTTAGGCTTCAATCTCAAACTTTTCTTCCATTAAATTCTATTTTGTCACTTGATTAATTCTAGTCTAATGCTTGTTACACATTAACCATAATTTATCCAATTTTCACCCTAAAAACCGTAGCACTCCAAGAGAGATTCCCAAATATTTTTCTTCCATTTCCAATCACATAATCCAATCCAACATACCATTATATACAACAAATCAATCTAAGGTCACAATTATCACATTATATGTTACACTCTTAATTCACTTAAATTTAGATCATCAAAATCAATCCATTTGTCTCTTTACCAAGACCAAAACCGTGGCACCCCTCTTGGATATTAAACCCTCAAAGTCTTCCATTCGTTAGTGTTAATACTATCATTCAATCTTTGATTATATAAGTCTTATTTCACTTGTATACAAAACCAATATTCACCCCTAATTTCTAATCAAAACCGTGGCACCATGTTGAGGTAGGAAACTCCAAATTTTCCATTTAGCAACCCCAAGATGATCAAGCACAATTAATATATCAAACATATTCAATAGCATAATCAAGTATCAATCAAATTCAAGAATACTAAATTATACAAAATTTATAATTCAAGCAAGCATACAAAGAGCATACAAGGATGGATTTCTCCATCAACACACCCACATAAAATCTTCTCACCACCATAAGTGGTTGAAGTGAGTAGTCTCCCTCTTACCTAGAGGAGACAATGCAAGAAAACAACTCCTTGGTTCCTTGATTTGTAATTTTCGGATTCCACCTTCAAGAGAACCATAAAGTGGTCAAATTCTCATATTTACAAATTTAAAGCTTGAAAAGAATGATCCTTGGTCACATAGGTAACCAAGGAAATCGAAAATGAGAAGAAAATGGAGAGAAATCAAGAATCTTTACCTTGGAAGACAATGGAGACAAAGTTGGATTTTGAGCAAACCTTCCAAACGAAACTTGTAGAGAAGATGAAGATGAGTGTATAAATGTGTTTAGTGGAGAGAAAAATCAAAAAGCTTGGCCATCCATGGAGGAGTGATTTTCGGATTTGAAGAAGGAGGGGTAGAAAAGTTAGATTTTTGAAGAGATTTTCTAAAGAGAAAGTGTAGAGGAGGTTAAGAGAAGTCTAGAAATGGTGTTTATGGAGAGAAAAGTGAAGAAGAGACTCTCTAATGGTGGCTGGAATTTTCGGATCTAAGAGGAGGAAGAAGAGAAGAGGTGGAGAGAAAATGGAGATAGAAATGGAAAATGGAGAAACTTTCTACACAAAGAAGGTAGAGGAAGTGAAGGCAAGTGTAGAAATGGGCTTGGAGAGAAGAAAAGATGAACAAAAATGGAGGAAGGAGGGGCTGCAATTTCGTGCTCATGGTGGAGGTAGAGAGAAGGAGGAGAAAAGAAAAGTGAAGAAGAAGAAGAAGGAAGAGAGAGAGAGAAAGTGTCTTGAAATTAATGAATTAAAGTGATAATTGAATAATTGAAATGAAGCAATTTCCCTTCCCCTTGGCTGCATTCCAGCCGTGAATGGTGAGAGAAGAGAGAGTGAAAATTGGCTTCCAAGAGAAGCTAAGGGTATTTGGGTCAATATTTGGTCAAAGCTTCTCAAAGAAGCTTTGATTATTTAACATTAAATTTGAATTAAAGTGAATGGATTAGACATAAAGTAGATTGCATTAGGATAATGTGATAGGATTTTTTATTACACACTATTATCCAATGGATAATAGTTACGATTAATGATCGGTATTTAATTAATCGACGGATGAATTTTTCGCTGTATTGATTTATTTTATCTGTTAGAATTTCTCAAAAATTGTGAAACCTCGTAAACTGTGTCAAGTCTCGGGTTTAGTAAGATCCCTCGTCGACATGTCCATAGTCCAAGGTTCTCAGAGAAAACATCGCGTTTCCCACGGTTACTTTCGGTGCGCACGCAAAAAAACGAGGAATATATTAAAATATTCGACGGTTCGGAAAATTCCCGAGAAAATTTTCAAAAATTTCAAATATTATAAAACGACTATTCGTCATATAATTTTCCAATTTTTGAAGCACTACAGTCGTTTTCACGACTCTGCTCGAGTTTCACGCAAAACGAAAAATATATTAAAATATTCGTCATTTCCGAAAAATTCCAGAAAAATTCACATAAATCACATATATTAGAAAATGACTATTGGCGGTGAAATAATTAGTTTCCGGAGCGTTACACTGACCTCAGCAATTCTCAGCTCAGTGCGCATGCAAAATGAGGAATATATTAAAATATTCTGCGTTCTCAGAAAAATCCAAAAAAATTCTAAAAAATTCCAGATATTGTAAAATGATCATTTATCCTGAAATTATTAATTTTCGGGATGTTACAAAGATTACATGACCAAGACTGATTCAAGGCTAGCATCCCACGATGCTTTAATGCAAAGTCAAGCTGCTTCATTGAGGAATCTTGAGACTCAAGTGGGTCAACTTGCCCAAGCTCTAAATAACAGACCCCAAGGGAATTTCCTAAGTGACACCATCAACAATCCTAAGGGTGCCCCTAACAAGCAGTGCAAGGCTATATCATTAAGGAGTGGGAAAGAAATTGAAGGGAATCCCAACACTGAACTTCCTGAAGAAGAAGTTGAGGTGGCACAAGATGAAGTGGTTGTGAGCAAAGAGGTTGGGAAAAATAAGGAAATTACAGAGGGAAAGCTTGAAGACATGAAGAAGAAGAACAAGCCTTATACACCACCTTTACCTTTCCCTAACCGGCTTGTTAAACAAAAGCTTGATGCTCAATTCAAAAAGTTTTTGGAGATTTTCAAGAAGCTTCACATCAATATTCCATTTGCTGAGGCATTAGAACAAATACCGAGTTATGTGAAGTTCATGAAGGACATCTTATCCAAGAAGAGGAAATTGGGGGATTATGAGACCGTAGCTCTCACAGAGGAGTGTAGTACAATCTTGCAGAACAACTACCTTCCAAATTGAAAGACCCAGGGAGCTTCACCATTCCATGCACAATTGGGAGCCAATTCTTTGGAAAAGCTTTGTGTGATCTAGGGCCAAGCATAAACTTGATGCCCTTATCCATCTTCCAAAGGCTAGGTTTGGGGGAGGTGAAGCCTACTTCGATAACTTTGCAACTAGCTGACCGTTCCCTCACCTACCCTAAGGGAATCATAGAAGATGTTTTGGTCAAGGTGGACAAGCTTATCTTTCCAGCCGATTTCATCATCTTAGACATGGAGGAAGACCGCAATGTACCTTTAATTCTTGGGAGACCTTTCCTAGCCACTGGTAAGACTGTAATTGATGTGCAAAAAGGTGAGCTCACTATACAAGTCAATGATGAAAAGGTAACCTTTCATATTTACAAATCCATGAAATCTCCAACTGATCATGAAGAATGCTCCTACATAAGTATGATTGATCCAGTAGTCAATGATGCATTTCATACTAGTTCTACTGATGATTCCCTTGCTTTAGCTTTGACATCTATATGTGAGCACATAGAGAAGGATGATGTTATGGAATGTATTAAGCTACTTGATTTGTCAGGAATCCAAGCTTTGAACCCTTGACTGCAAAGTCCAGCCATGACTATAAATAAGGCGCTTGTTGGGAGGCAACCTAACTTCTTAACCCTATCTCTTAGCTAGGACAATTTCATGCATAATTTAGAGTTTTTCGTTATATTTTAATTGTGTTTTTGATAGTTTAAAAAAATAAAAAAAATAAAAAAGAGGATCAATGGCCACCTGAGAATATACAATAAATTAATGAGTGTTCTAGGAGGCAGATCGAATTTTGTTTGCATGCCAGCAGTTTGATTTGAGTATCCGATGATTGTGTGAATCACAGTTCACCTCACTGCTTGGGAATTCACTTGTAAAAATTCAGAATTTTGTGCTTACACTTATTGCCATAACTGTGTATGAGAGAATTTCCCTATTGCATGTGTGGTGGATTCTGGAATATGAATGAAATGCATGGTTGGAGAAATTTATGATTGGCATGTGTAAAGTTTATTTGCATCTTAGAAGCTTGTATGATTCCTTTTTGAGGCGAAATCCTAGGGCATTTGTTTGGACTGATTGAGCTTTTCAAGCCAACCTTGATTGAATGAGTTCCCTAGTACCCCTTTTGAAGCCTAGTGTGCGTGTGTGTGGCCTGATTTTTCCTTCTTTAAACCTAATCTCTCCACCCTCTTAAACCATGCTTGTGAAAGAAAAATTCTTCCCCTCATTACAGGTCCCTTGTTGAACACATGATTGAGTAGTTCTGTTGGTTTGAGCCATATGCTTGACTTGATTCAATGGAAGTGGTTGATTATGTGTTTGATATTTGAATTCAAATCTTTTCCCTTCTTTCTTAGCCACTACCCTTAGCCTTACATTTCAAGCTTAAAAGACCCTCATGATCTTTGATTCTGTCTTTCCTACATTAGTGGAGAAAGGGATGAAGGACATTCTTTTGAGAGTGCATGTGCATTTTATAAATTCATCCATCTTGTTCTTTATGATTAGGAAAAGATCTTCAACACATAAATGTGGGAAATTTTTCATGCACAAAAATGGCATTCAAGGGTAATTAGGATAGTTGGGAATTTCTTGTATGTGTGGACCTTGTTGTGAGATTGGATTGTGATTTCTGAGGGTATGAATGATAATTGAAAGCTGGTTATGCCTTAGTTCAATTTGCTCCATGAGTTTTGTATTGGATTGTGTTCCTTCTTCCCTTGCTTGGTTTAGTTTGCTCGAGGACTAGCAAATCTTTAGGTTTGGGGGTGTGTTAACTTTAGAAAATGAAGTTAATTCACTTGAATTTGATTACGTTTGACCTTTTTTGAAGCTCAAATTAGAAGGAGAGTGAAGTCAAAAAGTTCCACACCCAGCCCATGGATTGAAGACCAGAAGGAGAATACCAAAGTCAGAGAGATCCAAAGCCTGGCTGTGGTTGGCTCCATGGTTGTGGATCGTCCTAGTGTCACATGATAGAGCTGCAGAATATTTTAATAGAGGAGCTTCGCCAACAGGGTCAGGCTACTGATAGCCGCCTGCAGGCCTTGGAGGGCACGGTTCAGAGTATGACGAGCATGGTCCAGGCCATCCATAGTTGGCATATGGGTCAGCACCCTTTCCCACTACCACAGTGAGTTCTTTTCTTTTATTCCTTCTCTAGTTATAGATTTTTACATTGGGGACAATGTTAGTTCTAAGCTTGGGGGGTACTTTGCATTTTCCATTTTCCATTTTCGTTTTCATTGTAGATCATTAGTCTCATGCATTCTCATATCTCATATTGCATTGTCTTATTGCATTTTCACACAATCATATCTCTCAGCATTTTGGTTGAACTTTGTGCCCTTCTCTTTTGAGGATTTTGAGATGGTATTAATTTGGAACCCAATTTGTTGATTCTTGTGGTTAGCAACAGGCATTGTTTTAATTGATAGTGGAGGTGATTTCTTGATAGTTGATAATTAGCATATGTTATCTGAATTTGTACTTCTCATTAATTTTTGAACCTTTAAATGTGAGTTTTGAGCCTGTATGGGATTGCTGCACTATATGATTTTTGCTCCCATTCTTTGTGTTGAGTGATAATTCTTCATTGATTTTGTGCTCTAGAACTTGATTTGAAACCATTTTGAGGCGAAATTTTTGTTTGCATACTTGAATGTGATTAATGCATCTTAGGTATTTTTCTGGCCTTCTGAAGTAACTGTTACACTTTTATCCATTAGTTGACCATTTTGATCCTATTGCATAATTATTTTTCTTGATGCCTATGATGATACATTGTCGGTGATCATTTAGAATATTGAATGGAACAAATTGGGTTTGAATGTTGTATTGGGAATCATATGTTTTTTAGAATGAAGTCTCTCCCCTATGTTAAAAAAAAGAGCAAATATAAGGGGAAAAAGAAAAGAAAATAAAAGAAAAGCATGAGATGAAAGTTTGAAAAGAAGGAAAAGAAAAGGAAGAAAATTCGGAGCTATGCTCTTGATGAAAATGCCTTTGCTCCATTTATGTTCTATTGGATTTCTTGTGCTTATTTAAAATTTTGTTAGCCCTTTGTCCATTCCTTCCTTTCTTTACCCTACCTAACATCATTCCTATGGCCCCATTATAACCCTTGAAAGACCTTTTGATTCTTACATACATGTTGATTATTAGTGGAAATTTAGTTTCTTATCAAGCTTATGGAAGTGTTGTTTCTTTGAGGAATCTTGAGCGCATTGTCTTTACCTTTAAACACTTTAAGTATGGTTAGTAGAGTAAACCTAATTTAGTGAGGAGTATGATTTCTGAGAACTTTAGTCTCTAATTGCACTTGATTTTGATTACCTCTCTAATTCTTGGTTTGCCTTTGCCTATTGTTTGGTTAGATGTTTTCTCGGGTTCCTCATTCATTATTGTCTCTTGATCCTATTTCATGGTTTGCCCTTAGTTATTGCTTGGGGACAAGCAAATTCTTAAGCTTGGGGGGATTTGATGTGTGTGAAACAACATTATATTTTGGTCTTGTTTTGCATGCATTTTTATGCATTTTAGGTATTTTAGTTTCCCTTTTTATTTGTTTTTCCTTTAGTTCGGATAATTGTTGTGTTTGTGGTGTTGTTGTGCAGGATTGGGACTAAATTGGCTTAGAAAAGGGTGGAAAGCGTGCATAATTGAAGTTGAAACTTAAAGGATAGTAATTTGGGACAAAATGACCATTCCAGAAGCATCCACGACCTGCCTGTGGAATTTTCCATGGCCATGGATCGAGCAGTTGTGCAAAGAAGCAAAAGAGTTTTTCCAGAGAGTTACACGGCCTGGTCGTGGAATTCAAGAGCATGTTCAGAATACACATTCTAGTGAGATCCACGATCGTGGATCGCAGTCCGAGACAGTTTTTAATTTCGCTTTTATTTCTTTTTATGGGCTTAGACTGTTAACTTCAGAAAATGAAGTTAATTCACTTGAATTTGATTGTATTTGAGCATGCTATCTTTAAGTTTTCAAGGCCATAGGTTCAATTATTGCATGACTTTGGTGAATTAAGCTTGTTAATTCAAATGATTAAGAATTGAATCTTTGAAGATCATGTTTATGGAAGTTGGAGTGATTATGGTTTGATGGACTTTAGCATTGTTTTGATACAGGTATCTCAGATCGGAAAGGTCGTGGAAGGGATGACGGAACAAAGAAAAGCTCAATTGAAGAAGGATGCAAGAGAAAAGGAAAAGCTGTCAACCCACGCCTAGGCATGACAAATACACACCTAGGCGTGTTCCTCTCAGGCTTTCAGGCCAACACAGGCAGAGACATCCACGCCTAGGCGTGGGAAAGTCATGCCTAGGCGTGGCACTCTCAAATTTCCAGGGTTTTTAGACAAAGGCACCCACACCTAGGCGTGTAAATTCCACGCCTAGGCGTGGTCAGCAGATGCCAGTATGTGATTGATAACCACGCCTAGGCATGGAAAAGTCACTCCTAGGCGTGCGTAAAACCCTGGTCCGCGATTTTGGCCTTTTTAATCTGATTTTGGAGAGCATTTTGGATCATGTTCAGTTTTTGGGACCTAAGCACGATTTCTAGAGACCAAGTGGGAGGAGGAGGAACTCTTAGAAGATAGAAGGATTCAAGTGAAGAATCAATATTAAGGAGGAAGATCAAGCATTGGCTTCTCACCATTCTTGTTCATTCTTTCCCTTTTCTCTCTTGATTTGTAATTTGATGGGTTTCTTGAATTCATTAGTTTGCTCCTCTTTTATGATGTGTAACTAAACTCTAATCTAGGATTTCTCTAGGATCTTACTATGGATTTGATTAATGTGTAATTAGTTGGGTATCCTTTCAGTGAAATTGGTTTTGTTCATCCATATCTATGCTTAGTGCTTGTTATTGATTGGCCATCAATTGCATGATTTTAATATTCCAATTGAACTAGAAATAGGGTGTTGTGAATATGGATATAATATGGTTGATATATGTTCAATTACATTCTATTGGTTTAGGTGTGTCGATTAACTAAAGGGATGGACACATACCCTTTGGTCATGCATGGCAAGTGTTTGATAAATGGTCTCAATGAGTGATTCTTATGTTACTTCACATGGACACATAGTGGATTAGCTAGGTTTCACATGGGTAATTGTCCTAGACATAGGCTCTTATCTATTGATGGTTATTAGCCAACATATATCATTTCATTGATAGGTGCTTGTTAATTGCAATTAATCATTGAAGTAGCAAGTGAATAGGGACCCCTAGGCTTTAATCATTCTCATCTTCTCTTGTGGATTTGGTGTTTGGTGCTCTCTTATTTTGTTTCTTTTAAATTGTTATTTTAATTTGCAACCCACTCTCACATTTCGATTGCTTGGATAAAAATTTGTGAAATTTGGTTAAGTTTAGCATTCTTCTAATTATCAATCCCCTGGGACACGATACTCTAACTCTCCTTTATATTACTTGTCGACCCGTGCGCTTACTGATTTACGGACCAATATAGACCAAGTTAGACCTAGGGGTATTTATAGATGTTCTGAATACAATTTTAGGGTTCCAATTTCTGTTTGAAGGAGGCACATTTGGAGGCTTTAGATCTTCATCTTCCTCTTCTCTTCTCCCATCGCTACTGGTTTGGATGTTCTATATTATGTTTTCTTGTTTCTTTTTCCCTATGTCTGAGTAGTTTCTTTTGTTTCTAGGATTTGGCAATGCCCTTTGATACATTAATGATGATTAATTGACTTGGTTTACCCTTTTTATTAATCTTGAATGTTCTTTGATTCAATCCTTATTGCGCTTATTCATGTGAATTTACTAGCCACATATTTGCATCTCATAGATATCTAGGGACGTACTGAGAGGTGAACTTAGGTATTGGAACCATAAGAATTGAACTTAAGGTCTAAATCATGAGAGTAGGTTTACCCTTTTGAGGATTTAATGAATTACCATAAAGCGTAATGAGTTTAATTTAAATTCAATTACCACGAGAGTAGGAATTGGTTTAATTGGACACAGTTCTTGTCTCTTGAGAAAGAACATTAACTAATTTAGGAGAATTCACCTTCAATTGAATTTCAATTTTAATAAAAGGGTTGTCAATTAGGATTTATCTTGTATCATTACGATTACCCCCAATCCTAGAAGCTTTCTTGAATTTGAAAACATTTCTTAACAACTTGCTATTTTTTTTGTTCTTAACTTTGCAGTTTAATATTTATTTATTTAATTGCTTAGTTACTACATTCTCATCTCTTAATAATTTTATTCCCTTTGTTTAATTGAATTAATTAATTAATTGGTATTCATAGACATAATCCCTGTGGATTCGATCTTTTTATTACTTGACAACGAAACCATACACTTGCAGATTTCACACACTAGTTGTAAAGGTTTTTCAAGCACCTGTGAAGCTTGAAGAATTGGAGGCTCTAGCACAAGGGTGAGGTATCCCACGGTATGAAAAGTGTTCTTGCTTGTATAAATGTTTTCCTAGCACTGGTGAAGTCTAGGAGATAGTGAAGAAAATCTCAAGTTAAGCTTGGGGACTAGATGTAGGTCATAAATGATTAGTGGCTGAACCATGATAATTTCTTGAGTTTGATTATATCTTCCCAACACTCTTTATATTCTATATTAATGTAAATTATGCATGTTTCGCTACATTTATTAATTGAGTGCTTCAAAATGCTTAATTTCTTAATGGTATTTTAAAAATTTGTAATCAACCAATTCAGCTCCCCTCTTGGGTGATGGTTGTCATGGCTAACAAGTGTTATCAAAGTTTCATGCTCTGTTGAAAGCTTAACCGCTTAGAGTTAAAGATCTTTATTTGTTGACAACCATTGAAAGTTTTTCAAAATGAAAGGTTTTAAAATGAAAGGTTTTAAAATTAATAAACCACCATTCTTTGATGTGGTACATTTTGTTTATTGGAAAGCTATAATGAAATTTTATATGTAATCTATTGATCTTGATTTGTGGGATATTATACTTAATGGATTTACTTGCAAATAAAAACAAACTTGGAATGCATATGATAAGAAATGTTTTTCCTTGAACATTAGAGCAATACAAATCTTGAGAAGTAGTTTAAATGATGATGCTTATGCTAGAATTAAGAATTGCTCTAATGCCAAAGAAATTTTGGACACCCTTGATATTCTTTATATTGCTAACAATGATTTTATGTATAAAGTTGTATATAGAAAGCAAGAAGAGCAAAATTCATTGAAGGAAGTTTGTCATGAAAAATATCTTCAAAAAGATGTTCAAATTATTGAAGGGAGTCAAATGCCTCTTGGTGATTATGGTTCTCAATTTGAAGAAAAGGCAAAGCAAAACAAAATTGAGAAGGAAGTTATTCTTGAATCCTTGATGAACAATAATGAGAAAGATGGTGATTCCCCTAAAGCGCCAAATGTGCTAGAAATTGAGACTGCTTCCTATTTGGCTTAAAAGGACTTTGAGTTAAATAATGTTAAACTAGATTATAATCTTTCCTATTATAAGCTACAATGTGTATAAGATGAATTGTATGATGGTTTGTTGAATTTTGAAAAGAAAAACTTATCTTGTTTGAAAAATATTTCCTTCATTGAAAATGAAATTGAGATTTTGAAAAATGAATATGCTTTTCTTGATGAGGAAATGCCTTTAAAATGTGAAACCTCAACTTCTTGTGAAAAATGCATTGATTTAGAAAATCAAGTTGAGGACTTATATTCCGAATTTGCCAAAGCTAATGATTCTAATTGCTTACATTCTATGCTTATTAATGAGAATAAAATTAATGTTATTCTACATAAAAATTGAAGCAAGGCTTATGGCAAAAATAGTATAGAATGTAATAATAACAAAAAGCTTAAGTTTTTCAAAGATGATATTCAAAGGACCAAGCTATCATGAAATTCAATTATTTACAATTTTTGTGGCCATCTAGGACATATTTCCCATTTATGCAATTATAAAAGAAATCCTTATATGAGAAATAGTATAGTATGGGTTCCTAAAGTTCTTAAAGGCCTAGTACTAACATTCAAGGACCCAAGATGAAGTGGGTACCAAAATGTCATCATAGTGTTTCAATTATACAAAAATTTTCTCAAAAGGATGGACTAATTGGTTAACGAAAATATGAATTATTAAGGAGAATGCTTCTAAAGCGTAATGGTAGAAGTTTTGGCCAAAGAAGGAAGATAGCTTCAACCAAAGCTTCTCAAGTACAAAATGTAGAACTTATAAAGTTCAAGACTCCAAAAGAGAAATAATAGGTAAGAAAAAAGTATTTCTTTGATTACCAAGGCCAAGGCATCAAAAGTTTTCACCTCTTATGCATATTCACTTGTAAAGTCAATAAATTTGAAGTATATTCCTTGTAGGCCTTAAGTGATTGATAGAATCATGTGTACTTGATAAAATTTGAATATTATGTTTAACACATAATTATGTTTATTCTTATTGTACCGCAACTCATTATTTGTTATATATCTTGGTACATAAGATTCTACAATGCCTAGGTATAGTTGTTATGTTTTGAATTGTCTATATATCATGAAAGTAAGCATGATATTGGCTTTATGCTTAATGGTAACTGATTATTTAATTTGTTGTGCTTAATTTACATTCTATGGAAAATTTGTTTTTTATAGGAGCATAATGGATTAATAATCAATCACTAACACCTATGGATCCAAAATTGGTGGAAACCAAAGAAAGTACTTTGAATTGTGTTGTAGGGTGACTATTAGCTCAAGCATGCATTGAAGTGAAATACAATTATGGTACTTGAGATTCGAAAAATTTGAAATGGTTCAAGTTTTCCAAGAATGATGAAAACATAAAAAAAAATGGTATGGAGAACCACAACATTCTCAAGAAACCTTAAGGAATAGAAGTTGGACTCACCTACAAAAAGCTCAAATAGTACACTTTTGCATATATGGATAAATGAGAAGAGCTGAATGGAGTTCAAATGAAGAGGAAGATAAAGGAGACTTTCTTCTAGTGCAATGGAATGAAGTATTCAAAGGAACAAAGTTCAAAATTAAAGGACTAATAAATAAAGAGCATCACTCTCTATCCAACTCATTAAGTATCTCTATCCCTAAGCTATTGTGGTATTCTATATGCTATGGATTGTATGATACTTGTTGATAAATTGATCTTAAATGATTAGATGTTTTCTTTACATGAGAAGTATGCTTAGTATTGACAAAGTGCCTAATTGGATATTAACTTGCTAATTTTGTCATTGCATATAGGGTGGATGATGTTAGTTCTATATATGTTTTGATCCCTATAACATATTTCATCAAGGTAAATGATTGATGTCTATGATTCTCTTGATCTATGGCTTCTTAGTAGTGTAGCACCTATGAGAATCATGCTCTTGTTTTGAAAAGAGTTTCTAGTTTGATTAAAAAGTTCTTTAAAGCAAAATCCCTTATTATATTTGAAATAAACTTTTCAAGTTCTATATCTTTGAGAATCATTTGAACTTGTTTTAAGACCTTGAAAGTATTTTCACCTCTTAATTGTCTTGAAAATTTGGAAAGTTTTGGACATATGCTATAAATGTAGTACTCCCTTCATTTGCTATGAAAAATTTTATTAAATCTTGAGAGAATGTTTAAGAAAGTCTCCAAATAATTTTTTTGAAATGTTCTATAGAACCCATCTTAATACTTCAAAAGATAAGCCTTGTTATTCAAAGTGTTTTATTTTCTCAAGGCCCTTGTACGATAAGAAAGAGAGAAAATGTACTTTCAGATTTTTTTTTAGTTGAGTTTGATCACTCTCAAGGAATATGTGGTTTTAATATAAAATCTCTCTACCATTCTAAAATGTTTTTGAAAATGTAATATGTTCTTGTAAAATTCTTTTTGAAGAGGAGAGAAGATTTAAAATGGCGTTTGATTGATGGATTAAGAATCAATATCTTTTGTCTTGCTTTACTTTATGGTAATGTGTAACATCCTAATATCTGTACCCTACTATATCTGACATATACCTGGATAAATAGTATTAGACATGCTACTTCTGACCTAATCATAAACTAATTCATAACATTTAAACAAATCATTATGGAGAGTCATATCTAAAAGTCATATACAAATATATAACTTTTTACATTCTCAAAGCAAATATAAATTAATACATAAGCTTTGAATTAAAAACATAAAACTAAACTCTTCTAAATTTTTTTATTTCCCTATCTTCTTACCCTCTTGTAGGGTCTTGACCTGCTAACCATGAAATATAATGGGGTGAGAATATAAAATTCTCAGTAAAAATATATATCTCATGGTATTAAAACTAAATATATACAAAGATATATTTCTAAATTAAAACTCGTATATGTAACTTAATTATATTTAGGAATTGTATTCCTTTATTTGGCATTAAGCCTACTTATCCATAGCCTGAACTAGGTTATATTCATCCTTCGTCTAACATAGGATATACTGATCCACAGTCTGGCATAGAATTTCTCATCTACAGCCTAGCGTAGGATATACTAATCCATAGCCTGGAATAGGATTTCTCATCCACAGCCTAGCATAGGATATACTGTTCCATAGCCTAGCTTGGATATGACATCCTTGGCCTAGCCTTGGATAACTAATCCTTTCATGAAACACTCCGGTGTCACCACTTTACTAGGCTTGCCTGGCAATGTTCATTACTTGGATAACTAATCACAACTCCACATTTAGCAAAGTGCATAAGGGAGTCAATTCTTATTAGGCTTCAACCTTATTACATAACGGATCTAATTTACTAGGGTTCAACCTATAAGGGAACCATCTCGTGCTAACTAGGTCTTATGGCACTCAAAATCTTACCAACTAGGTCATGTGGCGCTCAACTCTTACCAATTAGGTCATATGATGCTCAACTATTGCCAATTAAGCCTTATGGCACTCAACTATTGTCAACTTGGCCTTATGGCACTCAACTCTAACTATTAAAAGAGTTACTAGTATTCATAGGGCTCAAACCATACCCAAAACACCTCAAATCTTGCATAAAAAGAATGATTTTCAAGATTGCACCAAACATGCATCATAACTTCAAATATTCTAAAATTTTATGAGCATATAGATCTTTCTCATATCTTTCCAATGCTATAAACCTTGCTTCATTTGGCTAAGTTTAGCCAAAGTTATGCGATATTTTACAGAGACCAAAACAGAACATTCTTTGATTTATCCCTTTCTGACCTGATTTTAAATTGAAACTGGGAACAAACTACAAATTGTAAAATTCTGAAATTTTATACGTAAGAAGCCTTACATCTTAGCTTCAAAATGGCACTAGTTTCATGTCCATACAACATCGAAGTAAGAAATTATGCAATTTGGTTTATTGGCTTCCAAAATGTCTTTTTCTACAGAATCTACCTTGGATTCAAATAGAAACTGGTACTGATTGGCTTGCTCAATAATTTTGAAATTTTTACCACATGAAGCCTTATGTCTTAGCTTTCAAATGGCACCAGAATCAAGTGATGCCAATATCTACAGCTCATGTTATGTAACAAATATCACAGGCTGTTAAGATGCCATGTTCTATTTCTGATTCTTTGAAACAACATAATCGATTATGAACTCTCCATAATTAGTTATTTTGATCCTCAGAACCGAAAATGTTGTTCTCACCTGCTCCATAACTGATTATTCACTAATGGTAATTGGTTATATGGTGTTTTTCTACATAAAAACACCATTTTTCACATTATTATGCCATAATCAACCAAGTTCTCACCCAAGGTCAATTCATAGATGATTTCTATCATCATTTAAGGAACCTCATTATGTTGTAACTTATATACAACCCTCTTAGCTTTCTCAAACATGGATTTAAAGAATCAATCCCACACCTAGAAATCCATTCTTAAACTCAGCACTCAAGTGAAACTAATGGATTCTAAGGGATCAAAACTAATAATCATGCATTAAACAAACTAAACTCAAGCTTTATCTAGGGCTTCTAGAGCTCCAAACTTCCTTAAACTATGTTGATTGGGTCACCAACAATTATTATATAGCTTGATTAAGGATTACTTTTAACCGTAAAGAAGCCAAAACTCTGTTTTGCTATACCTTTAACCGATTACATAATCTCTATAATCGGTTAGCCCCCTTAATTTTTCTGTTTCAACGTGTTCACTAGTGTTTATAACCGATTAGCTTAACTCAATAATCGGCTACAACCTTTTATTGAAGCATCTTTGAACTATGAATAACCAGTTATATTATTCTCCTAACCTGTTATTGTAACAAGTCAGAATCATTTCCATCTTTGCATAATTGGTTATACTCCACTTCTAACCAATTATGAACATACTAGTACGTCTTACTCTAACACATAACCGATTAAAGAACTTTCCTAATCGGTTATGTGAGCTATTATAAAATAGAATGGAACGTGCAACAACCTTCCATTGTGCCATTGGATTCTCAAACCAATCTCACACTTCTAAAACCAAAATTACATGGTTTTTCAACTTAGCTCATGCACCTTAATCATGCTTGAACTCTTAACTCTCGTTTGCCTTATCAAAACATGAACTTGAGTTCCAAGAACTCAACTCAAAATACCTATTCTTTACCTAAACATACTCAAGCAAGCATGAGGTAAAAAGGAAGGAGATGAGAGTTTAAAGGAAATAGACCCTACCTCTTGAATACTCTTAATCTTGAAGCCTTGGCCTTGATCCTTGAGCTTTGCTCCTTGGATTTTCTTCCTCTTCTTTCTTCCTCTTCCTCTCTTTTCTTCTTTTTCTATTTTCTTTCTTTCTTTTCTATTTTTCTGCTAAGGCTCGTAGGGGATAAGAGAGACAATGAGAAAGGGACATAGAGGGAATTTAGAAAAGTCTAACTTAAGTTTCTATACTGAAACTTATATCTGCTATGGACACTTGAATTATGCTAATCCAAGTTTTTCAACTTCCAACAACTTTAGAATAAATACTAGAATTCATTTAAATTGTTGTTTCATTATTATTCTATTTTTCTATATCTGTTGGGAGTCAATCTAGCATTAATAACATAACTAGTGTGTTTAAAAATACCAAACTAACTCTGATTATTTTCAAATTTTAAATGTACCTTATTTAACTCATTTGTGACCTAGAA
This sequence comes from Ormosia emarginata, assembly GCA_029884605.1. NCBI lineage: Eukaryota > Viridiplantae > Streptophyta > Magnoliopsida > Fabales > Fabaceae > Ormosia > Ormosia emarginata. The sequence continues at coordinate 838,405 of JAQQTP010000033.1, read as the reverse complement.
ACAAGTTATCTGTACTTGTTTCCCTCAACTTAGCAATTTATGCTACTATTTGAGTTATTTTAAGCTACTTTTCAACTTCTCTGTTGTAGCACAATGTCTAAACTGACTCAGTTTGTCACAAAATTGAACTGGAATGTTAAGCAAGTATAATAATACCTCTGAGACTATATGTAATACCTAACATATTTCTCGGGATGTTATATAATGTGCTTACATGGTATTGGCATGCGTATTTCACTTTATTCATCTTGTGCTTCAATGAGGGGGAGCCTAACTCTTAAGTTGTTTATATCTCTTATCTTACATCCTTGTTTGATTAGATAAAGTGTTTTATTGCTATCATATGTTAAATATTGATGCACCAAAATATGACAAGCATTGCATGAATAATCTTTTATATCTTAAACGCATGCTTGTTTCATCTCTTTATTCTTGAATCATATGTAGAATCAAAGAGAGGGAAATAGTTATATTTTAAATAACTTAAAGAAGTTTTTGGTTTTGATGATCCAACTCTTTTTGGCAACATAAGTTTTATCTATAAGGGAAGAAAAAATATTATATTTCCTTCCTAAGTCTTTTTGTTGATGTTGCGACCGAGATCACGGCGGGAGCGGCGAATAAAATAAATTGTTAGGAGTCACCACCAATTTTATTTAAATTAGGAAAAATTGGAAAACCCTTTTAGAAAATGGTCTTTGGAACCAGATTGGATTCGAGAATCAGTTATGCATTGGGAATAGTAGAGACTTAACCCCACAGCACCCCTAAAACATCCATCCTAAAACAGTTACCCTAAATTAATTATGTAAAATTCAATAATCTCAAAATATATTTATTTTACCTTTTTTTTTTAAGAAAATAAATAAAATAAAGAATTTGTAAAAAATTAATTTTTGGCTTGACGAAATAGAAATTCTGCTCCTACGTGTCCTCAGGTGCAAAGTCACGTAGTTCTTTATAAAATACTTGTGGGTTGGTTATTTTTAATTTAAAAAAAAAATTGAATCATCAAGCTGTCACAACTCAGATGATTACAAAACTTATAGGATTAACAAGCTGTCACAACTCAATAAACCTTATTTTATTTCTTTAAAAAAAATATTTATTTGTTTTATATTTTTTTATAGGTTAATTGTTTTTTACTATGAAAACACTTGAATCATCAAGCTGTCACAACTTAGATGATTACAAAAGTTATAGGATCAACAAGTTGTCACAACTCAATTAATCTTTTTTTTTATTTTTTTTAATTATTCATATTTTTTCACTTCAATTCCCTTTTTTTTTTTAACTTTTGTTTTCTTCTTTTTTTTAACTTGGCCCATTAGATTTAAGCACATTTTTTTCCAAAAAAAAAACAAATCAGAATAAAAAAAAAAACAACAGAGTTCTTACGAAAAAGCAAAACAAAGGGGTATTATGTTGAAATGGAACAAAAGGGAGACTCAGGTAGAGAAGCGACGGCAGAGTGGTGCGACGACTCAACTTGGCTCAAGCAGTAACATGGACGATGACGACGACTCGGATCTGTGATGTTGTGGTTCCGGTATGCGCACTCAGAACGTGCAGGGGCTTGGTGGAGCGGCGGCGACCCGGAATATGTAGGGGCATGGCTCGATCCAGATCTGGGTGATGCACGGGTTGTCAGTAGCGGGACTGCAACAGTGAGGCTCGGAACGAAACTGGCCGATGGTGAGGCGCTGGGTCGTCGGGTCGCGGCGGAGCTTTGAGGGTCAGAAGGTTGCGATGAGGTCTAGTTGCAGCTTGCTGGTTCGGGTTCGTCGCCGATTCATGGTGCAGCTTGGTGTTGCAGCTGGTTACAGTGTGGGTGACCTTAGGTTGATGGGTCTTTGTGTTTAGTAGGGTTGTTGATGTTGGCCTTGGTTATGGGTGGTGGTGGGTTTGTTTTGGTTATGGAAGATGATAAGTTGAAGCTTTGAAAGTGATGCTTTGAAGAAAATGGTGGTTATGGTGAATGAAGGTTGAAGGAGGTGTATGTGATAATGGTCTCTGTTTGGGTTGTTGAATAGGTGATGAAAGTGTTAGTGAAGATGGTGAATAGGTGAATAGTGAAGGTGGTGGTGAGTGGAGGTTTGGATGGAAGTGAAGGTTAGATGGGGAAGAAGATGATAAATAGTGGTGGTGCTGTGTGACTAGGAGGCTACGTAAAGATCAAAAAATAATATGGCTAAAAGTGTGTGATTAAGAGTTGTTTAGGATAAGTGATGGGACTTGTTTCAAATGAGTGTTGGGGTTGATACAGGATGAGTATTGGGATTTGTTTAGGATGAGTTTAATTAATGGGATTTGTTTTGGATAAGTACTAGAGTTAGTATAAGATGGGTTATGGGTTTATGGATAAATGGGTTAATGAGTTGGATTATGGGTTATGGGTTATGGGTTACTAGGCCAATAGGTTAATGGGTCAATAGGTTGGAACATGGATTATGGGTAAATGGGCTAATGGACAAATGAGTTGTATAATGAGCTTGAATGAAAAATTGAACCTTTTTTCCCTTTTTATTTTTTTCTTTTTTTTCTTTTTTGTTTTTTATTATTATTTTTATTTTACAAAATACCCAAATAAAATTGGGTGTTCATAGTTGCTCCTCTTTACTTGTTTCTTACTAGATAAAAAGAATAACCACAGCTTTTTATTTTATCATGGTAAGGAACGAGTAAAAAAAAGAACTCAAATTTTGTACGAGAGAAACAAAAACAATGTGAGAACAAAGAGCGATGCGCTCAAGGGTAAAATGACAGAAATCTAAATGACAAGAGCCGATGCACTCAAAAATAAATGACAGAAATTTAAATGACAGGGAGTCAATGCGCTCAAAAGAAAATGACATAAGCCGATGCGCTTAAAAAGAAAATGATTGAAATTTGAAATGCATAGAACTAATACACCCAAAAGGGATTTCAAATGCAGAGAGCCAATAATTAACAGAAATTTAAAAAATATGGAGTTGATGCTCTCAAAATGCAAGGAGTTGGTTTGCTCAAAACAATTTAGAAAGTAAGGAGCCAATGCGCTCAAAAGAATTTAAAAACATGGAGCTGATGTGCTCAATGATGCATGGAGCCGATGTACTCAAAATGATGCATGGAGCCGATGCGCTCAAAATGCAAGGAGCCGATGCACTCAATGATGTATGGAGATTATGCGCTCAAAATGTAGGGAGTCAATGTGCTCAAAATGCAGCGAGTCGATGCGCTCAATGATGCATGGAGCCGATGCGCTCAAAATGATGAATGGAGCCGATGCGCTCAAAATGAATGTATAGAGCTGATGCGCTCAATAATGAATGGAGCTGATGCGCTCAAAATGATGCATAGAGCCAATGCGCTCAAAATGAATAGAGTCGGTGCGCTCAATAATGCATGGAGCCAATGCGCTCAATGATGAATAGAGCCGATGCGCTCAAAATAATGCATGGAGCTGATGCACTCAACATGCATCAAAGAATTTGTGCTAGTAAATCATGGACTTAAGATCTTTTTCTTTTCAATCTTTTTTCTTTCTTTTTTTTTCTTTTCTCTCATTTCTTTTCCTTTTTTCTTTTTTTTTCTTTTTTTTCTTTTTCTTTTTCTCAAGAAAAATAGACCAGCGACAATTAAAAAAGCTTTGACTAATCAAATCCTTGTTCACGTGTTTTTTCCTGTTGGACCTGATAGTCTCGATCCTACTTACCCATCCTTTCTCTCCTCCTTCTTTTTTTTTCTTTTATCTTATTTTCCTATTTTCTGCTCTTAACTACTACTACTCCCCTTTTAGGAATTGAGATGATAATCTCTTGTTGTGAACTCTTGCTTGGAGCCACTAAGTCTTTGCAAGAAAAAAATTTTTGCCCCAGTTTTTGTTCCTTGATCATTGATGGCCTGATGACGTAATCGTTGTCTTTGTTGCTACTTCTTTCAATATATATTCTCAGAAGTTTTGCCCCAGTGTAGCTAATTGAATGCGAACCAAGTTGTCCCTATGTAGCCAATCAAACGCAAATAAAATTGCCTCAGTTTAAGAAATTCTAATTTATTTGCCTTAACTCTTGCATAAACTGCCCTTTCGGGTTTTCAACATAACGAGCTTTTTTTTCCTTTTTTGCTTGGGTACCTCTTATTTCTGGATTATCCCTTAGGATATCATTTTCTCCTTTAATTGAAACTTCTGAATTTTTTTTTATTTGAATTGTTCATTAGAGGATTGTCATCAGATGGTTAAATCATAATGTAGTACTTTTTTAACTTTACTTGAAACATTACGTAATAGACAGACATGGATTCAAAAGTATGACATACAAGGAATTTACTGGGTAAACAACTTCTAGATTAGTCTTGGAAGTTTGACTACATAAAAAAGACATAAATGATGATATGAGATTTAAAGAGGTGTTGACCTAATACGAATAGGTTTGACCTTTATGAGACCAATCTTTAGTTGTCTACTAGACATTATGGCCAAGGATTTTTTTCTGCTGAACATCTACATCAAGCCAATTTGAACCGAAGAGAAATTTGCCCCTATCTAAGACTGAATTGAGTAAGACCAAGACTTATCCTAGTGACCAAAAGATTTGCCCAAAGCAAATTAAACTAAGGAAAGGAAAAATTGTCCCAGTTTAGCCGAGTTGAATGGGGTACAAACTTATCCTAGTGCAAGGTCAAATTGAACCAAAAAATAAAAAATAATTTGCCCCAGTCTAGGACAGAAATGAATAGGGTAGGAACTCATCCTAATGACCAAAAGATTTGCCCCAGTGTGGATTAAATTGACCCAGGGAAAGAATGCTCCAGTGTAGGACTAGCTCGAACAGGTTAGAAACTTGCCTTGGTGTAAGTCTCTTTTTTTTCATTTTCATTTTTTTTAAGAGTAATGAACTAAATACTTGGATGAGCGTAACCTTTGTCTCAAAATTAAAGTTAACAAAAATGACAATAACCCTTCATTGATCAGAATGGACTTTTGGAGACTTGTAATATAGCCATGGCTAGGGGTTATGAAAGGAAAGATATAAGGCTCAAGCAAGTGTTTAACGGTGGAATGAGACTAAGGATCCTTGTTCAAAATTAAACTTCATGAACTGTTTTTCCACTTTCAAACACTTTTCTCTTATTATTCTCCTTTTCTTTCCCATTTCATTTCATTTTCTTTCATTTTCCTTTCCCTTCTCCTTTTTTTTTTTGGTTTTTTTTCATCATTTTTTTTATTTTTACTTCTTGTCTTGTTTACCTTTTCTTCCTTTTCAATTATGCTTTAGAACATTCATCATTGCAATCAACCTTTATTTCATGCTATCCCATAGTATAGGAGTGATCCTTATCCAGGGTTTATTGAAAAAAATTTCAAGCTCAAAAGGGGTAACAAGAGATAAAAATGATGAAATTTTATAAAAGATAGAGAAAAATGATCAATCTTCATTTTCAAATCATGATTATTTATTTTCAAAACTTTAATTTTGAGACAAAAAGATTGTGCAAGTCAAATGATTACTTCTTTACTCCTTTTTTCTTTTTGACTTTTTTTTTTCAAATGACACTTACACACACAGAATTTATTAACATCTACCAAACTGAGAATTACCAAAGAAGATGCTTTAAAGAAACGAAAGAGAATAAATATCGAGAAAGACAAAGGGATAAAAATGAAAGGAAACAATCATTAAATTAATGTTTCAAGAAAGTTGACATGAGTCTAACATCACAAATTATTTTATGGCAATAATTTTAATTAACAACCTCAGATCTTCAATTGTTCAGAGGTTTCGAGTTACTGGCACAACATTTACTTCATTCTTTCCACCAAGATTAGGGATTGAGTTGTTAACAATACTGGGTCCGATCTCCTCTCGAATATCCAGCTTTCCATAAGCGATCAACTTCTTTACTTCCATCTTGAAAGATTCACACTCTTCGATTGAGTGCCCTGGGATATTCATATGGTATTTGCAAGTTAAATTCGGGTTGTACCATGCTAGAAACGGTGGTTGTAGGGGATGTACAGAATCAAACAGCCATTGGAATAACTCTGCATTTGAAATGGATAGTTTTAGGAAAGGGGGGAGGTTTTGGGAATGGAAACAACCTTGATTTTGAAAGCATGGTCGAGGCTATGGGTGATTTGGGATATTTTGTGGAGGTGCAAAATGGTAAGTATTTGGGTTATATGCAGAGGCTCGGTAGGTAAGGTAAGATGGTGGGTAGCAGACTTGTGAAGGTTGTTGGCTTTGCACATAGCTCACCTCTGGCTCTCTTTTCTTAGGAGGAAACCCCTTCTTGAAACCATCTTCATTATTATCAGTTGGCAATTTTCCAGCCTTTACCAGAATTTCAATCCTCTCTCCGTAACAATTAAATTAGTAAAGTCTTGATACGCAGCGCCCACCATTGTCTTAATATAAGGAGCTCCTAAGGTCCCCAAGAAGTATGAGCACATTTTTGTCAGTGTCAATGGTGGTTGCACTTGTGCTGCAAGAGCTCTCCACCTCTGGGCATATTGCTTGAACGTTTCTTCATTTCTCTTTTACAGTGTTCCCAATTGCTCTCGGGTTGGGGCTATATCCAGGTTGAACCGATATTATCCCATAAACAAATTTGCCCAGTCATCCCATGAAGAGATTTTGGAAAGGTCTTATTGGATACACCATTCTAAAGCAGGCCCAATCAAACTTTCATGAAAGAAGCTAACAAGGAACTTCCAATCCTTTGACCAAATTGACATTTTGGTAACATATTTTTTCAGGTGGAAGAAATGATTGGTGTTCCCATCATATTTGATGAATTCTGGAATTTTAAAATCCTTAGGGGATGATGATGTTAACAGTAGGGCATATTTCTTTTATCCTAAGGGGACCATAAGTGCTAGGACCTTTGATCGCTTTAATTTGTTCTTTCGTCTTTTCCATCTATTCTTCTCTCATCTTGTCATTTTGGATTACCACATGACTAGTCCCAGCAAGAAATCTCGTTGACATTGGGATAGACATATGCGGTGGTTCCAATGCACACTCAGCATTACCATGAACCTTATTTCGAGTTCCTTCCAAGGAATGATATCCTTCTCCGATAGGAAGTACTAGTGATGTAGCATTTGTTGTTCCTCCCACAACAGATATCTCAGTAGTGACCCCAGGGTTTGTCCTCATGTGAGTGATATTTGGTGGGTGCGAATGTGCCCCAGTTACTCCTATACCTCTGGATGCCCCCATCAAGGTGAGGGTCTCCCTCATGGCTAACAACATTTCCTCTATTCTTCTCTGAGACTCTGTCATCTCATTTATCCTTCATTTCACTTCATCTACTATACTTAGATCTCTTCCCTCATTCTCAACTGCCATAGCTATAAGCTTTGTTCGAGCCCTTGTGTTGTGAACTCGGGTTTGATTAGTGTCTTCTTTCCTTGGTCACACAATGGTTACTGAATATGATAACATCACACAAAGAATGAGACGAAATGCATAAGATGAAATGAATTGAATGAAAACATTTTTTTTAAATGCTAGGAATGTCCTAAAAATGTGAGATATTGGTTTTTTTTTTAAGAAAAAAGAATAAGGGATAACTAGATAAAGCAGAAGTATGCTCCCTTCGTGTCCTAAAGGATTGCCTTAAATTGAAGGATTCCATCCTAAGGATCTATAGGTCTTACTGATTCGTGAGAACTTTCATTGGGTGGATCTTTTATTCTAAAGGTCTTTAAATCCAAGTCCCATTTCAAAATGTTAACCACGAAATAGTGGGTAAATCACTAGGTGTGGGACATTCGTGAAAAAGGCACACTCTAGATAAGGTTTTCGCAATAACCAAACTGGATGTGTAATATCCTGGGACTGCCTATAGGATTGATGAGTGTCTCTACAAACCAATACGGGTCTTTTCAGCGTGTTTTGTCCTCATTCACACACATCCTAGGAAACTTCCCAGGAAATCACCATCCCATAATTGCTCCAGGTCTAGCACGCTTAACCATGGAGTTCTTATGTTCTAGGCTCCCAAAAAGAAGTTGCAACTTGTTAATATAGGTACGCCTAATCAATTCCTTTAAGTCATCCTTAACTATGCAGTCCCATACTTGCACAGTCTCTGAATCCCTCTCATTCTGGTGTGTATTCAGTTCATTCATGGGACCCTTCGCCTAGAAGCCTGCTAGGAGCCACTCCTTGTATGTACTTCTCTTACACCGGCGCCCACTCCTCGCCCTCGTTGGCCCCAGGACACCACATGAACTAATGTAACACCCTCCGTAGGGCATTACATTTTCGACTAAAAACTTAAAAACCTGAAAAGTCATTCCATAAAAGCTTTGAGTTCTAAAATATGGATTTTAAAAAAATTCCTTTTTACGGAAACATAACTTACCTAAAATATGAATAATATAGAAAAATAGACTGAGCTGATTAACACATATATTACTTATATCACATAATATTCAATAACATTTTAAAACACAAAATTTACAGACTCAAGCAACAATAGCAAACCCAATAATGAGTCCTACTTAATAGCACAGTAACAACACTAACAAGAAAACTCAACATACTTGTTCTGTTTCTCCATCAAACTGCTCACTGTTGAAAACTTGGAAGATCACTCCTCGACGCCGTCAATGATCTCAGAACATCACCTCCAGTAAGTCTAAGAAACTCGTTTCACCTACTATACAAATTTAACAATACAAACACAACAAAGCAATACAGCAAAGAGGTGAGATCCCCTTTCACCAATACCAGTACGACAGCAAAGAATGATACGAATGACAAAGTCATTCCATACACACAGATATCACAAATATAATCATGTTATCAATTTACAAATAATTCCAATAAACATATATTGTAACAAAATGAACAGCAATAATATTACTATAACAAATATAACAATTGATACAATAAACCATATAGTCACATCATGCATAATAACTCACATTAACACATCATACATAATATCTCAACATTGAATATAAATAACCACATTAAGATGCAGACCACATATGCAAATATGCACAGACTCATTCCTACTCCATGGAGCTAAAACACAGACATCAGAGAGAATGATCCGTAAAGAACTATCAGTACCTCAGGCTGCCCAACCAAACTATTGCACTGTCCAACGTCGTGTCTATATCCCACAGTCCAAAACATCGTGTAGTAGTACACAGTCCAAATACGTCGTGTACTACAAGCATTGTATTAAACAGTCTCTACAAGATCTTAATTAAGAATAGTGCGTATCGAGATCATTAGTGTGTTGCCAGTTACCACAGCCCAGAGGAGCGACCAACTATCCACATGTGAAATACTCTGCACACTAATGCCTCTAAGTCCACTCAATGAACCACACTACGCCTATCACACTGACAACACGATGTAATTTATCTCGTCAGTCAAATCCCAATTCTCAACCAAATTGACATATCTCACAATACATGAACCAAAAATTCCACAAACGTCTTTGTTAATATCCTAATTACACAAATGCCCTCAATATTGGCATAAACCCAATATAGTATGTCTCTACTTGACAGTACTATTCCTTAACATGTCCAGGTCCACCACTTTGGCCCGATAGTAAAACTCACTGTTCCTTTTGGTCGCGTAAAGATTTTATCGCATTTTCACAATCGCGTCACTTTTTTCAAAATATTTTTAAATCGCGTAAATATTTTTCAACGTTTTAAATATCGCGTAGTGTTTTTAAATGACTTTCTCAATCGTGTAGCTTAAAATTATTGTTTTAAATATGCATAAGCTATTTCTAGTATTTTTCAACTACGTATAATATTTTATTTACATTCTAATTATATTTTGAAACTTTCTCCATTATTAGTCCATTTTTAATTAATTTTGACAACATTTTGTCTAGAAATTTTATTAAGTGATATTTTCTATGTTTCCATCAAAAATTTACTTTTCTTAATCATAACTAATATTTACATATCGAAACTTGCTAACGCGCTTCAAAACTCAATGAGTGAGCTATATGTTAGTACCTTTCAAGTATTTATATCATTACTTAAATTCACTAATTTAACTCAAAAATTAAATTACTTTCCATTGTTTATCCAAAAATTCATTTAATTAAGTTCTCATTAAATTAATTACATAAGTCCACACTTTTAAAATAGTTTTGGATTAAAAACATCATAAGTAGGCATGTTGGCCAAAAATCATTCTATGCATTAAAAATCATATTTAATTGTTTCTCATCATTTAATCTCTTATAGAAATTCTTAATCCAATTTATTATTATTAAATCACTTAATCCATAATTAGAAAAATATTTAGAACATCTTGGTTCCTTTTGTAGTGGTGAAGTCATGAGCTTCATTGTGCTCTTTGGAACACTCATGCAAATCCATAACATATTATTCATATCCTACAATAACTATCATGCATCCATAAACACATACCATATATTTTAAAGCTATAGACATGCTTGCACACAAAATTAATCACAAATAGGAAAACTTTAAACAACCAAGTGAATGAATCCTTATGGATTCTTCATCACAAACACATTCATTCCTCACCACCAACACATGGTTGATGAGGGTAATCTCCCTCTTACCTCTTGGTGAAACCTCCAAAGCTCCTTGTTTGTCCTCTTGAATAAATCCTTCTACCACCACCAAGTTGCTCCTTTACAACAAAACAACATACATATATTAATATCTAAGGCTTGAATAAGGAAAACCATGGATCAAAATATGGTTTAGAAGGAAAGAATGAAATCAATAGTGAAGATTTCATAAACTTCACCTTAAAACTCTAAACCTTGAGCTTGAAGAACAAGGATGAAGATGGATGATTTAGGGAAATTCTCCAACATGAAAGTTCCTTAGAATTGCATGAAGATTCAAGATCTAAGGTTGTTTAAAATTATAGAAGAGTGGCGAGTGATACAAGGTGGTTTGGCCCTGAGCTTTGTGGGAGAGAAAGGTAAGAGTTTTTGTTTTCTTTGCTTAATAGGAAGATGGAGATGAATGAATTTTGAGAAATTCATAACGTGAAAGTGTCTTAGATTAATGAGAAGATTCAAGAAATGATATTGGTAGGAATTATTGAAGTTTGGAGAGTGGATCTTTGGTGCTTGGCTGAAACTAGAGAAGATGGAAAAGGAGAGAGTTTTTGTGTTTAGTTCTCTTGGTTCTTGGTGAATTTGAGAAAAGGATGAACTAAGTATAGAACTTGGTCTCTCAAGGAGTCATAGCCGTGGGTTTAGTGAAGAGAAAGGATGAGAAAGTTTCTATAAAAGTGAGAGAGTTTGATGTATAGCTTTTGGCTTCTTGGATGGAGATGAATAAAAGATGAGCAAGTGTATAATTTTGGCCTCCAAGAGTGTTTGGCCATGGAACACAAGGAGAGAAAAAGGTGAACTTCATGCAAAAGATGCAAATGAATCAAAGCCCTCCTATTTATAGACTTCATGGAAAAGATGAAGGCTTAGGATATTTGATCAAGATATTTTTTGGTATACTTTAAACAATGAACAATAATTACTGCTTATAAAGTCAATGTCTATTGTCTAATGGATAATAAAATATACCTAGATTTTTCTTTTGTTCCATTTGGGTAGCAATTATTATTGATCATTTTTCTACTGATTACCCTTGATGAGTCACAGAGCGAGTCATTAAAAAGAAGTTTCTAGAACATGTGACTCACTACGATGAGTCAACATGATGAGTCAGCATAGAAATTTCTAGAACAGGTGAGTCAGCATGGCAAGTCACTAGCTGAGTCATTAGCTGAGTCACCATAGAATCTTCTGGAACGTGTGACTCACTACGGCTAGTCATAGGGCGAGTCAGCGGTTTTACAAGCTTCTAGAATGTGGCGAGTCAGCATTCTAGAACATGGCGAGTCATCGCTTTTGGAAGCTTCCCGAATATGGTGAGTCATAGGTGCTGAGGTGTCACGTCACGTGTCGAGCTTCTATTGGTCCTTTCGCGATGAGTCACAACCACCAATTTTGACCGGCTCCTTATTGGTCCACGTGTAAAGCACTTGATGACTAGGCGCATGACGAGGCATCTTCTAGAGTCTTCTAGAACAAGCTGAAACATGTGAGTCACTAGACTAGTCACTTAGGTGAGTCACCAAACGATGAGTCATCGTCTTGAACATTCTAGAGTGGGTGATTAGGCTTGCGTCTAGAATCATCCACTAGATATTTTTCTGAAAGATATTATCTAATGGATAATAAAACATACCTCAATTTTATTTGTCAAATAAAATCGTAGAAAAATAAAACTTCAAAAACTGTTTCCAGTTTCGAGTTTAGTAAGATTCCCCAACTCCGAATCAATAGTACAAAATTTTTTGGCCAAAGAAAATTTGTATTTTTCCGGGCCTGCCCCGGGCCCACGCACAGACCAAAATATCATAAATATATTAAATATTCAAAATATACCAAAATATCAAAAATATAATATAATATTCAAAATATCCCAAAATATCTCAAATATATATTAAAATATTCTCAAATATATATTAAAATATTCAAAATATCTGAAATATCACAAAAATTCACAAAAATCATAACAATTGTGAAACTTATGAAAATCAAATCAGATTAGTAAAAATAATTAAGGATTGAGAAAAAGAAATAAAATACAAAGGCTTATATACACCTAAAAATAATATTAAAATAATAAAAAACGTAAAATCTCCTAAAAATTCCTAAAGATCACAAAAATCATAAAATTCACAGAAGTCGAGTCAGATTACTCAAAATAATTATGAATCGACTAAAATAAATAAAATACGAATTCTCGGGGTGCTAGAGAAGTACGTACAAGGAGCAGCTCCTGGCAGGCTTCTAGGCGAAGGGTCCCATGAATGAACTGAATACGCACCAGAATGAGAGGGATTAAGAGACTGTGCAAGTATGTGACTGTATAATTGAGGATGGCTTAAAGGAATTGATTAGGCGTAGCCATATCAATAAGTTGCAACTTCTTTTCGGGAGCCTAGAACATAAGAACTCCATAGTTAAGTGTGCTTGACCTGGAGCAATTGTGGGATGGGTGACCTCCTGAGAAGTTTCCTAAGATGCGTGTGAGTGAGGACAAAGTGCGCTGAAAAGACCTGTGTTGGTTTGTGAGACACTCATCAATCCTACAGTCAGTCCTGGGATGTTACAGATGGTATCAGAGACGGGACCTCTCCCAGTACAGTGTGGTTCAGGGATGAACCAAGCGGAAGTTAGTGGGCATGTGGTGTCCCGGGGCCGACGAGGGCGGGGAGTGGATGCCGGTGTAAGAGAAGCACGTAAGCGGCTCCTGGTAGGCTTCTAGGTGAAGGGTCCCATGAATGAACTGAATACGCACCAGAATGAGAGGGATTCAGAGACTGTGCAGGTATAGGACTGCATAGTTGAGGATGGCTTAAAAGAATTGATTAGGCGTAGCCATATCAACAAGTTGCAACTTCTTTTCGGGAGCCTAGAACATAAGACCTCCATGGTTAAGCGTGCTTGACTTGGAGCAATTGTGGGATGGGTGACCTCTTGGGAAGTTTCCTAGGATGCGTGTGAGTGAGGACAAAGCGCGCTGAAAAGACTCATGTTGGTTTGTGGAGACACTCACCAATCCTACAGGCAGTCCTGGGATGTTATAGGATGTACATCTAAAATGGCTATCACTACACAACCTTTTCTTAACTTAGGCTTCACTCAGACCCGGGTATAGGGCTCTACTCGAACGTGTGTGATAAACGTGTAAGTGTAGTGTGTGTAGGAAGCATACAAACCTTCATAATCCTAAAGACTACCTACATCTTGCAAAAAAAATACAAAACAAACGTTCCCAAGAAATTCTCTATCCTAAAGTTTAAATAGCAAAATAATTAACAAAAATAAAGATGAAAATAAAAATGAAGAAAAAAAAGGTTAAAACAAATATACAAAGATTAAAGAATTTTGCACACCCAACTTATATGGGCTTGATTCTCAAGATCCCCAGTGGAGTCGCCATCTGTCGCAACCGAGATCGCGGCGGAAGCGGCGAACAAAATAAATCATTAGGAGTCGCCACCAATTTTATTTAAATTAGAAAAAATTAGAAAACCTTTTTAGAAAATGATCTTTGGAACCAGATTGGATTCGGGAGTCGGTTATGCATAGGGAAGGGTAGAGACTTAACCCCACAGCACCCTTAAAACATCCGTTCTAAAACGGTTACCCTAAATTAATTATGAAAAATCCAATAATCTCAAAATATATTTGTTTTACCTTTTTTTAAGAAAATAAATAAAACAAAGAATTTGTAAAAATTTAATTTTTGGCTTGACGAAATAGAAATTCCGCACCTACGTATCCTCAGGTGCAATGAGGAACTCAAAGTCACGTAGTTCTTTATAAAATACCTGTGGGTTGGTTATTTTTAATTTAAAAAAAATTGAATCATCAAGTTGTCACAACTCAAATGATTACAAAACTTATAGGATTAACAAACTGTCACAACTCAGTTAACCCTATTTTATTTTAAAAAAATATTTATTTGTTTTATATTTTTTTATAGGTTAATTGTTTTTAACTTTGAAAACATTTGAATCATCAAGCTGTCACAACTCAGATGATTACAAAAGTTATAGGATCAACAAGTTGTCACAACTCAGTTAATCCCTTTTTTTATTTTTTTTAATTATTCATATTTTTTTTTCACTTCAATTCCCTTTTTTTTAACTTTTGTTTTCTTCTCTTTTTTTTTTAACTTGGCCCATTAGATTTAAGCCCATTTTTTCCAAAACAAAACAAAAAACAAAACAAAAAATAAATAGAGTTCTTACGAAAAAGCAAAACAAAGGGGTATTATCTTGAAATAGAACAAAAGGGAAACTCAAACAGAGAAGCGATGGCAGAGCGGTGCGACGACTCAGCCTGGCTCATGCAACAACACGGACGGCGATGGCGGCTCGAATCTGTGATGCGGTGGTTCTGGTATGCGCGCTCAGAACGTGCAGGGGCTTGGTGGAGCGGTAGCAACCCGGAACATGCAGGGGCTTGGCTTGATCCGGATTTGGGTGATGCGCGGGTTGCCGGTAGCGGGACTGTGATGGTGAGGCTCGAAACGGAACTGGCCGACGATGAGGCACTGGGTCGTCGGGTCGTGGTGGAGCTTCGCGGATCGGAAGGTTGCAGTGAGGTCTAGTTCCGGCTTGCTAGTTCGGGCTCGTCACCGGTTCGTGGTGCAGCTTGGTGTTGCGGCTGGTTCTGGCGTGGGTGACCTTGGGTTGATGGGTCTTTGTGTTTGGTTAGGTTGTTGATATTGGCCTTGGTTATGGGTGGTGGTGGGTTTGTTTTGGTTATAGAAGATGATGAGTTGAAGCTTTGATAGTGATGCTTTGAAGAAAATGGTGGTTATGGTGAATGAAGGTTGAAGAAGGTGTATGTGATAATGGTCTCTGTTTTGGTTGTTGAATAGGTGATGAAAGTGTTAGTGAAGATGGTGAATAGGTGAATAGTAAAGGTGGTGATGAGTGGAGTTTGGATGGAAGTGAAGGTTAGATGGGGAAGAAGATGATAAATAGTGGTGGTGCTGTGTGACTAGGAGGCTGCGTAAAGACCAAAAAATAATATGGCTAAAAATATGTGTTGAAGGTCAAAGTAAAAAAGTTGCCCAATGAAAAGTGTGGGTTATGATTTTATAGGCATGAATTAGGTTGAAGAATTTGAGTTAAAGTGTGATTAGGAGTTGTTTAGGATAAGTAATGGGACTTATTTCGGATGAGTGTTGGGGTTGATACAGGATAAGTATTGAGATTTGTTTAGGATGAGTTTAATTGATGAGATTTGTTTTGGATAAGTTCTAGAGTTAGTATAGGATGGGTTATGGGTTTATGGATAAATGGGTTAATGGGTTGAATCATGGGTTATGTGTTAATGGGTTATGAGTTAGAATATGGATTATGAGTAAATGGGCTAATGGACCAATGGGTTGTATAATGAGCTACTAAGTGAAAGATTGAACCTTTTTTCCTTTTTTTTCTTTTTCTTTTTTTTTTTTTTTTATTATTTTTTTTATTTTACAAAAATACCCGAACAAAATTGGGTGTTCACAGTTGATGTCAAATAGGGGGAGTGAAAATTAGAAAGAAAAATATATTCTTGTGCTTATTGTTTGATATGTTTACTTGAATATTTATTCTTTTATATTGCTCAACATATTTTTCTTTGGTGATTTGTCATCATTAAAAAGGGAAAAATTGTAGAATTGTTTTTACCTTAATGGTTTAATATGTTAAGTTTTGATTATGACAAATGCATTACAAAAAGACATTGATCATGTTACATAGATGTGCTTAACGAAATATATTATATCATGCATGATTATGTATTTTTTCTAGTTATATTTCACTTAATAATCATAAAATGAGATATGTGTAGCATTCTTTATATAATATATCCAATAATGATTTATATGAGTTATAATGAATTAATATTGATTTGACTCTATTTAAATAAAAATGTACAAAGTGTTCTTTGATGCATCCTATATAGAACATATATATTAGTAATTGATAAATGTTTTATTTAGATGTTTTAAGAAATTCTTATGTGCATGTTAGACTAACTAGAGTTTTACATTTATGAATCATGTATATGAAGATATTGAATTATGAATTTGGACTAATTATATTTGTTAAAGTGAACAATACTTTGTAAGATAGTTCAAGTATCAAGAGTGAGCATTGCAACAAGAAAGCAAAAGATCACAATTATACTCAACTCAAGAAGAATGAGAATAATAAGATGTTCTAAACTTTTGCAAGATTTACAGAGAAGAAATTTTTTGGAAGCTTGGATTACGTGAAGAAGCCTAAGCACTAGCATTGGCAATGACATTGGTTTTAATGATAACAAACAAGAAATAAATGGTTGTGCAAAGATCAAGTCCCAAGGATCTTCAAGTTTAGCATATAAGACTTAGATATTGTATAAAGGTAAATAAGAATCACACTAAGATTATATCTTGGTTTTTAGTCAACTTAAATCTCCTTGCAAAATCATGTTTTATACTTGCGAAAATATTGATTAAGTTTGAGAAAAATGATTTTAGAAAGGTTGAAAAGGTTTGGGAAAACTTTGGTTGCAAAATCCTTTAGAAATCTTATTTTCTTGACAAAACAATAACTGATTATCTGAGTTCAATAAATGGTTATCTAAAAACCAAATAATTGATTATCTGAAAACCATAACAGGTTCTTTGCCAAGTTAGAAACATTCCTTAATGTTTTTAAAAGGGAATAACCTATTATGGAATACTCATAACATATTATTCACTAAGTCAGGAATGTATCTTAATATTTTTAAAAGCACCTAACCGATTATGGCCTTTAAATAACCTATTATTCACGTGCTACAGTATTTCCTAATAACACCAATAACCAGTTATTCAAAATTGATAACTAGCTATTCGAACCAATAACCTATAATTGGAAACCAATAACTAATTATCTGGGGAGCCAGAAAATGAAAATAACGGCTAATTTTTGACATTTAATGTTCTCAACTAGCACCAACGGCTCTTAAATGCTTTGAGCTATAAATACAAGTGTTTGGGCATTAAAGAAAGGTTAGAAATCAATTTGCGCAAGTTTCTTAAGCATTAAATACAAGTTTCAACTCTCATTTCTCATAAACCCCTGTTTTAAGCTTCAGTGTGTGATTCCTTGATACCCATTGGTCTTTAATTTGTAATATATACTCTTATGAGAGTTTATCATTCAATATTTCTTTGATTTCTCGTAAAAGAGAGTGAGGTATCCCTCAAGAGATAAAAATGTGAGGTATCCCCTATTTGTAAAGAATGTGAGGTATCCCTCTAAAGTTGCAAAGGGTGAGGTATCCTTATTTTGAGGCTCAAACACAAGGGTGAGGCATCTTAAGATGTGTTGAGTGCTCTTGGTTGTAGGTTTTTCAAGCACCTGTGATGCTTGAACAATTGGAAGCTCTAGCACAAAGGTGAGGTATCTCAAGGTGTGAGGAGTGCTCTTTCTTAAACAAAGGTTTTTCTTACACCCGTGAAATCTAGTAGATAGTGACGAAAATTTATACATGGGGGCTGGATGTAGGCCACAAGTAGTTGGTGGCTAAATCAGGATTATTTCTTGAGTTTGTTTCTTTCTTCCCTACACTCTTTATATTCTATATTAACATAATTTATGCATGTTCCACTGCATTTATTAATTGAGTGTTTCAAAATGTTTAATTTCTTAATGGTGTTTTAAAAATTTTTAATCACTCAATTCACCCCCCTCTTGGGTGATGGTTGTCATGGCTGATATGTTGGAATATATGGTGGTGGTGTAGGGATATTATTGACTCGGTATTGTAGGGTTGGGGTGATACTTGTGGTTGGCATGGTTCGGCGAGCCGGATAAGCAGGTGTAGGTGTCTGGTATGGAAGATGAAAGTTAGGGTCATATGGTGGTGCCTAGTACCTTAAGTATGAAGAGGAATATCGAGGCCTGAAAGCTTGTTGGTGTTGTATGTAATTCATCTTGGGCTCTTTCTTTTTCGACTGAAATCCCTTCTTAGTAGCACTACTTTATGCATTGCCCACCGACAACTTCCCATCTTTTGTCAAAGTTTCAATCATCTCTCTTGCAGTGATCAAATTTGAAATATCTTTACAAGTTGCACCGACCATTGCCTAAACATAAGGAGCTCCCAAAGTCCCAAGAAAATATGAGCATATTCCAGATAAAGTCATATAAGGCTGAACTTGTGTAGCTAGGGCTATCTATTTTTTAGCGTATTGTTGAAGGATTCATCATTCCTTTTTTGCATAACACTCAACTATTCATGTGTTGGAGCCGCATCTAGATTAAACCTATATTGGTCCATAAACAGATATATCAATTCTATCCAATGAAAAATCTTGGATCGGTCTAACTGGATATACTATTCTAATGCAAGACCTAATAGACTTTCATGGAAAAAGCTTATAAGGAATTCATTCGTGGACCATATGGCCATCTTGGTCCCATAGCTGATCAAGTGAAAATAGGGGTTGTCACTCCCTTCATACTTGGTGAAATCACGGATCTTGAAATCTTTGGGAATTACCACATCAATGGTTGGGCAAAAGTCTTTAATTCTAAATTAACCATAGGTGTAACATCCCAAGACTAATTACTCCACATGTATCCAGATTACATTGAAGCACTTAGGCTCAGGCACATCACAACTAAACTTTTACTTACCTTGGTAATTAACTGTACCAAATTTTATTCTTACTTAAGCCTAACGTGGATTAGTTTTTCCTCAAATGAAGAGCATGACCGAAAGCCTCCACTAAGTTATCATCCAAAATTTATTATTCATTTCTTTATTATCCGCTTAGTGTCTATTGAGTTCTCTTGATAGAACTCTAGGAACTTACACATATAGCTACTCAAATACCAAAGAAATTTCATATACCAACTCAGAGTACACACACACACACACACATATATATATACTTGTAATACACAATTATATACATATCATATGTAAGTCATACTAGCATCTGTAACCTATACAGTCCAATACATCAGTCTTCTACATTAATATCAAAGTTATACATATCATTCCTTGATAGGCATATATAAACCATGTACAAATCACTACATAAATATAATACATATCAATGGTCAAAAAATAAATCATGTAACTACTAGTTGCCTATCATAAAAAAAAAAAAACCACCAGTCACTACAAATAGTAAAAGTATGGAGTGTCTTAGTACTATGTCAACATCTGCATCCCTACACAGATGGTGGATCACGTGCTGGAATTATTATGGAAAAAAATAACGGGGTGAGAATTATAGGAGTTCCTAGTATTTCCAACAAGCAGATGTCAACACAACAATTTCTACTACTTTGGGGAATTAACACATTTTTAAAATCTTTTATAGTAAGGTAACAGATGCCAAACCGTTTCCTTTCTCTTCCTAATGGTAGAAGTTCAATTTTAATCACTAGACAACAAATTTTACAAACATATAACCAAGTATTACACAACTTCACAGACACATCAACCAATAAGTCACATAAAACCTTCCAGAAGTATAACAACATATAAATCATCTCACATTATCTATAGAATATTTACAAACAACTCAAAATGCAAATATTCATTATCAAATTAGTGATTTATATAGTAAATTCATGAAGATGTGTCAATGCTTAATCAATGTCTTTAATTTTCCTTTAGTGCCCATTTATTATCATCTTTCTTAGTTCATTTCCCGAACTCATGTCCTTTAATCTCAAATAGGTAGGGAGGGCATGTTATCTCCTCACACTACCAAACACTTGGTGATAGTATGCTTATCAGGCCAGAGTACTCAGCCAATACGTAACAGTCTGTTGTTGCACAACACTATCACAGGTAATCCTGGCTAAATCAATTAATCAATCAATTTCCTTTCACAAAGGAATCACATCTAGGATCACCCCCAAGTACAAGGATCATTTCCAATATCCATCACTAGTCAAATGAATTGATCAATCAATTTCCTTTCACAAATGAATCACTTCTACGATACTCCTAAGTATGAGGATCATTTCCAACTATCACTGGCCAAATCAATCAATTAATTAATGGGTTACCCTTCATAAGGGAATAACATCTAAGGATCACCCTCAGGTACGAGGATTATGTCCAATTTCTTTTAAACTTTGAGCAATTAAAGATATGCTTTTCATATTAATTCAATTACTAGCTCAACTTTAATATTTTTAAAGGAGCATATCAATTTCCAATACATCATAACTCATCTCATAAGCATGCCAAGTGCTAATTTCTCGTATCATCGTATATTTCACATTATTCACCAACTAATTTATAATGCTAGCAACCCATATATACATAAGATAAGAATCAAAATGATCAGGCTTCATCATATAGATGTGAGTCATCTTATCTCATTCATATGCTAACTTATTTCCACAACAGGATATCAGTCTCCTACAAAATATACTAATCAACTTACAATTCAAACAGTTTAGTAGTCATCTCACATCCTAAACAACATGGTAATCTCACAACTAACATCAATACAAATCCATTTAAATATCAAAGAATCAAGTCAACAACTAGTATTATCATATCAATGTCAATTTCACACTTGGCTATATGGCCTCATGACGAATGAAATAATAATTGTTCAATTTAAGTCCCTACTTGACCAACAACCTCAAAGCCTTACATTTATTCAAATATAAAAATCATAAGCTATCTTTAGTACCCACGCATAAGGACTACCACCTTTTATATAGAGTTCTTTAGAAAAGCAACACCCACACTATTTGTCAAATTAAAACTATCCTAACTCAACTAATCCATAATCCTCTAATTAATGCTTTCTTCAAATCAGGACAACTTTACATTACACCTTTAGACAGGCTCATCATTTCAAAAAATAATAATAATGTTATATAAGGCTAGAGAAATTAACTGATTGTAGGCAACAACGCTAAAAAACGGAGGCTTTAAACTAATCTCAACAATTTTATGATCATGACCCTTTTTTGGTACTAGTCATGACCGAAATACTCATAAGGTATATAAAAGAGAAAATTCTCATTTCAAAGTCTCCCTTGGATCTAGCAAAATCAGCATTGGTGCAGTTGTCAGTCTCTTCTTCAACTCTTGGAAACTTGCTTCATATTTTTCTGTCTAAACAAAAGCTTGACTCTTCCTCATGAGTTGTGTAAGAGGTCATGCTATTTTAGAGAAACCTTCAATGAACCTTTGGTAATATGCGGCCAAACCAATAAAACTCTGGATCTCTGTCACTGTCTTTGGCCTTTTCCATTGCAGAATAGTTTCCACTTTCGATGGGTCTACCACAATATCTTCCTTGGAAATCACGTGACCCAGAAACTGAACTTCTTCTAACCAAAACTCACACTTCATCAATTTTGCATACAACTTCTTTTCTTTCAAAATTTGGAGAACTATGTTGAGATGTTCAACATGTTCTTCCGGATTTTGAGAGTAGATCAGAATGTCATCAATAAAAACAATGGCAAATCTATCTAGGTATGGACGAAAGATCCTATTCATGTAATCCATGAATATAGCAGAAGCATTCGCCACTCTAAACGGCATCACTTGATACTCATAATGTCCGTAACGAGTTCGAAAAGCTGTCTTAGGTATATTCTCTACCTTTACATGAATTTGATGATAATCTGATCATAGATCTATTTTAGAGAAAGTAGTTGCTCCTTTCAATTAGTCCATCAAATCATCAATCCTTGGAAGTGGATACTTATTCTTTATCGTAACCTTGTTCAGCTGGCGATAGTCCACACAAAGATGAGAAGTTCCATCCTTCTTCTTGATTAGTAGTACTGGTGCTCCCCACGGTGAAACACTCGGTCGTACAAATTATTTTTCCAATAGTTCCTCCAATTGCTTCTTCAACTCTACTAATTCTGATGGTGACATTCGATATGGTGCAATCAAAATAGGACCTGTTCCTAGTACAAGATCGATAGAAAACTCTATCTCTCTCTCCGGTGGTAAACCGAGTACCTCATCAGGAAAACCTTAAGAAACCCATTAACGACAGAAATAACATTCACATCTTTCTCACTCTTGACTTCTAAAGAAGACAACAACATGTATCCTTGAGCTCCATCCTTCAACAATGAGTCGACTTTAGCGGCAGTTAAAAATCCAAAATTCTCATCCTTAGGAAAAACTAAGGTTTTATTGGAACAGTCTAATAGGATATGGTTAGAAGGTAATCAATTCATTCCTAAGATTATATCTATTTCAACAAGAGGTAAACAAATTAAATTAACAGAAAAGACTCAATCATGAATGGTAATAGGGCAATTCAAACATACTTTAGATGTAACAACAAGCTTGACAGTTAATGTAGAAACAATCAATTGAAAACTCAGAGAAGACACGGGCATTTTCAACTGATCCACATAGTCATATGCAATAAAAGAATGAGTCGCACCCGAATCATATAGTACAGTCAAAAGATTACCTTCTACGACACCTTCTCCATGAATAAGATCTTCGGATTGGGAAGCTTCAGCTCTGCTCATCGTGTATACTCGCCCTCTAGATCGCGGCTGAGTAGCACGAACGTTACTCACAATTGGCTTCTTTTCTGGCTGGTTGCATTCCTTGGAAACATGTCCAGGCCTTCTACATTTGAAACAAATCCTTCCCTTGATTGAACAATCTCTGGATATGTGGCCGCTCTTTCCACATTTAAAGCATCTAGGCGTAAACGCTACATTTAGACAAGCTTTGTTGCCACTAGGACTTCCCCCAAAAAATGGATGTTAGGGTTGGTTCCCTGGTGGTCTTAAATACAGTTTGTGCTGAAACTGGTTGTTGTTATTGCCTCTTCTTTGGAACCTAGTCGGTCCAAAGTTATGATTCCTTGGGTCTCGTGACAGCTCCAGCTCCTCGAGTCGTTGACACGTATCCATCAAAGCAGGAAATTGATTCATCCTCATGGATAGCACTCCTCTTTTCAACTCCATCCTCAGTCCTTCTTCAAACTTGCGGCATTTTTATTTCTCATCAGGCTGGATTTGGAAATACCTTGAGAACTGTGACAAGCTCTCAAATTTCGCGGCATACTCACCAACAATCATATTACCTTGTCGTAAGCTGAGAAATTCCATCTCTTTGGCATGTCAGACACTGGCAGGAAAGTACTTCTCCAGAAATACTTTGCAGAATACCTCCCAGGTAATTTATGTTCCCTCGGCTTGTAGAAATTGTCGAGTTCCTCCTCACCAATTCTGGCCATCCCCCATCAGCATAAATGTAGCATACGTCACTTTCCTATCGTCTAAACACCCCATTCCTTCAAAAATCTTTTCAAGCTCTTGGATCCAAAGACTTGCCTTCTTCAGATTAAATTCGCCCCTGAACTGCGGTGGGTTATTGCGTCTAAACTCAGATAAGTTCAGTGCTTTAGCAGTTGCCTCGTGTTGCTAGGCTGCTCGTTGATTTTATTGTGTAATCACTTCCGCCATATGCTACATAGCCTCAGCTGCTGCATTCATTGGATCAGCATTACATTCCACATTTACACGCGTTCTTCTACCACCAGACATCTTTTTCTTCAATTAATCAAACAAGACAAAACAAAGTCAGATGTAACCTTTCGGAAACAAATCACAGAGAATCACACAACACAAGCAAAAACAGACCCAACCATAAACCCCAAAAGACTCTAACTTGGGCTCTGATACCAACTAATGTAATACCCTCCTTAGGATGTCACATTTACGATGAATTAAAATAAAACCTTGCCCAAGTTATAAATCATTTATTAACATATAATAATATAAGTTGTAAAAATTTTGTTTTTGTACATTATATCATTAAATAAAATAAACAAAACATGAAATATAATAAACTATTAAATACACACCATAATTATACATATGATTTTGTCTTTAAAGGTACAAATATTTACATACCACAAACTATTTAATAAAGCAGTAAACTGTTAGACAAAGCAATAAATTGTTTAACTCATACCAACTGCACACTAGCCCAAGTACACATCTAGAAGTTCTGATCCTCTGAAGGATCCTCCTCAGGGAGATCATCGGAAGATAGAAACCCCAGATGTCATGAAGCTCTACGGATAGAAGTCTGGGTTGTCGCCACACTACTAAGTTCACTTGGGGCATGGAAACGACCACCCCAATAGCGCCTAATAGATAAGGGTAACTCTAGATGCATATATACAGTAGTAGAGAACATCGGAACACCCTCATATTCTCTACTAAGGGACAGGGTCACTCGTCCCACATAAGCAACGAACTCTCTATCCACTTGTAGACGTCAGGCTTCAGAGCCTCCATGAAACTCCAGTTTCACGAACCCCAGAAAATCCGACACAGCCATAACAACCAAATCAATCCAAATGATATGGATGATCTAAAGGCTCGCCTTCCTCGCACTGATCACGCGGATGTTGTTCCTCCTCGTACTGATAGTAAGGAGGTTACTCCTCTTCTTCTTCCTCATAATCTTTATCGAACATAAATAATAATACAGAAATACATACAAAGAGGTGAGACAATCTACATCACTACTAGTATGGCAGTATAGAAAATGACAGTACATATAGATATAACAATTAATACATCAAATCATGTTATCACAATATACACAATATCTCAGAATCATTATAAATAACACATTGTGATGTAGACCACATATGCAATTGTACACAGACTCATTCCTACTCAATTGAGCTAAACACAAACATCAGAGAGAATAATTCGGAAGGCCTGTCCATACCTCTGGCTGCCCCGACCAAATATTACACAGTCAAAACTTCATGTACAACAGACATTGTACTGGACAGTCTTCACTAGATCGTGATTAAGAATAGTGCTTGTTGAGATTGCTAGTGCATTGCCCGTTACCACGGCCCAGAAGAGCTACCAACTGTCCACATGTGGAATCCTCCACATACTAACGCCTCCAAATTCACTCAATGAACCACACTACGTCTATCATGCCCGCACTACGGTGTAATTCATCTCGTCAGCCATTTGCCAATTTCAACCAAATTGACACATTTCTCTATGCATGTGCATGAGCCAAAATACATAAATAATAATGTTATCATTATTTTTCATAACAGTACGCCACCACTTGACAGTACTATTTCTCAACATATTCGGGTCTACCGCTTTAACCCGACAGTAAACTATTGTTATTCTCAATCGCGTAAATATTTTATCGCATTTTCACAATCGCGTCACCTCTTTCCAACGTTTTCAAATCGCATAAATATTTTTTGACGTTTTTAAAATTGCATAGTATTTTTAAATCATTTTCTTAATCGCGTAACATTTTTAAATCGTTTTCTCAATCGCGTAGCATTTTTAAATCATTTTCTCAATCGCGTAGTTTAAAAATTATTATTTTAAATACGTGTAAGGTATTTCTAATATTTTTCAACTACGTAAAATATTTCTTTACGTTCTAAATTAAATTTTGAAACTTTCTCCATTATATATTTATTTCTAGCTTTGTTTATAGCATTTCCTTTTTAAAATCCTTTAAGTAATATTTTCACTGTTTCCATTAAAAATTTACCTTTCTTAGTCATAATCAATATTTACCTTGAAACTTGCTAACGCGTTTCAAAACCCAAAGGGTGAGGTATACGTTAGTACTTTTCAAGTGTTTATTTTATTTCTCATCCTTACTTCATTTCTCTAGTTAAGTTTCTATAATAAATTCATTCATTTTATTCTCTAAAATCCATGAAATTGATTTTCTCTTTAATTTACATAATTCTATGCTTAGGAAATAATTTTGAATTAAAAACATCATAAGTAGGCTTGTTGGCCAAAAATCCTTCTATGTTTTAAAAATCATATTTAATTGTTTTCCATCATCTAATCTCTTATATAAATTCTTAATCTAATTTATTATTATTAAATCCCTTAATCCTTGCTTAGAAAATAATTTAGGACATCTTGGTCCTCTTGGTGGTGGTGAAGCCGTAAGCTTGATGTATTCTTTGGAACACTCATGCAATCCTCATTATGTTATTCACATCTTATTACATAAGATAACTATCATGCATCCATAAACACATACCAAAACATATATCAAAGCTATAGGCATGCTAGCATCAAAAATCAATCACAAATAGGAAAAACTTTAAGCAACCAAGTGAATGAATCCTTATGGATTCTTCACCACAAACACATCCATTTCCTCACCACCATACATGGTTGATGAGATTAAATCTCCCTCTTACCTCTAAAGAAGACAAATCTCCTTCTAGCTTGATCCTAGTGATTTCGTATAGCTCCCAAAGAAACCCTAACAAACTTAAACAATTTATAAAGTCATAAACTATGGTTGAAAAAGAAAAACCATGGATCAATCATGGCTTAGAATTTCAAGAATCAAGTTAGAAACAAGAAACAAGGATTTTTACCTTGTATGGAAGAAACTTCAAGGTTGTTTTCCAAGCTTTAAATGGATGATTTTGATAAAACTCACAACATAAAAGATGTTTAGAATGATGTTTAGGCTTGAGAAGTGGTGTTGGATGAAATTTTAAAAGAGTGGAGGTATGGAAATGGTGTGGAGGTCGTGAGCTTCACAAGAGAGAAAGGAGAGAATTTTTGGTGAACTTGCTTTAAAGAATGGATGAAGATGAAAGAAAAGTAGCTAAGTGTCATCCTTACTCCTCCTAAACCCCTTATGGCCGTGGAGCTCCAAAGGAGGTGGCCACTTTGGTTGACCACTGAAGACTTCCTAATAGCCTTAGATGAGATCAATGGTTGATCTTCAAAGCTTTGCCTCTAAGCTTGTTTCCTATTGGCTTAGAGAATCAAGTCATCAAGTTTCTTGAAGCTTCTTGAAGGTGCTTGGCCGAATTGCTCAATGGGAGAGCAAACCAAGTCTTGATTCATTTGGTTTCCTAATTAGGTTTAGGAAAATCTAGTTAGGTTTCTTAGTTACTTAGTTAACCATCTAGTTACTTAGGATGACTCCTCCATTTCTTGAACAAGCTAGAACCTTCTCTAACTAAGGCTCTAATGAGTAGCTAACTAGGTTTGTTCCATTTAGTTACTACTTAGGCTTTCTAGATTAACTTAGTTAAGTTTAAGCTAACTTAGTTAGGTTTTCTAGTTACTTACTAACTAGTCCAACCATTATTGTAGACTCCTTCCTATTGGTTTAGAAAACTCAAGCCAATTTTGTTGACTAACTCTCATTGGCTTAGAAATAATTCAAGCCAGAAATGTTGACCAATTCCTATTGGTTCACTTAACTGTAAGTCACAAAGACTTTACTGGTTCCTATTGTCCACTGGATAGAAGCTACTGCTCTTAAGTCAATAAGTACTGTCCATCGGATAATAAAATAATATTAAAATATAAAATATTTTTATTTTATAGATAAATTCTAAAAATTAAAAGATTGATGCATGTATCACTCAAAATTAGGTTTAGTAAGATCCCACAGCTCCGAATAATCAGATAAAGATTTTCCCTAGCTCGAAAATTATTATTTTCCTGACTCGGAGTAAATCATACACAATAATCAAATACAGTCACGAAACAATCAAAATAATTTTACACCATACAAAAAACACAACATAGTACAATTCAAACAATACTGTAAATTAGTAAAATTTGGGGTGTTACACTACATTTCCAGTTCTTGGAACCAAGGCTCTGTAGCGTTGATGGACAGATAGAAGTGTCTCATCTTTACAGTGAACAGAAACTGTTAACTGAGCTGTATACTTACTTTAATTAGTATGCCTCTATGGCGAGTTCTAACTGGCTACGGTCAAGTACCATCTTCTTATAATACAAGCCTTTAATTAGGTTTGCAGGAAGATAGAAGGTTGTTATTCCGTAAGCAGGACAGAAATGACTTAAAGGTTCTTGTTGTCGGTTCGGCAATCCTTGTGGAGTTCTTATGTTGCACTGGTGACATGCACCTCAAAGATATGTCACTACTGCACTCATGACGCATAATATAATGATATGCCATGAAAACTATACATACAAGTATGTCCTCATTTGTTATTATATTTCTTTTATCTTTGTATGATTTTATTGTATTTTGATTTTTAGACAGACGATCCTTTGAACAGGGTCCTTCAGGGGTTTCTAGACTTCTTTACTCTGATGATTTTCTTGAAGTTAAAAAACAAAAAAAAACATAAAATAAAAAAAAGATTATGTGTGTCTTAATTTCAAACTTTTCTGACAATAGCCAACCTACCCTTATAGGTGTTATCATTACCTTTTTCATTCTTTTCCCTATTTAAACACTCCATTTTCTCCACTTTTCTCTAACTCATAATCATTCAAAGGGATGATGAGTATAGAAATGGAAGGAGTTTCTGTTCGTCGACTTAAAAATATTTGTGTCTTTTGTGGGTCAAGTTTTGGGAAGGGGTTTAGAGTTTGTAAATGCAGCAAGTGCTCTTAGTCGAATACTTACTGCAAGGAATATTCATGTTGTATATGGGGGAGGTTATCGTGAGTTAATGAGGGTTGTTTCACTCTCTGCATTTCTAGGAGACAATCAAGTTTTAGGTGTCATTCCTGAATCTTTAAATCAAAAGAACATCACTAGAAAGACAGTTGGAGAAGAAATTCAGGTATCATCTATGCAAGCACGAATGAAGACAATGTTTGATAACTCTGATGCATTTATTGTCTTATCAGGTGGTTTTGATACTTTGGAAGAAATTTTTTTCAATTGTCTGTTAGGCCCAACTGAACATCCACCATAAACTCATAGGTTTGTTGAATGTAAATAATTTCTTTGATTTTTTGTTTTTTTTTTTGACAAAGTTGTGAAACATAAATTTATCACACCTTCGACAAGATAACTTCTTATCTCTGCTTCAACTGTTGATGAGTTGATTGATAAATTAGAAGCTTTTGTTTATGAACCTGATCTAGTAATAGCTCAGATAGATTTGTCAGAAGGAAGCAGTGAGGGAAGCAGCATGAAAAGAAAGCCAAATCTAACACTTCGTCTTTAATTTTCCTTTACTTTTGGTTTTATTTATCATACTTTGTTTCTATGTAAATTTGTGTCAAGTCTTTCTTTTCAATAATTGCCACTACAGGTAAACTCTTCTATCTCCCTTTGGTTTTACTCATCTATATTTTAACATTATGGACAATGTTGTGATCTAGTTGGGGGGAAGGATAGTTGAAAAAAAGTGGGGACTATGATATGATTGTCAGTAACTTACTAAACTAATTAAGGATGGCAGAGTAAAGAGTAATTTTATTTTTGAGACGCATCTTAAATTGGGAAAGTAATTGTTTATTGATATGATTGTCAGAGCCTACTCATAATTAAACCAATTAAGGATGGCAGAGTAAGGAGTAAATTTTGCCCTGGAGGTAATTTTACTCTTGAGACGCATCTTAGTTGAGGAAATAATTGTTTTAAAAGTAGCAAAAAACATATCGTAGGTCATAGCATAAATTGTCTTCTTTCTTAAAAATCATATGCTTGGATATGAATGTTGAATTAATGGATTGTGAATGATATAAATATTTCTTGTGAGATTTTGAGCCTACTAATAAATAGATTGAACATTTGTACCATTCTCTTCTTTCTTGTGTAATTTTTTTTAGGCTACATTTTCATGTGCATATATAAACATGATTGAGGCATTTTTTCTTGAAATAGCTACTTTAACTAAATACCACTAGATAGCTAACCTTGTATATTTTTCTTTGCTTAACCCCTTTGAGCTTATTTGACCATTCATTGTTTCTAACTCATTATGTGCCTTAAATGAAACATCATGTTCTTACCCGACCTTAGGGAATAAGAGAACAATAGCTTTGTCATTAGATGAGTTCTTGAACAAGTGTGGGGGTGTGTGTGCAAAATGGTTGGTGAAAAAAGAAAAGAGTGGTTATTTAAAAAAAAATGTGTATATTGATATTTATATAAAAAAAAACAAATGTGTAAAGAAGGGTCAACAAGGCAAAAAGGATGGGAGAAGAATATGTAAAGAGAATTTTTATTAGGTGGAGTCGAGATGAACTTTCATGCTTATTAATTGAACTCAGCTCTCACGCTCTTTTATTCTTTTTGGTTTTTAACTTATCAGATCCATATTACCACCCTCCTTTACCTTGACCCCATTATAACCTTGAATAAAGTCCTCATAATTTATGTGTGCATGTGTTCTGAGTAGTGGAGAAGTAGAAGATAAGGAAGCTTATGGTAGTACAATTTTTCATGAGTTGAATTGAGTGAAATACCTACCTTTTTAACACTTAAAAGATTGAGAGTGAATCTTTTGATAATCTATCATTCCTGATTCATTCTTTTCAACTGAAGTTTCTTTGCTTGTTGGTTTGAGATGTGAAGAAACGTTACCTCATTAATGCTTTGATCCCTTGAATGACTGGTTGCTCTTATTGATTCATTGAATCTTTTAGCATTTTTAGTTTTTGAGTTTGTGTCGTTTTTCTTTGTTCCCTAGTTTTTTTATGTGTTTTTGCCCGGAAGTGTAAAAGTTTGGTGTGGGAGAATTTGATAACAATGTATTTTATTTAATTTATAATCCTCTCACTAGGCTTCTTAAGATTCAATTTGGCTTAATTAAGTTAATTTTGTCACATATTATGAAATTGAGCTTAATTAGATCATTAAAGAAATTATTGCTCGAATTATCATTAATTTGGGTGATTGCATTCTTAAGTAAACTGACTACAATTTGAGTTGCAATTATCTGATTAATGTGATTCTGGTCTTGTTGGAAAGTTAAGATAATTCTCTAATAACTATTCACTTGATAACAAGAACTACATTGATAGCAATATATTTCATTCATTGTATAATTTTTTCATTTGGCTTTTTTTAGTAAATTAGCTATAATTTGAGTTACAAATATTCGATGGATGTGATTTTGGTCTTGTTTTAAATTTAAGACAAATTTCTACAACTTTCATGAAGACCTCAAGACCCGGAACACATGTGTGGATAACTCAAATGGGAGTTGAAGTAAAATTTAGAGTTATGAACCTGACAGCTTAACCTATGCATACTCATTAGATCATATTTTGAGTTATAGGAGAGATTTGGGAATGAAACTAGTGTCATTTGACCTAAATCTACAACTTTCATGAAGAACACAAAATTTAGATCGGATGTCTTGAAGGTGATATTGGGCTTGGAAGTCAGAACAGAGGAACTGAAGTTAGGCCCGACCTATATGCAGTAATTGGGCCATATCTCGGGCTGTAAGTGGTCAAATGAGCTAAAACTGGCAGCTATGGAAAGCTAAGACAATTTCCTAGAACTTTCATGAAGACCACTTAATCATATTTTAACGCATGCCATGAGCTCAGAGCAGAAACATTTCAGAGATAAGAATCTCTATAATTTCAACTCATTCATCATCATCAAGCAACTATTTTGGTATTTACTTCTCATCATCAAATAACTACATTGTCTTCTTGTACTCCTTGAGCTCTATAAAAGGGAGCTTGGGTGCTCATTCAGATCATCTTTGGCCTTAGTTTAGTTAATGCTATTGTGTTATTTATTTCTCTTGTTGTAGTTTTCTTTGTTTTAAATTGAAGTTATGTTCATCTTTTTTTCCTATCTCTTTGTTTCTTCTTATTCATTAGTAACTAATTTTTATTTTGCTTGGGTGAAAGGATGAAGCTTTTGGTAATAAGTTGAGGTTAGATTAATTTCCTTCTTGTACTTAAATGATATATTTTTAAGTGATCATTATTTGTGTTGTATGTTGTTTCCAATCAATTTAGAAACCCTTCTTGTATATTGAAGAACTTGATTCATTGTAGACAAGACGTTGGCATAGTGGATGCTTGAGACCAGTTGCAAGTGTTAGTGAATTATTAAAGGAATCATAATATGATTACATGTATAATCTAAATTGAACTTTGAATGTTAAATCTTCCGATTAGAACCCTTATTATGTGTGATTTCAATTGAGTTATAAAAAAAATAATCTTATCTTTAATTTATTACTAAGAGTGGATCTCATAACCCAAGGAAATCATTTTTATTTGTGAACAACTTTTTTCACCTTTAGTATTGTGACAAATCTTCTCCTGACCTCAAATAATTTTTTCTTTATCAATTTCCTGTGGATCGACCTCGGACTCCTGAGAATATATTATTTGAAATAACCTGCACTTGAGTTTGCAACTTTTAATTCCCATCATGTGCACAATAACAACATATGGCAACAACAATTTCAATGAGTCTCAAGACAATATAATAATTATAATTATAATGCACACTCTTCCACTAATCCAGCATATCAAAACAAAACAACAATAACAACCTTATTAGAGTCCAAAAGTTCCAAAATACTCTAATAGTAATATTATTATTAGTGGGACTATCAGCTCTGTAGTAAAGTACTCAATATGAGTCTGAAACTCACGATCTCTCATCAACAACATAAATACCAAAATAGAGAGAAACACAATATTGCAGAGTTATCCAAAATGTGATCATAACAATAGAAATAATATTAAGCCAATTGTATACAAATTTTACTAACCACAGAGTCTCACCAAATTACTTCATTATCAATTGTATACTTTGCATTCATAATTGAGGAGATTAAAAGTGTCCATATGACACTTTACAACAAATTAATTCCACTTTGTCATCGCAAACACAAAATTACAAAAGAATTTTCACAAATAAGGTAATTTATACTTTACATAGCCATAATGACCACTTAAAAAGACTTAACAACATACGAGTGAGATCAAAATCCCTAATGTCTTACACATATTATGAGATCACTTACAAGTTACAAGTTTTCAACAACTCACTCAAAACCTAAATGTCACGATAGCAAAAATAATAAACATATGCAAACTTTAGCACAAAATTATATTATCAGTTGTGAAAGCACATGGGACCTATACTTAATCACTATTGAGGACATAACCAAAAGACAATCTTCAACTCTCACTATAGTAAACATTAATGTGCAACAAGGACACAAACACATTTCAAAAATTTATAACAATATATGCCTTGTAAGATAATTCGTCAATATAATAAGATTTAAAAGGTCTTTATGCCTTAGACACAAAATGATATCACCAAGATTTTTCACATGATAGAAACAATTCAATATAAAATATTGTCTCTCATTTAACAACAATAGTAATATTGGTCATTAATATACAACTAGTACAAAGTACATTAATAACAAATTTGCTCTCACTTACTTATGGCAACATCCATTAATGTAAACAACTCCAAAATCAATATTAAATAGTAATACCTGACAAGCCGATCAAGTCAACTTAACTTGCACTTAGGCATTTAAATGCCTTTAATATTAGGCTTCATACATAGCGAGTTTCAAAATTTACAAAAGTATTTCAAAACAAACAACAGTTATAAAATCACTTTCTTCTTATAAGAAATGAAGAGCTTCAATTCATATTGATTGTCAAGTAATTTACAAAATCAACATATAAATACATAAGAATATAACATACACATTCTTTTACTCCGGTCCAAAAGAAACAAAATTTCTCAAAGTGAATGTCACAAGTACAATAGGTTTAACTCAAATATATTCATCACAATTTTTTTTGTACCATCAACCAAAGAAGTCCTTTTATAAAGTTGAACTGACTAACACAATAATGTGGGCTAAAAATAATAATAAATCCTCACAAAATGATTTAATACAATTGGAAGAACGCTTCCTTCACAATAATACTTGAATGACTTTCATCCAAAAAAAAAATTTCTTGAGAAAATTAGCAAAACTAAAATTCCTTTGAGGATTTTGACATTTGAAAAATATAAAAGGAAATTTTCAAAGTTATCATTTCAAAATACTAAGCTAAAATAAAAATAATTATCACTATCTTATCGACAAAAATAATATTTTCAAAATTGCTACGATAATACTTATTACAAAATAATTTCTACAGGCCAGTGATTTAATACAACACAAACAATGGTATTAAACAGAAAAATTGTTTTAAGCCTTTACAAGCTAATTATCTTTCAACATGTCTTATTAAGAGTAAAGCATATTAATATTACATGACAACTATAGGGAGTTCACTATAACACAACATACTTTAGGAGACTCAACAATGTCCTCAACAGGTCCCAACAGGCAACAACAAAGCGATGACAAATACAAAGATTAGAGAAAATCATGCATTAAAACATTTATTATATACTTAAGCAACCATAATTATATTAGTTTTTCCTTGTTCAATTAATTGAGCAATTAGTTGAACTAGAGTCCTTGTATCATTGCAATCCAACTTAAGGGTCCTAGATTACAATATACAAGTCTCTTCCACTTGATAGAGTAAACTAGTTGAACCAATATTCCCATAATTTATGCACAAGTAATATTTTTCAAGAATTTCAAAATAAATATTTTAAACTATTTTCTCTATCACACAAATGATTATGTCAAATAATGTCACACCGAAGCGCATGTCCATTACTTACACAATCCAACATTAATTGCAATCCATTCAACATTATTAAGAAAATCATTTTTTTATTTGACAAAATTAGATGTCCAAATAACAAAATTGGATTGTTACAGAATGTTCAATTATCTTATTCGTCAAGTTTCACAAAATAATACAAACATTCAAGGTTTCTTAAATCAATTTGATTAAACACTTGACAATGAGTAACATTATATATATATATATATATATATCACAACAACTTGAGCTGCTATGTCATTATAATCCCACCTAAGGGTCTTGAATTACAATGAAAAAGCGAGCTCTCACAAAACATTAAATATCATGTTCCAAAAGATAGTATAGAGAGAATATTGAAAACTCTAAGGGAAAAATAATGTATTCAATAAAACATCATACATTATATTAATAAAGATAAACAGATAGGGTAAGTGCATTATTTAACATAATTTCTAATGCAAACATAACAACATCATTAACAATATATGTAACGCCCCTTTTTGGGAGGGGACATCACATTGTCAAACAGTAATGCGGAAATAAAATTTTACCAAATTAAAACCCAGTTCATTTTAGTTAAGATTAATTTATTCGATTCATTATTACATAAGTAAGATGACTATATATATATATATATATATATATATATATATATATATATATATATATATATATATATATATATATATATGTATGTATACACACTTTTTTTTTCTTTTGAGTCATTAAATTGTTATTTGTATTATTATTATTTTTTCTTCAATCAATAAAATGTAGTGACAAAATATGAATCATAATAAGAAGTAAGACAAAAGATAAAATTTACATCTGAGCATCATGCACACACACACACACACACACACACACACACACACACACACATATATATATATATATATATATATATATATATCAAATATGTTTTAGATACAAGTCTGGAATTCTCAAAAAGCAAAACTATACCTACCCAAAGGATCATACATATACATCCCCAAGATATCAGAATATACAGCCCACCAAAAATAAAGCATTAGGCCCCCAAAATAAAACACTAGCAGCCATCAGCAACTACCAGCAATGTCAGTCCCTCAGATGAGGAGGGATCGTGTCAGGATCCTCCGCGGGGTCCTCCTCATCCGAGGAAACCTCCATAGGAACCACAGAGCCACGGGCCGGAGCCCGAGCAATGGAATCAAAAGAGTCCTCTTGCGGGGTGTAGTAGCGATCACCCCACATCTCTCGGATGGGCAGATAAAACTCCAAACGCAGGCTGATGCAGCAGGTAAGAATCAGTGGCTCATGACGTCTCTAGGCCAACGAGATCGATACATCTCCCAGGTAGACACAACGGTCAGAACTCAGGTTAATGTGCCAGCATTCCGGCCCCTCAAGGAAGGTCAGACGCACATCACCCAGAAATCCGCGCATGCGTGCCTCCATGCTCCTTAGTGGGTGCTAATCTCGATCGGGCCAGAAACCGGGGAAATCGGGAGCTCCAACCTCCTTGCCGTCGTCTTCGATAGAAATAATACACGCACAGGCAGCAAATAACAAAATTATAGGAAAGAAGTAAGACATCCTACCATCATTACCAATTATAGCAGCCAGAAATCAATACAGCGCAACGCGCCCAGATAACATCTCAAAACACATATAATAATAATGATAGACAGTAATTACAGTAGTAAGCAGGTAAACCATTCTAGGCAATCATTCATCATAATAATAAATAAACAATTCAAATCCACGTAAAGCAGTAATTATCATATAGTACAACATCTCATGATGCATATGCACATAGTACTCAATTTCCTACTCCATGGAGCTAGACACAAACAGTCGGAGAGAAAGATCAGGAGACATGTCTACAACTCGGCTGCCGAGGCCAAAGTGCTATAACTTAACAGTTTTCACATGCACATCCAG
The DNA here is from genome assembly GCA_029884605.1 of Ormosia emarginata. Lineage (NCBI taxonomy): Eukaryota > Viridiplantae > Streptophyta > Magnoliopsida > Fabales > Fabaceae > Ormosia > Ormosia emarginata. The sequence goes on along the minus strand of JAQQTP010000033.1, from coordinate 801,488 downwards.
GCATTCTACAGACAGTCTACGCTAGATCACGATATAGGACAGTGTCTCGGTCTGGATCGTCTGTGCGTTTGCATCGGTTCACCCCACGGGCAAGAGAGCTACCAACTGCCCATTGTGAGGCACCCGCACCCCGACGCCCCCAAGGTCGTAACATGACCTACACTAGTCTACTCGCACCCGCACTAAGGTGTGTTCAATCTCCTAGGCAACTTGGCCTTAACAACAGTCCAAGGGACATTCACAAAGCATAAGACTCTATGCATGAACATGTATGATCATCATTACATATTATTCCGTAATATACCACAATTGGCCAAAGTGAATATCAACACATCATTGGTCACTCACATGGACCCACAATATCATAATATTGAAATTAAATAAAGTAATACATTTTTAAGGTCTATTATGAATTCTCACTTAAAATTAGTCTTTCTTACAAGGTTCGTCTCTAAATGAATTCTAGTAATTAATTAAATTTTTTAATGTAATTTATTCTCATACACTTAGAAGGTTATTCTAAGATCTCAAAGTCTCACACTCTCTTGTTCTTGCCTTAGCAAAATTACCTTAAGTTTTATGATAAATTTCATTCTTGGTTCTTTAAAGTTTATGAATCTCAAAGTATATTCAATTCTTCCAATTTGCTAATTTTCTATCCTATTACCAATGATTTAATCATTTGATTATCTAAGTCCCAAGGTTATCAAAATAGTTTAATTAAGCCCCAAAAAGGCCCTAGAGGCCGTGGCCTCCCTAGGGAATTAAGTTCCCAATTTTTCCATTCCATTAATTGCACATTACACACTTGATTAATTAAATCTTTCACTTGTTACAATTGTTCACAAGGAACCCAAATTTTGGGCCCCAAAACCATGGCCTTCCAAGAGAGAATCTCAAATCATTTTCTTCTATTTCATGTCTTCCAATCCATTCCAATATACCAATATACTCAAACAATTAATCCAATAGCATAAATATTGTATAAACAACATGTAAACACACAAATCATGCAACCAAAGAATAACCATCATTAGGGTTTTCTCATAATCAACCACAAACAAGGTTCCTAAATGCTAATAGAGGTTGAGGAGGAGTGTCTTCCTCTTACCAAAGTGAAGAAAACAAGAGAAACCTCTAAGAACTTCTTGCAATTTTCGGATTGGGCACCACCAAGAACCCTAGAAATTCAACTTCATCAAAATAACACTAATGCTTGAAAAATAAAGCATGGATGGTCACCAAGAGGACCATAAAAATGAAAATGAGAAAGGAAAGTGAAGAATCAAGAAGCTTACCCAAAAACCCTAAGCTTGAAGCTTGATGAAAATGGTGAAAATGGTGGATTTTCAAAGAACCACAAACTAGAAAAGTGTTTAGGAGGTGGAGAGGATTAAGAAAATGGGGTTGGATGAAATTTTTGTGATGGATGAGGCATGAAGGGGCTGCTGGCCGTGAGGCTTCTAGAGAGAAGGAGGAGAAAAATTTCAAAGAAAGAAGAAGAAGAGTGAAGGTAGAGAGAGAATGTGCATTAGGTGAAAGTTTTGAAATTATGTGATATGATTAATTAATGAAAAGAAAAAATCTATTTCCCCCCCAAAGCTTGCTTCAGCCGTGAGTGAGGAAAGAGAGAGAGAGAGGTCTCTTGCATTGGGAAAGAGGGAAGGAAATTTCCTAGAAGCTTCCTCCAAGCTTACAAGGGAAGTTTCGCACGTTTTTCGATAAAGTGAAAGTAAAGTTATCTCCTAATTGGGCACACTAACACAGATAAATATTTACATTATCAGTATCATTTTTTCCTCAGTGTAGAAGAGTTACAGATGATGAAAATAATATTTTATTATTCATTGGATGATTTTGTGGTACCGCGACTTCATTTATCGAGTAAAACCTTGAAAAATATAAACCTTGTAAATTGTGTCCGGCCTCGGATTTAGTAAGATCCCCCGTCGACATGTCCACAATTTAGAATTTACCAGCCACAGGAAAATATCGCATCTTCCCAGCTCCGCTAAGTGCTCACGCAAAACGAAGAATATATTAAAATATTCATCATTTCTGAAAAATTATGAAATAATTCATATAAATCACAAATATTAGAAAATGACTATTTATGATAAAATAAATGATTTTCGGAGTGTTACACTGACATCTGCAGGTCTCTGCTCAGTGTGTATGCAAAACGATGAATATATTAAAATATTCGACGTATCTGGAAAATTCCAGAAAAATTCCTAAAAATCAAGAATATTATAAAATGATCATTCATGATTAAACAAACACTTTTTGGGGTGTTACAACACTCCCCCACTAAAAATAAATTTCGTCCTCGAAATTTACGTACCTCAGAATAGTTGTGGGTGTTGCTCCCTCATCTTGTCTTCCAATTCCCAAGTTGTATCACCAGTTGCTTCATTCCAGATCACCTTTAATAATGGAATTTCCTTGCCTCTAAGTTGTTTTACCCGTCGATCCTCGATTCTCGCAGGAGGCGTCTCATAGGTCAAGTTCTCTTTTAATTGTACTATGTCTGGTGCTATGACATGACTCGGGTCAGGTAAATATTTACGCAGTTGTGACACATGGAAGACATTGTGTATGTTGGAAAGAAAAGGGGGTAAGGCTATCTGGTAGGCTACTGGACCTATCCAGCGAAGAATTTGGTAAGGTCCAAGAAATTTTGGAGTGAGTTTTCTAGATTTCAAAGCTCGGCCGACCCCAGTCGTAGGTGTGACTTTCAAGAATACATGCTCACCTTCCTTAAACTCAAGAGGCTTCCTTCTCTTATTCGCATAACTCTTTTGCCGGCTATGAGCAGTCCTCATCTTCTCTTGAATCATTTTGACCTTCTCAGTTGTCTGTTGAATGATATCTGGTCCAATCGTGAGATGCTCGCCGTCTTGGTACCAACATAATGGTGTCTGACACCGTTGCTCATATAGAGCTTCATAGGGCGCCATCCCTATACTTGAATGGTAACTGTTATTGTAGGTGAATTCTATCAATAGCAGGACTTCATCCCAACTTCCAGTCTATTCTATAGTACAAGCTCTAAGCAAATCTTCTAAAGATTGGATTGTTCTTTCTGATTGACCATCGGTTTGTGGGTGATACGCCGAACTCAGACGTAATTTTGTCCCCAACGATGCCTATAGACTCTGCTAGAATTTCGAAGTAAATCTCGGATCCCTATCCAAAACAATGCTCGTAGGCACACCATGCAGTCTAACGATCTCTCCAATATACAGTTGGGTCAACTTCTCTAAACTGTACCTTATATTGATCGGGAGGAAATGAGTTGACTTTGTGAGTCGATCTACTATTACCCAAATCGAGTCGTGTCCTCTTCTTGCTCTTGGCAAACCTACAACAAAATCCATCGCAATGTTGTCCCACTTCCATTCAGGAATAGACAATGGTTGCAGCAATCCTGCAGGTCTTTGATGTTCCACTTTGGCTTTCTGACAAACTAGACAAGTCGATACGCATCTAATGACATCACTCTTCATTCCGTGCCACCAAAACAACTTCTTCAAGTCTCGGTACATCTTCGTTATGCCCGGGTGCATATTCAGCTTGCTTGTTTGAGCATGATCCACAATATACTATTTAAGCTCTTGGTCACGGGGAATACAGACTCTACCCCGGAATCTCAGAATTCTGTCCATTCCTTCCTCAAATTCCGTTTCTTTGCCTTGCCTCATTAGTTCTCTCACTTCTTGCAAAAATTCATCGACCTTCTGCTTTTCCCGTATGTCGTCCATTAGCTCACTTGAGATGGTGACCATATTCATACAGATCTTTCCTGGTTTCAACTCTACAAATGACCAAACATCTCTGAACTGTTCTATGAGATCTTTTTCCTTGATCATTAGGGCAGAAACACTGATAGTCTCTCTACTCAAGGCATCTACCATGACGTTCGCTTTGCCAGGGTGATACAACAGCTAAAAATCATAGTCCTTCAGGAATTCTAACCATCTTCACTGCCTCATGTTCAGCTCCTTCTGATCATACAAATACTTCAAGCTCTTATGATCACTGAAGATGTTGAATGTCACTCCATAGAGAAAATGCCTCTATATCTTCAGAGCAAAAACCATAGCTGCTAGTTCCAAATCATGTGTCGGGTAGTTCTTTTCATGCACTCGTAACTATCGTGAAGCATAAGCTACCACTCTTCTATGTTGCATAAGGACAGATCCTAGTCCTTGGTATGAAGCGTCACAGTACACCTCGAATGGCTCGTTCGGATCAGGTAACACTAATACTGGTGAGGTGGTTAGCCGTTTCTTCAACTCTTGGAAACTTTGCTCGCAGCTATCAGTCCACTCATAAGCCTGGTTCTTCTTTATCAGCTGAGTGAGCGGTCCAGCAATTTTGGAAAACCCTTCTATGAACCTTCTGTAATATCCAGCTAAACCCACGAAGCTACGAATCTTCGTCACTGACTTCGGCCTTTCCCATTGTAGCACTGCCTTCACTTTTGACGGATCCATTGTAATCCCTTCCTTCGAGATCATATGGCCTAAAAACTTAACCTCATCTAGTCAAAATTCACACTTCGACAACTTGGCGTACAGTTCCTTCTCCTTCAGAATCTGGAGAACTATGCTGAGGTGTTCAGCATGATCCTCCTGATTCGGGGAATATATTAAGATATCGTTGATGAAGACAACCACAAACTTGTCCAAATAAGGACGAAAGATCCTATTCATGTAATCCATGAAGATAGCAGGTGCATTCGTCACACCAAATGGCATCACAAGGTATTCGTAATGACCGTATCGGGTATGAAAAGCAGTCTTGGGTACATCTTCCGTTTTCACTCTTATCTGATGGTATCCAGATCTCAGATCGATCTTCAAAAACACTGTTGCTCCCTTCAGTTGGTCCATTAAATCGTCGATTCTTAGGAGTGGATATTTGTTCTTGATCGTCAACTTGTTTAACTGCCTATAGTTCACACACAATCTTGAGGTACCGTCCTTCTTCCGAACCAATAGCACTGGTGCTCCCCAGGGTGATACACTCGGTCTGACGAACTATTTCTCCAAAAGCTCTTCTAGTTGTTTCTTAAGTTCTGCCAATTCCGTTGGTGACATCCGATAAGGTGCTATAGACACGGGACCAGTTCTCGGTACAAGGTCAATAGTAAACTCTATCTCGCGCGTTGGTGGTAAACTAGGTACATCTTCTGGAAAGACTTCAGAAAACTCCCTCACTACTAGAATAGTACTCAGATCAGCCTCGCTCTCGATTTTCAAAGAAGACAGTAGCATGTATCCTTGAGCTCCTTCTTTCAAGAAAACTTATACTTGGTTGGCCATCAAGTATCTAGAATCTTCATTCACAGGGAAAACTATGGTTTTTCTAGAGCAATCTAATAGAACATGGTCAGAAGACAACTAGTCCATCCCTAAGATTATATCTAGTTGTGAAAGAGGTAAATAGATCAAATTAACGGAAAAGACTCGGCCTTCAACAATTAAGGGACACTTCAAACAGACTTTGGTAGTAACTACCGGTTTATCAGTAGGGGTTGAGATAGTCAAATCAAAAGGTAGGGTAGACATTGGTAAGCTAAGTCGTAGCACACAGTCATATGATATGAAAGAATGAGTTGCCCCAGAGTCATACAGTACTTTTAAAAGATTACCTTCTATGGTGCCTTCCCCTTGAATCAAGTCATCGGATTCGGAGGCTTCAGCTCCGCTCATGGTTAGACTCGACCTCCAGCTTGCGGTTTCTTGGCTCGAGTTGCATTGACTGAAGGTTCAGCCTTTGCTTGGTTGCAATCTCTGGACACGTGGCCTGGTTTGCCACATCTGAAGTAGATGAATCCCTTGATTGTGCACTCTCTCATGGGATGGTTTTTCCCACACTTTAGGTATTTAGAGGGATATGCCACATTCTGACTAGTCCGGTTCCCAATAGAACCTCCGCCAGAACTCCCACCAGTTTGTTGTTGACTTCCCGTTGGTCGGGAATAGGGCTTTTTTTGGAAGCAGTTCAAACTATTGCCTCCACCTTTTTGGAACCTTGCAGGCCCAAAGTTCTTGCACCTTGAATCTCTAGCTTGTTCCAAGGCCTCCACTTCACAGCATGTGTCCAACAGCTCCGAGAACACTTTAATTTTCAGGGTGATAATAGCCTTCTTCACTTCGTATCTCAGTCCTTCAGTGAACTTCCAACACTTCCAAGCTTCATCTGGTTGATGCTGAAAATGCGTGGAGAACTTCTCCAAGTTCTCAAATTTGGCCGCATATTCACTAATGGTCATGCTCCCCTGCTTCAGGTTGAGGAACTCCATCTCTTTCGCATGTCTCACACTTGCAGGAAAGTACTTGTCCAAGAATGTCCTTGAACAAGTCCCATATGATGCCACTTCCCTCGGCCTCCAGTATTCTCTGAGTTCCATTCCACCAATCTTCGGCATTGCCAACCAACATGAAGGTAGCATAGTTCACCTTCTTGTCTTCGGCATAGTTCATGCCATGGAAAACCTTCTCCAGTTTTTTGATCCACAAACTAGCCTTGTCAGGATCAAATTTCCCTTTGAATTGTAGGGGGTTGTGACGACGAAATTTTGCCAAGTTCTACGCATCGGCAGTTGCCTCGAGCTGTTGAGCAGCTCTCACTTGTTGCTGGGCAACACGTTCATTCTGTTGCGCGATGACTTCCGCCATGCTCTGCATTGCCTCTATAGCAGTTGTCATTTCTCCGCCTCTTGCCATCTTGCTTTCTCTTAGATCAGATTAGCTGAAACACATAGGGAAAGTCAGATGTATCCATTCAGAATACCAATCACAGAGATTCACACAGTACAAACAAAACAGGCTCACACACAAGACCAAAGAAACATAAACCGACGCTCTGATACCAACTTAATGTAACGCCCTTTTTTGGGAAGGGACATCACATTGTGAAACAGTAATGCAGAAATAAAATTTTACCAAATTGAGACCCGATTCATTTTAGTTAAGATTAATTTATTTGATTCATTATTACATAAGTAAGATGACTATATATATATATATATATAGTATACACACTTTTTTTTTTTCGAGTCATTAAATTGTTATCTGTATTATTATTATTTTTCTCTTCAATCAATAAAACGTAGTGACAAAATATGAATAATAATAAGAAGTAAGACATAAGATAAAATTTACATCTAAGCCACATGCACATATATATATATATATATATATATATATATATATATATATATATATATAGATATCAAATATGTTTTAGATACAAGCCTGGAATTCCCAAAAAGCAAAACTATACCTGCCCAAAGGATCATACATATACATCCCCAAGATATCAGAATATACATCCCACCAAAAATAAAACATCAGGCCCCCAAAATAAAACACTGGCAGTCATCAGCAGCTACCAACAATGTTAGTCCCTCAGATGAGGAGGGATCGTGTCAGGATCCTCCGCGGGGTCCTTCTCATCCGAGGAAACCTCCATAGGAACCATAGAGCCACGGGCTGGAGCCTGAGCAGTGGAATCAAAAGAGTCCTCCTGCGAGGTGTAGTAGCGGTCACCCTACATCTCTCGGACGGGCAGATAAAACTCCAAACGCAGGCTGATGCAGCAAGTAAGAATCGGTGGCTCATGACGTCTCCAGGCCAGCGAGATCGATACGTCTCCCAGGTAGACACAGCGATCGGAACTCAAGTTAATGTGCCAGCATTCCGGCCCTCCAAGGAAGGTCAGACGCTCATCACCCAAAAATCCGCACATGCGTGCCTCCATGCTCCTTAGTGGGTGCTAATCTCGATCAGGCCAGAAACTGGGGAAATCGGGAGCTCCAACCTCCTTGCCATCGTCTTCGATAGAAATAATACACGCATAGGTAGCAAATAACAGAAATACAGGAAAAAAGAAAGACATCCTATCATCATTACCAATTATAGCAGCCAGAAACCAATACGGCGCAACGCGCCCAGATAGCATCTCAAAACACATATAATAATAATGATAGACAGTAATTACAGTAGTAAGCAGGTAAACCATTCCAGGCAGTCATTCATCATAATAATAAATAAACAATTCAAATCCACGTAAAGTAGTAATTATCTGATAGTACAACATCTTATGATGCATATGCACACAGTACTCAATTTCCTACTCCATGGAGCTAGACACAAACAGTCGGAGAGAAAGATCAGGAGACACGTCTGCAACTCGACTGCCGAGGCCAAAGTGCTATAACTCAACAGTTTTCACGTGCATATCCAGGCATTGTACAGACAGTCTACGCTAGATCACGATATAGGATAGTGTCTGAGTCCGGATCGTCGGTGTGTTTGCATCGGTTCGCCCCACGGGCAGGAGAGCTACCAACTGCCCATTGCGAGGTACCCGCACCCCGACGCCCCCAAAGTCATAACATGACCTACACTAGTCTACTCGTACCCACACTAAGGTGTGTTCAATCTCCTAGGCAACTTGGCCTTAACAACAGTCCAAGGGACATTCACAAAGCATAAAACTCTATGCATGAACATGTATGATCATCATTACATACTATTCCATAATATGCCACACTTGGCCAAAGTGAATATCAACACATCATTGGTCACTCACATGGACCCACAATATCATAATATTGAAATTAAATAAAGTAATACATTTTTAAGGTCTATTATGAATTCTCACTTAAAATTAATCTTTCTTGCAAGGTTCGTCTCTAAATGAATTCTAGTAATTAATTAAATTTTCTAATGTAATTTATTCTCATACACTTAGAAGGTTATTCTAAGATCTCAAAGTCTCACACTCTCTTGTTCTTGCCTTAGCAAAATTACCTTAAGTTTTATGATAAATTTCATTCTTGGTTCTTTAAAGTTTATGAATCTCAAAGTATATTCAATTCTTCCAATTTGCTAATTTTCTATCCTATTACCAATGATTTAATCATTTGATTATCTAAGTCCCAAGGTTATCAAAATAGTTTAATTAAGCCCCAAAAAGGCCCTAGAGGTTGTGGCCTGCCTAGGGAATTAAGTTCCCAATTTTTCCATTCCATTAATTGCACATTACACACTTGATTAATTAAATCTTTCACTTGTTACAATTGTTCACAAAGAACCCAAATTTTGGGCCCCAAAACCGTGGCCTTCCAAGAGAGAATCTCAAATCATTTTCTTCCATTTCATGTCTTCCAATCCATTCCAATATACCAATATACTCAAACAATTAATCCAATAGCATAAATATTGTATAAACAACATGTAAACACACAAATCATGCAACCAAAGAATAACCCTCATTAGGGTTTTCTCAAAATCAACCACAAACAAGGTTCCTAAATACTAATAGAGGTTGAGGAGGAGTGTCTTCTGTAACACCCCAAATTTCCAATCTCTTAAACAGTAATTTTGATAGTTAACAGAATTTTACTGTTTAGTAATTTCTGTGCACTGTAAAATTATTTTGATTATTCCGTCAGCGTATTTGATCGTTTTGAGTGATTTACTCCGCGTCAGGAAAATAAAAATTTTTGGGCCGGGGAAAACTTTACGTAATTTAATTTTTACCGTTAGGTAATTAATTTACGTAATCTGATTGGATATTTGTGCATTTTCTAATTTTTGTGATTTTTGTGGATGATTATAATTTTTTTTACTGTTTGTGGGCCCAGGGAGTGTATGTGGGCCCAAGTGGCCATACGTGAGCCCAGGTGGGTCTCGCAAAGCAAAAATTTTTCTACTCATAGAAAAATTTGTACTGTTTAGACGGAGACAGGGGATCTTACTAAACCTGAATCCGGAAACAGTTTTAGAAATTTTCTTGTACTGTATTTTATACTGTATTTAATTATCGGATAATAAAAATACAGTAAAAATATTATTTGTAGGATACAAGAATAAATATTATACTGCGTAGTCAACAAAGAGAGCTTGACTTGATTTATACCCTTAGATGAGAATACTTAGTTTGAATATTAACCATTGATTTAATCAAAGGTTAAGAAACAAACTTAATAAAGAAGCCTTGGATAATAACCATTGATTTAATCAATGGTGTGAGAATAAGCTTGGTTAGGAAGACTTTGATATCAATCATAGATGTAATCAAAGGTGTAGAATTGGTCTTGAAAAATGACAAAGACCATTTATAACCATTGGATTTAGATTAAATCAAGAGTGGAGATTTAATCTTAAAAAGTAACAAAGACCATTTATGACCATTGGATGAAGAATCAATCAATGGTGGAGATTTGGTCTTCTAAAGTAGCAAAGACTAATTAGGACCCTTGGATTTAAAGTTTGAAGGAGCAATCTTGACCATTAATTTTGGAGACACATGTAAGGGATAGAATTTAAAAGAGAAAGATCTAATGACCTAGATTAAGTCTTCTAACCTACCTAAATCTACCTAAATCCTAACCATTGAATTAATCAATGGCTAGAAATGCTTCAAATGGTGGCAAATAATGAAGACAACTTTATTGAATGCATTATGAAGAGAAGGTGATGGTTTTGGCTTGTTTAGAAGACAAAGAAAAAGCTTTATGACATTATTTGATGCTTTATGTCAATTATGACTTGCTTTAGTCAATTTTGTTTCATTATTGCTTTGTTTGCATTCAAGGAGAATGCATGAAAGGGGGGCACGATTTTGGTCTGATTTTAGGAGCATTTGAAGACCATATTGGTCACCTTTGGTCATTATTGACCATACTTCATCATTCTTGAAACTTTCCTTCAAGTAAAGCTCTTAGAAAATTTTCTCTCCTTCTCCTTCTAGCATGGTTCGGTCTTGACACCCAAGAACACCCTCCATCACTCAAAAATTTCATCCAACCTAGTTTCTTGAATCCTTACCTTATTCTAAACAACTTTCATGTTGAAGGTTTCTTCAAAATCCAACATCTAGTACTTCAAATCCAAGCTTCAAGATTCTACCAAAAATGGTAAATTTCATGTTTCCTCTTCTAATCTTTTAATTTTGATTTTCTAAACCTAAACATCATTCTAAGAACATCTCTAGTTATGAGTTTTTCCAAAATCATTCATCTTGATCTTCAAATTCAAGCTTCAAGTTTCTATCAAAAATAAAAAATTTCATCTTTGTGCTTCAAGAGAAACCATTCGGTTATCTACCCTAAAATCACCATCCAAGCTCTTTTAATTTCATCCAACCTTAGTTGATATTCTAAGCAACTTTCATGTTGAAGATTTCTTCTAAATCATTCATCTTCAAGGAGTTTCTTCAAGATCAAAGTTATTAGGTTTTTGATGTGAAGTATAAGGAAACTTCATTTTCTTCTCTCTTTTCCATGATCTAAACCATGTTTGATCCATGGTTCCTCTTAATCAAGCTTAGTATACTAATTTCTATGTATTTTGTTTTGTATTTGAGAAGCCCTTGGTGGTGAAGGACTTGGAAAAAGAAGCAAAACAAAGAGCTTTTGAGGATCTTCAAGAGGTAAGAGGGAGATCCATCTCACCAACCAAGCATGGTGGTGTGAGATGGTATTTTATTTGATGGATGTGGAATCCATGTGAGGATTCATATCCATGGTCATGTAATTAATTTGTGGGTGTTTATGAGCTTTGATTAATTTTCTATGCTTGATAGTCTTTGCATGATTTTATAGCTTTGATGATATGCTTGATATGCTATACATGCTTTTATGGCTTTGATGGTATGCTTATATTATTTATGATGAAATATATATGTATATGCCATGACTTGATGGTGGAAAGGAAATTGATTTTTGGCTCCAATAGCCAAGGAAGAGCTACGGTTTTGATGCCCTTGATTAGGGTTCATGTTGAAAATTTTCAAGAACAAAAGAATTGATTTTTGAGTACTTAGAACATGGTGGATTTCGAACAAGACACCTCAAAATAGGTGTTCACAAATTAATATTTTCATGAAAGATGAAAATGGATGTTTAGAAAAGTAAGAAAAATAAACAAAGAATTTATTTTTCAAAGAATACATGAATACAGTTTTAGAAGGATTTTTATTGATTTATTTTGTGTGAAAAGTTTATAAGTGTTTTACTAAACATGAGATTTAAATGAAAGTAGCAATGATAATTTTAAGGATTTGCAAAGAAAGTGAAAAAGGATTTGTAAGGAAAGTAAAATGAATTTGAACAAATGGGTTTGGTTTTTATAACCATCGGTATTTCGGTTTTGAAAACAAAGAATTTTTAATGGTTTTGTTTGTGTAAAACCATATCAATTTAGAAGAAAAATATTTGATGGCTTCAATGACCAAAGACTCTACGATTTTTGGAGGATTGGAATAATTTTGGTTTTTATGAAACAAAGTAATTTTAAAGTGGAAACAAAATGTTTGAACAAAATGTTTTAGTATAAGGATTTTGGAAAGGGAAATCAAAGTATTTTATCACTTGAGAAATAAACTTTCATATGAAAATGAAAAAGAAAAGTTGTAAGGGTTTGAATCTTAATTTGTTTTGAAGAGAATTGATTTTAGAATTGATTTGGAAAAAATGGAGAATATAATGGTGTTTTGAAAATTTACTAACGTATAACTTATTTTCAAGTTTTGAAATACGTTAGAAATGTTAAGTTTTGAAACGTTGATTTATATCAATGGAAAAGTGATTTTATGAATTATATTTTGGAAAATGATTTCTAGAGTAAAGAAATGTGAAAAAAATTTTCTTAAGTAAGAAAATATATTACATGAAGTATAAAGTTATTTTATTTTAAGAAAAGTTGAAAAAGGAATATTTGAAGGTTGAGAAATATTTTACGTAATGAAATTGTGGTGAAAAATTATTTACGTGATTTTTAAGTTACATAATATGGAAAAATATTTCTACGATTTTAAATACGTTAAAATATTTCTACGCGATTTGAATTACGTTTAAATATTTTACGTAATCTGAATTACTATTGAAAAATCACTACGTGATGGAAAAGTGATGAATTATTTTTACGTGATTGTGAAAATAGCGAAAAATCATTATGTGATTTGAAAAGTGTTTTAAATATTTTGAAAATGAAAGAAAATGATTTACGCGACTTAAAAGGATGATTTTTAAATTACGCGATTTTGAAACAGTGGAAAAATACTATGTGATTTTGAGAAACATATTTTTACGCGATTAAGAAAAACGTAAAAAAAAATTGGTACGTGTTTTAAAAGTGCAACAGAAGAGTTGCAGTATTTTGAAAACGTAACAGAAATGTTACTGTAACAGAAGTGTCACGGTATTGTGAAAATATAACAGAAACGTTTCAGAATTTTGAAAACGTAACATAAGTGTTACGATATTTTGAAAACGTAATATAAACATTTTGGAATTGTGAAAGCGTAATGAAACGTTTTGGAATTGTGAAAATGAAACGAAAAATATTACGCAATTTTGAAAACACGACGAAAGTTTTTTATAACTATAAAAATGTGATAACATGATTTTTGTTTGTTGAAAATACAAGATAATTTGGTGCATTTTATATGCATTGGAAAGAGATGCTTGTGATTGGATTTGGTGCATTATACATGCATTGGGAAAAAATATGCGTTGAGGCATATGATACATTGAACAAATGAAATTGAAAAGATTTGGCCCTTTGGGGTTGGACTTGCACGGATATATTCGCGCATTGTATATGGCCCTTGTGGTTGAAGAGGGAATGAGAATTGATAGTGAGGTCTATGATGGATCTTGGGGGTGTCGAGTAGCGCGCGATCGACCAAGTGAACAGTGGCGAGTACCCTGTGTCACTTAGCGATGCATCCGTTGCAACGCATTGACGATACCCGACAAAGAACACGATTCTTTTCAACAACTGGAAGATTGTCTTTGGGCTAAAGGTCGACAATTGACAGCATTCTCCTCGAAATTGTGAAAACCTCCATGGAGTTGTTTTTGAAAAACTGAGTCTTTGTGCACATGCATAATCTGACATTTATATCTACATGATATATATATTAATTGAGGAATATTGCCTATGACAATTGTTTTGAAAACTTGGATGATAATGATGATAGTTGATTAATGTTGAGTGCATTATTGAAATTCTGGTATGACATATCTGTATGATATTGTTGTTTGTGTTATCTTTGTGTTGCCATGTTGGTATTGGCGTAGGTGATCTCACCTCTTTGTTATGTTGTTTGTTGTGTCTATATTGTTAAAATTAAACAGTAGAAAGAATAAGTTGTCTTAGACATAACGTGTGATGGATACTCTGAGATTGGTGACAACAATAAGGAGTGGACATTCAGGACTCGAAGGTGTATAGTGTTGACAAAGAACAGATATAGAACAGATGTCTGATGTAACAAGATGGATACACAACAGAATAAGTATGTTAAGTTTTAACGTTAGTGTTGTACCGTGCTATTAAGTAGGACCCGTCATGGGGTTTGCTACTGTTAAAAAAAAAAGAGTCTGTTAGTTTTATATTTCTCTTTAAATTATGAAATATTAATTAGTGTCAATATTGCATAATGAATAGTTGAAATATGATTTTCAATATTACCAAATATTTTCAGTAAATTTATGTTTCAGTAAAGAAGAAATTTTAAAACCCATTTTTTATAACTCAAACTTTGTGCAAATTTCTTTTCAGATTATGAGTCGGGAGTCAGACATGTGATACCCTAGGGAGGGTGTTACATCTTCCACTTACCAAAGTGAAGAAAACAAGAGAAACCTCTAAGAACTTCTTGCAATTTTCAGATTGGGCACCACCAAGAACCCTAGAAATTCAACTTCATCAAAATAGCACTAATGCTTGAAAAATAAAGCATGGATGGTCACCAAGAGGACCATAAAAATGAAAATAAGAAAGGAAAGCGAAGAATCAAGAAGCTTACCCAAAAACCCTAAGCTTGAAGCTTGAAGAAAATAGTGAAAATGGTAGATTTTCAAAGAACCACAAACTAGAAAAGTGTTTAGGAGGTGGAGAGGATTAAGAAAATGGGGTTGGATGAAATTTTTGTGATGGATGAGGCATGAAGGGGCTGTTGGCTGTGAGGCTTCTAGAGAGAAGGAGGAGAAAAATTTCAAAGAAAGAAGAAGAAGAGTGAAGGTAGAGAGAGAAGGTGCATTAGGTGAAAGTTTTGAAATTACGTGATATGATTAATTAATGAAAAGCAAAAATTTATTTCCCCCCCCCCAAAGCTTGCTTCAACCGTGAGTGAGGAGAGAGAGGAGAGATAGGGTCTCTTGCATTGGGAAAGAGGGAAGGAAATTTCCTAGAAGCTTCCTCCACGCTTACAATGGAAGTTTCGCACGTTTTTCGATAAAGTGAAAGTAAGGTTGTCTCCTAATTGGGCACACTAACACAGATGAATATTTACACTATCAGTATCATTTTTCCTCTAGTGTAGAAGAGTTACAGATGATGAAAATAATATTTTATTATTCATCGGATGATTTTACGGTACCGCGACTTCATTTATCGGGTAAAACTTCAAAAAATGTAAACCTCATAAATTGTGCCCAGCCTCGGATTTAGTAAGATCCCCCGTCGACATGTCCACAATTTAGAGTTTACCAGCCACAGGAAAATATCGCATCTTCTCGACTTCACTTAGCACGCACGCAAAATGAGAAATATATTAAAATATTCGTCATTTCTGAAAAATTCCGAAAGAATTCACATAAATCAGAAATATTGGAAAATGACTATTTATGATAAAATAAATGATTTCTGGAGTGTTACACTGACATCTGCAGGTCTCTGTTCAGTGTGTACGTAAAACGAGAAATATATTAAAATATTCGACGTATCCGAAAAATTTCAGAAAAATCAAGAATATTATAAAATGATTATTCATGATTAAACAAATACTTTTTGGGGTGTTACAATATAACACTTTACCATATTTGTCCTACGAAGACGAGCTCACAACTATACAAAATGCCTAAAACAATTATAAATATTCTGAATGGAACTCTTAGCGATCATATCTCGCAATATTACAAAACACAATACTAGTCTTACAATAAGTGAACATGCAACCACAAGAAACTATAATAATCAATGACAAAATTGCTCATAGAGTTCCAAAATTCTCTTGTCACATTAATCAGATAATTTCCGCACTCTCATAAATAATTGCATATTCTAAAATAGGCATGCAAAAGGAGAAGAAAACTTTGAGAACAAACTTCTCCACTTATTCAATTATACGATATGTCAATAACCATAAAAGTTTTATATCTAACCTCAGATATTGTGTTGCACATCCTTGTGTGTAGAGCTAACAAAAGTGGATGCTAACTTAGTAGGATTCAGATCATCAGAATTTTATACAACTCTCACAAATGACTTACAAGATAAACATTAAAGGGCAACAACAAAGTCTTATTGAAATAAGATTTACTTCTCAATTTTATGAGATATATAAAACTTAACCACAATAATAACTTAATATAAATTTGTCATTACCTTAAATGTTTCTCACAATGATCATATTAAAAGTAATTTATATAAATTTGCAATGATACAACATGCAATAAAATTAATATCATACAACTATATTTTAATTCTTGATAATATATATCAAAGGACTTTAATTTTTTCAATACACAAATATTTAATACCAAAACAGTTATATACAACACATGATACAATATCATGTTCTTTATAAGAACAAAATTATTTTAAGAATAACTCTCAGAATCAGATTGCACAATTTACGGAGTTCAACAAACACAACTAATAAAATTGGCTTTGACAATTAAAGAGGTGCAAAATATCTCTAAATAAATAAATTTTAATATGCTCAAACTTATTTAAATAAGTATTCCATAAAAAAAATTTTCAACAGCAATAAAGGGCATAATCAATATGAATTTCTTGGCATCAAAATAATATATTTATCGATATCAATGTTCCTCATCACACAAAATTTATCTAGATAATAAAATACTCAAAATTAACATTTTCATTATAATTCTCACTTATCTAATATATGTAGTGGATATAATCTCAATATTCAATAGTTACCAAGTATCATAAAAGATAATATTCAATACTAAAGTGTTTATAACTATGTGAAAATTAATTATAAAATTTTATTTCATGATTCTAATGAGACATCTCACCTCATCACGTACTTGGGATATGAAAAATTACTCCTTAATTTATTTATTTATTCACGATTGAAATAGTAGGTTTAAGCAAAATTATTCAAAACAACTTTAAATATACTAAGAGGACTCTCAGATTTTAATTTACACAATAATTTACAAAAATACAACAATTTCAGCACACACTATTATATGTCTAAGATAACATAAAAAAAAATTATTTTGATGTTCAAACAAAATTAATACACAACATATGACATGTTCAATAATATAACAACTATCGAAAAAAAAAATTCAAATTCCAATTTCGAGAATACATTATTATTATTATTATTATTATTATTATTATTATTATTATTATTATTATTATTATTATTATTATTAACCCAAATTTTATTTCATTATACACACAAACTGAGATAGCATATTGAAACAGTCAATTGAAACAATTCCCTACACGGGTTTCCTCAATCGGTCAATAGCTATTATTGACCGTGGAAATATCCTATCAGATTGAGGGGAATTAGTTTATGTATCTGGGCACGGATTTAACGCATGGGTACACAATGTTGGGTTCAATAGAATCCAATTGGATTCAATTTGTTAGCTAAACAAGAAAGAATGAAGTTCAAAAAACACAAGTAGCAGTAAGTTCGTGTATCTAAAGTCATTCGCCATGTTTTCTAAATTGAAGATAGAACGAAAGTTCAAATGGGGAATTTATTGTAAATTACTCCACAAAGAAATAACGGAATTGATGCCAAATTTATTTCAATTAATTCTAATTCTAATAGCAACAAATATATATAGTCATGATTAGGATTAAAGGAGACCGTGATACCAATTGTTAAAAAATTTATGTCTATAAAAATAAAATTAATAGATCTATTTTTAACCTTAATTCATGACATATATATAAATTAATTAATAATTAAGATTTAAGATATATAATTACCTTATACCAAAGAAAAATCACATATTTGAAGAGTCATCGTAAGAGAAAGATAATTAAGAATTATTGTCATCATAATGGAGAGAAACTACTACCAGTCTCTATATGCATAAAAACTCTTATGATCTCAATGAGACAACTACTATACATATAAAATGAGAATAAATATCTCTCCTTATGTTTACAATATAAGTTAATATACTCATCATAGAAAATTCATATACAAAGTCCACAAACTCCAAACAACATTATCTATATGAGTTTAAGTACTTATAAGAACCAAATAATAAAATTGATCCTAAATGGAGTAAACTAATAGATACTCCACAATATTTGATATTCAATTAATCTAAATTTTAATAAATTTGTGACTATGTTTGTCTCCACATATTAAAAAAATATATATCTAACATGAGATACTCAAAAAAAATTAAAAAAAAAAAGAAAAAGAATATATATATATATATATAAATCAAGTAAATAATATATTTTTATACTATTTAATTTTGTTGAACATATATCACGTGATTGTATTTGTTATATTATTTTACATTAAGTATATCCAATCCATTTACGACATACAAGTAAGAGATTTGCCATCGATGGAGTTTATTACGACGGTGTGTACTTATCCTTTTTTACATTCATTGAGCAAGAATATAAGCTACAACTATCACTGATGAAACTAAGCTCCTAGTCATCGTCAGAGATATACGCCCCAAAGTGCATAGCAACATTTGAGCACGAAACTCGGTTCATTCTGCGAGCCATTCTCCACTATCTCCACGCAGAATGGCTCCACTCCTGCTGTTCATTTGCTCTTAATAAATCCATCAATTATCACGTTAATCTCTGGTGGAAAACTCCACGAATTTTTATTCTAATAGTTAATAAGTCTAAATCACTCATTGATACTAACATATTTGATATCCTTATTATTTGTAAGATAATTTTGTTACCAAATTTTAGGTTAACACAAATTATATAAATCAATAAGCCAATAATTGAAATCTAACACAATAATAGGTTAGTTTAAAGAAAACTAGTTAAAAAAAAAAATGCATTAAGTTCTTATTGCAAATAACATAATATGATAGACATACAAATTCTTAAACTTAAGTTTAATCAAAATGGGTTGAATGGCAGTTACAATCATTCTAAATTTAGTTATTTTTATGTAAAATTTGAGTTATTTTTGCTTAAGCTCTGGTGATCTTATAATTATAATGTATTTTGTCAAGTTATCATGACAAAATTCACCCATGTCATGCACAAGGTTGAAGCAGTAATTTGTACTAACGGTTTCATTATCAAAAAATGTCTCAAAGAAGATCTTACTATCACAATGTGAATGTAACTTAGATGTACAATAATTCAAATATTTTTCATATGATGATAATGATCTTGGTGCATAATTCTTTTCAATAGCAGGTCCCTCAAATGGCTCAAGAACTTAGGATGAAACTCTTGTTTTGGCCATCAAAGTAGCACTTGCCATAAAGACAATCATTAGACACAAGTTAGTTAAGTGTTGCCATGACTTTTTGAGATAAAATCTAATTTTTGAGTATTGAAAAGCTTTGTTGATAGTAGGTGACTAGTAAGACCTTATTTATAGTTAAATAAAATAGTCTTAACATTTCCGTTAATAACTTTTTGTTTAACTCTAATGAAACAGACAAAATTAATCAATTACTCTTTATAAATTAATAAATGCTAATCTTTGCATTCACATTTTAACGTGTATTTCTATTCTCCATTTTTTACATTCGTATAGAATATTGAAATTTTAAATTGTAAACTTATATATATATAAGAAGAGATTTATTTACACTTAATGTAAATAAAAAAGATTTATATTTAATTTTATATTTTTTATTTTATTATAATTCTGTGACTATAATTTATCTTCTATTGTAATAAAATAAAAGATATAAAATTAAATATAATTTTTTTACTTATATTAAATATAAATAAATTCCACCTCATATATATGTATATAGTTATTATGATATTGAAATTGTTACTTTGCAATTTTCACATTGAAGTTTTACAATTATTAATACATACGGTTCACATCAGTATGTTGTCGGAAAAAAATGAAGATTGACATTTATTGAGAAGTACAAACAAATTTTATAATATCTTTTTATTTTACAATTTTATTATTGTTTTTCTAACTCAATATTAATTGTATTTGGATAATTTTCCTTTTAAACAAAGTTATATTTATACTACTTAATAAGAGGGATTAATCCCTTTTGATCTCAAACTTTCATTTCCTATTTTGCCATTATATTCCACTTTTACATATTTTATACAAAAAACAAATATATAAATAACATTGTAAAAAAAAAATCTAAGTAACTATCAACTTCTCACTCCTTTAAAACTGTCATCTCTCATCATTAACTCACTTCTCACTCTTTCAGACTCTCTGATATATTAACTTTCAATCCATGTCAACAGATTCTTCAAAATTATTTGAAAATATGGAGAAATATTTTAAATTATGAATATCGTACTAAGTACAATTAGTGACAAGGAATGGCCTATGCAGAAGCACAACGGTTAAGTTATTGTAAAAATTTAAGAATAATCTTTATTTTCAAGTTTTAAGAATAATTCATTTTATTATAACTTAATATCATAAGTTTATACAATTGCATGAAAAAAAATACAAAATGCGGATTCACAAGCACGCTAGTATGTATATAAAATAGATAGTTAATAATATCATTAATTCTTCTAATAGTTTTAATTTGATTTGATAGTTAATAAATATAAAAAAAAAAGAAAAAAAATACACACCGATGAATCAATCAAGCATAGTAAATGTAAACAAGAAATATACTTGAATTTTAGTCTATCTTTATATCTATAATAAAAATGCTGATCAAAATATACTATAATAAAATAAATTTATGATTTTATACCAAAAAAATAAATTTATGATTTGTTTTTCTTTGTTTTCTTAGTCATATGGAATTATGTTACAATGTTTCTTAATTATATGAAATATTATTATATTGTTTCTTAATTATGCAAGATATTTACCAGAATTTAGTCATCATCACGATGTTTATGTAGTAGTAATTTATTGTAATTGAGACTTAAAAAAAAGAAAAAGATAAGAGTCATTTTATATCTATGTTTCAAGCATTTGTTATTTCATCACATAATTTTATTAATAAAGGATACGATAACAAATGAGCTAAATATATTGGTATCAAAGCTTCAAGGTTCGATCATGGAGGAACTTAGTTCAGGTTCTTCATCTTCCACCACATTCATGCTTCAAACATTCTCTAATCTAGTTTCATTCAAACTGGATGAATCAAATTTCTTGCCATGGAAACAGCAAGCTTTAGCTACGATCAGAGGTTTCAAATTACATAAATTCATCATTGGATCTGGAGGTATGCCTCAAAAATTTGTAACTCTAGAAGATGAAAATCAGTAGAGAATTAGTGAAGATTTTCTTAATTGGGAAGCTCAAGATAAGTTATTATTGTCTTGGTTACTTTCTTTCATGTCAGAGGGATTAACAACAAGAATGGTAGGCTGTAATCATTCTTATGAAGTTTGGCAAAAACTTGAAGTGTTCTTCATATCGCAGACCAGAGCTAAAGTGAAACAACTTAAGCTTCAACTCAAGAATGTCAAGAAAACTACTGGAATCAATGATTATCTCTTGAGCATCAAGAAAATTATTGATACATTAGCAGTTGTTGGTGTGCCTATTGAAATAGCAGATTACATTGAAATCATATTTGATGGTTTACCAAAAGAATATGATGGTTTCATCACTTCTGTCATGTCCAGATTTGAGCAATACTCCATTTATGAGATTGAATCGTTTCTGATGGCTCAAGAGGAAAGAATTGAAAAACACAGAAAGAATTCAGAAGCTTTCAGTCCACAAGTCAATCTTGCATAACAATAGAATTTCAAAGATAAAAGGAACTTTGGTAATAGTAATGGTAATAATTGTTTTTATCAGAATAGTCAATTTCAAAACAATGGTCACTATCAGCATGGTGGACAATATCAGAATGGAGGTAGTGGTGCAATTCAGAATTTTGGTTAGTTTTAGGGTCAATTTAGAGGTGGTTTTGGAAGATTTAGAGGCAGAGGAAGATTTTATCGAGGAGGTGGTAAAGGATCAATCAAATGTCAAGTTTGTGAAAAATATGGTCACACAGGTTGGAATTGTCACCATAGATTTGATCTGCAGTACCCAGCACCTCAGATATACATGACTCAAGCTTCATCTAGCTCTGATACCATAAAGGTATCAGACCTCAATGGAGAAAATGAAAAATGATGAACAGAAGAGAGAGAGAGATGTGATACTAAATAATACTATGATATTGAAGAATGAATCGATACATTAAGAATGAGTACACTCAGCTATATATATAGTTGTTTCTGATAACAACTAATAACAAATTATCACTACTAGAAAATTTGGATTTAGAGACGGAACAAATTCCGTCTCTAAATGTATAATTTTTCATCTCTAAATATTTAGAGACGGAATTAGAGATAGAAATTGTTCCGTCTCTAAAACTGGCATCTCTAATATTTAGAGATGGAAAATGAGTTCCATCTCTAAATTAGAGACAGAAAATGTTCGTCTCTAATAAAAAAAATTCCATCTCTAATTAGAGATGGCACTGTTCTGTCTCTAATTCTGTCTCTAAAATTATAGACGAATTTTTTTCGTCTCTAAATCCGTCTCTAATATCTTAAAAAATATTTTAAAAAAATAGACATCTAGTTGAGATTTTTCACAACTAGATGCCTTCATTTTATAAAAAAATTCTATTTTCTTATGCATATAATTATCCAAAAATCAAAATTTACAAAAAATTACATTAAATCATCAATCATTATAATTATCTAAGTAAAGCATATTACACAGTATTGGATTGAATAATTTAAGGTAAGAAAACTAAAGCAAATTTACTAATAGCAAATTTGGATTGAATAATTTGTTTTCCACAACTCTTTAAATGAATCAATTGAAAGGGAATATATTAACCTTGACAAACCACTACAAGAAACACCTATCATCAATCAAGGGGCACCATTTACTAAGGTCCCAATTCATGTTCTTCAAAGCATTAACACTCATTTACTAAATAGTCACATCTCCAACAATTCAACTGTAAGGATAAACAACACTACAAACCGGGTAAACAGAAGACTTCAAGAATGGACCACGAAGCTTTTCAGGTAGATGAATGACTTCTACGGAACTGAAATAAATAATTTTAAGAGTCAAAACACCAGCATGCAAATACAAAATAATGGAAGTGTAGAAAAAGTAACAAGTTCTAAGCATTAGGTCCTATAGGATACCCAATGCCAAGGCAGCCACTTTAATTTGAAACCAAAGTATAAAGCCAATTTACCAAATATAAAAACAGAACCATTTTCTACAACACTTATATGAAATGAAGAACACAAACCAAGAGTGAATTACCTACTGGAGGGTACAACCAAGGGATAAACAAATAGAATAAAAGAATATAAAAGAAGAAATAAATAAATTCAAGTACCATCAGTCCAAGCCAAATTTAGCATCTAAGCAGCTACATATTTAACTAAATGATACACTATATGAAGCCAAAACAATAGAGATGATAGCTGAAAGTTTGAAGCCAATAGATTTAACTTAAATTAGAAACAAAAAGGCATTCATTCAATTTCAACAGCACACCTTGATTCCCTCAAGATCCTTTATAACCCTTGGGGTATACTCACTTCATGATTGAAAGAAGTATATCATATATATACATAGAAGTTGAATATTGTGGCTAGGTAGCAAGAAATCCTAGTCAAAGCATCTCTGATTGGATACTGAGATTTTGTCCAGTATATCAAATATAGACACCATGATTGCAAAGTTAATTTTCTTATAGACAAACTCTTATTTAGGAATTACTGGGCACATTTTGAGTGCAGAATGTGCACTCAATATTATAAGTGTTATGTCTATGCACAGGATTCATCACTAAGACTCAGAAGCATTTTTGTCCTCTTCTTTCGATCTTTTAGTTTGTGCCTTCCATCATACTTGAAAACTCAAGTGCAAGTAAATATAAGAATTGGCTATGACTTTAACAAGTACATTAAATTGCGATGGAAAACGGTCAAAAGATGGTAGAGAGTGAGATCAGAAAGTCTTCTGAGTCCTTTTGGCTACAAATACTACTAGAATTTTTAGATTTAAATGAGTTCCCTTTATACATTCAAAAGCAGCAATATCTTTTCTTTAACCATTAAACCAACTCATGGGATTCCATCTAAATGTTTGTTTGATTTGAGTATTCAAATAGAGAAGTCTAAGAATACTCACGCCACATACCAGAATCCTTATGTCTTATTAGCTCATGAAATTTTATCGTCAATTATGAGGATGCAACATCCACCCATTAACACTAGCAACTGATAACCTTAACTACTTCTCCAACCAAAGGACACAAACCATATGGATGACGCACTACATGGAAAAATACTAGGACTTAGAGATATAACCTTTACTTGAGTCATTATACAAACTCTAAAGACTTCATTTTAATCCAGGTCCTCAAAGGTGCCAATTTTTTATGCTTCTTTACATAAAAGGAAAAGACCAAGTATGCAAGAAAAGATTGAAATCTAAGTCATTTGGAAAGCACAATATATCACATAACTATTGAGAACAAAATTTTTCTTTTAGACTCATTGACAATCAGGTGTTATGAGGTTAAAGAAGTGCTCATAAATGATTAAACATGTATATCAGTGCATGTTTAACACAAACCTTCCTCCAGGTTATCAATTAATAAGCACAATTATGTATCAAAATACAAGCACGCAAACTGTTAATATGGTTCCCTATCACATATTTAAGTTTTCTAGATGAATCTAAAATCAGTCACAGCAAGTAGTCTTTAAATATGTAAAATTCTCCTCAACAGAACCAACACATTTTCTGGAAGGATATAAAACAGAACCAACACAAAGAAATAAGACTATAGCAGCAGTCAAGACATTAAGGAAAAGTAAAAGCTGGCGTGGTACCAAAATTCAGAGACAAGGACAACACAAACTGAAATTGGATCTTCCAAGAATGACACAAAATAACCTTCCCAAGAACAAAAATAAGAATGCACATACACATGATGTTTTTGCAAGAATTTATCTCAAACACCACAGAACATAATGTAAAGCAAAACATCTGACACAAATACCGAATATGGACTATCACTAGGTAGCAATGAATGGCATCAGTTACTAGCATACAACTAATAAACACCCCTGATATCATTTCTAGCTTTGAATTAAGCCAAGCTCTTGAAGGGCTACCCCTAAAAGGCTGGAACTCAACAAACTCTCATTTTGAACTCACAGGATGCAAACAATAGCTAAGTTTAGCAAACTCAATAAACCAAGTATAAGAAAATTAAACTTATACATCAAAGTCAAAACAGAGACTCCAAATTGATTTCACTTCATGTTCCAATCCCGCACTATTTCTATAGCAATCAAGCGTGGGCTAAAAGCCCCATTTTGCGAATCATTGTGGCAATTGATTTTTCATGTGTTTTTATAAAGAACACCTTAAAAAAAATTGCAACAAACACTACAAGAATTTTATAAATTAGCTACCAAATTTAGCTACAAAAATTTTCCGTAGCTAATCCGTAGCTAATTAGCTACGGATTAGCTACGGAATAAAATTTCGTAGCTAAATTTCGAATGTAGGAAGCTAAAAATTTTATCAAATAAATAGCTACAGATTAGCTACGATTTAGCTGCGAAATTTAGCTACAAAAAGTTTGGTAGCTAAGTCGTAGCAAAATAGCTATAGATTAGTTACGAACTAAAATTCCGAAGCTAAATTTCGAATACACAGAAAATTTTTTTTATCAAGCAAATAGCTACGGAATTGCTACAATTTAGCTACAGAATTTAGTTAGGAAAATTTATTTAGTAGCTAATCCGTAGTTAATTCGTAGCTAATTAGCTACGGATTAACTACGAATTAAATTCCATAGCTAAATTTTGAATACAAGAAACTAATTTTTTTATTAAACAAATAACTACTAATAAATTTAGCTATGAAAAATCATGGTAGCTAATCCATAGTAAATTAGCTACGGATTAGCTATGATATAAAATTCCTAGCTAAATTTTGAATTTACAAAAAAAAAATTTATCAAGTAAATAACTATAGAATTGCTACAATGTAACTACAAAATTTAATTATAAAAATTTATTTTATAGTTAATCCATAACAAATTAACTACGAATTCACTACTAAAATTATCCGTAGCTAAATTTCATTTGCATACAAAAATTATTTGACCAAATAAGCTCTCTTTAATCTCGCGCGACGAGCCCAGACCCTCACTAACACTATGTTTGGATGACAGGTAAAGAGGGGAACGGAAAGGAAATGAGAGGAACGGAATTAATTTTTTGTGTTTGGGAGTTTTAAAATGCATAGGAACGGAACGGAACACAGGGGGAATCATTTCCCCCCTCTTCCCCTCAAATGACCAATTTTTGTTCCCCCCAAAATTGAGGTGGAATGGGGGGAACACATGTTCCGTTCCGTTCCATTAATGAATCTTCCAAACAAAGAGGGAGGAACTATGTTCCATTCCTTTCCTTTCCTTTCCAATCCATCCCCACCTATTCCGTTCCGTTCCGTTAATGAGAAAACATCCAAACACAAGGTAAACTTTCCCAAATCTCAAATCCCTCCACCGTGCGCGCCCCTCCCTCCCACTCACGTCTGTCATCTCATCCCTTTCCTTTACCAATTATCTTAATTCCTTCACGTTTCTCTCTCTCTGTTTACCAGACCTTCACCTTCACCGTCACCACTAAGAGAGAAAGGACACAGAGGACAACACAGACCAAGAGAAGCAACTGATGGAGAAAATTGATGTGATTCTCCGCCTTCTCCAAAACCTTAACTCCTCTCTTTGACTTCCAGCGTCGCCTTGCCTCTGTCGACCGCGTCGTCTGCTTCGTCTCCACCTTCGCCACCTCCCGCAATGCCACCATTGCCTTCGTCTTCGACGAGTTCTTGGAGCATTTCCTCAAGTTCCTCCTGATCGCAGCCGCCGCAACCAACAAGACCTCCAGGTTCCGAGCTTGCCAGATCGTCTCTGAGGTAACAGATTCTCTCAATTTTGAACGATTTTTTATTATTATTATAAAATAAAATGTAGATTAATGGTTTACAATTACACTCAAGATCTAAGTATACTGCAAAAATTAGAACTGCAATTAATTTTCTCCAATTGTGGTTTTAAAGTCTCAATTAAAAGCAATTGTGAAAATGAGGGTGCTTTTGTGGCTGAGGGTAAGGGACAAGATCCCTGTGGTGCGTAGTTTTGCGGTTAGGGCGCTTTCTCACTTTGTGAATGACATTGTAAATAGTGACATCCTTGCTTTGTTCCTTGAACTGCTTCCGTTGGAGCATAATGCGGTTAGTGTCCTAAATATATGTATTTTTCCATGCCTATATCAATTGTGTTGTTTTGTCTGCAAGGTTTTTAATAGATTATATTATATACAAATTCATCCAAGGGTGTGATGTGAAAGCACCATGTTATGTTGGTTATTGACTTCTCATATTAGCATGGCTTTGCATACGAATATAACCATGGTCACAGTGGTCACACACACACGATTATTTCAGAGACTTACCCTGCACCGCTGCACCTTATAGTTATTTGGGTACATAAAATTAGAAACTGAAGAGAGGGGAAAAAAAGGGTTATCAATGGGAAATATGTTGTTGTTATACCAAAATAATTTAATGATATCCTGGTTGATTGATCCATGGATGATCTTTTTCCTTTTATTAAATTGTTACTATCCAGTTACTATCTTTGAGTTGGCTTTCTTAATCTATCATTGACGAATATTGTGTTTTCTTTTCATGTTTCACCCTGTATTGATATAAAGCTTTGCCAAAATGAGAGGTGAGGTATCTTCAAATTCCTTTTGAAGTTTCTGCTACATAATATCCTTAGCACCCCTATACAGCTTTACTTTTTCCTTTTGAAGTTTCAGATTTTTAGTTTTGCTTTTGCTTTTCATTTTGTCTCTTCCATTTTCTTAGTTCCATGCAAAATAGGTTTATAAAAGTGAATCAGAATGTTTTTATGAGGTTATTTCTTGTGGCTGTTAAAATAATTGAATCATCTATTTAATGAGTATTTGCTTGATTTATCACAGGCATAAACGTGATGGCAGAAGTGGATGTCCCTGGTCATGCAGAATCATGGTAAAGCACATGCCATGGTCTTGTTTTTTCTTAAGTATGGCCTGATAGTATGATAATAATTGGCTTCGTTATTATGACATATGGAGATCCAAGAAATTTCTTTTACAATTTATTATAAAGAAACAAGAGTACTTGAGCTAATTTATTTATTTGGTTGTAAAGGAGGTCTCTTATGAAGATAGTTAAGAGACTGACCTTCTTGAAGATTTGCTTTACTTCTTCAGTTTTCTAAGAGCATTGTTTATCTATTGGTCATGCCCAACACCAAATTGCTATTGTTGGTTACTAGGGTTTAGGAATCACAAGGACATGTACGTCAACTGTTAGCATTATAGCCTTGCTAACATTTGTTATATAGGGATTGAGATTCCTATTGAATCTGTTGTGTCTCTACTGAAAGTGCCTTGCACCTAAATCAGATTTTTTTGTATATAATTTTTTTTTAGGATACGAATTCTGATAAGCCAAAGGGGCCCTCTCTGGTGCTTAGTCAAAATTGAAAAAATAGCTAGCCATTATAGCCTCACCTTATTCTGATTAAGATTAGTATTTGATCTATGCTTGAAAGCCTTTTGATTATCTAGTAGTAGAGTATAGGTAAGAAATAACATAGTCAACATAATAAAATGGTTTTTATCATTATCACAACTTAAAGTTGATCTCTATACTAATAAATGCAATATGAGAGCAATGGATAACTTTAATGTTGTTGGATAAATCTACCACCAACTTTCTTCCTTGTTTGAAATCTGAATGCTAATGGTCCTGCATTGTTACCTTCTTCAATAACAATTGATATTGTAGGTATGCTTCTGTGCAAACTAGTGATTGTTGTGAGTTGGTCTTTACTCTGCTGAAGTTATACTATGAATAAAGTAATCTAAGTTTAGATATAATGAGGGTTACAAGAGCAGATACTTCTCTTTGAATGGATATTTTTTTTATCTGAACAATTGGTGGAAAGCATATAGAGATACTTCTGCTAGCATATGGAGATAACTAGGGAGCAATTTGATTAAAGCATTATGTTTGACTTACCACTCTACAACCAATTGAAAGCTTAAAATGCTTTTTCATTCTGTTATAAAGATGAAGAGCACTTTTGTTAGATATAAAAAAAATTGTGAAAAAGCAGCACACACTGTAGGTTCTGCTTATAAAAATCCAAGAGAAAATAGAGAAAAAGAAAATGATAAAACCTTCTTGTGGAGGGTAAGAGGAGGGTAACTAGTAGAGAACTTTATCAACTCGAGAAGAGAATGTCCACATAATTGGCTAAATGCCTTACCAAATGCCATCAAAGAATCAAATAGGGATATCATTGATTCTGTAGTATATAGCAAAGCTAGCTGACATTAACTATACACTTTCTGAGGTATAGCATACGGAACAGGTTTACATCTGTGATTCTTCATATTCAACTGGCGTTGAGTGGTCCCCTGTGGCTGTGGGATAAATGATATACATTAATATACACCTAAAACAAACTTATGCAAATTTGTCCTAAAACCCCACATTGTTATTCCTGACGCCTATTATGCATTAGTAGATTTGGCTGCACTCACACAACCAACAAATTGGCAGCATTGATGGTTGCAAAGGAGTTAATTGGATCATATGCATCTACTGCCCTTTAGAACACAATTTTTTGTGGTAAAATTATAGATATGTGTTTATAGTTGGAATTGTATGCTTATACATCAATATTTAAGAATTAGACATGTCCTAGATACAGTCCCCTATATTGATACTTTTGGTGATTATTGATTCCTTCCCTCTTTGTAAAAGAGACATATATCTTCTCGTTAATCTCTAAGCATTATGCTGTTTTAGTTTTGCTCTCTAATGTTCTGCTTGTTGATCTTCTAGATTTGATTATCCTCAGCCAACATTTCAAAAATTGATGAACGAGCACTGCATGGAGCCTTTTTTTTGTATTTCAGGTATTCTTTCTTTATTGCTCCTTTTCTCTCTCTTTTATGTCTTTAATCTTCATGCTCACTCTTGATTGGTTCTTACTTCTATTATGATCAGTTTTTCTGTGTGGGTCTCTGGTGTTTGGATGAATATTGGTAACTCTATTTATGTTGTTTATGTTTGAGTCGACCATGGCAAAAAGTCAGTTGAAGACTCTAACTGAGTTAAGATGTGTTAGAGTGGATAGTTAGATCCTAATGGTACATCGTTGTGGCAAGTATGTTATCTCATAGTTAGTAAGCTCATATAGTGAGAATGGACCTGTTACAGTTCACCTGGTCTTTATCTTCAATATGAAGCCTTTTTGTTGTTTCTATATAATTTGGTAAGATGTAAACTAGCTTCTCTTTTTGTCTTCTCTTTAATTGGTCTTTGTAGAATGTTTCCCTTGTTTGTTTAATTGCCTTCTAGCTAGGCTTTCCATTCTTTTCATCGATCTATCTTCAACTTTATGGTTGTTTGTTGCATGTGTGAATGCCTTTGAGTGTTAGGTCCTTTTCTTTTCCTTTTGTTCTGCACATATAGATATTAGACCTTCATATGTCCATTTCAATAGGGTGCCATCGTTGAGAAACTTTATCTGTGGGAACCTTCCATTTTTTATTTGAAGGACTTGTGGTTTTTGTTCTCAAATTACTGCTACTGTTGATATAATTTAAGCACTTATTGACACTCTTGTCAGTCATTGCACATTGGATACAACCTGTTTGTGTGGATGTTTATTTGCACTTTCTCTACTTTGGTTTCAACTGTTTTTCTTTGATATGGATTTAAGTAGAATGTCAAGTTATTTCAATTAATGTCAAACTAATTGATATATTTTATCAGCAATGAGTGTAGATATCCCTTGATATTTTCTCGAGGCTCAGAGAAATTCATGAAAGCTAGAAAATTGAGTACTGTTTTACTGAACTATAGTTTTTTTCCCCTTTGTAGATATATTCAGTCAATGCATAGTTTACATAATGCAATTAGTTCACAACTTGTAGCTGCAGAGAATCTCTCTGAATGCCTTTCAAAATAAATGGCAGCATTGAGTTTAAGGTCTCTATCTGAGGAACAAAAGAATGTGAATGAGCTGTATGAGTGGGGTTAAATTAGTTCTTCATGGGTCAACCAACATCTATGTACCAAAAAAAAAAAAGACCAGCACCTATTTAGCGCTGGGACTGCTACCTTTTACAATATGGTTATATGGTGATATGGAAATCTCAGTTATCACGGATATAGATATATTATATAAATTATTTAAATATGTCTATATACATTTTCAAAATTAATAACAGAATTAGAAACTAATGCATTTTGATGTTTCTTAGACTATCTAAAGTCGTTTCCCTTTATATGTTTCTTATATGTGTCAGTCTAGCTTGGAAAATCATGCTCATTTGTTCTTTCATTTCCCGCAGTTCTTATTGATTACTTTCAGAGGCTTTGGTAGGAATAAGGAGAGGGTAAAAGTGCAATGTTTGCAATTCTATGGTTTTATGGTTGGAGGAGAGGTTTAGTGGAGCAATGGTCAATGAATCACTTCCTTGAGGAGCCAATAGCTTGCAAAGGCTTCCAAAATGAACCACTTTCTCAGGTAGTGTTGTTTGTTTCTTTTTTCCTCCTTTCAAAACATCTTAAACATAGCACAACTGATGAAAGTAAAGTGTCCTTACTATATTGACTAGAGGCATGTGTTTTATCTGTATTACCAATATACAAAAATAAAATAAAGATTCTTCCTTACCAGAGGCATGTATGTGTTCAATTATCCAAGTTTATTTTTTGAAGTGATCTTTATTCTTTAGTCTCACCTATGTGTGGTTCTGATAGATATATTGCATTGATTAATGGTTGTGACTTGTGAATGTTAACAACTTTGATGCAGAGTTGGACCTATTTTGAACCTCCTAAAACCATCATCAAAAAGATGTTGCTGCAAGAACTCCAGAAACCGAATTGTAATGGATCATTCTTTTCAATGAATAAAAAAAAAATCAAAACTTCCATGCTGGAGGAATTTGCTCCTCATCAAACTGGTACCCATCCTCCGTGAGATTGTTGGCTCCGAAGCAGGAAGTGGTGTGCTGCAGACACCATCACAAAGCGATGCAGTTGGGGATGATCATGAAGCTAACTTGGATTGATTAGTTGTGTTTATTGATGATAGGGCTAATTTGTTTAGAACTATTTGTATTAACTTAAACTTATTGATTAGCTATCCTTTCTTTGTAGAACATGTTCTGAATTTACTAATGCAATTATGATATTTTGTACTTTGTACAACTTATTTGTTGGGTTTTTCTGTTTGGATTGAAATATTTATATAGGTATAATTTTAAAATATACTAATTATTATTATAAAATTAATTTTGGTTAGCTAGGGAATAGTTACGGAATTGCTACGGATAATTGCTATGGATTAGCTATGGAATAACTGTGGATTTGGTAACATAATAGCTAGGAAATAGCTATGAAATTGCTACGGATTGTTAAAATTAGCTACGGAATTGTTACAAAATTTTTCGTAGCTAATTATCTACAGAAATGGAAGAAATTCTAAATGAAAATTAGCTACAAATTAGCTTCGGATTAGCTACGGAAATTTAAAAATTAGCTACGGATTAGCTACGAAATTTTTTGGTAGCTAATTAGCTACCAGATTTTAACTACAGACCAATCCGTAGCTATTTCTTAGCTATTCTGTAGCTAATAAATTTAGCTATGGATTCGCTACGAATTAGGTACGGATTTTTCCGTAGCTAATTTGTAAAATTCTTGTTGTGAAAGTTTCAAAAACCTAGATTTGAAAAACGGTGACACAAGTGTTTGCACTCAAATCAAAGAAAAACAATAGATCTAATAGATGAGGAATAGAAGAAAGAGAGAAGCTTTGAGGCTTACATTGTAGAGAACGAAGAGTGTGATTGGGCAACGAGTGCTGAAGAGAGGTTGTAGTAACTATCGTCCACGATGAGGTCAGGTCCACCACCAGGGCCCCAATCGAGGGCATGCTCAGTGCCCTTCCAGGCGAAGACTGCAGCGCTGTCGCGGGCGATGGCGGAGCCGGCATGGTCCTGGGTGGAGAAGATGTTGCAGGAGCACCAGCAGTCAGCTCGAGAGGGATGAGAGAATTTAGAGATGGAGTATAACTTAGACATTAGAAGAATTTAGAGATGGAGATGAGAGAACAAGGTGAGAGATGGAGATGACAGATCGAAAGGGAGCGTGAGAAGTGAGGTTCTGAGTTAAAATTAGGGATTTAAGTATAAATTAGAGACAAATATTATTTCTATCTCTAATATATTAATTAATTTTAAAAAATTAATTAAATTATATATATATATATATTGATTTTTTTAAAATATTTATTTGATTAAATAGAGACAGAATTAGAGACGAAAAATTTAGAGACGGATAAATTCCGCCTCTAAATTTCGTCTTTAAACATATTTGACTTTTAAAAATATCACTTTGACCAATTAGAGACGGAATTAGAGATAGAAAAATTTGAGACGGATACATTCCGTCTCTAAATTTCGTCTCTAAATATATTTGACTTTAAATTGACTAAATAGAGACGCATTTAGAGACGAAAAATTCTGAGACGGATCATTTCCGTCTCTAAATTCCATCTCTAAGTTTTAAAATTTATTTTCCCTCTTTAATTCATCAATTTTGTCTCTATTTCCGTCTTTATCAGAGACAAAAATTTTTTCGTCTCTAATTTCCGTCTCTAAATCATAAATTTCTAATAGTGTATATTAGCTAACTATAACTAATAACAGAATAACTAACTCCTTTTAACTTTTATCTCTAACAATAACAAAATTAAGAACTTATATATAAGAGCCTAAAATTCTAGTAAATAAAATATAATTTTCACGACTCAAAGTCAGAGGCCATGATCGGCGCATAGGTTAGGATGCCAACCTTGCAAGCTTAGGAGAACTGGCAAACCTTAATAAATAAAACTTACTAATTTTACGAGAAATTTGACAGTGTTTTTCTTAGAGGTTGGACATCTCCAAATTACAACTTCCTGCATTACTAAAGACCAAACATATTAACTTTATGTAAGCAATTGTTCAAAGACTAAAAGAAGAGAACCTTGAAGAATATAGAAAAAGAAATAGATTAAATTGATCGTTTGCTTGCTCATTCTATCTGAAAAGTATTAAATTGATCTTTTGTTTGCTCATTTTAAAATATTCTCCCAAAGCCTATGAATATGGATTCTAACGACTCTCATAACAAATAACATAATGCACATGGTGTTAGGCTAAGTTGTGATACTTGCATAGTTACATCCTATAAATATGTGGAACATCAAGTAACATAAACGTCTAAACTCTCAAATTATTATTATTTTTTTGTTTACCACAATTCTCAAAATCTGTAAAAATAAAAAAATTGATATGGCGCTGTACAAATTTAAAAATAAAACTTATCATAGATATATATTATTATTTATAAAATATTATACAGTTGCCTCGCGTCTTTTTGCAAGCTCTTAAATTCACAATAGTGTTGTGTATAGAAGAACTCTAATTTTTTTTTGTGTCTTGGTTTCATAGAGTACAAAAAAAAATTGTGGCCAGAGGAAAAAAAAATCGTGGCAAAATATTTATTTAATATTAATTTCGGTGAGAAAATTTCATGCTCTAATTTGGTTATTTATTGTACTATAAACATTTTCGTCGCTTTTTATCTCACCCGAACTTTGTTCTTTTTTTTTTTCCTTCTTATTTTAGTGTGTGGGCTCTCTGTAATTATTTATTTATTTATTTTTTATTATTATTATTGATGTACAAGAGGGGCGTAAGTTATTTTATTTTTTTGGTCTGAAATTTCTCATTCATAAAAGAATGGGCGTAAGCCAACAAAAGAGTACAACTGAGGGGCAACTGAAATACAAGCCAGTGGAAACAAAAGGGCCAAAGCCCAACATTGTAAAGCTGCTATGCCACAGGAAGAACAGAAAAATACAGGCCTGCTTACAATGGGAATCTATTCTACATTTGTAATAAATGTCTAATAAGAGGGTGTGATAAATATATGATTTAATAAATAAATGAGGAGTTAAATAGTAATTAGTTAATGACGAGTGGAGAGAAATTTTTTAATCTCTATTAACTATTTGATAGGAATAGTTTTTAATGAATAGAAAAGTAAAGAGAAATATGTCTTCTTTCTATCCAGAACAATTTTATATTTTATGTTTTCTATTAAAAAAGAAAAAAAGAATGTAAAGAAGAGAAAGAGAAGAGAGAGAAATAATTTTTTATCTTTATCAAGATCTGTAATTTAAAGTATTAATTCTTATCATAAATAAAAATTAGTACTTCTTAACATAATAATATGAATATAAAAATTATAAATTCTCAAAATTTTTATTTATGTAGAATATTTAACATATGATATCAGATAATGTGTTTAAAAATTCATAATTTTTTATTAATAATGCTTGATTTTTGATCCATGAATATTGTTTTTGAAATTAATTGTGTTTTCCGCTGCGAAAGTATATTTGTTGGATTTGAAAGAGTAAGTAAAAATGTGACTTAAAATATTAGAAAATATTTTTTGTACATCAAAAATATATATATTATATATATATCATATATTTATATAAGAAAAATATTAAATCAAATTGTATATGGTTATTATTTTTTTTGTAAAATATAAAATAAATTTATAAATAAATTAAAAAAATTAAAATATAAAAATTAGACGAAAAATGAGGTGGTAAAATGTCGGATGAAGACGTGCACTGTTTTTTGGTTTTAATGAATCTACCAAAAATGGGATGTGCTTTAACTCTTTTCAAAGAGAAGGATGGAATAAAAAAAATTTAAAGGTGCATCGCGTATGAATCTGATTGTTCATTCCATCACGTCTGCATAAGTTATGATGATATACTGATTTTTGTCTTTTGTGTATATGATTTGAGGATGGTTATGTATTTATTGTATATATAAAATTGATAAAATTAATTTGATGAGATATAAATTAGTTTATATAATTTGATTAATATGAAGAATTTGAATTGAATTAATTAAATTGATTTGATTTAATTTGAGTATATTAATTAATTTGGATAAAATTTAAAATTAAATTAAGCTCAATTGATTCGATTCTCGAATTTTAAATTTTAAATTCGAAAACCAAATCGAACTATATATATATATATAAAGTCATAAAAAAGTCATATATATTTATATTATAATATTGATCGTCAACGTAAGATTTAATATTCTTTCAAACTCATATATATATAAGAGATACACTTTTGATATATATATATATATATATATATATATATATATATATATATATATATATAGAGACATATCTAAGTAAGAGGCTTTTTTATGAGAGGTAGAGAAATGTGAGTTGTCGACTTACTAAGTTAATTTGTCTTGATATATACGATAATTATGTTGGTTTAAGATTAAAAGATTATTAAAGGTCATGTGATCACTTAAAAAGTCAAAGTTAATGCATTTATGTTCTCATTTGGCCGACTAATCATTCATGTAAGATCCAATAATCAATATTTACTCATTTCATCTCTTACAATAAACACTTCTTTCAATTAAAGTAAGATTATATATATATATATATATATATATATATATATATATATATATATATATATATATATATATATATATATATATATATATATATATATATATATAAATTTATGTTGCATCCATCAACTTAAATATTTTAGATCTCCCTTGAACAAAAGTTTCAAAAATATCTTTCAAACGAAAAGTGAGAAAACATTTGGCAGCCTTTTCATGTAAAACCCAGCATATGCCAATACTTTGCTAAAGTGAAAAATGATAAGAGAAAGGAAAAGAACATATGTTGCAACAACTTGACTAAAGAAATGTTCAATGTGTTATGTTCTAGAGACATCCCTTCTATTGTACAACAATAACATATTGAATCATAAAATGATCTAAGAAACTCTAAAAAATTCAGGAAAAAGGCTAAGTAGAAAGCAAGCAAAAAGAACTTATACATTGATAAAGTAACCAGCATATGACATTCAAAGATAAATTGGATTTGATGAATGAAGTTTGATGAATCATGTTTTTTTTTTTATGTTTGGATTGAGTTTAAATTGAGTTTGGATTGACTTTGAGTGCTGTCTATTGTTATGTTGTGAGTTTGTGTTTTCTTTTAATTATTTTTAGACTAAGTTTGAGTGTTATTGTGTACTTATTTTTGTACTGATATCTATTATTATGTATATTTTAATTATGTTTATTTGTTTAGACTTTGTCTATTTGTTGTACTTTGTAAAGTTCTTATTGAGATAAATAGGTTTGATTCTATTTTCAGAAATTTTTTCATCACTTTATTATTATTATTATTATTTTTGCTATGGAAAGTTAATTGTTCAACTAATTTTTGTGTAAAAAAAAATGGTCAACCTGATCACCCGAACCAAACCAATCCGTAGATGTTCAGTTTGGTTTAGTTTAGATTTGACTATCAAAAAATACGAAAACCGAACCAAATTATTTTGATTGGTTTGAATTTATTTTTCTCCAAAAATCGAACCAAACTGACCCGATTACACCTTTATTTGAAGGCACATACTGGAGAAAGCACAAATGTTGAATACATGCTATTCACCGTTAAGTGCTGAATGGTGTATTGGTTGCACTGTTAATTTCAATTATCAATTACTGAAATGCTGAATAGTGTATTACTTTATGATGTTGTTGAGATTAAGATTAAATGTGAAATTTTATTTCCTCTAATGTTTATGAAGTGCTTACATTTTGCAATTAAAGTATGATAGATTTGTTAATCATCAAATTAGTTAAATCTTTAAGTTGATTTAATTTCAAATTGTAAGATAGTTTTATCTCAATTACTTATAATTTTGATGCTATAAATGACATGATAATTTTTGGTTTATAGGTATATTGAGGATCATTGTTATAGGACAGTTAAAAATCACCCAAAGGTTGATTGTTTGTTCTTATAATTAATAAGCATGAATGTTGGTAGTGTAAGTGCACTATTAGTTTTATTTATATATCCAAAGATAATAAATATTTCTAGTTAGTGCACATATCATTGTCAAATTATGTAATCTTTATTAGCATCATTATGTTCAATATGGTATATTAATGGATTGCCCAAAGGTGAACATCAATATGCATTGTATGAAGTGTTTTTTGAATTTATGTAGCATGTTAGTATATAACTCTAAGCATTAATGTTGTTTAAATCTCTATTGCTTGCAGTACCTATTGTTTTGCATTCGCATCTCTCATCTGCACTAGTTTTTAATAGACTAAACTTCTCTGAATGGAATGAGCAAATCCAATTTTACCTTGGGGGTAATGGATTTGGATTTAGCTCTTCGTGTAGAGAAACTAGATGCTATTATTGTTTTAAACACTGATGAAGAGAAGATCCATTATAATTGGGAAAGATCAAACAGATTGGGTCTGATGTACATGCGAATGAGTATAGTTAGCAACATTAAGTCAATTCTTCCTAAAACTAAAAGTGCTAAAGAAATGATGAAGTTTGTGGAAGAACACCCCCAAACTTCTTATAAGTTTCTTACTGGGATACTAATGAGTACCTTGATGATCTGTCAATTATTTCTATATCTTGAGTGCCTTATGTTTGATCTAATTGGACTCCATATTTGCTTAATTGTTAACTTTTAACTAAGTTTCTGGATATGAAGCTTAATCGGAGCCTTATTATGAAACTATGCTTAAGTTTGTTTATAAGCACTCATAATTGCTTTGTGTTTTTCAGGAGATCTTTGAGTGTTTGAGTCCATTAGCATCAAACCAAGCTTGATATCCATTTGAGGAGAGAGATAAAGACTCAAGGAGATCAATATCACCCCTAGAAACAAAGAAAGAAGAGTATATGTGAAGAATCAAGACTGAATATGAAGAAATTAAGTAACACGACCCATGTTCCCAAACACGAGTGGGGTCGTGTCCTTCTCTGGTATCACAAATTGGATCCAGTTCTGAGTGTGCCCTAAGACATGGTCCATGTCCTCAGACACGGGGTAGGCTGTGTTCCTCTCTGACTTCCAATCCTGTGGAAATTTTACTGACAGACTCAAACACCGGGGGGTGTCATCAGACACGGTATGTGTCTGCAAATCAAGAAATCAGTTTAAAATATTAATGAGGAGCTAGGTATCCAAAGGTATAAATAGGATTGCTTATGGTTCCAAAAGGGACTTTTCTGGACTGCAAGCTACCAAAGAACTGAGAGAGGGAGGTTCGATCAAAGATTAGAGATTCGGGTTCGAACTATTGGAGATCAACCAACCTCGATCATTAGAAACTAGTTTGATTTTCAGTTTTCTTTTGCAGTTGTGTTCTTAATGATGAAGTTCTTGAGTTTTTCTTTTCTTTTGAATTTGAATGTGTCATGTGTGGCTAAGTTCTTATTTGGTTAAGGGAAGATGAAACCCTAGTTTTGATCATGTGAATCCTCCATATTCCTCTATATTCAATACAATTATGTTTTTATTCATATGTTTCTGCTCTTAATTTGGTATATAAGTTTTTATACTCTTTGCTATTTTCGAAAGTAGTAAAAGTAGGATTGTTATGCACGGTTGTGGTGTAGGACTAGTGAAACATATGATCTAAGTAATTCAATCCCAGTGTATGATTGGACCTTAGTATGATTGACTTTCTAAATATTAATGCAATCATTAGGTAGGTGTAAGAGCGGTTGCTTTACAATTAACTAATGATTAGGGCTTGATTTGAGCGGTTTCTAAATTAAACAAAACTTAAAGAAAACAGAGAATTAATCTCACAATCACATGAGAACATAATTGATTATGTTGTTATAAAGGATATGTAGGTTAGCATTATCATATAAATCTAGTGGTAGATTTTATCTCTTAACCAATATCTCTTAATTGGTAATTCAAATCATGTTTATTGTTGTTGCTTTAAATTTAATTTTTTTTCTTAGTTTTAACAAACAAACCCCCTTTTTAATGTTCATTGTTTTTAGAGTTTAAATTAGGAATCAGTTTACAATGTCAATTGAATTGGTTTTCTATAGATTGACCCTTACTAACTACAACTGGTTGTAAGATTTTTATATCTTTAGTAGAACTTGACAATTGATTTTGATCTCAATTTTTAATCACAATCTATACCACACCAAATTTTGGCGCCATTGGTAGGGAGCTAATTTTCCAATTACGCTATTAATTTGTTTCCTATTTTTCACTCTATTTTTTTATTATTCAAGTTTTTATTTAAATACTTTAATTAATTCTTTTTTACTTTTTGTAGGCATTTATGTCCATTGAAGGATTTGATGAGAAATTGAGGAATCTTAGTTGTTATTTCGATTAAGTCCATTCACATCCTCAGTTTCCCTTCCATCCATCTAATTTCCAATTCACGCATGCTAAGATTGAAGCTGCCCACTATATAGATCTATCACGTTCTGAGACATCTGAAGAAGTGGTGATGACAGAATCTACTCTAAGGACGTTGGGTGCTCCAGACTTGGACCAACAACCTCTTTGTATAGAAATTCCAAAAAATGAAGAGGCCTTTGAGTTGAAGTCCGGCCTAATTCATCTTTTGCCATCTTTCAATGGATTAGCCGGGGAACAAGCATTTAAAGGAGATCCATGTGGTGTGTTCTAGCATAAATCCTATAGGAATTCCAATAGAACAAGTCAAGCTTAGAGCTTTTTCATTCTCATTGAAAGATTATGCAAAAGAGTGGTTATACTACTTGTCACCTGGATCCATCCAGTCATGGTAGGACATGGCTCGAGCTTTCTTGGAAAGATATTTCCCTGCCTCAAAGGCCGCAACCATCAGAATAGAAATTTGCAACATCCAACAAAGGCATGGGAAATCACTTCATGACTACTTGGAGTGGTTTAAGAGATTGTGTGCTAACTGCCCTCAACATCAAATTAGTGAGCAACTTCTGATTCAGTATTTCTATGAGGGTTTACTAGTGATGGATCATAACATGATTGATGTTACTAGTGGAGGAGCTTTGGTTGATAAGACTCCTTGAAAGGCTAGGAACTTGATATCAAGGATGGCTGCAAACACTCAACAATTCTTCACCAGGAATGACACTGGAGTGAGAGTAGTTAAAGAGGTAGAAACAACTAGTTTACAGCAACAAATGACCCCGTTGACTGCCATGGTTCAACGATTAATGGATAA
This sequence comes from Ormosia emarginata, assembly GCA_029884605.1. Lineage (NCBI taxonomy): Eukaryota > Viridiplantae > Streptophyta > Magnoliopsida > Fabales > Fabaceae > Ormosia > Ormosia emarginata. Next base: position 759,978 of record JAQQTP010000033.1, on the reverse strand, counting down.
AGGGAAAGCACCAGTAAATGCTTGTGGGATTTATTGTTCTTCTGGACATCCCACTGATACGTGTCCCACTCTATAAGAGAACACAAATAAGGAGGTAAAGGCAGCAGAGGGATATTCTGGACCTTCCAAAAATTGCAACCCCTATTCTAATACATATAATCCGGGGTGGAGGGATCATCCTAACTTGAGCTATGGTAAGCAACCCCAGAGTCAACCTCCAGCCTATGGACCTCCAAGATTTCAATAGAGGCAAGCACCTATCCCTCAGAGACAATAACAAGCTCAAGCTCTTAGGCAACCTAAGCCTTCACTAGAGGAGTTAATGAGACAAATGACTACTAATAACATTCAATTTCAATAAGAAACAATGGCCACTATCAATAACCTACAGAACCAAGTAGGGTAGTTGGCCACAGGAATCAACAAAGGTTCAGAGCCAACTTTCTGGGAAACTTCCCTTAGAACCAGAAGTGAATCCAAGGGAAAATGCTAGTGCTGTCACATTGCGAAGTGGAAAGACGTTAGATGAACCTACATATTCTCTACAAGTCACCAAAGAGAAAGATCAAGAGCCTAAGGAGGTAGATGAGGAGGCACAAAACTCTAAGGCCCCTAAGGTAAGTATTCTTGAACCACTTCCTAAGTATGTCAGTAAGGCCCTTTTTCCTAGTAGGTTGGTTAAGAATAGGAAAGATGAATTAGACAAAGAGATCTTAGAGACCTTTAGGAGAGTGGAAGTTAACATTCCTTAGTTAGATGCCATTAAGCAAGTACCTAGGTATGCCAAGTTCTTAAAAGAATTATGCACTAACAAAAGGAAGTTAAAAGGTAATGAGAGGGTCCAAGTGAGAGCGAATGTTTTAGTTGTAATTAAAAAGAAACTCCCAACTAAGTATAATGATCCTGACACATTCACCATACCATGTACTATAGGTAACATAAGGTTTGAGAGGGCAATGCTAGATTTAGTCCATAAATGTCATGCCTTATTCCATTTATGCATCCTTATATCTAGGTCCTTTAGAGCCAACTGGTGTTATTATTCAACTGGCTAATAGATCTATCGCATACCCAAAGTGTGTTGTTGAAGATGTGTTGGTGTAGGTGAATGAATTAGTATTTTCGATAGACTTTTATGTGTTGGACATGGAGGAGGATAAATCTCCTAACTCTGCTCCTATTTTGTTGGGGAGACCATTCTTGAAGACTGCACAGATAAAAATTGATGTGTACTCAGGGACGTTGACCATGGAATTTGATAGGGAATTGATCAGATTCAATATTTTTTAGGATATGAGATACTCAAGTGATGTGCACTCTATCTGTTTGATTGACTCCTTTGATGCTTTTGATTCTTTAATTTATGTAGCTTTTAAGTCTAATCATTTTAATGCTCTTAATATTATACTAACTCACAACTTAGATTTATAAGAAGAGAAAATAGATGATGAAGGAGAGCCATGGAGTGAAGGCATTCATGATATAGTAGCAGTCCTGTATGAGCTCTTTTCCACTTCAGAAGGACATGAGGTTTCTTATGTTGAGCTACCAGTTACTAATGATGCACCTAAACCTTCTGTTGTGCAGGCACCAGAGTTGGAGTTGAAGGAATTACATGATCATCTCAAATATATATTCTCGAGAGAGAAGGAAATACTTCTAGTGATAATTGCTAAGTCACTCACCCAAGATCAAGAGGAGAAATTGGTGGCTATTTTGAAGGAGCACAAGATGGCCATTGGTTAGACTATAGCAAACATTAAGAGTTTTAGCCCCTCCATTTGCATGCACAGAATCTTAATGGAGGAGAGAGCTAAACTAAGGAGAGATCTCCAAAGGAGGTTGAATCCTCCTATTATGGAAGTTATGAAGAAGGAGATACTGAAGCTCCTAAGTGTGGGGGTGATCTACCCCATTTCTGACAGCAACTGGGTAAGCCCAGTTCAGGTAGTACCAAAGAAATCTGGAATCATTGTGGTAAGATATGCTGAAAATGAGCTTATTCTCACTCGGCTACAAACAGGTTGGCATGTTTGTATAGATTATAGAAAATTAAATGCTGCCACTAGAAAAGACTACTTTCCTTTGCCTTTTATTGATCAAATGTTGGAGAGATTAGCTAGTCATTCTCACTACTATTTTCTAGATGAATTTTTAGGTTATAATCAGATTGCTATTGCTCTAGAAGATCAGGATAAGATCACTTTCACTTGTTTGTTTGGCACCTTTACATACAGGTGAATGCCTTTTGGACTTTGCAATGCACCAGGGACCTTTCAGAAATGTATGGTAAGCATATTTTCTGATTATATAAAGAACATTATAGAGGTCTTCATGGATGATTTTAGTGTATTTGGGAATGGATTTGAGAATTGTTTAGAACATTTAAAATTAGTTCTAAAAAGATACATTGACACTAACCTTGTATTGAATTGAGAAAAATACCATTTCATGGTAGAAAAGGGTATAATGTTAGGTCATGTGATCTCTGCTAGGGGAATTGAGGTTGATAAAGCTAAGGTAGAGCTTGTGGGTTCCTTACCTCCGCCCTCTAGTGTGTGGGAAATTCGTTCTTTTATTGGTCATGTAGGGTTTTACCAAAGATTCATCAAGGATTTCTCCAAGATATACTTGTCCCTTTACTCATTACTTTAAAAGGATGCTCCACTCCACTTTGATGAGAAGTGTATGGAAACTTTCACCAAACTCAAGAAGTTGATGACTATGGTGCCTATCATTAGGCCACCAAATTGGGAGCTACCATTCGAGTTGATGTGTGATGCTAGTGACTTCATAGTAGGGGTTGTCCTAGGACAGCGAGTTGATAGGGTGCCTTATGCTATCTACTATGCATCAAGGACCCTAAGTAATGCTCAACTCAATTACTCTACAATTGAAAAAGAACCTCTAGTTGTGGTTTTTGCTTTAGAAAAATTTAGATCATATTTAATTAGTTCTAAAGTAATTATTTTTTCTGATCACGCAGCTTTGAAGTACCTACTTATGAAAAATTAAGCGAAGCCTAAATTGCTCCGATGGATTCTACTGCTCTAGAAGTTTGACTTGGAGATTAAAGACAAAAAAAAAGAGTGAAAACTTGGTAGTAGATCATTTGAGCAGGTTGGTGACTGACTGCGGGATTAAAGGATGCAAACCCAAGTGTAGGTTGTCTCAAGTAATAAATTTCTTAGGAGTCCAAAGTCGATCCATAGGAAATTGATGAAGAAAAAGTAATTGAAGTAAGAAAAGGATTTGTCACTACACCAAAAGTAATAAAAGATGTTCACAAATGAATTTAAGAACTTGCTTGGGTTAGGAGATCCACTCTTGGTAATAAATTAAAGGCAAGATTATTTCTCTTTATAACTCAATTGAAATCCACACATAACAGAGGTTCCAATCAGAAAATATAACATTCAAAGTTCAATTATATATGCAATCATATTATGATTCCTTTAATTATCTACTAACATTTGTAAATGAGTTCAAGCATTCATTGCGCCAATCCTATTGTCTATAATAAATCAAGATCTCCATTATACAAAGAAAGTTTCTAAATTGATTGGAAACAAAATACAACATATATAATGTCTATTTGATAATATATCATTTAAGCACAAGAAATAGAATAATCTAACCTTATTTCATTACCAAGAGTTTCACTCTTTCACCTAAGCAAGATGAAGATTTTGTTACTCATAGATAAGATGAAAGAAAAAGAGAAGAAGAGAAAGATGAACATACCTTCAATTTAGAGCAAGAGAAAATTACAACAAAGGAAAACAATAAACAAGCATAACCATAACTTCTAAAAACTAAGCCTAACACCAAGAGCACCAAATGATCAGCCAATGGTTCCTTTTATAGAGGATTAGGGATACAAAATGACAAAGGGGCTGATTAAGAGTAGGTGCATGAATGGGTGGAGTGGGTGGATGAGTGATTGAGTGGTTGGATTATTGAGATTCTTTGTCTCCAAAATCATTCATTGCTTAACTCATGGATGCTGTCATCAAATGGAAAAGTCATCTTCATGAAAGTTGTAGATCTGGTCTTAACTTTGAGATGTCCAAATTTTAGCTCATTTCACCACCTACAGCCCGAGATATGGACCAATTACTGCAGACTGTTCAGGCCTAGTTTCAGCACCTCTGTTTTGACTTCCAGACCCAATATCACCTCTAAGTTGTCCGATCTGAGTTTTGTATTCTTCATGAAAGTTGTAGATATGGGTCTTAACTTTCAAGTATCCAAATTTCAGCCCAAATAAGTTTCCTACAGCCCGAGTTATGCTCTGATTACTGTATATTATTCAGGTTCTAGTCACAAAACTCGTGTTTTGATTTCCAAGCCCAATTCGCTCTACTAGATGTCTGAATGAGACTTTGAGCTCTCATCAAAGTTGTAGAGCTTTCTCTTAACTTTCCTACAAGGTAAAATTCATAATTTCTAGACATCTAGAACTCAAGATATGACCAAAATACAGAAACAATGTATGACCAAAATAATGCTGAAAAAAAATCAATTAAGTCCAATTTGAGTCCAAACTTATAAAACATAACTAGGCTTAATCAATTAAGTACATGGAGAGTGTAAATGACTAAAAATGAGGGTTCATTAATGTATAAAATATATGATTATCAAATTCTCCCACACTTAGCTTTTTGCACTCCTGGGCAAAACACATAAGACCAAAGTTAGGAAATAAAGAAAAACGACATAGACTCAAAAGCTAAAAAAAACTCTAAAAGACTCGATGAAGCAAGAAGAGCAACAAGAAATTCAAGGAATCAAAGCATTAATGAGGTAATATTTCTTCACATCTTAAACCAACAAGCAAAGAAACTTCAGTTGAAAAGAATGAATCAAGAATGATAAATCCTCACAGAATTCACTCTCAATCTCTCAAGTGTTTAAAAGGTAAGTATTTCACTCTATTCAACCCATGAACAATTGTACTACCATAAACTTGCTTATCTTCTACTTCTCCGCTACTCAAACCACATGCATACAAAAATCAAGAGGACTTTATTCAAGATTATAATGGGGTCATGGTAAAGGAGAGGGGATAATATAGATATGAGAAGATAAATACCAAAGAGAATAAAAGAGCATTATGGTACAGTAAGAGTGAAGAAAATGTTTGAGAATATTCATCATAAAGGACAATCACCAATATTTGACTAATGTTTTGTTGAAGATCAATCCCAAATTGGTGAATTGAATTCATTGTTAGACTTGAACCTTCTCATTTTCTTCCTGTTGTTTCCAAGCATCCACCTTTATTCTAGACTCTGATAATTGGTTGGGGTGAAATCCGCAAGTGTACGATTTCGTCGTCAAGTAATAAAAAGATCGAATCCACAGGAACTATGTCTATGAATACCAATTAATTAATTAATTCAATTAAATTAAACAAAAGGAATGTAATTGCGGAGTGATAAGAACGTAGTAACCAAACAGTTAAATAAATTAAAATTAAAATGCAAGGTTGAGATCAAAAACAGAAATTGTTAAGGAAAAGATTTCAAATTCAAGAAAGCTTCCAGGATTGGGGTTAACCACAATGATACAAGACTCCTAATTGACAATCCTCTTATTAACACTTGAAATTCAATTGAAGGTGAATTACCCTAAATTAGTTAATGTTCCCTTTCAAGATACAAGAACCGTGCCCAATTAAACCAATTCCTACTCTCGTGGTAATTGAATCTAAATTGAACCCATTACGCTTTTTGGTAATTCATTAATCCTCGAAAGGCTAAACCTACTCTCGTGATTTAAACCTTAAGTTCAATTCTTATAGTTCCAACACCTAGGTTCACCTTTCAGTACATCCCTAGATATCTATGAGATGCAAATAAGTGGCCAGCAAATTCACATGAATAATCGCAATAAGGATTGAATCAACAACATTCAAGATTAATAAAAGGGGTAAACAATATCAATTAATCATCATCAATGTATCAAAGGGCATTGCCCAATCCTAGAAACAAAAGGAACTACTCAGACATGGAGAAGAAGAAACCAGAAATCAAGTTCCAAGAACATCCAAACCCGTAATCCTAGAGAGAAGAGAGGAAGATGAAGATCAAGAGCCTCCAATGTGCCTCCTTCAAAACCAAATTCGAACCCTAATGTTGTCTTCAGAACATCTATATATACCCCATGGCTTAAAACTGGTTCAAGCCCATCAGAAAAGAGAAAAACAGACTTAAAAATCTGACACGCACACCGAATCACGGCCGTGGTGGGTACCACGGCCAGGCCGTGGTCAGTTCTGGACTTAGAGTTCTCAACCAGACTCTCAACCACGGCCGTGGTTGTCTCTAGACTTCCCCTTTTGCTTTTTCACGTAGCTGCTCGATCCATGGCCGTGGTTCAGGCCACGGGCAAGCCGTGGAACTCTCTGGAATGAGCTTTTTGTCCCAAATTGCTACCCTTTAAGCTCCAACTTCAATTGTGCAAGCTTTCCATCCATTTCAAGGCCAATTAAGCACCAATCCTGCACAACAACACCAAAAACACCGCAGTTATCCGAACTAAAGGGAAAAACAAACAAAAAGGGAAACTAAAATGCCTAGAATGTATAAAAATGCATGCAAACACATGAACAAAATATGATGTTGTGTCACACACATCAAAATACCCCCAAGCTTAAGATTTTGTTTGTCCCCAAGCAATAACTAAGACCAATTAAGAAATGGGATTATGAGACAATAATGAATGAGGAACCCGAGAAAACATCTAACTAAGCAATAGGCAAAGACAAACCAAGAATTAGAGAGGTAATCAAAATCAAGTCCAATTAGAGGCTAAAGTTCTCAGAAATCATGCTCCTCACTAAATTAGGATCACTCAACTAACACACTCAAAGTGTTTAAGGATGAAGACAATGCGCTCAATATTCCTCAAAGAAAATGCACTTCCATAAGCTTGATAAGAAACCAAATTTCCACTAATAATCAACATGATTGCAAGAATTAAAAGGTCTTTCAAGGGATATAATGGGGCCATGGGAATGATGTCAGGAAGGATAAAGAAAGGAGAGTATGCATAAAGGGCTAACAACATTTTCAACAAGCACAAGAAACCCAATAGAACATACATGGAGCAAAGACAGTTTTCAATCAAGGCATAATTCCACATTTTCTCCCTTTCTTTTCAAGCTTTCATCTCAAGCTTTTCTTTTATTTTGTTTTCCCTTTTTCCTCATTTTTTTAGAGGGGAGAGACCTCATTTTCAAAACACATGATTCCCAATACAACATTCAAACTCAAATTGCTCCATTCAATATTCTAAATGATCACCGACAATGTATCATCATAGGCATCAAGAAAACAATTATACAATAAGCTCAAAATGGGCAACTAGTGGATGAAAGTGTAACAAATTCAGAAGGCCAGAAAAATACCTAAGATGCCTTAATCACATTCAAGCATGCAAACCAAGATTTCGCCTCAAAATGATTTCAAATCAAGTTCTAGAGCACAAAATCAATGAGGAATGACCACTCAACACAAAGAATGGGATGAAAAATCATATAGTGAATAAATCCCATACAAGCTCAAAACTCACTTTTAGAGGTTCAAAAATCAATGAGAAGCACAAATTCAGAGAACATATGCTAATTATCAACTATCAAGAAATCACCTCCACTATCAATTAAAGACAATGCCATTGCCTACCACAAGAATCAATAAATTGGGTTCCAAATCAATTATCATCTCAAAATCCCCAAAAGAGAGGGGACAAGGTTCAACCAAAAAGCAAAAATATAAGATGGTATGAAAATGCAACAAGAAAATGCAATACAAAATGAGATATGGGAATGTATGATAATGAAGATAAAAATAAAAATGAAAAATAAATACCCCCAAGCTTAGACCTTACATTGTCCCCAATGTAAAAATCTAAAACTATGGAAGGAATAAATGAAAAGAACTCACTGCGGTGGTGGAAAAAAGAGACGTGTAGCCATGAACTCGAACATCCGGTCTAAAACTCTATTTTTTTTTGTGGCCGATAACTATATACATCTCCCTACAAAGGCTCCGAACTCAGGGAGGCACCAAAGCCGACTCAATAATAGCTAACTAAGAAACAAAAATAAAAAAGTGTTAATCAATAAAAATAAGAAAATAAAGGAAAAGAGATAGAATATTGGGTTGCCTCCCAAGAAGCGCTAAGTTATAGTCATTAGCTTGACTGTGAGTTTGTTCTATGCTCGGTGATGTCAATAGAGTGGTACTCGGTCCCACTCCATCTTCATAGTGTTGCACTCTCTCGGCCGTTTATTAGAAATGTCTTCGGCCTTCTATCTTCACCTCAAGCACACCATAGGATAAGACTCGAACAATCTCATATGGTCCGGACCATTTCGACCAAAACTTACCCGACGAAATGTAGAAGCGAGTTATCAACAAGAACTTTATCCCCTGGTTTAAATTCACGCTTCTTGACACATTTGTCATCCCGCTTCTTTGGTCCTTTCTTGCGGGGCTTGACCTTCTCGAACTTGGAAGCAACCTTGGGCAAGGTCTCCTCTAATACAACATGAGTCACAGATTCTTGTATATCTGAAAGTACAACTCTGTCCACATCATCAGTAGCATCTATGCGATTACATGAATTAGAGGAATTAAGATTTTTTCAGAATTGAAAACATTAAAAACTACTTCCTCATTATTCAATCGTAAAGTCAATTTCCCTTCGTGGACATCAATAATTGCCCTTCCAGTGGTGAGGAATGGTCGCCCAAGTATGAGCGGCATTTTAGCATCTTCTTCCATGTCAAGCACAATAAAATCAACAGGTATAAAAAACTTACCCACTCTAATAGGAACATCTTCCAAGATGCCAACGGGGTACTTGACGGACCGATCCGCTAACTGGAGTGAAATAGTTGTGGGTTTCAACTCACCCACCTCCAACTTCTTGCACACGAGAGGGGCATAAGACGACACTAGCCCCTAAGTCACACGAGAGCTTTATCAAAATTTGTGTTACCAATCAAGCAAGGAATAGAGAAGCTACCTGGATCTTTTAGCTTAGGAGGCAATTTATTTTGAATTAAAGCACTACACTCCTCAGTTAAAGCTATGGTCTCATATTCATCAAGCTTTCTCTTATTAGACAAAATGTCCTTAAGAAACTTAGCATAGGTAGGCATTTGTTTCAACGCCTCAGTGAAGGGTACATTAATGTACAATTTCTTAAGGACCTCTAGGAACTTCCCAAATTGCATATCTAGCTTGGCCTTAGCCAATCTTTGAGGGAATGGCACTGGGGGTTGGTATGGTTCAGGGGGTACATACTTAGACACCTTTTCATTAATTTCCTCTTCCTCTAAGGGTTGTGTCTTAGTGTCTTTTTCCTCATTCCCCTCATCTTTGTCACTAACCTCCTTATCCTTGGGATCCTCTAGGTTCTTACCACTTCTCAAACTAACAGACATGCAATGTTCATTACCTGGATTCATTTCAGGCTGACCAGGAAATTTACCTTGTTGCCTATGTGAAGTGCCTGCAAGTTGGGCAATCTGAGTTTCTAACAATTTATTATGAATGGCCAAATTTTCAACTTTAGATGACAACTCTCTAATGGCCTCAGTCACAACTTGCCCATGTTGCCTAAACTCCTCATTTTGCTTAGCTTGACTCTCAACAAAATTCTCAAGAAGAGACTCAAGTTTAGAGTTTTGTACCTGTTGGAGTCCAGAAGAGGGTTTACCACTACCTTGCCCTGCTTGGTGTTGACTATTCCCGTAGGAGAAGTTGGGATGTGACTTCCAACCAGGGTTGTAAGCTTGAGAATATGGATCATTCCTCCCCTTTTGGTTGAAGTCATGAAAATTGTGGCATGATTCAACTTGCTCCACCGGTGCACCTTGTGAGGAGCCAATTCCAACTTGGCATTCAACACCTATGTGTCCCTGTGCTCCACAAATCTCACAAAAATTGTTAGAGGCACCTATGGCATTTACATGAGCCTTTTCAAGCATGTCAAAACGTTTACTCAAAGAATCAAATTTTGATATAATTAAATTAACCCCGTTTACCTCAAACTTACCTCCCGAGAGTTTTCTCGGGTTATTACCTCTTTCATTTGCCCATTGGTGATGATTTGTGGCAACACTCTCAATGATCTCATAAGCTTTTGTCAGTCTTCTGTTCATCAAAGCTCCACTAGCTGCGGAGTCTAGAGACACCTTCGAAGAATATTCTAGCCCATTATAGAAGGTGTGGACGATCAACCATTTTTCTAACCCATGGTGTGGGCAGGCTTCCAGCAAAGCCTTATATCTATCCCAAGCTTCCGACAATGATTCACCATCTTTCTGAACAAAGCTTGTGATTTGGGTCCTCAGATGAGCAGTCTTGGATGGTGGAAAAAATTTGTTCAAGAAAGTTTGCTCCAATTAGTCCCAAGAAGTTATGGTCTCAGCGGGAATTGACCTCAACCAAGCCCTAGCTCTATCTCTCAATGATAATGGAAATAGGCGAAGGCGAATAGCATCAACAGAGGCATCTTCAATCTTGACGGTCTCATAGAATTCCAAGAACATATCCACATGATCGTTTGGGTCCTCTAATGGCAATCCTCCAAACTGGTTCTGCCTTATCATGGTGAGTAAAGCAGGTGGTATGGTGAACTGTCTAGCTTCAATGTCTGGCCGAGCAATTCCAGAACGCAAACCCTGAGCATTAGGGGCTGCATACTCTTTAAGAGGTCTATTATCAGCAGGTACAGCCATGACAAGCGTTGGCTCAAGTCTATCTCTTGCTCTTTGGCTTTGTTGTCTTCTCCTTCTGCGAAGGGTTCTTTCAATTTCAAGATCAGCTTCTTCAAGAGTCCCAAAACATCTAGTTCTTCGCATAAACAAGAGAATTACCTGTAGACACTCAAAGAGAAAGCAAGAAAGTAGTAAAAAGGTTTAAAATAATTAAATTAAAAATTTAGCTGATATTCAAGAAGAACACAGTCCCCGGCAACGGCGCTAAAAACTTGGTTGGGGTGAAATCCGCAAGTGTACGGTTTCGTCGTCAAGTAATAAAAAGATCGAATCCACAAGGACTATGTCTATGAATACCAATTAATTAATTAATTCAATTAAATTAAACAAAAGGAATGTAATTGCGGAGTGATAAGAATGTAGTAACCAAACAGTTAAATAAATAAAAATTAAAATGCAAGGTTGAGATCAAAAACAAAAATTGTTAAGGAAAAGATTTCAGATTCAAGAAAGCTTTCAGGATTAGGGTTAACCACAATGATACAAGACTCCTAATTGACAATCCTCTTATTAACACTTGAAATTTAATTGAAGGTGAATTACCCTAAATTAGTTAATGTTCCCTTTTCAAGATACAAGAACCGTGCCCAATTAAACCAATTCCTACTCTCGTGGTAATTGAATCTAAATTGAACTCATTACGCTTTTTGTTAATTCATTAATCCTCGAAAGGCTAAACCTACTCTTGTGATTTAAACTTTAAGTTCAATTCTTATAGTTCCAACACCTAGGTTCACCTTTCAGTACGTCCCTAGATATCTATGAGATGCAAATAAGTGGCCAACAAATTCACATGAATAATCGCAATAAGGATTGAATCAACAACATTCAAGATTAATAAAAGGGGTAAACAATATCAATTAATCATCATCAATGTATCAAAGGGCATTGCCCAATCCTAGAAACAAAAGGAACTACTCAGACATGGAGAAGAAGAAACCAGAAATCAAGTTCCAAGAACATCCAAACCCGTAATCCTAGAGAGAAGAGAGGAAGATGAAGATCAAGAGCCTCCAATGTGCCTCCTTCAAAACCAAATTCGAACCCTAATGTTGTCTTCAGAACATCTATATATACCCCATGGGTTAAAACTGGTTCAAGCCCATCAGAAAAGAGAAAAACGGACTTAAAAATATGACACGCACACCGAACCACGGCCGTGGTGGGTACCACGGCCAGGCTGTGGTCAGTTCTGGACTTAGAGTTCTCAACCAGACTCTCAACCACGGCCGTGGTGGCCACCACGGCCAGGCTTACGTGGGCCTAGGTGGATCCCACAAAGTGAAAATTTTTCTACGCATAGAAAAAATTGTATTGTTGAGACGGAGACAGGGGATCTTACTAAACTTGAATCCGGAAACAGTTTTAGAAAATTTCTTTTACTATGTTTTGTACTGTATTTAATTATCGGGCGATAAAAATACAGTAAATATATTCTTTCGTAGGGTTTTAGCAGATGAAAATAAATATTAGACTGTTAAGTCAATATTAGTGGGTATGACAACTTTTTGACGAACCAATAGGAAGCAAGCTTAGTATTTAAGACTTTGAATATCAACCGTCGATTTAATCAACAGTGTAGAATCGGTCTAATAAAATGGCTATGAACATTTATAACCATTGAATGAAGAATTAATCAAGGGTGGAGATTTGATCTTACAAAGTGGCTAGGACCATTTGTGACCGTTGGATTTGGATTTAATCAATGGTGGAGATTCATTTATAACCATTGTCTTCTAAAATGGTGAAGATTTGGTCTTCTAAATGACTAATTATGACCCTTGGATTGAAAGTAAGAAGGAGTAATCTTGACCCTTCATTTTGGAGATGCATCTAATGGCTAGGATTTCAAGGAGAAAGATCTAATGGCCTAGATTAAGTCTTCTAATCAAAAGTCTACCATAATCCTAACCATTGATCTAATCAATGGCTTAAATTGCCCTAAATGGTGGCTAGAAAAGATGACAACTTATTGAATGCATAATGGAGGGGGGGATGGTTTTGTAGTTGTTTTAGGAGTTAAAGGAAAGTTTGAAGACCATTATTAATGGTCTTGGTCATTATGAATCATTATTGATTCATTTTGCACTCTTAGGAGAATGCATGGAGGGGGGGACGGTTTTGGTGCATGCTTTAGAGCAAAGCATGGTTTCATGACTATTATTTCCATTCTTGGTCATTATTGATTCATTTTCATGAAGCTAAGTTATCAAGCTTTTCTCTCCACTTTCCTTTCATGGTGGTTTCGGCCAACACCTAAAAACCATGTCTCCAAGCTTCTAAAATTTCATCTAAACACATTTCCTAAACCTAAACACCATTCTAAGAACATCTCTAGTTATGAGTTTTTACAAAATCATTCATCTTGAGCTTCAAATCCAAGCTTCAAGTTTCTATCAAAAAGGGTAAAGTTCATATTTCTTCACCCAATCTTTTAGTTTTGATTTTCTATGCCATGCTTGAATCATGGTTTACCTATTTCTACACTTGTTATTGATTTTAACATTTGTTTATGATTTTTAGGGATTTTTTCATGGAGATCCACGAAATTGGTGGAAGTAAAACTAAGTGTTTTCACTTCATGCTTTATCTTAACCAAGTCTAAGAAGCCTTTCTTTCAAAAAAATAAAAAACTCCAACCTTGTTCTTCAAGAGGAACCATTCGGCCATTCACCCAAAATCACCCTCCAATCTCTTTTAATTTCATCCAACCATAGATCTTGAATTTACATAATATTCTAAGCAACTTTCATGTTGGAGATTTTCTCTAAATCATCCATCTTCAACCTTGTTCTTCAAGCTAAAGATTGAAGCTTTATTGGTGAAGTTTATTAATCTTCACTTTTCTTTTGATTTTCAAGGTTCTAACCATGATGCACATTTATGGTTTTCTTATTCAAGCTTTATATACTAATAAACTTGTGTTTTGTTTTGTATTTGAGAAGCCCTTGGTGGTGAAGGACTTGGAAAAAGAAGCAAAACAAGGAGCTTTTGAGGATCTTCAAGAGGTAAGAGGGAGATCCATCTCACCAACCAAGTATGGTGGTGAGAGATGATCTTATATTTGATGGATGGTGAATCCATGTGAAGATTCATATCTATGGTCATGTAATTATTTGTGTGTGTTTATGTGCTTTGATTATTTGCTTATGCTTGGTATGATTTGCATGATCTACTACTTTGATTATGACATGCTTGTGATATATATATGTTGATTATATGTGTTGTATACCATAAAAATTGTTGGAAAGGAAAACAAATTTTGGTTCCAAAGACCAAAAGGATTTCGGCCAAGACACCTCAAAATAGGTATTCACAAATTAATATTTTCATGAATGATAAAATTGGATGATTAGAGAAGCATGAAAAATAAACAAAGGGTTTGTTTTTTAAGAAGCAGTGTTCACAGTTTTGAGAAAGATTTTTATTGATTTATTTTGTGTAAAAAGTTTCTAAGCATTTTACTAAACATGAGTTTTAAATGAAAAGGGCAATGTTGATTTTAAGGATTTGCAAAGAAAGTGAAAATGGATTTGCAAAGAAAGTGAAAATGAAAAATGAACAAATGATCTGATCAAGTGCTCACGGTTTTTATGAAGAATTTTTAATGATTTTGTTTGTGTAAAACCATATTGACTTAGAAGGAAAAATATTTGATGGCCATTGGAATCATGTACCACGGTTTTGGAAGGCTTGTAATGCCTTGATTTTGATGAAACAAAGTGATTTTTCAAATGCAAATATAATTGATTTAGTATAAGGAATTTGGAAAAGGAATCAGAGTGTTTTATCACTTGAGAAAATGGGATTTTCGTATATGAATGGAAAAGAGAGGTTGAAAGTGTTTGAACCTCAATTTATTTTGAAGAGAATTGATTTTAGAATTTATTTGAGAAAAATAGAGAATATAATAGTGATTTGATATTTTCTAACGTGTAACTCATCCTTTGGGTTTTGGAGAGCGTTAGTAATTTTTAAAGTTAGAAACATTGATTTAATTCAATGGAATTGTGAATTTGTGGAATATATTGTGAAAAGGATTTTCTTGAGTAAGAAAATGTGGAAAATAATGTGAAAAGTCATATTATTTTGAGTAAAGAATTTCTGAAAGGTGAAATGTGAAAAATGATGTTGGAAATGATATTGATTTGTTTGGAAGTCCAAAATAATGTTTGGAATATTGAGAAATATTTTACGTGATTGTAAAATGGTGAAAAATGTTTTACGTATCTTAAAAACGTGATTTTTAAGCTACGCGATTTGAAAAACGTTGAAATATTTCTACGCGATTTAGAAATCATTTAAATATTTTGAAAATGATGGAAAATGGTTTACGCGACTTAAAAGAATGATTTTTAAGTTACACGATTGTGAAAATGGTGAAAAATCACTATGCAATTTGAGTAACGTGTAAATATTTTTACGTGATTGAGAAAACGTTGAAAAATCAATACGTAATTTGAAAATGCAACAGAAGTGTTGCGGAATTGTGAAAACGTAACAGAAATGTTACGCAATTGTGAAAACACGACGAAAGTGTTTTGGGACTATAAAAAAGCAATAATATGATTTCGCTGTTGAAAATACAGTATGATTACTGATGAGCCAGTGTGTGGACCCTAAATATGAAATTGTGAATTTGAACTGAGAATGGTACATTTTATATGCACGAATTAGTGTATGAATACTATATGAGAAAATGATAAATTTTGCCTATGATTGGCATTGGTGCATTGAACATGCATTGAAAAGGTCCGATGGACTAGATATGGCTATTTGCCTAGGAGAGACGTACACCTCTTGAGTGGGTGTGATATACGTAGTGTAAGTCACTTGTTGACCTTGGGGGCATCGGGGTGCAGGTTGCTTACATAGGTGGTTGGTAGCTCTTCTTCCCGTAAGTTAGACCGATGCAATGCACTGATAATCCTGACCGAGACACTATTCTTAATCGAGATCTCGTAAAGACTGTCGTGCATATGCTAGATGTGCAAATACAAATGAGAATTATAGCACGTGGTCTGAGGTATTTTGGTACTGACAGATCTTTCGGATCAACTTCTCCGAACTGAGTATTAGGTCCACGGAGTAAGACATTGAGTCTATGTGCGCATGCATGAATCTGAGCATTTATATCTGTATGACATATTAATTGAGGAATATTAACTATGACAATTGTTTTGAATACTTGGATGATGATGATGATAATTAGATAATGTTGAGGGCGTTATTGTCATTATTGTTTATGATAATTGAACTGATAAATGATTGGATGATGAAAATTGATTAATGTTGGTGGCATGATTGTAATTATGGTATGATGTATCTGTATGATATGTTGTTTGTGTTATCTCTATGCTACCATATTAGTATTGGCGTAGGTGATCTCACCTCTTTGTTATATTGTTTGGTTGGGCTTGTGTTACAAAAATTATATAATAGATGAAACGAGTTGTCTTAGACATGACGGGTAGTAAATACTCTGAGATTGGTGACAACATTGAGGAGTAGCCATTCAGGATTTGATAGTGTGCAATGTGAATAAGGAACAGATGTCTGATGTATCAAGATGGATACAAGAAGGAATAAGTATGTTAAGTTTTACCATTAGTGTTATATCGTGCTATTAAGTAAGACCCGTGATGGGGTTTGCTACTGTTAAAAAGAGAGTCTGTTAGTTTTATATTTCTCTTTAAATTGTTAAATATTAATTAGTGCCAATATTGTATATTAATCAGTTTAAATATATTTTCAGTAATACTTATGGATTTCAGTAAGTTTATGTTTCTGTAATAAGAAATTTTAAAACTCACCTTTTATAACTCAAACCTTTTATGAACTTCTTTATAGATTATGAGTTGGGAGTCGGAAATATGATACCCTGAGGAGGGTGTTACATGTTGCCCATTACCACAGCTCAGAGGAGCTACCAACTGTCCACACGTGGAATCCTCCGCACACTAATGTCTCCAAGTTCAATCAATGAACCACACTATGCCTATCACACCCACAACACGGTGTAATTCATCTCGTCAGCCAATCACCAATTTCAACCAAATTGACACATCTCTCAATGTATGAACATGAACCAAACATTACACAAACGCCCTCGTTATCACTATGAACCATAAATTACTCAAATGCCTTCATTATCGTCATAATTATACAAATGCCCTTAATATCGGCAAAAACCAAATATAGTATGTCTCCACTTAATAGTACTGTTTCTCAATATATTCGGGTCTACCACTTTTGCCCGACAGTAAAACTTATTGTTCCTTTTAGTCCCGTAAATATTTTATCACATTTTCACAATCGCATTACCTTTTTCAAATGTTTTCAAATCGCGTAAATATTTTTCAATGTTTTAAATATCGCGTAGTGTTTTTAAATCATTTTCTTAATCGTGTAACATTTTTAAATCGTTTTCTCAATAGCGTAGCTTAAAAATTATTATTTTAAATATGCGTAAGCTATTTCTAGCACTTTTCAACTACGTAGAATATTTTCCTTACGTTATAATCATATTTTGAAACTTTCTCCATTATTTGTTCTTTTTTAGTTAATTTTGACAGAATTTTGTTTTAGAAAATTCATTAAATGATATTATTTACGTTTTCCTTTAAAATTACCTCTATTAGCCTTAACCATTATTTACTACTTGAAACTTACTAACGCACTTCAAGGTGAGCTCTACGTTAACATTTTTCAAGTATTCACTTTATTTCTTATTTATGCTTAATCCCTCTAATTTGGTTTTCTAAAACTAAATTCATTTATTTTGTTCTCCAAAAATTCATTGAAATTGAATTCTCTTTAAGTTAATTACTTAATCTACATTAGAAAATAATTTTGGAAATCAAATATATAAAATGTGGCATTTTGGCCGAATTCAACAAAATCTTTGCAAATAATCTTTAAATCATTTTTCATCTTCTAAATCAATTTTTAATTTCCTTATTTTACCTAAGTTCATTAAGTCATTGTTTTAGAAAATGGTTGAGAACATTTTGGTTCTCTTTTTTCTTGGTGAGGCCGTGAGCTTCCTTGTGCTCTTTGGAACACTCATGCAAAACCTTACATGTTATTCACATCCTACAACATTTAACATACATCTATAAACACATACAATATATTTTAAAGCTATAAATATGCATGCACACTTAATCAATCACAAATTAGAAAAGACAATAAACAACTAAGTGAATGAATCCTTATGGATTATTCACCACAAATACATCCATCTTCTCACTACCACACAAAGTTGATGAGATTCAATCTCTCTCTTACCTTAAGGGAAGACTGACTCCTTCTAACTCCTCCTAGTAATTTCGTGACCTTCAAAGAATCCCTAACAAACTCAAACAAATTTTAAAGAGTCATAACTATAGAAAAAAAATATAAACCATGGATCAATCATGGCTTAGAACCTAAGAAATCAAGTTAGAAATAAGAAACAAAGATTTTCACCTTGTAGGAAAAATCTTCAAGATGATTTTCCAAGCTTAAGATGAATTTTTTTGAAAGAACTCTCAACTAGAGATGTTCTTAGAATGATGTTTGGATTTGAGAAATAAGGTTAGGTGAAATTTTAGAAGAGTGGAGGTATGTGAAAAGGGTGGAGGCTGTGAGCTTCTAAATGAAGAAAGGAGAGAATTTTCTTGGTTATTTTGCTTTGGTGAAGGTTGAAGATGAAATGAACATAACAAAATGTTATCTCACCCTTCATAGAGCACTTGGCCATGGAGCTCCAAAGGAGGTGGCCTCCTTTGTTGACCTTCCAAGACCTCCTAACAACCTTAGATGTGATCAAGGGTGGATATCAAAGGCTTTGTCTCCAAGCTTGTTTCTCATTGGTGTAGGAAATCAAGTCATCAAGTGACTAAGCACTTCTTGATCCTTCTTGAAGAGCCTTGGCCGAATTGCCCCAAGGGAGAACAAACTAGGTTTGTGTTCATTTATGCAATCTAGTTAGACTTAGGTGCATTTAGTTAGTTTACTTAGTTATTTGTCTAACTATCTAGTTACTTAGGATAACTAGCCTTTGTCTTAATATCATTAGAACCTTCTCTAACTAGAACTCTAAGGTGTAGCTAACTAGGTTTACTTCATTTAGTTACTACATAAGCTTCCTATACTAACTTAGTTAGGTTTAAGCTAACTTGGTTAAGCTTTCTAGTCATAAACTAACAAGTCCGACCAATTTTGTGGACTTGCTTCCTATTGGTTTAAAACTGCAAGCCACTATTGTAGACTAGATCTCATTGGCTTAGGATTAAATCTAGCCAGAAACGTTGAATGGTTCTCTAAACGTGGGTCCCACAGACTTTTTCGAGTCCATGGTCCATTTTGGAGTAGAATTCTATTATTTTTAATACAATAGGTACTGTACAATAAAATAATATTATAATAATATAAAATAATTTTATTGCACAGTTAAATCCTAAAAAAATAAAAGATCAATACACGTATCACTCGGAATTGGGTTTAGTAAGATCCCCCAGCTCCGAATAATTAAATTAAGACTTTTTCGGCCAGAAAATTATTATTTTCTTGACTCGGAGTAAACCACACACAACAGTCAAATACGATCATGAAACAGTCAAATTCATTTTATAACTCACTGAAAACATAAAATAGCACATTTAGGACAATATCGTACTTTAACTAAAAGTTGGGGTGTTACAACTCTCCCCCACTAATAAAATTTCATCCCCGAAATTTATCGTATCTCAGAATAGCTAAGGGTATTGCTCCCTCATTTTATTTTCCAGCTCCTAGGTAGCATCACCCGTTACATCGTTCCATATCACCTTTACCAATTCGATCATCTTCCCTCGAAGCTGCTTCACTCTCCTGTCCTCAATCTTAACAGGAAGTGTCTCATATGTTAAATTATCTTTCAGTTGTACTTCATCGAGCTGTATAACATGCGTTGGGTCGGGGATATATTTTCGCAACTGAGACACATGAAATATATTATGTAGATTGGATAGAAAAGGTGGTAAAGCTATTTGGTAGGCTACGGGACCTATCCGACGAATAATTTGATAAGGTCTAATGAATTTAGGAGTGAGCTTTCTGGATTTGATAACCCTTCCAACACTAGTCGTAGACGTTACTCGCAAAAATACATACTCACCTTCCTCAAATTCAAGAGGTCGCCTTCGCTTATCAGCATAACTTTTCTGTCGGCTCTGAGTCGTCCTCATTTTCTCTTGAATCATCTTCACATTTTCAGTAGTTTATTGCACAAGATCAGGCCCAATGGTCACACTTTCCCCATCCTGATACTAACACAAAGGTGTTCGGCATCGTCGCCCATATAGTGCTTCATAGGGTGCCATCCCTATACTTGAGTGAAAACTATTGTTGTAGATGAATTCTATTAGAGACAAGAATTCATCCCAACTTCTTTATTGGTCCAACACACAAGCATGCAACAAATCTTCCAATGACTGGATTGTTCTCTCTGTTTGACCATCAGTCTACGGATGATAAGCAGAACTCAAAAGTAACTTAGTTCCCATGGCTTCTTGCAAACTTCGCCAGAACCTCGACATAAACCTCGGATCTCGATCAGAAACTATACTTGCGGGTACACCATGAAGTCTAACAATTTCACTAATGTACACCTAGGTTAATTGTTCCAACGAATACTTAATATTGATCGGCAAGAAGAGTGTTGACTTTGTAAGCCTATCAACTATAACCCATATAGAATCATGACCTTTTCTCGTTCTTGGCAATCCAGTAACAAAATCCATCGAGATACTATCCCATTTTCATTCGAGAATAGTCAAAGGTTGTAACATACCGGCAGGTCTTTGATGTTTCACTTTTGCCTTCTGACAAACAAGACAAGACGCCACACGTTCCGCCACATCTCTCTTCATCCTTGGCCACCAAAACATCCGCTTTAAATCTTGGTACATCTTAGTCATTCCCGGATGCATACTCAATCTACTAGTATGAGCTTCGTCCAAAATTGCTTGCTTAAGATCGGGATCATTAGGTATACAAATTCTTCCTTCAAATCTTAAGACTCCATCTGATCCTTCCTCCACCGTCGCCTTATGACCTTGCTTCAAAAATTCCTTTTCGTTCTGTAAAAATGGATCCTCATCCTATTTTTCTCGGATCACATCCAGCAATTCATTCAAAACCATAACCTTAAATAGACGAATCTTTCCTGGTACTAATTCCACTGACAACCACAGATCTCTAAACTGGTTGATCAAATCCTCCTCCTTTATCATTATAGTAGAAACACTGATCACCTTTCTACTTAAGGCATCCGCCACCACATTCGCCTTTCCTGGATGGTATTGAAGTTGAAAATCATAGTCCTTCAAGAACTCTAGCCACCGCCTCTGCCTCATATTCAATTCCTTCTGATCAAACAAGTATTTCAAACTCTTGTGATCACTGAAGACATTGAAAGTGGCTCGATACAAAAAATGCCTCCACACTTTCAACACAAAAACTACTGTGGCTAGTTCCAAATCATGTGTTGAATAATTTCTTTGATGTACCTTCAATTGTCTTGAAGTATAAGCCACCACATTCCTATTCTGCATCAACACACACCCTAACCCTTGGTAAGAAGCGTCACAATACACCTCAAAGGACTTGCTAGGATCTGGTAAAATCAACACTGGTCGTCACTCTCTTCTTCAACTCTTGGAAACTTGCCTCGCATTCTTCTGTCCAAACAAAAGCTTGACTCTTCCTTGTGAGCTGTGTAAGAGGTCCAACTATCTTAGAAAAACCTTCAATAAACCTCCGATAATATCCGGCCATTCCAACAAAACTCCGGATCTCCGTCACTATCTTTGGCCTTTCCCATTGCAAAATAGTTTCCACCTTCGACGGGTCTACCGCAATACCTTCTTTAGAAATCACGTGACCTAAAAATTGAACTTCTTCTAACCAAAACTCACACTTTGCTAATTTTGCATACAACTTCTTTTCTTTCAAAATCTGGAGAACTATATTGAGATGTTCAGCATGCTCTTTCTGATTTTGAGAGTAGATCAGAATATCATCGATAAATATAATGACGAATCTGTCTAGATATGGACAAAAAATCCTATTCATGTAATCCATGAATATTGCAGGAGCATTCATCACTCCAAACGACATCACTTGATACTCATAATACCCATAATGAGTTCGAAAAGCTGTTTTAGGTATATCTTCTACCTTTACACGAATCTGGTGATAACCTGATCGCAAATCTATCTTAGAGAAAATAGTTGTTCCTTTTAACTGGTCCAGCAAATCGTCAATCCTCGAAAGTGGGTACTTATTCTTTATAGTCACCTTGTTCAACTGATGATAATTTATACAAAGACAAGAAGTTCCATCCTTTTTCTTGACTAACAACACTGGTGCTCCCCACGGTGAAATGCTCGGTCGCACAAACTGTTTCTCCAGCAGTTCTTCCAATTACTTTTTCAACTCTACCAACTCTGATGGCAACATCTGATATGGTGCAATAGAAATAGGACCTGCTCCGGGTACCAAATCGATAGAAAACTCGATCTCTCTTTTCGGTGGAAAATCGGGTAAATCATCAGGAAAAACTTCTAGAAATTCATTAACAACAACAATAGTGTTCACATCTTTCTCGCTCTTAACCTCTAAAGAAGATAGCAACATATATCCCTGAGCTCCATCTCTCAATAATGATTTGACTTTAACAGTAGTAAAAAATCCAGAACTTTCTTCCTTAGGAAAAACTATGGTTTTGTTTGCATAGTCTATTAGGATATGATTAGAAGATAACCAATTCATTCCTAATATTACATCTATCTCAACAACGAGGTAAACAAATTAAATTGACAGAAAATACACGATCATTTATGGTGATTGGACAATTCAGACATATTTTGGATGTAACAACAGGCTTGACAGTTGGTGTAGAAATAATCAACTGAAAACTCAGAGAAGACACAGGCAGTTTCAACCGATCTACACAATCATATGCAATAAATGAATGCGTTGCACCCGAATCATATAGCACAGTCAAAAGATTATCTTCAATGACACCTTCCCCCTGAATAAGATCTTCAGACTGGGAAGCTTCAGCTCCGGTCATTGTATATGCTCGCCCTCCAGATCGCGGTTGAGTAGCACGAACATTACTCACAATTGGCTTCCTTTCCGACTGAGTGCAATCCTTAGAAACATGTCCAGGTTTTCTACAATTGAAACAGATCGTTCCTCTAATCGAACAATCCCTAGATAGGTGGCCACTTTTTCCACAATTAAAACATCTTAGCGTAAACGCCACATTTGGGCCAGCTCTATTACCACTAGAACTTCCCCCAACAGATGGACGTTGAGGTTGACTTCCCGGTGGTCTTAAATAAGGTTTTCGCTGAAATCGACTGTTGTTGTTGTTGCCTCCTCTTTAGAACCTAGTCGGTCCAAAGTTACAATTTCTTGGATCTCTTGATGGCTCCAGCTCCTCGAGTCATCGGCATGTATCCATCAAAGCAGGAAATTCATTCATTCTCATGGGTAGCACTCCTCGTTTCAGCTCTACCCTCAATCCTTCCTCAAATTTACGGCATTTCCATGCCTCATCAGGTTGAATTTGAAAGTACCTTGAGAACTGTGACAAGCTCTCAAACTTAGCTGCATACTCACCAACAGTCATGTTACCCTGATGCAAACCAAGAAATTCCATTTCCTTGGTATGTCGAGCACTAACAGGAAAGTACTTCTCTAGAAATACTTCGCTAAACACCTCTTAAGTAATTTCAGTCCCCTCAGCTTGTAAAAGTCGGTGGGTTCCTCTCCACCAATTTTTGTCGTCTCCTCTTAACATAAAAGTAGCATAGGTCACCTTCTGATCATCAGCGCACCCCATTCCCTCAAATATCCTTTCCAAGTCTTAGATCCAAAGACTCACCTTCTCAGGCTCAAACTCGCCTTTGAACTGCTGTGGGTTATTACGCCTAAACTCAGACAAGTTTAGCGCATCAGATGTAGCATCTTGTTGTTGGGTTGCTCGTTGATTTTGTTGACTAATCACTTCTGCTATCCGCTGCATAGCCTCAGCAGCTGCAGTCATTGGGTCTATATTACGTTCCATATTCGTACGCGTTCTTCTTCCGCCAGACATCTCTTTCTTCAATCATAACAAAACAAAGTTAAATGTAACCTTTCAGAAACAAATCACAGAGAATCACACAACACAAGCAAAAACAGACCCAACCATAACCCCAAGAGACTCTAACTTGGGCTCTGATACCAACTAATGTAACACCCTAATGAGGATGTCACATTTTTTATACAATAAAAAAAACCTTACCCAAGTTATAAAACATTTGGTACATAATTAATATGAGTTGTAAATTTTTTTTTCCTTTTATACATAATAACATTAAATAAAATAAAACGAAACATAAAGTAAAACAAACTATTATCACACACCATAATGTACATATGATTTTGTCTTAAGTCGTACAAATAATCTACAACTACAAATATTTAATAAAGTAGTAAAAAGGTCAGCATAAAACTAAAAACAGGAACATGCCCAAGTGCACATCAAAGATTTTTAACCCTCTGAAGGATCCTCCTCACATGGATCATCGGATGACAGAAATCCTGGATGTCTCGCAGCTCTACGGATAGGAGTCTGTGCTGTTGACACACTATTGATCTCACTAGGTGCATGAAAAAGTCCTCCCCAGTAATGCCTAAGAGTCAAAGGCATCTCAAGATGTAAATACAGAGTAGTAGTAAAAATAGGCTCTCCATCAAACTCTCTACACAGAGACACAGTCAGACGCCCCACATAGACTATCGATCCTTTATCTTGACGCAGTCGCCAGGCCTCAAACCCTCCATGAAACTCAAGTCTCACAAAACTAAAGAATCCGGGCAAAGCCATAACCGAAAGATCAATCCAGATGATATGGGTGATCTAACGACTTGCCTTCCTCGAACTGAACGCTCGACTGTTGCTCCTCAAGGTACTGAATATTTAGAGGCTGCTCCTCTTCCTCTTCCTCAAACTCTTTACAGAATATAAATAATAATATAGAGAAATAAATACAAAGAGGTGAGACAATATGCATCATTACTAGCATGGTAGTAAAGAAAACGACAACATATACAGATATCACAATTAATTCAAAAATCCATATCATCACATCATGCACAATATCTCACATTAACACATTAAACATAATATAAAATAATCACAAATAATTACATTATAATGCAGACTACAAATGCAAATGTACACCGACTCATTCCTACTCTATGGAGCTAAACCCAGACAATAGAGAGAATGATCTGGAAAAAAACCTATCCGTACCTCAGGCTACCCAACCAACTATTACACTGTCAAATGTCGTGTCAATAGCCTACAGTCAAAACATCGTAGTAAGTAGTACACAGTCAAATATGCAACATCCCGAAAATTTATAATTTTAGAATAAATTCTTATTTTACAATAATTGGGATTTTTAAGAATTTTTCTGGATTTTTCGGAGAACGCAAAATATTTTAATATTATTCCTTGTTTCGCATGCACATTGGGCAGAATTGGCAAAACGACTGTAACGCTCCCAAAGTTGGAAAATTTTATTACGAATAGTCATTTTCTAATGTTTGTGATTTACATGAATTCTTTCAGAATTTTTCGAAAACGACGAATATTTTAATATATTTCTCGTTTTGCTTGCGTATTGAGCAGAGTCGGGAAAATGAAATATTTTTCCCGAGAACGTTGGACTATGGAAACGTCGATGGGGGATCTTACTAAACCCGAGGCCGGACACAGTTTACAAGGTTTCACGACCTTCGAGAAATTTTAACAGATGGAATAATAAAACAATGCGAAGAATTGATCTGTTAGATTTGTTAATGCTGACTTCTGCCAACTATAACTATTGTCCAATAAATAATAACATGTAATAAAAAAAAATCTTATCACACTATTCAAAAATCTACCTTGTGTCAAGCTCCTTTAGCCTTATTTTTAAAATAGAAGTTAAATTAATTCAAAAACTCATTGGGAAGCTTCCAGGAAATTTCCTCCCATTTCCCATTTCTCTCTCTTCCCTCTCCCCATCCTCCTACACGGCAGATGGCTATTTTGGGAGCAAAAATATCCACTCTTCTCATTTTCACTTTTACCACTCCACTCTCACATCTCAAACACTCTTCTCTTCTTCTCCTTGCTTCACCACCGTACACACTCTCATTGGAGATCATCTCCATTGTTTGCTACAACTAAACTCATATCTAGCTTTCTTCCATCATTCCAAGACCATTTTCCTTGTGGCCATCCTTGGTTCTTCTTCTTCTTCTTCCTCCATTTTTCACCACTGAAGCTAAAGCTTTGAGCTTGGAGGTAAAGTCTTAACCTTTCTTTCACTTTCTTCTCATTTTCGTCTTCTTGGTCACCTATGTGATCAAGAACTCATTTTTCCATGGTTTGAGTGGACATTATGGAAATCATTCATATTGGTGTTCTTCTTGAAGGGGAAAACGAAAATCTAGGGCAAGAAGAGGTAACACCTTGTGTTGTCTTCCAAATAGGTAAGAGGGAGATGATCCTCTTCAACCAATCTTGGTAGTAAGGGAATGTCTTGTATGTGTGTTGTTATTGATTTCTGAATCCATGTATAAAGTTCTCTCATTTTTATGTTGTTCTTGATGATAGTGCATTTTGTTGGGTTTGTATGATTTATTGATGCCTCTTGCATGATTTGAAGGTATATTTGAGTGACTTGTTGATTAAATATGATAATTATTGGTTTGGTTTGAGTTAGAGGACCTGGAGAACTCTGTTTTCTGCAAGTTTACGCGTGGTAATCGATTACACGGGGCTTGTAATCGATTACCAGGCTCTTAAGGGTACGAAATCGTGATTCTGGAAATCTGGTAATCGATTACATCTTGTGTGTAATCGAATACAGAGATTTTGTCTAGCTTGTAATCGATTACAAGAATGGTGTAATCGATTACCAAGCCTATGATGTTACGAAATGGTGCTTCTGGGAATCACGTAATCGATTACAACTTGTAGGTAATCGATTACGGAGGTTCTATCTAATTGGTAATCGATTACCACGGCTGTGTAATCGATTACCAGGGCCTTGAAGTTACGAATCGTGGTTCTGGGAATCATGTAATCGATTACAATGAGATTGTAATCGATTACATGAGATCTTCAGCATGCCGTCGATTACCGGGGTGATGTAATCGATTACCAAGACCCAAAAATGAGATTTTTGAGCTGAAAATGATTGAGATTATGGTTCTTTGTCCTTTGTAACTCAAACATAACCTAAAAGCCTTGGATTCAAGGATTTTACTTTACTTAAATGTGATAGGAATATGTATTCATATCAATAGAGGAGAAATGATTTTGAAAATGGAATTCTTGGATCCATGACATGGAAATTGTGGTATGTAGGAACATATATTCCTAGTGAGAATTATTGATGCAAGTGTGATTCCCTGTGTGGGTTATGCAGTTATTGATTCAGTATTCAATGAGATAAAAATGATGATATGCCATTGAGGCAATGTTATTAATAGATGTATCGTTGATATGTCATCTTGATCATTGAATAATGCTTATGTGCCATTGAGGCAATGCTTATGTTGAATGCATCACTGATGAATATACGTGATTGGACATTGTATCATCATGCATGCGTGTTGTCCGTTGGACATTGTTGAGAAGGCTATGTTGCCTAGGAGTTTGAATAACACCTATGTGCGGGTACGAATAGACTAAGCGTAGGTGTCATATGTTGTTGACCCTGGGGGCGTTGGGGTATGGGTGTCCACAATAGACAGTGGTAACTCCGCTGGGGCCGTGGGATAGACCAATTAAACACACCAATGATCTGGCCTGAGACGCTGTCCTATGTCGCGATCAATTGTTGAGGTGCCATGTGTGAGCCATTTTGCGCAAATGTTTTTATGAGATGAGCACACTATATTTTTAAGGCTAACGATACACTGGCATTACTCCTTGATCATTCACTCCGAAAATATTTATGTCTAGCTCCATGGAGTAGGAACTTTGGTACCCTTGTTGCATTGTGAGTTGTCAGTCACATGGTTCATTGAGCATTTATAATTGGATAATGTGTTTACTATTATGACTGCGATATTTATTTGACTCTTGGTAATGCTAATGTTGCTAGCTGGCTATGGATAATGTTATCTATTGTTCTTTGCTGCTTTACTTTCGTTAATTGCTTTCATGTATTACTGTACTTGTATGTATTAATTGTGTCTTATGTGGGCGTTCGACGCCGTTTATTTTCTTGCTGCCATGTTGGTACTGAAAGCTTGGAATCTCACCGCTTTGCTATATTTGTGCATTTCTGTTTTATATTTATGTTTGATAAAAGATCGTGAGGAAGGTAAAGAGGGACCATACCATTGGTTGATTGACTTGAGCATCTGGACAAAATTTCGTCAGCTACGTAAGAGTGCAGCCGCGTGGTGGCATTGATGCCTGTCGTGTTAATTGGGACGCCGTGCGTCATGTGCATATGGGGTTGCGGCCTTGTCTGCTGGTAATACCCATCCCTGGGTTACTACTCCTCCCCTTTAGTGGTTTTATTCCCGCTGTAATTTATTTGACTCTGTAATTATTATGTTCTATGTTATTAGTAATTCGTGTAAATTGGCTATAAATTATATATATATAAGGAATGTGATTTCATGCCAATGGTTGTATTAAGGGTTGAATACATTTATATTTCATTCATGACTCTTATTTTCTACTTATGTATAAATGCGAAAAGGAAAATTAAACTCGTCAATTTTGGAAACTACTGTTATCATGACTGTGACACACCTGGATTTAGTAACTGTGGTGCAATGACGATTGTGCCGCGGTTGTTAGATCTAGGTGCGTTACACTAAGGTGGTATCACAGCAGTTCATCCTGTTGAGCCGGGGTATGGACTTGCTATGTTTAGGCATATTAGAATTTGATCTGTTGTGCACTTCCTTGTCTCTTGATTGAGATGATAGGAAAGGAATGCATGGCTTGCCGTAGGTTGAATGTTGATGGCTACTGTTATACAGTTGCATGATATTGAGGATTGGCCTACTCAATATGTAATGTTCTGTGTGTACAGGAAACTATGACTTCACCTAAGTGTACTGTGTTAGGAAAATAGGATTTCTTTTGTGAGGAGATCAAAAGGTTTTGGAGAACCGATCTTCTGGAGAAAGAAATAGTTAGTGTAAACTAGATTCGAGAAGCAGTTTGGAAGTTGACGGCTTACGAAGGATTACGCTGTGGAAGCAGAATGAAGAAGTTCGAGCTAGAGATTATTCGGTTGTATGGAATTGAATTTGTCTTGCTTGAATTGTATGAATTGTATGACTCTTTGCATTTGGTTTTCATAGGGAGATAACACTATTTGAAGTAATTTTGTGTTTGTTGTACCTATGTCCGTCTTCAGAGAGATTCAATGGCTCGCAGTAGACATGCAAGGGCGATGGCTAATGACAGACGTATACATGTGAGCGCGGGACAAGACAATAGGAGTATGGCTGCGACTGCCGAAGAAAGGCAAATAATAGCTGCGGTGACAATGTACCACGATCAGAGGGCCATGCAACAACGAGAATTGGAAGTTGAGGTTCAGAATCTGTTGGAGGATAGTCGGCTTTGGGGCAACCTTGGACTACCTAGATTCCAAAAGAGGAATAATAGAAAAGTTAACCAGTTTAAGCGGAAACCATACGCACGGGTATCAGGGAAACAACAACAACCAACTCCTGGACAAAGTACTAGTGGTGGTGTATCCAGTCAGACCCCGACATCCTCGCCAAGATGTATGAAATGCGGAAAGGAACACTTCACGAGGGAGTGTAAGATCAAAGGGATAATCTGTTTTAAATGTGGAAAGCTTGGACACGTCTCCTGCAACTGTGACCAAGCAAAGGCAAATTCTTCAGTCAATGCTGTAAGGGCTGTAGAACCACAAGCAGAAGCAAGAACATATACCCTGGGAGGTGCTGAGACTTCAAAATTCGGAGATCTAAACCATGGAAGTTATACCTCAAATGATGATCCCATAATCGTGTTGTATAATTCTGGGGGTAACCGCTCCTTTTACAATTTGTGACTGTATGGATCACTTGGATTCATCCTTATCTTTATTATCTTCGGCTTAGTTGTTTCCATTTCTGTTGTTAAGACCTGTCGTTGATGCCTAAGTTTGTTTAATCTAACCTCTTTCTACCAAAGATTGAATCTTTTGTTGAGCTATCGTGCCTACCTAAAATCGTACCAGTTAGAGTTTATGATTTTAGAAATTGATCAGTTATTTTCTGGTTAGTATCTGCTAGAGCGTTCCGATCAACACCTTGGTAATTTTTGAAATTAAGGCTTTTGAATTCGTAACGGCCAACATGGTCTAAGCCTCATAAAGGAAAGGAGCCTGACGGTACATGTAATGTTCTCCGTAGAGGACCAAGAGTAAAGGGAATATAAATGCCACTTTAATAGCCAAAGAGTTCCGCATGTTGAGCTAAGATGCTATCGGTTAAGGAGAAGAATAAAAATTTCTCGGTGATGTGAGGACTGTCACCAGTTAAATAAGATTATGATCAAAGAAAAGTATTCTCGAAGGAAGGTAAATGATTTGATGGATCAGCGAGAAGGAAATCGTTGTTCTCTCCAAGATAGATGTATGTCCTGGTCACCGATGGATATGTGGAAATAGAGAATGTCCCCAAGGTGATTTTTCGAGCGTGCTTTCGACGTTATAGGTATCCCGTGATGTCAACCGGAGTGACAAACGCTCCTGTTGTATTCTTGGACAACATAAATTATTTTTTCTATCCTTACTTTGGACAGAATCGTCGTTGTCATTAATGATGACATTCTGACCTATTCTCGAAGATATGGGGAGATACGTTGGACATCTCAATATAGTTTTCCTAACTTTAGAGAAGGGGGAGTAAGTGCCAAAGTATCAGAGTGCGGATTCTCGATTAAGGAGGTTCCGTTTTGGATCATGAAATTCCAAATGGAGGAACGTGTGGATTCACAAAAAGGTTGAAGCAGTTCCTCAAAAGGAAAGATCGGAAACCGTGAGGGGGATTCATAGCCAGTGGGATTAGTTAGTTTTTATCGAGGGGGTATCGACAAATTCTCGAACATAGTTGGACAACTTGCTCAGCTTACAAAAAGAGAATCAAAAACTTTTACGGACCAGCACAGGCAGAGAAAGTTTTCAAGGGTTGAGGAAATATTCTGATTTTGATACTGCTCGATCTCAATGAAACCTTCGAAGTGTTTTGTGATGCTTCACATCAAGGTTTGGGATGCACTCATGAAAAGCTGGGGAGTTGTGGCTTGCGCCTTACGGTAGTTGAAGGTGCGTGAGGTAAATGCCCGATCCGTGACTTGTAATTGACCGCTGTTGTATCTGCTCTGAGAATATAGAGACACTTTCTATATGGAGCAATATTCCATGCCCTTCGCTGTCACAAGAACCTGAAGTATTTATTCGATGAGAAGGAACCAAACATGAGGCAGAGAAGTGACCAAAGATTTTGAAGGAACATGATCTCTAACTTTAGAGTCATCTTGGAAAAGAAAATGCCATAGCGAACGCTTTGAACCGGAAACTGCCTAATGCCTTCATTATGATGGTTGAGAAGAAGGAATTAGTAGAGTATTTCGAGGACAGGTGGCTGTCATTAGAAATGACACTGGATGGGGTATGTCTAGATATAGTCGCTATTTCGAATGATCTATTGGGAAGGATTCAAGAGAAGTAGAATAGTGACCAATTTCTACAAGACAAGAAGAAGCTATTAAGACAAAGCATGGTGTCAGAATGCGAGGAAAGAACTCAATAGAATCTTAATGTTCACATGTGAAGGTTGCAATACCAGATGATTCAGAACTTAAGGAGTTTATTCCCAATGAAACTCACGAGAGTAAACCGAGTTTACACACCAGAGTGATTAAGGTATATCAAAATCTAAAACAGAAAGTGATGGTAACAATGGATGAAGAAAGACATTGCTAAATGCGTATCATCTTGTTTGGTCTACCAGAAAATGAAGATTGAACATCAAAGACCAGCTGGACTGTTACAACCCTTGACTATCCTCGAATGGAAATGGGATAGTGTTGCCATGGACCTTGTTGTCGGGTTGCCAAGGACTAATAAAGGAAATGACTCAATATGGGTAATTGTGGATCGGCTTACAAAATAAGCTCACTTTTTGCCAATCAACATAAGATATCCAATCGAAAAGTTGAGTCGGATATACGTTGGTGAAATTGTCAGACTTCATGGTGTGCCCACAAGTATCACTTTCGACAGAGATCCAAGGTTTACGTCTAAGTTTTGGAAGAGTCTTCAAGAAGTTACAGGGACGAAGTTGCGATTGAGTTTAGCATACCATCCACAGACTGATGGCCAATCAGAGAGGACGATTCAGTCATTAGAGGATCTGCTGAGAGCTTGTGCCATAGAGCAAACACCACATGGAGGCAGGGAGATCACATTGGTAATAACAAATTGAATTGACGTGATTAGAAGCGCGATATGGAGGTCAAAAGATAAGGTGTAGAAACAACGTCGATATTTATCCTAAGGAATGAAAATTTCGAGGATGAAATTTCTATTTGAAGGGGAGAGTTGTAACATCCCGAAAATTTATAATTTTAGAATAAATGATCATTTTACAATAATTGGGATTTTTAGGAATTTTTCTGGATTTTTCGGAGAACGTGAAATATTTTAATATTATTCCTTGTTTCACGTGCACATTAGGCAGAATTGGCAAAACGACTGTAACGCTCCCAAAGTTAGAAAATTTTATTACGAATAGTCATTTTCTAATGTTTGTGATTTACATGAATTCTCTCAGAATTTTTCGGAAACGACGAATATTTTAATATATTTCTCGTTTTGCGTGCGTATTGAGCAGAGTCGGGAAAATGAAATATTTTTCTCGAGAACCTTGGACTATGGAAACGTTGACGAGGGATCTTACTAAACTCGAGGCCGGACACAGTTTACAAGGTTTCACAACCTTCGAGAAATTTTAACAGATGGAATAATAAAACAATGCGAAGAATTGATCTGTCAGATTTGTTAATGCTGACTTCTGCCAACTATAACTATTGTCCAATAAATAATAACATGTAATAAAAAAAAATCTTATCACACTATTCAAAAATCTACCTTGTGTCAAGCTACTTTAGCCTTATTTTCAAAATAGAAGTTAAATTAATTCAAAAACTCATTGGGAAGCTTCCAGAAAATTTCCTCCCATTTCCCATTTCTCTCTCTTCCCTCTCCCCATCCTCCTACACGGCAGATGGCTATTTTGGGAGCCAAAAATATCCACTCTTTTCATTCTCACTTTTACCACTCCACTCTCACATCTCAAACACTCTTCTCTTCTTCTCCTTGCTTCACCACCGTACACACTCTCATTGGAGATCATCTCCATTGTTTGCTACAACTAAACCCATATCTAGCTTTCTTCCATCATTCCAAGACCATTTTCCTTGTGGCCATCCTTGGTTCTTCTTCTTCTTCCTCCATTTTTCACCACTGAAGCTAAAGCTTTAAGCTTGGAGGTAAAGTCTTAACCTTTCTTTCACTTTCTTCTCATTTTCGTCTTCTTGGTCACCTATGTGATCAAAAACTCATTTTTCCATGGTTTGAGTGGACATTATGGAAATCACTCACATAGGTGTTCTTCTTGAAGGGGAAAACGAAAATCTAGGGTAAGAAGAGGTAACACCTTGTGTTGTCTTCCAAATAGGTAAGAGGGAGATGATCCTCTTCAACCAATCTTGGTAGTCAGGGAATGTCTTGTATGTGTGTTGTTATTGATTTCTGAATCCATGTATAAAGCTCTCTCATTTTTATGTTGTTCTTGATGATAGTGTATTTTGTTGGGTTTGTATGATTTATTGATGCCTCTTGCATGATTTGAAGGTATATTTGAGTGACTTGTTGATTAAATATGATAAGTATTAGTTTGGTTTGAGTTAGAGGACCTGGAGAACTCTATTTTCTGCAAGTTTACGCGTGGTAATCGATTACACGGGGCTTGTAATCGATTACCAGGCTCTTAAGGGTATGAAATCGTGATTCTGGAAATCTGGTAATCGATTACATCTTTTATGTAATCGAATACAGAGATTCTGTTTCGCTTGTAATCGATTACAAGAATGGTGTAATCGATTACCAAGCCTATGATGTTACGAAATGGTGCTTCTGGGAATCACGTAATCGATTATAACTTGTGGGTAATCGATTACGGAGGTTCTGTCCAATTGGTAATCGATTACCACGGCTGTGTAATCGATTACCAGGGCCTTGAAGTTACGAATCGTGGTTCTGGGAATCATGTAATCGATTACAATGAGATTGTAATCGATTACAGAGATTCTGTTACGCTGGTAATCGATTACCAAGGTGATATAATCGATTACCAAGACCCAAAAATGAGATTTTTGAGCTGGAAATGATTGAGATTATGGTTCTTTGTCCTTTGTAACTCAAACATAACCTAAAAACCCTGGATTCAAGGATTTTACTTTACTTAAATGTGATAGGAATATGTATTCATATCAATAGAGGAGAAATGATTTTGAAAATGGAATTCTTGGATCCATGACATGGAAATTGTGGTATATAGGAACATATATTCCTAGTGAGAATTATTGATGCAAGTGTGATTCCCTGTGTGGGTTATGCAGTTATTGATTCAGTATTCAATGAGATAAGAAATGATGATATGCCATTGAGGCAATGTTATTAATAGATGTATCGTTGATATGTCATGTTGATCATTGAATAATGCTTTTGTGCCATTGAGGCAATGCTTATGTTGAATGCATCACTGATGAATATACGTGATTGGACATTGTGTCATCATGCATGCGTGTTGTCCGTTGGACATTGTTGAGAAGGCTATGTTGCCTAGGAGTTTGAATAACACCTATGTGCGGGTGCGAATAGACTAAGCGTAGGTGTTATATGTTGTTGACCCTGGGGGCGTTGGGGTGTGGGTGTCTCACAATAGACAGTGGTAGCTCCGCTGGGGCTGTGGGATAGACCAATGCAACACACCAACGATCTGACCTGAGACACTGTCCTATGTCGTGATCAACTGTTGAGGTGCCATGTGTGAGCCATTTTGCGCAAATGTTTTTATGAGATGAGCACACTATATTTTTAAGACTAACGATACACTGGCATTACTTCTTGACCATTCACTCTGAAAATATTTATGTCTAGCTCCATGGAGTAGAAACTTTGGTACCCTTGTTGCATTGTGAGTTGTCAGTCACATGGTCCATTGAGCATTTATAATTGGATAATGTGTTTACTATTATGACTGTGATATTTATTTGACTCTTGGTAATGCTAATGTTGCTAGCTGGCTATGGATAATGTTATCTATTGTTCTTTGCTGCTTTACTCTCGTTAATTGCTTTCATGTATTACTGTACTTGTATGTATTAACTGTGTCTTATGTGGGCGTTCGACGCCGTTTATTTTCTTGCTGCCATGTTGGTACTGAAAGCTGGGAATCTCACCTCTTTCCTATATTTGTGCATTTCTGTTTTACATTTATGTTTGATAAAAGATCGTGAGGAAGGTAAAGAGGGACCATACCATTGGTTGATTGACTTGAGCATCTGGACAAGATTTCGTCAGCTACGTAAGAGTGCAGCCGCGTGGTGGCATTGATGCCTGTTGTGTCAATTGGGACGTCGTGCGTCATGTGCATATGGGGTTACGACCTTGTCTGCTGGTAGTACCCATCCCTGGGTTACTACTCCTCCCCTTTAGTGTTTTTATTCCCGCTGTAATTTATTTGACTCTGTAATTATTATGTTCTATATTATTAGTAATTCGTGTAAATTGGCTATAAATTATATATATATATATATATATATATATATATATATATATATATATATATATATATATATAAGGAATGTGATTTCATGCTAATGGTTGTATTAAGGGTTGAATACATTTATATTTCATTCATGGCTCGTATTTTCTACTTATGTATAAATGCGAAAAGGAAAATTAAACTCGTCAATTTTGGAAACTACTGTTATCATGACTGTGACACACCTGGATTTAGTAACTGTGGTGCAATGACGATTGTGCCGCGGATGTTAGATCTAGGTGCGTTACAAAATACGTCGTGCACCACAGGCATTGTACTAGACAGTCTCCACTAGATCTTAATTAAGAATAGTGTTTGTCGAGTTCATTAGTGTGTTGCCCGTTACCACAGCTCAGAGGAGCTACCAACTATCCACATGTGGAATCCTCCGCACACTAATGCCTCCAAGTTCAGTCAATGAACCACACTACGCCTATCACACCCACAACACGGTGTAATTCATCTCGTCAGCCAATTGCTAATTTTAACCAAATTGACGTATCTCTCAATGTATGAACATGAACCAAACATTACACAAACGCCCTCGTTATCACTATGAACCATAAATTACTCAAATGCCCTCATTATCGTCATAATTACACAAATGCCCTCCGTATCGGCATAAACCAAATATAGTATGTCTCCACTTGACAATACCATTTCTCAACATGTCCGAGTCCACCACTTTGACCCGACAGTAAAACTCACTATTCCTTTTAGTCGTGTAAATATTTTATCGCGTTTTTACAATAGTGTTACCTTTTTCAAATGTTTTCAAATTGCATAAATATTTTTTAACGTTTTAAATATCGCGTAGTATTTTTAAATCATTTTTTCAATCGCGTAACATTTTTAAATCGTTTTCTCAATCGCGTAGCTTAAAAATCATTATTTTAAATACACATAAGCTATTTCTAGCACTTTTCAACTACGTAGAATATTTTCCATATGTTATAATCATATTTTGAAACTTTCTCCATTATTTGTTCTTTTTTAGTTAATTTTGACAGAATTTTGTTTTAGAAAATTCATTAAATGATATTATTTATGTTTTCCTTTAAAATTTCCTCTATTAGCCTTAACCATTATTTACTACTTGAAACTTACTAACGCGCTTCAAAACTCAAGGTGAGCTCTACATTAACATTTTTCAAGTGTTCACTTTTTTTCTTATTTATGCTTAATCCCTCTAATTTGGTTTTCTAAAACTAAATTCATTTATTTCGCTCTCCAAAAATTCATTGAAATTGAATTCTCTTTAAGTTAATTACTTAATCTACATTAGAAAATAATTTTGGAAATCAAATATACAAAATGTGGCATTTTGACCGCATTCAACAAAATCTTTGCAAATAATTTTTAAATCATTTTTCATCTTCTAAATCAATTTTTAATTTCCTTACTTTACCTAA
The DNA here is from genome assembly GCA_029884605.1 of Ormosia emarginata. Taxonomy (NCBI): domain Eukaryota; kingdom Viridiplantae; phylum Streptophyta; class Magnoliopsida; order Fabales; family Fabaceae; genus Ormosia; species Ormosia emarginata. Next base: position 722,811 of record JAQQTP010000033.1, on the reverse strand, counting down.
GTTCATTAAGTCATTGTTTTAGAAAATGGTTGAAAACATTTTGGTTCTCTTTTTTTTTGGTGAAGCCGTGAGCTTCCTTGTGCTCTTTGGAACACTTATGCAAAACCTTACATGTTATTCACATCTTACAACATTTAACATACATCTATAAATGCATACAATATATTTTAAAGCTATAAACATGCATGTACACATAATCAATCACAAATTAGAAAAGACAATAAACAACCAAGTGAATGAATCCTTATGGATTCTTTACCACAAATACATCCATCTTCTCACCACCACACAAGGTTGATGAGATTCAATCTCCCTCTTACCTTAAGGGAAGACAAACTCCTTCTAACTCCTCCTAGTAATTTCGTGTCCTTCAAAGAATCTCTAACAAACTAAAATAAATTTTAAAGAGTCATAACTATAGAAGAAAAATATAAACCATGGATCAATCATGGCTTAGAACCTAAGAAATCAAGTTAGAAATAAGAAACAAAGATTTTCACCTTGTAGGAAAAATCTTCAAGATGATTTTCCAAGCTTAAGTTGAATTTTTTTGAAAGAACTCTCAACTAGAGATGTTCTTAGAATGATGTTTGGATTTGAGAAATAAGGTTAGGTGAAATTTTAGAAGAGTGGAGGTATGTGAAATAGGTGGAGGCCGTGAGCTTCTAAATGAAGAAAGGAGAGAATTTTCTTGGTTATTTTGCTTTGGTGAAGGTTGAAGATGAAATGAACATAACAAAATGATATCTCACCCTTCATAGAGCACTTGGCCGTGGAGCTCCAAAGGAGGTGGCCTCCTTTGTTGACCTTCCTAGACCTCCTAACAACCTTAGATGTGATCAAAGGTGGATATCAAAGGCTTTGTCTCCAAGCTTGTTTCTCATTGGTCTAGGAAATCAGGTCATCAAATGACTAAGCACTTCTTGATCCTTCTTGAAGAGCCTTGGCCGAATTGCCCTAAGGGAGAACAAACTAGGTTTGTGTTCATTTATGCAATCTAGTTAGACTTAGGTGCATTTAGTTAGTTTACTTAGTTATTTGTCTAACTATCTAGTTACTTAGGATAACTAACCTTTGTCTTAATATCATTAGAACCTTCTCTAACTAGAACTCTAAGGTGTAGCTAACTAGGTTTACTTCATTTAGTTACTACATAAGCTTCCTATACTAATTTTGTTAGGTTTAAGCTAACTTGGTTAAGCTTTCTAGTCATAAACTAATAATTCCAACCACTTTTGTGGACTTGCTTCCTATTGGTTTAAAACTTCAAGCCACTATTGTTGACTAGATCTCATTGGCTTAGGATTAAATCTAACCAGAAACGTTGACTGGTCCTCTAAACATGGGTCCCACAGACTTTTTTGGGTCCATGGTCCATTTTGGAGCAGAATTCTATTGTTTTTAAGATAGAGGTCTTGTCAATAAAAAATAATATTATAATAATATAAAATATTTTTATTGCATAGTTAAATCCTAAAAAAATTAAAAGATCAATACATGTATCACTCGTAATTGGGTTTAGTAAGATCTCCTCAACTCCGAATAATTAAATTAAAATTTTTTCGGCCAGAAAATTATTATTTTCTTGACTTGGAGTAAGTCACACACAACAGTCAAATACAATCACGAAACAATCAAATTTATTTTATAACTCACAGAAAACATAAAACAGTATATTTAGGACAATATCATACTTTAACCAAAAGTTGGGGTTTACACCTTCCGGATCGCCCTTGTTCAAATATTTTTTTTCTTTTTTTTCTTCATTTATTTTAGAAAACATGAAGAAAAAGAAGAAGATAATATGTACAAATTGTTGTGGAAATGACTCACATCAGCCTCTGGTATCATGTCCAGTAACGGCTTAAACGCCTTCTATAAGTCGAGGATAAGCTTCCCATCCAATTTTCTTATAAATTAGCAAACAAGGTCTTTTAGAGTCAGATTCCCAAGACTGTAGCAGTTTTCTTCATCCTTGAAGAAATTCCATAAATTAAGAATTTCATGATGCACAAATCCACAAGAATGTGTCTCAAGAGTCAATAAGATATCATCTAATGACTCTTTACTCAGTCCATTCTTAATAAAGAAAATTTTATCTTCTTTGTTTGTGGAAACCATCCCCAAAGAACGACATCGCTTGTTACAATTCCATCGTGGACATTTGTGACAGACTTGTAACCTTTTTACTCTTCTCCTTTTAGAATATGAACTTCTTCCAAGACCTGGTATGTATAAGTTAAATGAAATTGAAGACTCACCTGTTAGTCAGACCTTTGCTTCAATTATCCAACGTACATCTTCTGGCATACCCTTGTGCATTAACAATTTCAATCTTTCACATCTAACTTTGTAGATTTTTGTCAAAGCATTTTGAGGGAGAGAAGGAAAATGTTTTTTCAAGTTTGAAAGAATGACATCCATTTTAAAGGAGAAGAAGGATTCAGTTATTTTGGGAAATCAAAAAATAAACCAACTTAAGAGTTATGGAGTACCGTTATCCGCTGCTTAACCGGCAACACAAAGAACTGCAAAAACAAGGCAACAAAATTAGAATAAATTCTATTCATAACAAGGATCAGAAAGAGAGATGAATTCTACCTCATCAACTTAGTTTTTCAAAAATGGTTTGAGCCTTTGTCCATTGACTTTAAACACATTACCATTCCTAGGATTCTCAATATCTAGAGCCCCATGAGGATACACATGTTTGACAACAAAAGGACCACTCTACCTAGATCTCAATTTTCCAGGGAATAGGTGCAAACGAGAATTATAAAGCAGAACTTTTTGACCAATTTCAAAAAAATTTCTCAAAATTGTCTTGTCATGAAAAGCTTTTGTTCTGGCTTTATAAATCTTTAAGTTCTCATATGCATCATTTCTCAATTCCTCCAATTCATTTAATTATAATTTGCGTATCTTGCAAGCATCATCAAGGTTTAGATTGAAAGCTTTAATGACGCAAAATGCTTTATGTTCCACATTTTCTCTTAGTATGTGCTTACAATCAATGAAATGAAATATCTTTTGCCCTTGTGACAATTATTATTTGTTTTTGGTACAATGACTAACCTTTATAGATCCAAAATTGGTGATATGCCCAAAGATTTTTGAAAGTAGGGTGACTATTTATTCAAGCATGCATTGAAAGTGAAATACAACTACAAAGTGCATCATTTAGTCTTAAAGACCAATCATTACGATTTGGAGAACCACAATATAACCATTTTTTCACCTACTAAAATTTGTTTAATCTCCTTATCCTTATCTATGCCAAATTCAATATCATGTGATCCATTTGTCCGTAGGGTTATTTTTACATGCCTTACATGATCATTGTGCCTCAATTTTATATATGTTTTGAATACCATATTTTTTCATTAAATATTCAAATGGTTTATATGCTTTTTGAAAGTGTGTTTCCTTCTTTTGTTCTTGTTAATGTGATTATAGTTTTAGAGGGTATTCCAAATTATGCTTGTACACAAGATATTTTATTTTTAGAAAAAATATAGTCATTATTGAAATGTCAAGCATTTGGATAAATGATCATTGTTGAAGGAAGAGGAACACAAGGAGAGTTTCTTCAATCCATTTACTCAATGACAAAGTACAAACTCAAAGGACAAATAAATGAAGAACATTCTAAAGAAGCATCACTCTCCAATATATACACAAATCCAAATAAGGATGGAAATGGGATTGTATGATGAAATCAATTCCCTTAATAATAAAAAATTTCAATGACAAGGAAGTATGCTTAGTTTGAGGCATCATGTTTAACTTGCTTTTTTTGTCAAATAGGGTGAGATATTAGTTCATACATACTTTTATAACAATTTTCACAAATGTTTGATATCAATGATTCTCTTGATTTAAAAGTATAACACCTATGAGAATCATGCTCTTGTCTTAAAAGAATATGTGGTTTCAATATAAAACCCTTCTACTCTTCTAAAATGCTTTTGAAAATATAATGTGGTCTTACAAAATTCTTTTTGAAAGGGGAGAAGTTTTAAAATGGTTTTTGATTGATGGATTTTTCTTTTTGCTTGCTTTACTTAATATGCTTACATGAAGAAAATTTCACTTTATCTACATGCTTCAATAAGGGACAATATTTAATATCCTTGTTGACACTATGCATACATCTATCATGTTTGATATTTTGATAATACATCTCCTAAAATTTGGTTTAGGCTAATATTTGAACAATTGTAATAGATTAACATCCCAATAAAAATCTCTTATTTTCACCTCTATCAATGAAAAAAACATTTCTTTCTATCTTTTGCTTCCATTGAGAAATGCTTGATCTTTCCATTTGATAAGAAAGTTGACTATGTTATTTTGTAAACCAAGGATATCATGAAATTGATAGAAATATAAAATAATTCATCGAGAAATATGAATCATTATGGGTGTGAATATCAAAAAGTATGTTGTTTCAGCTCTATAATAAGTCTAGACAAATGATCAACTTAACATTTTTGGTTTTAATGATCTTACTCTTTGACAACACAAGTTTTATTTTACTCTTTTTGACAACACAAGTTTTATTTATAAAGAATGAAAATATATTTTATTCCTAAGCCTTTTGTTGATGTTGAATTATGTATGTTCTTGTAAGTTGAACAAGATCCATCGTATCAATCTTGGATTTGACATCCCCCAATGGTTTAATAGTTACATCAAATATCTATGCTTGATAGATGTGCTTTATAGATGACAAATGCATTACAAAAGAATATTAATCATGACATAGATGCTTAATGAAAATCACAATATAAAGATATTGAATTAATTAAGTAAGATCGAAATTTGTCCAAGTATCAAAATAAGCATTAACAAGAAAGCAAAAGTAGTTCTTTTCAAGAAGAATAAGAATGATAAAGATGTTCCAATTCATTTGAAGAGAATAAATTTGTGGAAGCTATTTAAAGTTCTATATTTTCCTTTTAGGTTTTCTCTTATGTAAAGATAAGGTCAAATGAAAAGAGCTTATGTTTTTTCTTTAAAAATGGTTCTAAAAAATGCCAACAAACTGAAAAGTTAATCACTAGCATCACACATCAACTCTAAAGGCAAAAGACCATTCTATTTTGAGATTTCAAAATACTTTGATTTTGTTATGAAACGCATATATCGAAGACCAATTAATTTTTTTAAACAAAAAATGAAGATTTTTGACATTTGCTTTAAACTGAAATAGTCCAATCAAAAATTGGTTTGCATCTTTCAAACTCTCAAGATTACATAATGGTGAAACTTCTTTCAGATATAGACTAAAGTCCTTCCAATGAATCTTTACTATAAATCTTGCATGTCCTAAAAAAAAGCTGTAATCGATTACACAAGTCCTGTAACGAACTTCTCCATGTAATCGATTGGTGTGTAAGACAAATGGGCAATTAATTCAACTTTGGTCTTTTATCAACTTCAATATAAGTGTTTAGAAGATATCACATGACCTAACACTTCTATTCTTTTGAGGTAATCCATGTAATGACATTTTTTGTTCCTAATTTAACACAAATCATTTTTCTTCACATCTTTTAAGAACTTTTCCCTCCAAATTATCAAGACAATTTTTTGAAAGAATTTCAAAAAGGCATCCCAAGGAGTTGAGTGCTCAAGTTTGTATCATCCATGAAAACCTCTAAATAATACTTAATCATGTCATTGAAAATGCTTAACATTTTCCTAGCATCTGAAGTCTAGGAGAATGTCTCAAGTTAAGCTTGGAGCATTACAAAGGCCAAAAGGCATTCTTCTATATGCAAAAGTACAAAATGGACATGTAAAAGTGGATTCTTCTTGATCTTCTTAATTCATCATATATCAGTTGTATTTGATTATAACATGAAAATATTCCATCAAGAAAAATGCTTAATTTCTCAAAGGTGCATTATGGATGTCCCAATTCACCCCCTTACCTTTTCCTAACATTCCAGAATTTGATCAACAAATGGCAAAGGAAAATGATCTTTCCTAGTAACAGCATTTAATTTTCTAAAATCAATACACATACGCCAACTAGATGAGACTCGCATAGGTATTAATTCACACTTATCATTTTTAACCACTATTATTCCAGATTTCTTAGGCACAACTTGTGTAGGGCTTACCCATTGGCTATCAGAGATAGGATAGATAATTCCAACATCAAGCAATTTAAGGACTTCAGCACTAACTATCTCTTTCATGTGTGGATTTAATCTTCTTTGAGGTTGTTGAGAAGTTTTAGCATTATCCTCTAAATGTATTCTATGTGTACAAATTAATGGATTAATGCCTTTTATGTCCTTTAATGTCCATCCAATTGCATTTTTATGCCTTTTAAGTACTTCTGTTAACATACCTTCTTGTTCTTCAGTAAGAGATGAGGAAATTACCACTGGAAAGCTTTGCTCTTCTCCCAAAAATGTGTACTTCAACCCAATAGGTAATGACTTTAGTTCTGGTGTGGGTATTTCTTCATGGGCATTATCATCCATGGGTTTTAACTCTTCAAATCTTGGCTTCCATCCCTTGTACTCCATTACCTGTATACAATCAAGCAAAAAGCATATTTCAGAGATATCATCTTCTAATTGCATGCCTGAATCAAATGAATTGACTAAACAAATTTTTAATGGGTCAGAAGAACTCCTTGTTTGAAGATGATCATCTATAATGGATTCAATTCCTTCAACTTCCTCCTTTTCATCAAGGACTTCCTATGGTTACTTGCACATGTTAAAAACATTGAGCTTTAGTGTCATGTTTCCAAATGTTAGTTTCACCACTCCATTTCTGCAATTTATCAAAGCATTAGATGTTGCTAAAAATGGACGGCCTAAAATAACAAGAATTGACTTGCAACTATCAACCATAAGTTCAGTATCCAAGACAATAAAATCCACAGGATATATGAATTTATCAACTTGTACTAACACATCTTCCACTATTCCTCTTGGAATTTTAATTAATCTATCGGCAAGTAGAAGAGTTACAGAAGTTAGTTTTAACTCACCCAAGTTGAGTTGCTGATAAACTGAATATAAAAACAAATTGACACTAGCACCAAGATCAAGTAAAGCTTTTTCAATTTTATGTTCTCTAATAAAGCAGAAAACTATAGGACAACCAAGGTCTTTAAATTTCAATGCATTATTATTCTGAAGAATGGAGCTTACCTGTTCAGCCAAAAATGCTTTCTTTTTCACATTTAGTTTTCTTTTAACAGTGCACAAGTCCTTCAAATATTTAGCATAAGAAGGAATCTATTTGATAGCATTTAACAGAGGAATATTGATCTTCACTTGTTTCAAAATTTTAAAAATTTCAGTGTTATAGTTCAATTTCCTTAAATTGTTTAATGCTTGAGGAAATGAAGGTGGAGGACAAAGTTTAGTCTCCTTTTGGTCAACTTCTTCATTTTCTTAAGGAATTGGTTCATCTTCTTTCTCACAAGGTTTGGAAATTTGTTTTTCAACAACCTTTCCACTCCTAAGAGTTATCACTGACTTGACTTGATCTATTTGTTAGTTTTCTGAACTCCCCTCATTTAGATTGTACTGACCCTTGGGATTTGGTTGTGGTTGAGAAAGAAATTTTCCTTTCTCGTGAATGGTGAGTGCAGAAGAAAATTTAGCAAGAGTTTTTTTTATGTCAGTCATGGTTTGATTGTTTTGTTTGTTAATGGCCTCTTGCTTTTCTATGAATGTATACAATGTTTCTTCAAGGTTTTTCCTATATGGTGGGACATAAGGTGCATATCCTTGAGAATTTTGAGAGTCTTGTTGTGCCTGAGGAGGTGGTGGTTGCACGAATTGTGACTGATTATTATTCCTCCAGCTGAAGTCCGGGTGATTTCTCCATCCCGGATTGTATGTATCTAAAAAAGAAGAAGTAAATGACTTTTTAAAATTATTCATTAGATTTACTTGCTCATGTACAACTTCTTTAAAAATAGGAATATTAGGACATTCATGTGTTGAGTGTCCTATGTCATCACAAATGCCACAAATTTCTTCATTTTGCATAGATTTGATTTCTTTTGCTTTTCTTAATTCCATGGCTTCAACCTTTCTAGCCAAACTGCCAAACCTTGCATTTATATCATCCTCTTAACTAAGGTGATATTTTCCTTTATTAGCACCTGCAAGGTTAGATCTAATTGAATTTTCAGAAGAGTTAGTACTATGCCAAGATTGAGAATTTTCAACCAACTGGTTTAAATAGTCTAAAGCTTCATCAGGTTCTTTATCAAGAAACTAACCATTGCACATTGTTTCCACAAATTGTTTAGTTTCAGGTGTTAAACCTTCATAAAAGAAGCTTATAATGCGCCATTTTTCAAAACCATGATGTGGGGAAGAATTTAACAAATCTTTAAATCGTTCCCAACATTGAAAATATGCTTCATTTGAATTTTGAGAAAAATTTTGGATTTGTCTTTTCATAGCATTGGTTTTATATGTTGGAAAAAATTTCTTCAAGAACTCACCTTGCATTTCTTGCCATGTGCCAATTGATCTTGGTTTCAAAGTGTTAAGCCAAGATTTTGCTTTATCTTTTAAAGAAAAAGGAAACAATTTAAGCTTAACAATCTCTTTAGTGCAATTTTGGTCATTGAAAGCAATACATACTTCCTCAAATTCTTTCAGATGTAAATATAGGCTTTCAGACTCTAAACCATGAAAATTAGGAAGTAAAGAAATCATACCTAGCTTGAATTTAAAATTATTGGAATTGAGTGGAAAGATAAAACATGATGGACTAGAATTTCGAGGTGGTTGCAAATATTCACGTATGGTTCGCAATGGTTGATTTTCATGTTCATCATGTACACTTTCATTTTCAACCATTGTGTCAATTGTGTGTGATTGTGATTCAAACAAATCAATATATAACGTACCAGGATTAATTTTAACTAAACAACCAGAATTTAAATCACGATACCAATTAAGCATAAATGAATGACTTAAAATAGAAAAAATAATGTACAAGTCGGTAGTTTACACCAGCCATTAAATATTAACAAAGATATGGTATAAATCAACCACCCAATAAATATTAACAAGTACAAAGTTAGATAACTGATAAAGTAAAAAGTTAGATAATTAGAGAGTTAATAATTAGTAAGTTAGAAAGTGTAGAAAGTAAAATACAAAAAATAAAGTGCAAAGAATAAAGTGGAGAAAGTAAATTGCAGAAAATAAATTTAAAATATGAAAATCGGAGAAAGGCAGAGCCCCACCAGTAGTCGGCGAAAAGAGAAGAGAAGAAGAAAGATCATTTCGTTATGTTAGAAAGCAATAATAAATAACAGGAATTAAAAAGTTAGAGAGCGAGAAAATAAATGACGTAAATTAAAATTAGAGAGCGAGAATATAAAAGTTAGTAAGCAAAAATAAATGACATAAATTAAAAGTTAGTAAACATAAATAAATGACATAAATATAAAAGTTAGAAAGTTAGTATGTTAGTGTTAGCAAGTTAGTAGGTTAGGAAGTTAGAAAGTTAGTAAATTAAAAGAGTAAAGATAGAATTTACCAGATGATGAATATCCAAGATGATGAAATTTACTTAAAAAAAAAGAACCTCAATAAATTAAAGCTTCAAATCAAGTCCTTGGCAACGACGCCAAAAACTTGACTGTGGGATTAAAGGATGCAAACCCAAGTGCAGATTGTCTCAAGTAATAAATTTCTCGAGAGTCTGAGGTCGATCCACATGGAATTAATGAAGAAAAATTAATTGAGGTAAGAAAAAAATTTGTCACTACAGCAAAAGTAATAAAAGATGTTCACAAATGAATTTACTTGCTTGGATTAGGAGATCTACTCTTGGTAATAAATTAAAGGAAAGATTATTTCTCTTTATAACTCAATTGAAATTCACGCACAACAGAGGTTCTAATAAGAAAATATAACATTCAAAGTTCAATTATATATGCAATCGTATTATGATTCCTTTAATTATCGACCAACATTTATAAATGAGTTCAAGCATTCACTGTGTCAATCCTATTATCTACAATAAATCAAGATCTCCATTATACAAAGAAGGTTTCTAAATTGATTGGAAACAAAATACAACACATATAATGTCCATTTGATAATATATCATTTAAGCACAAGAAATAGAATAATCTAACCTTATTTCATTACCAAGAGCTTCACTCTTTCACCCAAGCAAGATAAAGATTTAGTTACTCATAGATAAAAAGAAAGAAAGAGAAAAGAAGAGAAAGATGAACATAGCTTCAATTTAGAGCAAGAGAAAATTACAACAAAACAATAAACAAGCATAACCATAACTTCTAAAAAATAAGCCTAACACCAAGAGCACCAAATGATTAGCCAATGTTGCCTTTTATAGAGGATTAGGGATACAAAATGACAAGGGGGCTGATTAAGAGTAGGTGGATGAGTGGGTGGAGTGGTTGGATGAGTGGTTGAGTGGTTGGATTATTGAGATTCTTTGTCTCCGAAATCATTCATTGCTTAACTCATGGATGCCGTCATCAAATGGAAAAGTCATCTTCATGAAAGTTGTAGATCTGGGTCTTAACTTTCAGATTCCAAATTTCAGCTCATTTCACTACCTACAACCCGAGATATGACCCAATTACTGCAGACTATTCGGCTTAGTTTCAGCACCTCTGTTTTGACTTTTAGACCCAATATCACCTCTAAGCTATCCGATCTGAGTTTTGTGTTCTTCATGAAAGTTGTAGATATGGGTCTTAACTTTCAAATATCCAAATTTCAGCCCAAATAAGTTCCTACAACCCGAGTTATGCTCTGATTACTGTACACTATTCAGGTTCCAGTCATAAAACTTGTGTTTTGATTTCCAAGTCTAATTAGCTCCACTAGATGTTTGAATGAGACTTTGAGCTCTTCATCAAAGTTATAGAGCTTTCTCTCAGCTTTCCTACAAGGTAAAATTCATAATTTCTAGGCATCTAAAACTCAAGATATGACCAAAATACAGAAATAGTATAAGACCCAAATAATGCTGAAAAAAAATTAATTAAGTCCAATTTGAGTCTAAACTTACAAAACATAACTAGGCTTAATCAATTAAGTACATGGAGAGTGTAAATGACTAAAAATGAGGGTTCATTAATGTATAAAATATGTGATTATTAGTGACAGAAGAGGAGGAGATTCCTGTCAAAGAGAGTTTTCTGGATGAGCATCTCATGGCCATCGAGACTACAATTCCTTGGTATGCTGATATTGCCAACTACTTGGCTACCAAGGACTTTCTAGAGGGCTTGAACAAGGCTCAACAGGACAAACTGAGGAGTGATTGTAAATATTACATCTGGTATATGGAGGGCAGTTTGGCATGAAGAGAACAACTAACAAAGTGCTTGACAGTGGTTTCTACTGGCCTACAATTTTTAAAGATGCTTACAACTTCTGTAAGTCCTGTCACCGCTGTCAAAGAACATGTAATATTGGTCCTAGAAATCAAATGTCTCAAACTGCAATAAATTTTGTGACAATGTTTGATGTTTGGGGCATTGACTTTATGGGACCATTCCCTCCCTCATTTGGTTTCTCATACATTCTTCTACATGTTGATTATGTATCAAAATGGGTAGAAGCAAAAGTCACCAGAACTAATGACTCTAAAATTACTGTGGATTTTGTGAAGTCTAACATTTTTCCAGGTATGGAACTCCAAGGGCCATCATTAGTGATCAATTGACACATTTTTGTAGCAAAACATTTGAGGCTCTCTTGAAGAAATATGGTGTAGTGCACAAAACTTTCACTCCCTACCATCTATAGACAAATGGGCAGACCGAAGTGTCCAATCAGGAAATCAAGTTCATCCTTGAAAAGACAGTGAATCCAATGTGTAAGGATTGGAGTACTAGACTTGATGATGCATTATAGGCTTATAGGACTGCATATAAGAACCCAATGGACATGTCACCATTTCGGTTGGTATATGGGAAGCCCTATCATTTACTCGTGGAGTTGGAGCATAGATCTTATTGGGCTATCAAGCAAGTCAACTTGGATTTGGAAGGTGCTGGAAAGTAAAGGAAGCTCTAATTACAGGAGTTAGAAGAATTGAGGAATAAGGTTTTTGAGAGTGCCCTTACTTACAAGGCAAAAAAACCAAGGCATTCCATGACTAAATGGTCTCCAGGAAAAACTTTAACAAAGGACAAAGAGTGCTGCTATACCAATCCAGACTCAAATTTTTCCAGGTAAACTATATTCTAAATGGATTAGACCATTTGTGGTGACTAATGTTTTTCCTTCTGGTGCAGTGGAGATCATGAATGAGGCGTCTGACAAAACATTCAAGGTTAATGGACATCGTCTGAAGCCTTACCATGAGCTTTCGAAAAGTGAAGAAGTGGAAGAGATGACCCTTCTCCATCCACATTATGAAGAACACTAAGGAGTGTCACAATGTCGAGTTGCGGACAATAAACCAAGCGCTCAATGAGAGGCAACCCATCATTAAGAGCTTTCTTTGTCTCTCTTATTTTATGTTTCTTTATTGTTTTCTTGATTAGTTTCATAGGTAAGGTGGATCTTGGTATGTCTCTTGAATGATTGCCCAGGAATTTCTTGATATCTTTGTGTTTTGGAATGTTGGATTTGTGATTAAATGCATCATTTAATTGTTTGATGAGTGTATGGAGCCATTATAAGAGTTTAGGTGGATGAGAAACTTTGAAAATTAGTAATTCTATGGGGTAATAGTGTGGTTTTCTGAGTTGCCAAGTCAGTGGAAGACATGGGGGGTGTGTTTCAGGACACACCCCATGTCCTTAGCCAGCTGGAGCCCTTAGTTTTCACAAAGCAGTACACCAGGGGGGAGGGGCGTGTCTAATCATGTCATCAAACACAACCTATGTTCTCATAACAGAAGCCCCAGTTGTTCATAGAAGCAAACACTGGGGGGTGTCATAAGACACGGCCCATGTCTTCGAATGAGGAAGCCACATTGTTCTTAGAGCCAAACACGGGGGCGGTCGTGTCTTTAGACATGACCCATGTTTTTATGTACCAAGGGTGCACACGGAGGGGTGTCATTAGACATGGCTTGTGTCTTCATGCGTAAAGGCCCTAATTGTCTAACAGAGGTAAACATGGGGGGGAGGGTGTGTTAGAAGACACAGCCTATGTTCGCGTATCAGATGCCTAAAACCCTCACTTAGGGTTTTATTTGGCATTTTCAGCCCCAAATCCTCAACCCCCTTGTGTCGTTGCCTTGCGCAGCCCCTATCTCCACCACCCCCTCTCCCAATTTCTTCCCTTCAAGCACCATTCGAGCCCCTCTTGCATTCTTCCACTCATCCCCAAGCATCAAATCTTCCCTTTTCTTCTTCAATCACTCCCAAAAGACCCAAAACCCTCTCATTCATCTTTTCCTAGATACCCACCTCTATGTCCCTTAGTTTCACCACAATATGCTGCCAAGGAAGCACATGAAGATGCAAGCAAGGAAGGAGGTACCATCTCCTCCACCTCCACGTGCAGCACATCCTCCATAAGTTCCTATTCATCCTCTAGATAGGAAGGAAGTAGTCCCTACTAGGTTTCTAGATGTGGATACATCAAGGGCAATTGGTTTATATGAGTAGGTCTTTACTTTCTTGGGTAGAATAGGATGGGTCGAGTTTGCAAATTTGCATAGGCTTACCTATGTTGATTTGACTAGAGAATTTCTTTCCACTTTTGACTATAAGTTGTACTCTTTGTGTGATCAAGCTGAGTGGCCTGGTGAGATTACTTTTAAACTTTTAGGCACACCCCATACATTAGACATTCACTACTTCAGTGCTATTTTTGGTTTTCTTGTGGGGCACAATTGTCCTCCCTGTGATTTTAATCAGGAGCATGTTTGGTCTAATTTAACTATTGCTGAGTCTGCTCGTTATGATCCCAAATCCTTTAAGGCCTCAAAACTATGATCACTTGCCTATAGGTACCTCTAAAAGTGGTTAGCAAATACCATTTGTGCTAGGGGAAAGCCAAGGGACCCTTAGTAGGCATGAATTATTTTTCCTTCACTGCATGGTTAATGGGGAGCCCGTGAATGAGGGTTATTGGCTGTGTAACCATTTCAAGCATGTTGGGTCCACTAGAGCTGGACGTATCTAACTTGGTGGTTATATTACTGTTATTGCAGAACACTATGTCCTTGATTTGGATTTGCTGGAGGAGGATTCAGTAAGGGGTCCTAGTGCTATTGATGGGTCCATTCTGGTAGCCATGGACTTGTGTGTGAACTAGAATAGTGCCCTACTCTTGGTCGGAGCAGATGGAGATATTTTACCTAAGAGAGCTCCGACACCTGAGCCACAGGAGCATGACGCGGTCTCAACACCCCTAGAGTATGCTCCTCATTTTGCAGCAGATGCAGGGCCCTCCACTCGAGTGCTTCTTATGATGATGTCATGGTTCGTATTGATTGCTTCAAGTTGGATCATGCTACTCGACTTCAATGATTAGAAGATCGATTCCAGGCGTTGGAGGACTTCACTGCTAGGAGGATGGATACCATCGATAGCAAATTAGATGCTTTGCTTCAAAGAGTGTCTTATCCCCGCCCCCATCTTGATGTATTCCCCTTGTTATTTTGGGATTCTGATTTTGACTTGATATTTTGGCATTGTATTAGATCCTATTTTGGAATATGATTGCTGAGTACTGATTATAGATTCAATTTCTTAATGTCTTTGACTATGCACTATTGGTTAATTACGTTTATTTTCTCTACTGTGTGTATGCTTTGACATTAGGGACAATGTCTGCTTTAAAAATGGGGGGGTAATGATCTGAATTGCATATCTGGTGAATATATTTCCAATGGGCTTTAAAGTGATTTGAATGGTGAGCAAAGTATCCAATTTTTTTTTATTGAAAATTTGATGAGATTTTAAGCTTGAAGGAGTGGACTTTCTTGCTTTTAAATATGTCGAGTGAGGTTTTGAAAATTTGAGGGGTTAAGTCAAACGTGATAGATTGAGACCTAGTGCGATTTTGGGCCTTGATGTGAATGGCTAATATTAGGCCATCTTGGTTCTTTGTTGTGCGATTCCACTTATGACTATGTGTTCTTCAGAAATTGGCTTGACTCTCTTTTAAGTTGCAAATGACCACTGCATACTTTTGAAATGACAAAGACATTTCTTTCTAATAGCTACTGGCCAAATAGCCATCCTTGCTTTTTATCCATTGTTCACCCCTTTAAACCTAATTAATTATTCTTTTCTTTCTAGCAAAGCTCAATACAAACCTAAAAGCGAAAAACCATTTATGCTACCCTACGTTAGGGAGTAGAAAAGCTTAGTTGAGTTAGGAATTGGTTTTGAATAAGTGGGGGAGGGATTTAACAATGTGATGCAATATATATATATATATATATATATATATATATATATATATATATATATAGGATCTTACTCAGGTGAGATGAGTGTTTATTATAAGAGGTGAGAGGAGTATATATTAACTATTAGATCTTACATGGATGGTCAAGATTAGAACATAAATGCATGTGACTATTTTAAGTGGTCACATGACCTTTAAGTAATTTTTAATCTTGACCATCCATGTATGGTTGTATGGTCAAGATTTACTCTTCTCACTCTCTCACAATAAAAACTCCTCTCACTAGATATGAACCCTATATATATATATATATATATAATATATATATATATATATATATATATATATATATATATATATATATATATATATAAAGCTCAAAAGTGAAAAGGAAAGAAATGAAGAAGAAAAGGAAAATGTTGATTGTTGTATGGAGAAAGGTCAGAAAAAGGAAAAGATACAAAAAGAAAATTGAGGTTGAAGAATGCTAAGAAATTTTTATTGTAATGATTGAATATCTTTCCCTTTGCTCTTCTATTTCTTATGGTCTAACTTTATTTATCCTTGGTATACCCTACCTTAACCTTGACCCCATTACAACCTAATTAAAGACCTTTTGATCTTTGTATGCATGTGGCCTAGGTGGTAGAGAAGTAGAGGCTTGACAAGCCTATGGTAGGACATGTTTTCATGAGTAGGTTGAGAGTAAAAACAAGCGCAAAACACTTGAGTGAAAAGTATATTAGTAAGGATTTATCATGTTGATTTAATCCTGATATTTGATTGACTTTATTGGCTAATTTGGATTGTCAAGGGAGGAAATTCATGATTGCTTAGATTCCTTGAAGAAACTTGATATGTGAAATCCGCAAGTGTATGGTTTCGTCGTCAAGTAATAAAAAGATCGAATCCACAGAGACTATGTCTATGAATACCAATTAATTAATTAATTCAATTAAATTAAACAAAGGAGATATAATTATTAAGTGATAAGAACGTAGTAACCAAGCAATTAAATAAATAAATATTAAAGTGCAAAGTTGAGAACAAAAATAGCAAATTGTTAAGAAATGTTTTCAAATTCAAGAAAGCTTCCAAGATTGGGGGTAACCACAATAATACAAGACAAATCCTAATTGACAATCCTTTTATTAAAATTGAAATTCAATTGAAGGTGAATTCCTCTTAATTAGTTAATGTTCTTTCTCAAGAGATAAGAACCGTGCCCAATTAAAACAACTCCTACTCTCATGGTAATTTAATTTAAATTGAACCATTTCCACTTTGTGGTAATTCATTAAGTCCTCGAAAGGCTAAACCTACTTTCGTGATTTAAACCTTAAGTTCAACTCTTATGGTTCCAACACCTAGGTTCACCTCTCAATACGTCCCTAAATATCTATGAGATGCAAATATGTGGCCAGCAAATTCATATGAATAAGTGCAATAAGGATTGAATTAAAAAATATTGAAAATTAATAAAAAGGGTAAACCAAGTCAATTAATCATCATCAATGTATCAAAGGGCATTGCCCAGTCCTAGAAACGAATGGAATTACTCAGACATAGAGAAGAAGAAATAAGAAAACATAATAAAGAAAATCTAAACCCATCATGAAGGGAGAAGAGAGGAGGAAGATGAATATCTAGAGCCTCCAAGCCTTGTGCCTCTCCAAGTCTCCTACTGTCTCTATCTATTTCTGTCTTTGAGGGTTTGCCCAATTTATAATGATTTGGGGTGAAAAATTGTTGTTTTTAGGCTCAGGAGGGGTCACACGGTCGTGTTTAAGCTCGACATGGCCGTGTGATCTTGAAAAATAGCGTAATTTGCATGTTCAGGGGAGACATGGCCATGTGTCCAAGTCAGAAGCTTCATTGGAGTTAGACAGGGCCATGTTTGTCGGAAAAACAACATAACTTCAATGTTTGAGGAGACATGGCAGTGTGTTTAAGAGACACGATTGTGTCTCTTGGAATTTCACACAGAAGCCTTCATGAAAGTTGTAGATCTTTTTCTTAGCTTTCCAATGACACCAAGATCACCTCGTTTCGACTTCTGTAACTCAAGTTATGCTCATTTTATCGCGCAAAGGTCAAAAACTCTACGAATCTTAGCCATATAAATTCCGAGCTCAACTCCATTGCAGTGGATCCATCTAAAGCTTCATAGAACCATGTCAAAACATCTCTTTTGGACGTAAAAACATATAGAAAGACTAATCATGAGATACCATGGATAAATAGATTAAATGTTGCATAAATTCCAACATAAATCAATCAAAGCACACCTAAATCCACCTCAAATCAAGGACAAGATGTGTTTATTTTATCCACACATCAAAATTAAGGTGTGTAGGTCTTTGCTCATTATTCTGCACTTTCATTACTTATTGGGAAGCATGTGTTTCATTGTATATTTTTGCCCAGGAGTGCAAAAGGCTAAGTGTAGGGGTATTTGATCTGTCGATTATTTCTATATCTTAAGTGCCTTATGTTTGATCTAATTGGACTACATATTTGCTTAATTATTAACTTTTAGCTAAGTTTCTGGATATGAAGCTTAATCAAAGCCTTACTGTGAAACTATGCTTAAGTGTGTTTATAAGCACTCATAATTGTATTGTGTTTTTCAGGACATCTTTGAGTGTTTGAGTCCATTAGCATCAAACCAAGCTTGCTATCCACTTGAGGAGAGATATAAAGACTCAAGGAGATCAATATCACCCCTAAAAGCAAAGAAAGAAGAGTATATATAAAGAATCAAGGCTGAATATGAAGAAATTAAGTGACACGACCCGTGTTCCCAAACACGAGGGGGGCCGTGTCCTTCTCTGGTATCACAAATTGGATCCAGTTTTGAGTGTGCCTTAATACACGGCCTGTGTCCTCAGACACAAGATAGGTCGTGTTCCTCTCTAACTTCCAATCCTGTGGAAATTTTGCTAACAGACTCAAACACCGGGGGGGTCATCATACACAACCCATATCTGCAAATTAGGAAATCAGTTTTGAATTTTAATGAGGAGCTAGGTATCCAAAGGTATAAATAGGATTGTTTAGGGTTCCAAAAGGGACTCTTTTGGACTGTAAGTTGCTAAAGAACTGAGAGAAGGAGGGTGGATCAAAGATTAGAGATTCAGTTTCGAACTATCGGAGATCAACCAACCTCGATCATTAGAAACCAGTTCGATTTTCAGTTTTCTTTTGCACTTGTGTTCTTGATGATGACTTTCTTCAATTTTTCTTTTGAATTTGAATTCGCCATGTGTGGCTAAGTTCTTATTTGGTTAAGAGAAAATGAAACCCTAGTTTTGATCATGTGAATCCTCTATATTCCTTTATATTCAATGCAATTATATTTTTATTCATATGTTTCTGCTCTTAATTCGGTATAAGGTTTTTATACTCTTCGCTATTTTCGAAAGTAGTAAAACTAGGATTGCCATGCGTGGTTGTGGTAGTCGGACTAGTGAAACATATGATTTAAGTAATTCAATCCCAGTGTGTGATTGGACCATAGTGTTATTGTTTTTCTAAATCTTAATGCAATCATTAGGTAGGTGTAAGAGCAATTGCTTTACAATTAACTAATGATTAAGACTTTATTTGAGCGGTTGCTAAATTAACTAAAACTTAAGGAAAACAGAGAATTAATCTCACAATCACATAAGAACATAATTGATTATGTTGGTATAAAGGATATGTAGGTTAGCATTATCATATAAATCTAGTGGTGGATTCCATCTTTTAACCAATATCTCTTACTTGGTAATTCAAATTGTGTTTACTACTGTTGCTTTAAATTTAATTTTTTTTCTTAGTTTTAACAAACAAAACCCCTTTTTTTATTTTTCATTGTTATTATAGTTTAAATTAGGAAACAATTTATAGTGCCAATTGAATTGGTTCTCTGTGGATCGACCCTTACTAACTACAACTAGTTATAAGGTTTTTATATTTTTTGTGGAACTTGACAACTGATTTTGATCTCAATTTTTAATCACAATCCATACCACACTACTTGACCACCATTAAATTTGATGGTTCTTGTACTATGCATGAGCTCGTCATTGAGATGACAAACATTGCAGCAAGACTTAAGTCATTGGGAATGAATGTAGATGAAAATTTCCTTGTGCAATTCATCTTGAACTCATTATCGTCTGAGTATAGTCTTTTCTAAATAAATTATAACTCCATGAAAGATAAATGGAATGTGCATGAATTACACAACATGCTAGTTTAGGAGGAAACTATACTTAAGAATCAAGAAAATTATTCCATCAATTATGTTAACCATCAAGGTGTTAGAAAGAAAGCTAGTAGAAAACATCACAAGAAAGGAAAATGACTTCTAAAGATTAATAAGGCATCTTCCTCTCAAATCCACAAAAAGGAACCAAATGAAAACATATGTTATTTCTGTAAAAAGACTGGACATTTCCAAAAGGATTGTCCATGACTAAGGCTTGGTTCGAAAAGAAAGGTAAGCATAGTGCTTATATATGTTTCGAATCAAATTTAGCCGAAGTTCCTTATAATACTTGGTGGATTGATTCTGGTTATACAACTCATGTTTCTAATATGATACAGGGATTCCTTACAACCCAAACCACAAGAACAAATGAAAATTTGTCTTTATAGGTAATAGAATGAGAGTTCCAGTGGAAGTTGTCGTGACGTATCGTTTAATCCTTGACACTAGACATTATTTGGATCTAGTTGAAACTCTTTATGTACCTAGTATATCTAGGAATATAGTTTCATTATCCAAATTTGATAAAGTTGGATGCTCTTTTAAATTTGGTAGTGGTAGTTTCAGTTTGTATAAACATAATTACATGATTAGTAGTAGTATGTTATGTGATGGATTATACAAGTTAAATCTTGATACTCTTTATGCTGAAATGTTCTTAACCTTGCATCATAATGTTAGTACTAAACATGGTTTAGTCAATGAGCACTCTGCTTACTTGTGGCATAAATGCTTGGGACATGTTTCCAAAGAAAGAATGGAAAGATTAGTAAAGAATAAAATCCTTCTATATCTAGATTTTACTGATATGAATGTATGTGTGAATTGTATTAAAGGTAAACAAACAAAACACATATAAAAAAAGAGCCACAAGAAGCACTCAACTTCTTGAAATTATATACACCGATGTTTGTGGACCTTTTGATGTTAACTCTTTCAATAGAGAAAAATACTTTATCACATTCATTGATGATTATTCACGTTATGATTATGTCTATTTACTGCATGAGAAATCTCATGTTGTAAATGCCTTAGAGATTTATATTGATGAGATATAGAGGCAATTAGACAAAAAAATGAAAATTGTTAAGTTTGATAGAGGTGGTGAGTATTATGGAAGATATGATGAAAGTGGACAACACCCAGGTCTATTTATTAAATTCCTTGAGAAGCATGACATATATGCTCAATACACATTGGTAGGTACACCACAACAAAATGGTGTATCAGAAAGGAAAAATAGAACCTTGCTAGATATGGTTAGAAGTATTTTAAGTAATTCCTCTTTACCCATTTCATTGTGGACTTATGCTCTAAAGATTGTCAAGTATTTATTGAATAAGCTTCCTAGTAAGGTAGTTCCAAAGACTCATTTTGAGTTGTGGACTGGAAGAAAACCTAGTATAAGGCACCTGCATGTTTGGGGTTGGCAAGCAGAAATTATATATTACAATCCACAAGAAAAGAAACTAGATACAAGAATAATCAGTGGTTATTTAATTAGTTATCTAGAAAAGTCAAAATGGTATAGATTTTATTGTCCTAACCATACTACAAGAATTATTGAAATTGGGAATGCTAGGTTCATTAAGAATGGTGAAGTTAATGGGAGTGAAACACCATGTAAAATGGAGATTCAAGAATTAAGAGTACAAGTTCCTTTGACTTGTGTCTCTAATAAAGTTGTTGTTTCTCAAGTTGTTGAACCGATTAACAATAATGAAGAACAACAAATAAACGATCTCATTACTCACAATGAAGTTATAGTAAATGAGCCTATATAGAAGAACCACAATAAATAACATTAAGAAGATCTTAGAGAGAAAGGAGATAAGCTATTGCTGATGATTATGTGGTATATCTACAAGAGTCTGAAGTTGACTTAGGAATAGAAAATGACTCACTAATGAATAATGATAATGTTGGTTAGATGCCATGAAAGATGAGTTGAAATCTATGGAACGTAGAATGAGGTTGGGACCTTGTTGAGTTACCGAGAACCGGGTTTTAACAAACTCCCAGAAATATGGAGTTTACAAATATGGCATTGACTATAAGGAGACCTTTTCACTAGTATCTAAGAAAGACTCTCTCAGAATTATTATGACATTGGTAGCTCATTATGATCTAGAGTTACACCAAATAGATGTGAAAATTGCCTTTTTAAATGAGAATTTAGAGGAAGAGATTTATATGGACCAACGAATGGAGTTTATAGAAGAAGGAAAAGAACACATATAACATCCTTAATACCATTACTAATAGCATATCCAAAATTACGCATTAGCAATTAGAATTATGCATGTCACATATAACAAATTTAAAACTTTTTAAAATAAATATAAAAGATATACAAAAATATGAGCCTGGTGTGGTTGAAATTATATATATAACATATAAACCATTATATAAATAATATACACCAGTGTACAAAATTACATAATATGTTTCTAAGTCACTATAAATACATCCAAAATTACAAAACTCCTAAAACCAAACAACTTGTTCAATCTTTTATCTTCAAGTATCATCTTCTGGCACCTGATTCATTCCTTGGAAATATTATGGAAAATAATAAAATAGGGGTGAGAATTTTAGGAATTCTCAGTAGTACTATTTAAAAATATATGTAATCATAATACTTTCAGTTGCTTCAGGGAAAAACACATTTAAAAACTTATTTTATAAAGTAGGAATGTGGCAAAAGCCAAAATCCAGTCATTCCTATTCCCGAAACAGAATTCCATTTAATCATTTAATGAAATCCAATTATCATTCAATAGATAGCAATCATTTATATAATCACATAACACATATCATTCACCATACATCAAAGTTTATCAAATATTATTGTTCTTCAAACTTAAATATCATTATAAATCAATTCTTATTATTAATCATTATCAAAGGGTAGTAAGGGAACATCATTCTTATGTTACCATAGTAATGAAGGAATCATCATTCCGCATTTAATATATCTCAATTCAAGGTCAACGAGGGAATCATCATTCCTCATTTAATATATCTCAATGCAAGGTCAATGAGGGCATCATCCTTCCTCATTTAATATATCTCAATTCAATATCATTGAGGGAATCATCCTTCCTCATTTAATCATCTAGGGTAAAGAGGGAATCATCCTTTCTCATATTACCCTTTATCCAAGATAGGGAGGGAATCATCCTTCCTCACACTATCAATCCCATTCAAAGACAAATGTCCATAATTGTCATATACCTTTCAAATCCAAATTTCATGAGCACTGTTTAGTTTATCACACATTCTAGCTCGACCTTAAAGAATTAAGAGAGCAATGCAAATTTCAAGCTCAACTTGATTAATTAAAGAGTAAAACAATTTTCAATACAAATCATATGCATAAATTAATTTCATCAAACATATTTCCAAAATTCTCAACAAGAGAGAAATACTGATTTCATCCAATTATAAATGCAATTCAATGCATTTTCAACTCAACCAACATAAATTATTCATCAAACAACAACATAAGTACAATTTTAACTCAAATTCCTCAATTAGATTCTAAACATGCATACGGTCAATGATAAATAATACAATCAAATGGCAACTTGCAACCATACAACTAGGATCATAACAAAGTATAATTCATCAATTTCATATATATTCAAGCAAACAAGCTTTAGATTTTCCAAACATGACTAAAAATGTTATGGTCATCAATGTCACAAAATCAATATCACAAAGTCATTATCTTATTAATTAACTAGTTTAACAAACTCATCAATAGTAACATATAGTTCACTCCATGGTAATCAAGAACACATCCTCACTTAATTATACATAGAAACTTACTTTAAGCTTATAAAATCCCTAATTGGCCATGAGCTTCATCAAGCTCAATCACAATTTCAATTAAAAACCAATAAAAGAAGAAACATAGTTTAAGAACAAGGAACTTTTTTTCCTCTTACTTTGGCCATGAGTCTCTCATATATAACACAATCAACATCATAATTTTTCATTCAATAATTCTCAAAAGAAAAAGAGTTAGATGAAAGTGAGGAACAAAAACTTATAATAACAAGAATTCTCTCCTTTCTTTTTGAAGTTTGGCCGTGACCAATACCACTTTCACAATCAGAATGTTGTTTCAAAATCCATAGAAGAAGGAGAATAAATTAAAGACATACAACCCCTACCTCAAGTCCCTAACTTATCAAGCCTTAATTCTTGAATTTCTTCACTTTCTTGCTTCCTTTTTCTTCTTACCTTTTTCTTCCCTTGGCTGCCAACTTCTTCCTTCCTTCTCTTATTTATGATTTCTCTTTACTTTTGGGGCTGTTCAGCCGAAAATTGAGATGGAGAAGAATGAGAAATAACAAGCTTAAATGATGATGAAAATGGAAGAATAAAGGATGGAAAATGAAATGAAAAGTGTGATAATCGGGTAACATCTTTTTTATTCTATTTTCAGCTTCTGTTTCACGTAGAGAATGAAGGAAAGAAAGGTGAATAAAAGTGTAAGAACTGTCTAGAAATCTGAAGAATAAGTTTGGCAGTGGAACAATTCAAAGAATGGTCAAAATATTTGAGTGAAACTTTTGGATTTGCTATGTATATTTTAATTTTAAAAAATTGAGTTTTTAAGTTATTACAAGTGTTAAGAAAAATTTTAGGACTTAACTTAGTTCTCGGATCAATTTTTTCATAAACTTTCATATACTACTATTTATCAGTTAAGTTTCATTACTTGATTTCAAATTAAATTAAACAGAGGGATTAAGTAATAAACTTATTGATACTTATCTCAATTGGTAATTTATACCAAAATATTCCCCATATCACACTTGTCATTTCCATGAAATTTCATAATTTTCTAAATTACTTGGTTGATCTATAATTGTTCTCTTAATTTCTCGTCAGTATCCTTAAAAATACCAAATTTGTTCTGTTACTTCTCTAAAATTTTCTACAATTCTTATCAATGGTCCTTAGATAGGAAATAAATTTTTCATATTTATTTCCATCATATCAACTGATTTTGCAGATACTTTAATTATTCTTTTGTACTCAAAATTACCGAATTGCGCTCAAACTGGTTTAGAAAACTATCCAAATTAACAGATAATTCTTACCAGTATTACTAAGTTACTATAACATTGATTATGATCATTAGGTTAGGGAGGATGTTACAACACATGATGTGTAAACTTAAGAAGTCAATATATGGACTTAAACAAGCTTCCCGACAATGGTATCTCAAGTTCAATGATACTATTATATTCTTTGGATTTAAGGAAAACATTGTTGATCGATGTATATATCTAAAGGTTACTAGTTGTAAGTTTACTTTTTTGGTTCTGTATGTTGATGACATCTTGCTTGCAACTAATGATCTTAGTCTATTAAGTGAGACTAAGAAGTTTCTCTCTAATAACTTTGAAATGAAAGATATGGGTGAGGTAACCTATGTGATTGTGATAGAGATATTCCGTGATAGATCACAAGGATTGTTAGGTTTGTCTTAGAAAGCATATATATAAATAAAGTGTTAGAGAGATTCATAATGGAAAAGAGTCCAGTTCCAATTCAGAAAGGAGACAAGTTCAGTCTCATGCAATGTCCAAGGAATGACATGGAGCGAAAACAAATGGAAGCAATTTCATATGCATCGGTTGTTGGGAGTTAATGTATGCTCAGACTTGTATTCGACCATATATTAGCTTTGCAGTTGGAATGTTGAGAAGATACCAAAGTAATCCTGGTTTATATCATTGGAAAATTGCAAAGAAAGTTCTAAGATATCTACAAGGAACTAAGGATCACATGCTTACTTAGAGGAGGTCTAATCATCTTGAAGTGATCGGATATTCACATTTAGATTTTGCTGGTTGTGTGGATACAAGAAAATTCATTTTTGATTATTTGTATCTTTTAGCTAGAGGAGTTATATCATGGAAAAGTGCAAAGTAGTCTGTCATAGTTGCACCCACTATAGAAACTGAATTTGTGACATGCTTTGAGGCCATAGTTCAGGCTAAATGACTACGAAATTTTATGTCAGGGCTTGGAATAGTTGACAGTATTGTCGGGTCACTGAAAATTTACTGTGATAATTCTGTAATTATCTTCTTTTCTAAAAACGACAAGTATTCCAAATGTGCTAAACATACGAAATTGAAATACTTTGCTGTTAAAAAAGAAGTTCAGAAACATAGAATGT
This sequence comes from Ormosia emarginata, assembly GCA_029884605.1. NCBI lineage: Eukaryota > Viridiplantae > Streptophyta > Magnoliopsida > Fabales > Fabaceae > Ormosia > Ormosia emarginata. The sequence continues at coordinate 696,983 of JAQQTP010000033.1, read as the reverse complement.
CAGTAGAGCATATTAGCACTGATCTTATGATTGCTGATCATTTAACAAAAGTTTTATCACTCAAAACATTTACTGGTCATGTTAAGTATGGGCATTATGTTTACTAGTGAAAGTTGAACATTATTGTTTTGTTTTAATATATATTTGACACTCTGAGCTTATTAATGTATAAGTTTTTGAATTTTTCTGTTTTTAAACTTATGTATACATGTATGAATGATAATATTAAAAACATGATTTATTTTTGATAAATGCATTATTGTTGGACATATTGTGTACTTCCCATTAAAGTGTCGTGTTAGAAAGAAGGCTAATATAATAGTACATGAAAAGAATTATGTCGATTTGATGATATACAACCGTCATGACTCTTATTAATTCTTATTCTTAATTATGACTTATGATACAACTAATGTATGAAATTTTTAACCTTGTTTATGTGCATTATGATTGATATTTTATTAAATCATGAAATAATACTTTGTCACATGAGTCAAGTGGGAGAATATAAGAAATGTCTCATATGTAAGTATGATAAATGTATGTGATTGAATAAATAAATAAAGAATTAAATGATAATTGATTGATGACAGTTGAAACAAGATTTTTTAAACTCAATTAACTGCTTAATGAAAACAATTTTTAATTAATAGAACAGCAAAGAGAAATATATTTCCTCTATCTAGATCAATTTTACGTTTTAGTTGTGTTTGGAATGAATAAAAATGAGAAATGATTTGATTTGATTTGATTTAAAAATCAAATTTTGTGTTTGGAACTTTTTAAAAAAAATAAGATTTGAATTGATTTAGAAATCAAATTGTGTTTCAAATTCGTTAAAATGAGAATTGATTTGATTTGATTTTATTATTTTACACTTTAATCCTTATGAAAAATTGTTAGAGATAGTTAATAAAGGTAAAATAGTCTATTTATTTCAAATTAAATTAAATTCTAATAAATCCTATCAAAATTGATAGAATTTCTAAAACAAAAGGAATGAAATCTATGAGATTTTAGAAATCAAATCATTTCTCATTTTTAAACGTTCCAAACACAAAATTTAATTAAATTTAATTTACAAATCAAATCATTTCTCATTTTTTTACATTCTAAACACACTTTTTATATTTTCCATCGGACTAGAGAAGATAATGAGAAGAGAAGGAAAGAAATTTCTATCTTCGTCAAGAACTTAAAGTATTAATTTTTGTCATGGATATTAGTATACTTAACATAGCCATATGAATGTGAAAACTATGATTTCTCAATATCTACGTAGAATATTTGACATCATTGACTTCATCCACTTGGGTCTGCAGGGGAGGGAATCTTTGGCGAGCACCTGGGCGAGACTATCTGGTGGTTGCGCTAACCAGTCAGGGGGGAGTTGCCGCTGAAGCGCCGCTCATGCAATGGTATGGGCAGTTTCGTTTCCATTTCGATTTGTCCAGAGGAAACCAGTTCTTGTAACTTGGTTCTTTAAGTGGAGGATATCACTAACAATGACGCAAATCTCCCATACCTCCCTATTTTGTCGGCAGGCTTCGATGAGATCCAGGCAGTCGGACTCTAAAAGGTTGTGCGGCCAACCTAGAGGGGCGTAGGTCTAGAAAAACAAAATTATAATCCAGCCAAGAGGATTCTGGGTATGTTTTGCCTTTTGAACTAACTATTATCTGCATTATTTTCTATACTCTGCACTTATATCTTTCTTTCCAATTTTAATTACACTCGCAAAGCTAAGGCTTGGTTTTTAAACTTGAATAATGGTCATTTTCAAGACATTATTAAGATAATTGTTTTTCAAATTAATTACTGATATATTTTGTTCGTTACATCATGTCAGCAACTCATTATTTTTTATTTTTTATTTTTGTCCTCCAGCTAAAACGGATTGAGCCATTTGCGTTGAGTTTCTTTTATTCTTATGTATTCATCTCACTAGCACATTAAAATATAGAATATGTCAAGTTGAACAACTCAATCCACCATGGTTTTAAATTACGGTCCGCAACCGTAATTGCGGCCGCAATATTACAGTTTTTGTAATTTCCGCAACCACATAGCGAACACAATTGTGGCTGCATCGGCCGCATTTTCTCGCAATTGGCCGCAATATTACGTTTTTAGTGATCTCCGCAACCCGCGACCGTAACCGTAATTTAAAACCATGCAATCCACATAAAATGCAATCTCTTTTTGAAAAGTTGGTATAAGTTAAATCACATGATGTTTATTGATATACTTTTTTTTTTTTTTTGAAAAAAACAATTGAAAAAACTTTTGAAGAAAAAGAAGTTAAAATCTACTAAAATAAGTAGATTCCAATCTTCATCTAACTAACCCCATGAAATTAGTTTTCCACTTCATCTCTCCCCAGAAAAAAATCAATAAGAAAATGAAATCCATGCCAAGCACTATAATACCAAAAGACCATTCTATATGACGGGAGACATCCCATAAAAACCGAGCCTCTGGTCTTTAGCTTTATGCATACCAAAATCAGTAACTCACATGGTGACCAATATCATTAACAGAGAGACTTGAGATTACTAAATACTAGATGTTTTGCTGTATAACCTATTAAATTATTTACATTTTCTTCCATTTTAGGTACTGCTAACATAATTCCAGTACAAGCATCTGATCTAATCCTATAAGGCCAGTATACAACCAAAAAAAATATATGTTGCAATTTTCCACACAGCATGTATACATTTGTATCAAAGGTCATGACTCAATAAACAAAGGCATCATGAGATAGCCCCAATGATTTCTACAAGCACTGCCAAAAACTTAAAAGCCAGGTTCAAACATTGGCAACAGAAAAGTTTTCAAAATAACACAAAAAAAGGTCTATTTACAGCATGCTATCTGTCAAAGCTGGCAACCTGCGGAAGAAGTTAACTGGTGCTGCTGGTGTCTTATGCCGGAGTTTTGGGTGCCTCATTAAGTAAAATCCAGTTAGAAGAAACAACATCTTGAAGGGTATCACATACAACACAATGGCAGCCAGAAAGCATAATACCATGAATATGGTGGTGGCACGAGGATCCCGCCAGTTTAAAAGTGCATGGATCCTTTCTCCTTGAGTAGCTATGTCTCCAACAACACTCTGAACCCTCCCTGCCACACTTCTTAACCGATCATACCTCCAACGAACTACATCTGCGCTCTTTGTGGTTGGAAATGAGTCAAACTCCTCATCAAGCTCATCTGGGTTCGTTGTATCCGCACAAGAGAGTCTAGTGTCCATGTGGAGAGGGTATCTTGGGCGGAACCTCCACTTCCACATCCCTATTACAAACATGTACAGAAATATGGTTGGTAGAATAAGCTCTGGGAAACACACAAGCATCAGAAAAAGAATGTGCACCAGCACTGTTGTAACAGGATTCTTCCATGTGGAAACTTCCCCCAACCAACTTCCCACCGAAATTAATCCTGAAAAAACTGCCTTGAGACGGTAGAAGTTTGCCTTGCTACGTCTCATGCTCCATAGATGAGAATCTGCATCAGACATGTATTCAACTACTTCCCTTCTAAGAGGGGGTTCTGCCCGACTAAGTCTAGCTGCCACAATGTTCACAGCCTGGTATCTCAGCTTTTCCTGTTCGACAATGTTAAGGGGCTTTATATAGTGCATCTTTGGCAAATGGGGCTTAAAATACAAACGCATCATGTTAACCATTGAGGTACATGAGAACCGTATTGCCAAGTGCACTTCACCCATCTTCCTGACACCAGAATTTTGCAGCATTAATAATGGATAAGAGTGTGTATAAACACGGCCAGTTTCCAGGGTTGAGATCCTTATTCGAACCTTACCAATCTTTGAATCTTTGTTACCATTTGAACCATTAATCTGTCCATTATCAAACACCCCCACAGTGAGAACTGTAGCTGGATCATAAACTTCCCAAGTGTATTGCTCATTGAATTTTGGGTTTAGATTGCCAACAATGGTTCGAGTGCGCACCCATTTCTGCCCATATTTTGCCACACAGTATGTATCTGATGTCCCTCTTCCCTCCCTGGTTTTCATGGGTAGTACTATATCAGCATTTAAAATGCCAAGTTCCAAGACACCAATTGACTTCTTCCAGAGCTGCTTTGATGAAGGCCGAAGATCACTACTGTAATAAGTTGACTCATCAAGCACATGGTATCCACCATCAAGAAAGATATTGACATGGATTCTACTGAAAAACTTGTCTTTCTCTTTCTTTTTCCCCTGCTCCCCATCCATAGCAGATGACATGGATTTTTCAACGTGATACCAACTACTATGGATATGTCGATCATCAGCACGCCTTTCAACTGTGCTCAAAGGAATAACAACATTGCCAATAGTCTCATCCTTGTTGGGACCAATGCGATCTTCAACTGTAAGGATTAAAGGCTCTTCAAAGGGTTCAGCAGCAACAAATGTTAGGTCCTGATCCCAGCGTGGGTTCATGATCCTTGATTGAATTGGTCTTGTCTTCAAAATCTGGTTACCAATCTGTGCCTTAATGTAGGCATCTGGAATTCGAGACTTCTCAGATGGAAGTAAGTCATGTGCCTCAATCACTTTAACCCGTACATACCATAATCTTGGTGAATGGTAAACTTTTGATCGAATCAGGGCATAGTTAGCTGAAAAGCTTCCATTGGGAGACATTGCATCAGAATGCCAAGCATCAGGAAAAGCCTCATCAGCTTGTGCGCCAAACCAGACAGCAAGCATCAACTCCCCATTTTTCTTTTCCCCATTCTTGTTCTCAATCCGATACCATTCAGGAGCCAATGGACTATCAGGTGGAACCCGTTTAGGAACTTCATGGAGATCAAACTTTACAGTTCCAACAACATCATCTAGTACCATGTCCTTCTCTTTGACCACAACTTCAAGAATAGATGACTGCAGATTGTCCTTTGCGAAGGCAAACACCTTGTTCCATTCAGGATTTTGGTTTTTCTCAAAGTAATTGGTAAGTCCTTTGAAGTTTCCAACCTTGACCTCCACATATGGGTCAAGGCTACCAGTCACATCCATCGATGGAAGGTCACGAGCTTTTACAACTCGAACAAAAAGGTACTGCATCGGTTCAACAAGGTCATAAGTGCTGGCTGGCCTATTCCCACGAATAACCCTTCCACCAACAACTTGTCCCCCTCCAAGAAAAGGGCTTGTCTCTTTCACTGCATAATCCATTGGAGATGCTGAACCTGCAAATGCATGAACAATTTTTGGAGGAGGCTGTCCAGATTTCATCTCATGCATCCCAAAGGTTACAGTTGGCTTGGCAGCTTCTGGGGGTGAAGAATGCTGTTGTCCTTTATTTGATTTAGGAAGGTTACGAAATGTGTGCCTTGACTCAGTTTTCTTACTAGAAATATTGTTGAGGATTGAATCAGTAAATGATACTGGTGTTTGATCTTGTGTTGGGTTTTGATCTGTATTGACAGAGAATTCCATAGCAGGAAGAGGGTTTGAGGTTCTTATAGAAGGGTCATCTGTAACAAATACCTTCAAACCAAGTTCTCCTTTTATGCGGGAAAAAATGCCTTTCTTTTCCAGAGGGTAGTGCAATACAACAGCATCAGAATATGGGACAAATGAGGTTCCAGTGAGTTGAACCTTACCGAGGAAGACTTTGGAGCCACTGCTTTTGTCATAGTGGTAGATACAGGCTTCAAGGGTGAGGTTTGGTAATTTGCTTGGATCAGTAATGTTGAAGTAAAAGCTCTCATTCCAAACAGGACTCAGATCTTTCTCTTTAGTTGTTGTCCGAAATTTCTGGCCATCAAAGTGAAGTTCCACAAAAGTAGTAGAAGAGCCTTGCCCATTTTTGGGCACAAGGTCATGAGCACCCACAACTTCTACACCTAGTTTGAGATTGTTCATTGCCAATAAGTAGCTGCCAGCAGAAATTAGAAAGAGAGAAGTTATACCTGGAAAAAAGAAGAAGAAATAGATAGGGTTCAAGATTAATATAGTATCAAATATAAATTTCAATAACAAACATAAATAAATAAATAAATCACAGCTGTTATAATATATGTTAGAGGGAAAAATTAACAGCCCAGTTGTTATAATATATGTGTATCTGGATGTGTGTGATCACCTCATTATGTGCCACTAGCAGTATGCTTAATTCTATGTAATGAAGTACTCTTGATATTTACTTTTCCAGGTAGGCAACCAAGTGTCAGTTAGATTTTGATCCTCTAGGTTGGTTTAAAAAAACAGGTTGTGTCCCAAATGCTCAGTGGAATCAGTGCCCCCTATGTTAACCGTCAATCAAATGAATACAAGAATGACTATCTGCTAAAAGCTAAACATTAGTCTTATCAGCAATCTTGATCTTAGTGGCCATATCTTCGTGAAACATATGCTAACAATTTGTTTATACTTTCCCATTAATATAGTCAAATATGCATTCTAGCAAAGTGCAGAACTATATCAACTTCATGAAACATATAAGCTTCAAAATCTAATTCTGTATTTCTGTTGGCAGACAAATTTTTTGTGTAAAAGAAAACAAAACATGCCAGGTGGAGAAGTAGCAGACTATAACATTTCAACATTCACCAAGCACAAGTTCTCGAGAAAACTTGAGTTCCTATCATAAAATCCATGTGAATGATTGGAACTCAACCCATCAAATAAACATGCTATTTACTTAATGACAGATTTTCTCATGGTTTGACTTACTACATGAAGGCATGAAATGTTCAAATTTAAATTTTATTTTATCTTCTTTTTTCTAACAGCAAAAATCGGAAAACTTGCTAAATGCATAAAATACACCAGTCTTTTCCCATCCAAAATTAATACTATATATAAAATAGAGAAAAACAACACAAGTTATGAATTATTATTCAGCTGTTTCCAATCATAGATAAGGAAGCAAAATGCAAAGAAAGAAGAAAAAGGTGAGGAAAAGTGTCGTGGAAAGCAAGTAACGCTTCAAGCACAAGCAAGAAACAGGAAGATTCTGAAGGTATCAAACAACCAAATCTCACAACTGTCTTCTCCGTGACCAAAAAGCAAGACAAGAATCAAAAGGAATCTTTTTTATACTATCAAAAGAAAAATACAGAATTTGAGAACAGGGATTAAAAGGCATGCACTCTATTCTGACCTCTCAAGCACAAGGGATCGTGGCAAGAATCTCCAGATAACATAAAGCAAAAGAAAGATTTTCAAAAGAAAATTAAGGATTCATAAACTCCCAGTGATTATGCATTTTATTTTATTTTCTAAGCTTGGGAGCTGAACTAGTCCCTTATATTATAGAAAAGTTTTAGCTGAAATAAACAGATATATGAGCTAATTTGCAATCCAATATTTTCAAAATTTAAGTTAAAATAAAAACTCAAAACTTGTGAAGCAGAGAAGCTACTTTTCTGAAGAACCTTGCAAAAATTTTCTATCCAACTTTTCAAAAATTGAAAAAAAAAATAGAGTAAACCGTTTTGAATGGATTCTTCATTCTTCAAACATTTCAGTTCATTTCTGAAAGCCCAGAACCAACTAGAGTCTCCATGACCAAAAATTTCAACTCCAGCAGCAGATTTCATCCAAAAATATAAGTTTTGAAGTTTGAATACTACATAACAGCTATCAAACATTACCAAAAGCAACATATTTCCTCTCACTAGATACAAAATCCAACTTCAAATGATCAAAAAGCCCCACACACCCAGAAAACAGCACATGCAACAAAAACTGAAAATCAAACCCAAAAGAAGGAAGAAGGAAGAAGGAAGAAGTGGAACATGAAACGCACCTGGGTTTTGAGGTTTAAAAGTCGTTAACTTCAAGAGCTGAAGAAGAACAAAGACTAATAATAACAAGTCAACAACAAAATCGTTTTTTTTCTGGGCTTCGGAGTATTTGAGAGAGAGAGAGAGAGAGAGCAAAGCAGAAGGAAGAGACTTATAGAACAAGGAAAAGGAGGATGACCCAGAATGGCTTATGGGAGGGTTCGCATGTAGAGAGAAAAAGTCGTTGAAAACGAGTGAAAATGGTATACATTGACGTGCCAATTGAAAATGTTTTTTGCAGAGAGAGAAAGTTTTGTACTTTATTCTTCTTCTGAGAATGTCCGTTTTGGTTTGTTCATGAGTTTCTGTTTAAGAAAAACGTTGGTCTTGGGTTGGGTTTTTGTCCCCACCCACTCTTGGAGCGTGTCCCTCATGAGTTCATGTATTTGGTCATTTCAAAATATTATATATTAATAATATTATTTTATATAGAAGTTTTTTTTTTTTTCTGTTACAAGTTCTAACGCAGTTTCCCTTCACTTTTAACTTCTATATATATATATATATATTAGTTTTTTTATTCGTGCAATATACAGGTTTAATTTTATAAAAAAGATTTAACTTACTTTTATAAAATAATTAAAATACATTAATTATAAAAAATCAAATAATAATAAATAAATTTTGTTTGACAAATTTATATGAAAAAAATCAAATAATAATAAATAAACAAATAATTTAAAAACAAATCAAATTAAAAATTACATTGATACAATCACTAATATGACACATCAATTCAATCACTATTATTATAAAATAAAATATTATAAAAACTTAAAAGATAATATGTAAATAATAAATTCTTATTGAAAGTAATACAAAATCTCAAAGTAGATCTAACATTGTTATTATATAAAAAAAAATCTCAAAGTAAATAAATTGTGTAGTTATGCAATTGTAGTTCACTTGATTCAGATATGGAAAATGATGATCCTATCGTGTATAGTATATACACCCATTTTAACACCTTTGCCATGTCAGAAATTTTCATTTAAAAAAAAAGGAAAAACTGATACAAACGTTTTTTGTTTCCCCATCCCTCTTATTTCTGTCTCTCTCTCATTACCCCTTCTCTCTAATTTCTCCATCTCTGACTTCTTTCACTCCCTCTCCCTCTCATCTCTGTCACCCACGTCCCTTCGTCCGCGCACGAAGCCCCGCTAGCGTCGCTGCCTTCGTAGCTCGCACGAAGCTTCGCAGCGCCGCTGCCTTTGCTGCCCTCTGTCGCTTCATCAAGGTACTTTCTCCATTAGCTCAATGTATTACATTCTGGTTGTGAAGTTCAGCCTCTTATTGGGTGTTTCTGTTCTGGTGGGGTTTTTGTGCCCATAATTTTTGTTCTGGTGGTTTCTGTTCAGCCTCTTGGGTTTCATTAGCTGGTTGCAGAGAAGGGGTTTCTGTTATGTTGATGGAGTGCATTATTTTTATTGTGATTTCTAGAGTGTGTTAATTTTGTGGTGATTTCTGGAGTGCATTATTTTTGTGGTGATTTCTGGAGTGCATTGTTTTTGTATAAATGTGGTTGTCTTTTTGGCCTCTCTCTGTCCCTAAATGTCATGGTTAGTCTTTACTTGATTGTGTTATGAGATATTGGTTCAATGGCTCCTAATATGTCTGACTAAAAGTTTTCACTAAGAAGTTTCCTAAAAATGCTAAGCATTTAGTCCCGAGGCTTGATTAATAAATCTCATTCTCCCTAGATATGTGGGTTGCCATACTATGCTTAGATTCCTCTTAATTGTCTGTTGATAAATCATGGGAGTCAGATCTGTTATGCAATTTCTAGTCTCATTGTTTCTGTTCTAAATGTCTGAAACCATGCTTATCTTTATGGTTGCTCATTTTTCCACTTGTTGAAGGGTCCCTTGAATGGTGTTCTTGATCGACTACTTTTACTCAATGCGTTTTTGGGTACTTGTTAACTATCATGTTGCTTTTCTGTTTTTGAAAAGGTTATATATCCTAAACTTGAAGTGTTGTAATTTGCCTTTGTATATTCAATATTTTCTCTGTGCTGTCATTACAATTAAATTTGAACAAGATTGTCAGGTTGTATGGTATTTGGTATACTGGGGCTTTGATTTGTCACTGTCTAAACCTTTCTGCATGTTTCCCTGTGATTTACTTTGAAAAATGCTCCTACATTAGCCTCAGTCAAGTCAAAAGTGCATTGGATTTAGATTCATGTTCTGGGTAGTCATCTCTTGTGCATCTCATTTGCGGGATTTGTTTGCTTAGTGTAACACTCCGAAAATTCGTATTTTAATTATTTTTGTTGATCCATAATTATTTTTATTAATCTGGCTTGATTTTAGTGAATTTTATAATTTTTATGATTTTTGTGAATTTCTGTGAGTTTTATATATTTTTTATTATTTTAATATTATTCTTGGGTTATACGCGGGCCCGGGGCAGACCCGGAAAAATAAAATTTTTCCGGGGCCAGAAAACTTTAGACTATTGAGACGGAGCCAGGAGATCTTACTAAACTCGAAACCGGAAATAGTTTTTTGAATTTTCTTTTACTGTGTTTTTATACTTTTTTTTATTGGACAATAAAAATACAGTGGCTATTGTCCATTGGTTAATATTTACCAAAAAATATCTAGTATAGACCAATAGAAAGAAAACTTCAAGACTAAGCAAAGTGCTAGTCCAACATAATGGCTATGACTTCTTCTAACCAATAGGAAACAAGCTTAGAGGTGAAGGCTTTGGATATCCACCATTGATTTAATCTATGGTGGAGATTAGTCTCACAAAGTGGATAGGACTTTTTGTGACCCTTGGATGGCAGGCATGGAAGAGAAGCTCTTGACCCTCCATTTTGAAGATGCATCTCATGGCTAAGGCTTCATGGAGGAGGGATCCAATGGTTCAAATTCAATCCTATCTCTTGGAAGCCTCCACAAAGATCCACATTGAAGATCAACACAATTATTTCACTCTTCTCTCCATCATTCCATGACAATAGCTAGTAATTAGGAGACTTGGACTTCAATTCATTTCTATCACTCATCTTCATCTTTCACTCAAAGAGAAAACTATCACCAAAGCTCTCAAAACTTCTCTCTCTTTTCCTCCCTAAACCCCACGGCCAAGATGCCTAAATCACACCTCCACTCTCCAATAATTTTAACCAACCGTATTTCTTGAATCCTTACCTAAATACAAGACACTTTGTAGTTGAAGTCTTGACCAAAATCATTCATCTTCAAGGAGTTTTCAAAGACTCAAGTTCTAGGGTTTTAAGGTGGAGTTTATGGAAACTTCACTATTTATTTCATCTTCATATTCTAGGCCATGTTTTGTGTAATACCCTTAAGTACATGTTAGACTGGTAAATGGTTACCGAAGGTAGCATTTGACTTGTTTAGCATGTCAGTGGTGAAGTTTTAGTGACAATGCAAGTTCATTTAGGCACTTAGTTGCAACATAGAAGTCTAAAGTGGCTTAAAATGACTCGGATAATAGATAAGTTGCTAAGTTAAGAGAAATAAACATAGAGAGTTTATTTCTAGGTCACAAATAAGCCAAGTAAGATATGGTAAAAGTTTCAAGAGAATCGGAGTCGATTTGGTATTTTTTAGGCATACATGATTGTGTTTTTTAATGCCGATTGATCCCTAACATGATATATGAAAATGATGAGAATTGTGAAACAACAATTTAGATGAATCTTATGATTTATTCTAAAGTTGTTAGAAGTAAGGAAACTCGAATTAGCACAATTTTGGTTCCATATGATATAAGTTTCAAAGTAGAAACTTAAGTTAATCTTTTTCCGTAATTCCTTCACGTCCCAGCTTATTTCTATCTTCTCTCGGCAGAGAAGGAAAAACCGAAAACAAAAAGAGAGAAAGGGAGAAGGGAGAAAGGGGAAGAAGGAAGAAGGGAGAAGAAAGAGGAAGATCAAGCTTCAAGGTTCAAGGCTTCAAGTCTTCAAGAGGTAAGGGTTTAGAGCTTTTATTCATCTCTTTTCTCTATGTATGCATATAGATACATAATATGCTAATTTGAGTTTTAGAGATGTTAGATGAGTTTGGCTTGCATAGAAGTGTTTCTTGGGTCATTTATGACTTGTCTATAGCATTAGTTTAAGTAAGAAGACCCTTGAATCACAAAGTGAGCCTTAAGTTAAAGAATGAAGAATTTTAGCCATAATCCAAATTAAGAGATTTAAGAGAGTAATTGATGTTCCTAAATGTTAAAGAACTGATTAGGGACTTAGAATTACTTAGAATTTGGATTGAAATGGCTTGGAATCATGAGAAAAATGACCAATAGAACAAGAAACCCGTAGTCGCTGCACTTGCAGAAAAGGTTCTCACTGATGGCGCCGCGGCGTGGAGATAGTCACGCCGCAGCGTGAGAGTTTTTCGCTGGGAATGTCGCGGCGTAGAGGATGCATGCCGCGGCGTGAGGCTAAAAATTAGCCCAGCAGTAGCCCTCGAGAGAAGGGAGCCGCGGCGTGCAAATGTTGTCTGTGCGGCGTGAGACCCTGAAGCTCCAAAATGATGTTTTTGGATGTTCTAAGGTGCTATAGTTAATGGAATCATTGAGACATGTTTCCTAAGTGTGTTAAGGCACAAGTTGGGATATTTTCAAGTGGAAAATATCTATCCATCAAGTATGAGAAAGCATAGGCTTTTAAGCATCCTAAAGGAAAGGTTTGCTTTAAGTAATGACATTGCACTTTAGGCAACTTAATGTTGCAATTGATATCACTTAAGATGTGATGAGATAGTGCAATAGAGATGAATAATAGTATTCACTCTAGTAGAGAATAATGAGAAAGGTATGAACCTTAGGAAATCCAAGAATAGTGGATTACCTTAGGAAGGTACCTAGAAGCTTAGGCAACAAAGAGTTGCAAGTAAGAACCACTCTTGAGTTAGATTATATGAGTGGAGACAAGATTGTGTATTAGTTCCACAGGGAGAATGTTTAGGTACTTAGTCTTAAGTTAAGTGAGACTTAGTACATTGTTAAATACACATTAAGAGGAATTGTGATTAAGAAGATGTCATAAGCAGAAAGTAGAACAGAAATGTACAATAACTCAAGTATAAGCTAAGATGAGTTAGAAGTACAAGATAAAGAGAAGTTACTTCCTTAGATACGAGCAAAGCATGGAAGTTGAGTTTAGAATAAGCATGTTAGCACACAAGTGTAGTATATGCTACTACCGTGTATGTGATAGAAAAGGAAAGTTAGATGCATGAATTACTCTCTTTAGATAAAGTTGAGTTAATTATGCAAAGTTTTAGAGAAATGCCCTCAGTTCCTTAAGCAAGGTTAGATGAGGCATTAGTTAAGATAGACTCTTTCACTAGGATGAGTTGAGTCTATAGAAAAGAGTAAGATGGTGTTCATGTAAGAGATAAACATAACACTAAGCTCTTCACACACTAGAGAGTTAAGCTAGTGTGAAGATGAAGAGAAAGGACCTTAGGGCAACCAAGATTAGTGGTTTGCCAAAGGTAAGTACCTAACACCTCAAAGAACCTAAGGTTGCATTAGAAATCACTTAAGAGAAAGGAGTGATGAGGTGGAGTTTAGGTACAAGTAAGAGACATAGTTTAGTGATGTTTACCTGAGAATGTAACGTTATATGATGTGAGGTCATTTAGCCAGAAGGTAAGGAATCAGAGAAGTTCCTAAGGGAACAAGTATTCCTAACTAAGTGCTAAGGTTACATGTAGTATGAGGTTACAGATTCTCCTTATTTCAAAGGGTAAACATAAGAAGAGTAGAATATGCTTAGCTCTTAGAGGAACTAAGTATATAAGTATGTACGAAAGTCTATGAATTAGTCAAGTAGGATCGATCTGGTGAGTATCCTTTGATGTTAATCATGAAGGCAAAAGGGGATAGATGGGTGTCCGAAGGACTTTTGAAAAGGACATAACCCTGACGTCTCGATGTGCCAAGGCCAAAGGAGATAAGTGGGAAATCCAGATACGCTCTTTGAGCAAGGATGAAACCCGAACTTCTCAATGTGCCAGGATACGTGTAAGGTGAGGATGAGGTTTTCCTCTATTTACCACTGGATGATATACTGACTAGTTCCTAGCAAACTCCTTCGCTTCAAAACAAAACTCTGCATTTGCATTTCATTCACATGCTCTTAGGATTCCTTAGGCATATTCATTACATATCATTATCATTGCATTTACGGACAGTTGTATGGGCATTGTCCGTCACTGTTGGTATGTACAGATGTATGGGCGCTGTATATATTAACAGTGTGTTGACTCTTAATTGTTATCACACTATTAGGAAACTCCTAAGTTATGAGAATAGAGGAGGAAACTCCTAAGTTATGAGAAAGAGGAGGAAACTCCTAAGTTATGAGAAAAGAGGAGGCAACTCCTAAGTTATGAGAATAGAGGAGGAAACTCCTAAGTTATGAGAATAGAGGAGGAAACTCCTAAGTTAGAATTATAGCATTTGTATATATTTTTGTTTTTACAATGTTATAGAGAACTGGTATTGGAATTGCTTTTACTGAGAATGTTAATTCTCACCCCAGTTGTTATTCCATGTAAATCCAGATGCAGGCTCAGATGCAGGTACCGATGCAGGCTCAGATGCAGGCAAAGGCTCAGGTACAGAGATGCAAACCCTGCCAAGGATGAGAAGATAAAGCTTGAAGACTAGAGTAGTTTTTATTGCTTTAAGTAGACAGAACTTATGTAATAAGTTTATATTTGTTCTGTAAGTTTTATTTTATATGTATTACAATAAGCCCTCAGGTGGCTAAGTTTGTATATGTATATGTATGAGTTTATGTTTTTCCGCAATCTCTCAAGGCTTTCTATAATTACTCAGTTGTGATTATAGATATATGTTAGTATGTAGTATAGAAGTGACGTCTCTAGTACTGGTTATCTTTATATATCTCTGTCTATCTAGGATATATCTGGATATCTGTATTAGGGTGTTACATTTTGATCCATGGTCTTTCTTATTCAAGCTTTAGATGCTAATAAACTTGTGTTTATTTTTATGTTCAAGAAGCTCTTGGTGGTGAAGGACTAGTACAAGAAGCAAAGTAAGGTGCTTTGGAGGCTTCACCACAAGGTAAGAGGGAGATCTATCTCACCAACCAAGTATGGTGGTGAGAGATGAAATTGTGTTTGATGGATGGTGAATCTATGTGAGGATTCATATCCATGGTTGTGTAAATTATTTATGTGTGTTTATGTGATTTGAATTTATTTATTTATTTATGTTTTATATGATTTTATTGCTTTAATGGTATGCTTGATGTATGTTATAGTATGATATATGATTATATGTCATGATATATGTTGGAAAGGAAAATTATTTTGGGTTCCAATGGCCTAGGGGGCTCACGGCCTCTATATACTAAAAATGGTGATTTCAAATCAAATATTTTTATGAACAATAAAATGAGATAAGTAAGACTAAGGAAATGACTAAATATTTTGGTTCCAATGACCAAGTATCTCACAGCCATGAATGCTTGAATGGATTTGTTTTGTGTAAAAAAATATGATTTATAAATGGTAACTTAGTTGATTAGGTGCAAGGAAATTACTACAAGGACATAAGAAATAAAAATGGAAACAAAACTATTTATTATTGGTAAAAGGGAGATTTCATTTTATGAAGGGAAAAATGAGGTGGAAAGTGTTTGAACCTCAAAATATTTTATACAATGAACCAATTTTTAGATTAATCAAGTTATAATGAGAAATAAATTGATGACTTGAAATTTACTAATGTATGACTCACTCTTTGGGTTTTTGGAGCGCGTTAGGGAATTTTAAGCTAGAACCATTGATTTAAATCAATGAAAAAGTAATTTTGTGAAAAATATTGTAGAAAGGATTTCTTAAGTGAGAAAATGTGGAAAAATGAAGTTAGAAGTTATATTAATTTTTAGAAAGGCCAAAATGATGTTTAGAATTTTTAGAAATATTTTACGCAGTTGAAAAATGATGAAAAATATTTTACGCAACTTAAAAATGTGATTTTTAAGCTACGCAATTTCAAAAACGTTGAAAAATCGTTACGCGATTTGGAAAACGTTTAAATATTTTACGCGATTGAGAAAATGTTGAAAAATAATTACGCGATTTGAAAACATGACAGAAATGTTACGCTGTTGTGAAAATGCAGTAAAATGATTATGCGATTGACAATACAGTAGAATTGTTGTTGGGCCAATGTGTAGACCCATGTATGTGAAATTATGACTTTAGCCTGTAAGTGGCTTGTGTGCATTAAACATGCATTGAAAAAGTCCGATAGATTATGTTAAGATCAATGGCCTAGGAGAGAATTACACCTTTGCATGGGTGCGATAGGCGTAGTGTAGGTCACTTGTTGACCTTGGGGGCGTTAGGGTGCGGGTTTTCCACAATGGGCAGTTGGTAGCTTTACTGTACCGTGGATCAGACCGATGTAACGCACCGACGATATAGACCAAGACTTTATACTTAATCAAGACCTGGCGTAGATTGTCGTGTATAATGCTAAATGTGCAAAACTGATGAAAGTTGTGGCACTTGATCTGGGGTAGTTGTGATACTGACAGTTCTTCTAGATCAATCTCTCTGACTTGTGTTTAGTTCCATGGAGTAGGAATTTTGAGTCAATATGCATGTGCATAGTCTGTACATATACATATATCTTTGTGATATTTATTTGTTAATATTGATTAAATATGTGATGCCATGACTATATTCACTATTGTTATATCTGTATGACATTATTGTCATTTATATCTCTTTACTGCCATGTTGGTACTGGTGTTGGTAATTTCACCTCTTTGTATGCTATTCTTGTACTATATTTATATTCGGTAAATACGGTGAGCAAGACGTTGAGCAAGAAAGTGAGAAGCAGATTCCTTACGTAGACGCTAATTTCTGAATCGATGGCAATGCCAAGTTTTCTTGGGTACATGAGGCTACAATTCCGAGGGGGTTCAGAGACTTGGCATGTTCATTTAGATAGATAGTGTATTATCTGCATGGGAGATCTGACTGTTTCCCTAAGTAGGGTTTATCATGGGAACCCTTACTTTACTGTCAATATTTACGTGCATTTGGAGTTTCCATTATCTATTAGACAGTATTAGGGTGGTTGCTACCATACCCCTAGCGAGATTAGCATTGTGTTGTCTGCTTCGACATGTGTCCGTAGGACTACGCATCATGCAGGGTTCCTATCTTCCGAGGATCCATCGGAGGATTTGTCAGAGGGTCAGAACTTTTAGTTATGCACTTGGGCTAGTCTGTAGTTTATTTTGAGTCAAACAGTTTATAGTTCTGTCTAAACAGTGTGTACTTATATGTATTATTAGAAACAAAATTATATGTATAATTATGGTGTGTTATACTCAGTAATTGTATTTCATGTTACGTCTTATTTATTTAATTATATTATCCGCAAAAAGAAAAATTTTACAACTTGTACTATTATATTAATAAATAATTTATAACTTGGGTAAGGTTTTATTATGAGTATTAATAAATATGACATCCTACGGAGGGTGTTACACTAGTTGGTATCAGAGCCCAAGTTAAAGTTTTTTGGGTTTGTGGTTAGGTCTGTCTTGTTTGTGTTATGTGATTCTCTGTGTTTGGTTTCCAAAAGGAAACAATATTGTTTGAAGTGATTGTACTTAACTTCTATTTTGTATTGTTTAGTTTGATTTTCAAGAATTACGATGGCTAGACGAGGAAGAGGATGTATGAATACTCGAGGTGGACGTGTGAATGTTGAAGATGACAATCAAGGCATGGTTGCAGCTGTAGCAGCAATGCAGAGGATGGCAGATGTCATTGTGCAACACAATCAAAGGGCAAACGAGGAAACTCCAAATTTGTTAGAGTTTCATAGGAATAATCCACCATAGTTCAACAGAGAATTTGACCCAGAGAAAGCTAATCTTTGGATCAAAGAACTAGAGAAGATATTTGATGGCATGAGTTGTACTGATGAAAGAAAGGTCACTTATGCTACTTTTGTGCTGGTTGGAGATGGTGGAGACTGGTGGGCAAGAGCTCAAAGGTTAATATAAGTTGAAGGGAGAGTTGTAACATGGGAACTCTTTAAGCAAAGATTTTTGGGAAAGTATTTCCCAGCTAGTGTTAGACATGCTAAGGAGATGGAATTCCTTGGTCTGCGACAAGGGGTAATGTCAGTAAGTGAGTACACTGTGAAGTTTGAAAGCTTGTCTAAGTTTTCGAGATATTTTCAGATGCAGCCAAATGAATAATGGAAGTGTAGGAAGTTTGAAGAGGGGTTGAGACACGACATCAAGCGGGTAGTAGTAACCTTAGGAATTGATTAGTTCCCAGCGCTGTTAGATAAATGTTGTAAAGTTGAGGAGATAGATCATCACCGCGATGTGAGGAACCGAAACTTTGGACCTACCGGCTCCAAAGAGGAAAAGGTAGTGGTGGCAACTGTTATCAACAGAAACCATATGCTAGACCATTAAGAAGTCAGACTCAACAACGACCTTATGAGGGAAGTTCTGGTGGTAACAAGATTAGTCAAGCTGGGACTTCTACATCCAAATGTTTTAAATATGGAAAGGACCACCTGACTAATGACTGCCCACACAAGGGAATCATATGTTTCAGATGTGGGAAACCTGGACATCTCTTAAGGAATTGTAATCAACCGAAGGCAAAACCCTCTGTGGGAAACATCAGTACTGCTAGACCACAGGCGGGTGGTCGTGTGTATACTATGAGCAGGGAGGAAGCCTCGAAGTCAGAGGAACTAACTATGGAGGAATGTGCCATTGAAGGTAATCCTTTAACTGTATTATATGATTCGGGAGCAACTCACTCATTCATTGCCTGTGATTGTGTGGAATGTTCGGGATTATCTATGACTACATTGCCTTATGACTTGAGTGTTGCTACTCCTACTGATAAGCCTGTGATTACTGCAAAAGTTTGTTTAAATTGTCCTATTTGTGTTAGGGATAGAATCTTTCATGTTGACTTGATATGCTTGCCTCTTTCCAAAATTAATGTAATCTTAGGAATGAATTGTTTGTCTTCTAACCATATCTTAATAGACTGTTCCAATAAGATATTAGTTTTTCTCGAGGCTAAGGATTTTAGATTCCTAACGTCTAATCAAATACTTATTGTTATCTTCTTTGGAAGTTCAAAGAAAAGATGCTATGAAAGATATTTTTGTAGTCAATGAATTTTCAGAAGTTGACTACGGGATTTAAGGATGCAAACTCAAGTACAGGTTGTCTCAAGTAGTAAATTTCTCGGGAGTCCGAGGTCGATCCACAGGGAATTGATGAAGAAAAATTAATTGAGGTAAGAAGAGGATTTGTCATAACACCAAAAGTAATAAAACAAGTTCACAAATGAATTTAAGGGCTTGCTTGGGTTAGGAGATCCACTCTTGGTAATAAATTAAAGGTAAGATTATTTCTTTTTATAACTCAATTGAAATCCACACACAACGGAGGTTCTAATCGGAAAATATAACATTCAAAGTTCAATTATATATGCAATCATATTATGATTCCTTTAATTATCTACTAACATTTGTAAATAAGTTCAAGCATTCACTGTGCCAATCCTATTGTCTACAATAAATCAAGATCTCCATTATACAAAGAAGGTTTCTAAATTGATTGGAAACAAAATATAACACATATAATGTCCAATTGATAATATATCATTTAAGCACAAGAAATAGAATAATCTAACATTATTTCATTACCAAGAGCTTCACTCTTTCACCCAAGCAAGATGAAGATTTAGTTACTCATAGATAAGAAGAGAGAAAGAGAGAAGAAGAGGAAGATGAACATAGCTTCAATTTAGAACAAGAGAAAATTACAACAAAGGAAAATAATAAACAAGCATAACCTTAACTTGTACAAACTAAGCCTAACACCAAGTGCTCCAAATGGTCAGCCAATGGTGCCTTTTATAGAGGATTAGGGATACAAAATGTCAAGGGGGCTGATTAGGGGTAGGTGGATGAGTGGATGAATGAGTGGAAAATGCCAAATGGTGAGGATAAGAGTGAAAAATCATTGAGATTTCTTGTCTCCGAAATCATTCATTGCCTAAGTCATTGATTCCGTCATTTTCGAGCCAAGTGGTCTTCATGAAAGTTCTAGGAAATTGTCTAAGCTTTCCAATGGCTCTGGAATCACCCAAAAATTGGTCCTACATCCCAAGATATGACCCAATTACTACATACTGTTTAGGCCCAATTTTAGCACCTCTGTTTTGACTTTCAGACCCAATATCACCATCAAGGAGCCCAAATCAAGTTTTGTGTTCAACATGAAAGTTTTAGATCTGGGTCTTAACTTTCAAATGTCCAAATTTCAGCCCAAAATAATTCTTGCAGCCCGAGTTATGCTCTGATTACTGTACATTATTCAGGTTTCAGACACAAAACTCGTGTTCTGTCTTCCAAGCCCAATTAGCTCCACTAGATGTCTGATTGAGACTTTGAGCTCTTCATCAAAGTTGTAGAGCTCTCTCTTATCTTTCCTACAAGGTAAAATTCATAATTATCAGATATTTAGAACTCAAGATATGGCTGAAATACAGAAACAGCGTAAGACCAAAATAGTGCTGAAAAAAATCAATTAAGTCCAATTTGAGTCCAAACTTACAAAACATAACTAGGCTTAATCAATTAAGTACATGGAGAGTGTAAATGACTAAAAATGAGGGTTTATTAATGTATAAAATATGTGATCATCAAAAGTCTTTCCTGAAGATATACCTGGACTGCCACCAGCAAGAGAAATCGAGTTTGCTATTGATATAGTACCGGGAGCTGGACTTATATCTATGGTGCCTTACAGGATGTTGCCAGCAGAATTGGCGGAGCTTAAGAAATAGTTGGAGGAATTGTTGGAGAAACAATTTGTGAGACCTAGTGTGTCACCATGGGGAGCTCCAGTATTGTTGGTTAAGAAGAAGGATGGGACTTCTCGCCTATGCGTAGATTACTGACAGTTGAATAAGATCACGATCAAGAATAAGTATCCACTTCCAAGGATAGATGATCTAATGGATCAACTGCGGGGAGTAGTTGTGTTTCCCAAAATTGATTTACGTTCTGGTTATCACCAGATTCGTGTGAAGGTGGAAGATATTCCCAAGATAGCATTTCAGATGCGTTATGGGCATTACAAGTATCAAGTGATGTCGTTCGGTGTGACGAATGCACCTGCCATATTCATGGATTTCATGAATAGGATTTTACGTTCTTAGTTAGACAAGTTTGTTGTTGTCTCTATTAACGACATTCTAATATACTCTCGAAGTCAGGAGGAACATACTGAACATCTTAGAGTGGTTCTCTAGAGTTTGAAGAAAAATAAGCTATACGTAAAGTTGTCCAAATATGAATTTTGGTTAAGTGAAGTTTAGTTTTTGGGGCACGTGATGTCGGAGGAAGGAATTGAAGTAGATGCTTCAAAGTTGGAGACAATTCTTGAATGGGAAAGGTCGAAGATAGTGTCAGAGATCCGTAGTTTCATCAGATTAGCCAGTTACTATCGACGGTTTATTGAGGGGTTTTCCAAGATAGCGGGACCTCTTACCCAACTTACAAGGAAGAATCAACTTTTCGTATGGACTAATGCATGCGAAGAAAGTTTTCAAGAGTTGAAAAGACAATTGACTACTTCACTGGTATTGATTCTACCTGATCTGAATGAACCTTTTGAAGTATATTGCGATGCTTCGTACCAAGGATTGAGTTGTGTACTTATGCAAAACCAGAAGGTTGTGGCATATGCTTCAAGGCAGTTAAAGGTACATGAAAGGAATTATCCCACTAACGATTTGGAGTTGGCAGCTGTGGTGTTTGCATTGAAAGTGCGGAGATATTTTCTATATGGAGCAACTTTCAATGTCTTTAGTGATCATAAAAGCTTGAAGTATTTGTTTGACCAAAAAGAGTTAAACATGAGGCAGAGGCATTGGCTAGAATTTTTGAAGGACTACGATTTTCAGTTACAGTATCATCCCGGGAAGGCGAATGTCATAGCGGATATTTTGAGTAGGAAAATGCTTAGTGTTTTTGTTATGATGATCAAGGAGAGCGAATTGATAGAAGAATTTCAGGATATGCGGTTGTCTGTGAAGTTGATGCCAGGAAAGATGTGTTTGAATATGATCACTATCTCGAATAGTTTGGTAGATGAAATCCTAGAAAGACAGAAGGATGACCAATATTTGCAAGAAGCAAAGAAAGCAATGAAACAAGGTGCAGTGTTGGAATTTAAAGAAGGAACAAAGGGAATTTTGAAATTTAAAGGAAGGATTTTTGTGCCCTATGATCAAGGACATAGGAGATTAATTTTGGATGAAGCTCATAGGAGTAAGCTGAGTATACATCCCGGAGCCACAAAAAGGTATCAAGACTTGAAGCAACTATATTAGTGGCAGGGATGAAGAAAGACATCGCTAAATATGTATCATCCTGCTTAGTCTGTTAGATGGCTAAGGTTGAACATCAAAGACCTTCTGGAATGTTGCAACCTTTGTCTATTCTTGAATGGAACTGGGATGATATAGCAATGGACTTTGTGACTGGACTACCAAAGACTCGAAAAGGTCATGATTATATTTGGGTAGTTATTGATCGGCTTACGAAGTTGGCACACTTCTTGCCAATTAATATCAAGTACTCATTGGAGAGGTTGACTCAAGTGTACATCGGTGAAATCATTAGACGTCATGGTGTACCTTCCAATATTGTTTCAGATCGAGATTCGAGATTTACGTCGAGATTTTGGCACAGTTTGCAAGGAGCGATGGGAACAAAGCTACGTCTAAGTTTTGCTTACCATCCACAGACAGATGGTTAGTCAGAAAGAACGATTCAGTCACTAGGAGATTTGTTGAGGGCTTGTGTGCTAGAATAGTCTGGATGTTGGGATGAATTCTTACCATTGATAGAGTTCACCTACAACAATAGTTTTCATTCAAGCATAAAGATGGCACCCTATGAGGCATTGTATGGGAGACGATGTAGAACACCGTTGTGTTGGTATCAGGATGGGGAAAGTGCTATTTTAGGACCGAAGCTTGTGCAACAGACCACAGAAAAAGTGAAGATAATTCAAGACAAGATGAGGATAACTCAGACTCGGCAAAAGAGCTATTCTGATAAAAGGAGGAGACCGTTGGAGTTTGAAGAAGGTGACCATGTATTGTTGCGAGTAACACCCATGACCAGAGTCAGACGAGTGATTAAGTCTAAGAAGCTCACTCCAAAGTTTATCGGGTCGTATCAGATTCTTCGTCGAATAGGTCCTGTAGCTTATCAAATTGTGTTACCACATTTTCTTTCAAATCTACATAATGTATTTCATGTATCGCAATTGCCGAAGTACATTCCAGATTCTACTTATGTTATTGAACCAGACACAGTACAATTGAAGGAAAGTTTAACTTATGAAACATTTCCCATCAAGATCGAGGATCGGAGGATAAAGCAACTTCGAGGTAAAGAGATTTCGTTGGTTAAAGTAGTTTGGAGTGACGTAAGTGGAGAAGCAACATGGGAGTTAGAGGACAAAATAAAAGAACAATATCCGTATTTGTTTTAATATATGTTTAAGTTTCGAGGACGAAACTTCTTTTTAGAGGGAGAGAGTTGTAACACTCCGAAAATTCATATTTTAATTATTTTTGTTGATCCTTAATTTTTTTTATTAATCTGACTTGCTTTTCATGAATTTTATAATTTTTATGATTTTTGTGAATTTCTCTGAGTTTTATATTTTTTTGATTATTTTAATATTATTCTTGGGCTGTATGCAAGCTTGGGGAGGACCAAGAAAAATAAAATTTTTTGTGACCAAAAAACTTTAGACTGTTGAGATGGGGTCGGAGGATCTTACTAAATCCGAAATCGGAAACAATTTTTAGAATTTTTTTTTACTGTGTTTTTGTACTATTTTATTTATTGGACAATAAAAATACAGTAGCTATTGTCTATTGGTTAATATTTATTGAAAAATATCTAGTATGGACCAATAGAAAGAAAATTTCAAGACTAAGCAAAGTGCTAGTCCAACATAATGACTATGACTTCTTCTAACTAATAGGAAGCAAACTTAGAGGTGAAGGCTTTGGATATCCATCATTGATTTAATCTATAGTGGAGATTAGTCTCACAAAGTGGCTAGGACTTTTTGTGACCCTTGGATAGAAAGCATGGAAGAGAAGCTCTTGATCCTCCATTTCGAAGATACATCTCACGGCTAAGGCTTCATGGAGGAGGGATCCAATGGTTCAAATTCAATCCTATCTCTTGGAAGCCTCCACAAAGATCTATATTAAAGATTAACACAATTATTTCACTCTTCTCTTCATCATTCCACGACAATAGCTAATAATTAAGAGACTTGGACTTTAATTCATTTCTATCACTCATCTTCATCTTTCACTCAAAGAGAAAACTATCACCAAAGCTCTCAAAACTTCTCTCCCTTTTCCTCCCTAAACCCCACGACCAAGAGGCCTAAATCATACCTCCACTCTCCAATAATTTTAACTAACCTTATTTCTTGAATCCTTACCTAAATACAAGACACTTTGTAGTTGAAGTCTTGACCAAAATCATTCATCTTCAAGGAGGTTTCCAAGACTTAAGTTCTAGGGTTTTAAGGTGGAGTTTATGGAAACTTCACTATTTATTTCATCTTCATGTTCTAGGCCATATTTTGATCCATGGTCTTTCTTATTTAAGCTTTAGATGCTAATAAACTTGTGTTTGTTTTTATGTTCAAGAAGCTCTTGGTGGTGAAGGATTAGTACAAGAAGCAAAGCAAGATGCTTTGGAGGCTTCACCACAAGGTAAGATGGAGATCTATCTCACCAACCAAGTATGGTGGTGAGAGATGAAATTGTGTTTGATGGATGGTGAATCCATGTGAGGATTCATATATATGGTTATGTAAATTATTTATATGTGTTTATGTAACACCCTTCCTAGGATATCACATGTCTGACTCTTGACTCATAATCTGAAAAGAAGTTCGCACAAAGTTTGAGTTATAAAATGTGAGTTTTAAAATTTCTTTCTTACTGAAACATAAACTTATTGAAATTCATAAGTATTACTGAAAATATATTGAAACAGATTCATATACAACATTGACACTAATTAATATTTAACGATTTAAAGAGAAATATAAAACTAACAGACTCTTTTTTTAACAGTAGCAAACCCCATCACGGGTCCTACTTAATAGCACGGTACAACACTAACGATAAAAAAAAACTCTACATACATATTCTATTGTGTATCCATCTTAATGCATCAGACATCTGTTCTACATCTATTCTTTGTCCTCAGACATCTCTTCTTTGTCAACCCTGTAAGCTATCCAATCTGGAAAGGTCATTCTCTGATGTTGTTTCCAAACACAGAGGTATTTGTCACCCGTTATGTCTAAGACAACTCGTTTCTTCTACTGTATTATTTTAACAATACAGACACAACAAAACAATATAACAAAGAAGTGAGATCACCTACACCAATACCAATATGGCAGCACAGAGATAACACAAACAACATATCATAAAGATAGATCATACCAGAATTATGATCATACCATCAATATTAATTAACTATCATTATCCAATCACTTATCAGTTCAATTATCATAAACAACAATTACGATAATGCCCTTAACATTGTCTAATTATCATCATCATCATCCAGGTATTTAAAACAGTTGTCATAGCTAATATTCCTCAATTAATATATCATACTGATATAAATGTTCAGATTCATGCATATGCACGTAGACTCAGTTTTTCAAAAACAACTCCATGGAGGTTTTCACAATTTCGAGAAGAATGCTCTGGTTAATTGCCCAGCCTAAGCCCACAGACAATCTCCTAGTCGTTGAAAAGAATCGTGTTCTTGTTGGGTATCGTCAATGCGTTGCAACGGACTGCATCGCCAAGTGGCATATGGTCCAGCCTTAGCCCACTGATAGATATCCACTGGTCGACTGCCGCGCCTTGACGCACCTCAAGATCCATCATAGATCTCACTATCAATTCTCATTCCCTCTTCAACCACAAGGGCCAAAATAGCTTATTAGTTATACTTTATACAATGTATGAATATATCAGTGCAAGTCCAACCACAAGGGCCAAATCTTTTCAATTTCATTTGTTCAATGTAATCATATGCCTCAATGCATATTTTTCCAATGCATGTATAATGCACCAATGCCAATCACAGGCATATCTTTCTAATGCATGTAAAATGCACCAAATGCCAGTCATAGGCAAAACTTGTCATTTTCTCATGCAATGTTCATACACTGTTTTGGCAGTAATCATCATGTTATCATGTTTTTATAGTCATAAAACACTTTCGTCGTGTTTTCACAAAATTGCACAACATTTCCGTTACATTTTCACAATTCCAAAACGTTTTAGTTATATTTTCATAATACCATAACACTTCTGTTACATTTTCACAATACAGTAACATTTCTGTTACGTTGTCAAAATACCGCAACTCTTCTGTTGCACTTTTAAACCACGTACTAATTTTTCAACGTTTTTCTCAATCGCGTAAAAATATACGTTTCTCAAATTGCATAGTATTTTTCCACTGTTTCAAAATCGCGTAACTTAAAAATCATTCTTTTAAGTCGCGTAAATCATTTTCCATCATTCTCAAAATATTTAAAACACTTTTTAAATCTCATAGTAGTTTTCCGCCATTTTCATAATCACGTAAAAATATTCCATTACTTTTCAATCATGTAGTGATTTTTCAACAGTAGTTCAAATCACGTAAAATATTTAAACGTAATTCAAATCGCGTAGAAATATTTTAACGTATTTCAAATTGCGTAGAAATATTTTACTGTATTTCAAATCGTTTTTAAGATACGTAAAATATTTTTCAATATTTTACAATCACGTAAAATACTCCTCAATATTCTAAACATTATTTTGGACTTAAATAAATCAATATCATTTTCAACACATTTTTCAAATTGCGTAGCTTAAAAATCATATTTTTAAGATACATAAAACATTTTTCATTACCATTTCATTACGTAAATTATTTCTTAACCTTCAAAAATTTCTTTTCAACCTTTCTCAAAATAATATGACTTTGTATTTCATTTTTCACATTTTCTTACTCAAGAAAATCTTTTTCTACATTTCTTTACTCAAGAAATCCTTTTCCAAAATATAACCCACAAAAATCACTTTTCCATTGATATAAATCAACGTTTCAAAACTTAACATTTTTTAACGTATTTCAAAACTTGAAAATCAGTTATACGTTAGTAAATTTTCAAAACACCATTATATTCTTCATTTTTCCCAAATCATTTCCAAACACAACATTTTTCAAAATAAATTGAAGTTCGAAAACATTTTCGTTTACAAAAACTTGATTTTCTCAAGGATCGAGTAAAAGCGCCTAATTCCCTTTCCAAATTCTTGTATTAAATCAAGTTACATTTCCACTTTGAAAATCACTTTGTTCATAAAAATCAAGGCATTACAAGCCCTAAAAAACGTGAACATGACTATTGAAACTATCAAATATTTTTCCTTCTAAATTGATATGGTTTTACACAAACAAAATCATTAAAAATTCTTTAACAAAAACCGTGAACGTGTTTATTGAAGACTGTCAAATCTTTCGAGTAACAAAACACTTAGTTTTATAAAATATCATTTTGTTCCATAAAAATTTAGGCATAACCAGTTTTTCAAAACCGTAGGGTATTTGGCCATTGAAGCCATCAAACATTTTTCCTTCTAACTCAATTATTTATCATTCTGTTTTCAGACAAACAAAACCATTGAAATCTTTGTTTTCAAAACCGAAATACCGATGGTCATAAAAACTAAATCCATTTGTTCAAATTCATTTTTACTTTCTTTACAAATCCTTTTTTACTTTCTTTGCAAATCCTTAAAATCAACGTTTGCCCGTCTCTTTTTCGAAATCATGATTAGTAAACATTTAGAAACTTTTACATAAAAGAAATCAATAAAAATCCCTTCAAAACCGTATTCTTGTTCTCTTGAAAAACAAACCCTTTGTTTATTTTCCATATTCTTCAAATCATCCATTTTCATCCTTTATGAAAATATTAATTTGTGAACACCTATTTAGAGGTGTCTTGGCCGAAATTTATCATGTTCTAGGGACTAAAAATTAATTCCCTTGTTCTTGAAAAAATTTCAACATAAACTCTACTCATGAGTGTCAAAACCGTGACCACTCCTCCTTAGCCATTGAGCCAAAAATTGATTTCCTTTCCATCATCAAATCATGACATACATATACATACACATCATATATATATATATCACAAGCATGCCATATTCTCATCATGCATAGTATAAGCATACCATCAAAGTCATAAAATCATGAAAAGCATATCAAACATAGACAAATAATTAAAGCACATAAACACCCACAAATAAATTACAAGACCATGGATATGAATCCTCACATGGATTCACCATCCACCAAATATAAAACCATCTCTCACCACCATACTTGGTTGGTGAGGTGGATCTCCCTCTTACCTCTTGAACATCCTCAAAAGCTCTTTGTTTTGCTTCTTTTTCCAAGTCCTTCACCACTAAGGGCTTCTCAAATACAAAACAAAATACATAAAAATTACTATACTAAGCTTGATTAAGAGGAACCATGGATCAAACATGGTTTAGATCATGAAAAAGAGAGAAGAAATGAAGTTTCCTTACACTTCGCCATAAATACTCTATAACTTTGATCTTGAAGAAAGTTCATGAAGATGAATGATTTAGAGAAAGTCTCCAACATAAAAGTTGCTTAGAATATCATGTAGATTCAAGATCTATGGTTGGATGAAATTAAAAGAGCTTGGATGGTGATTTTGGATGGTATGGCCGAATGGTTATTCTTGAAGAACAAGGTTGGAATTTTTGATTTTTGTGAGAGAAAGGTTTCTTAGACTTGGTTAAGACAAAACATGAAGTGAAAACACTTAGTTTTCCTTCCACCAATTTCGTGGATCTCCATAGAAAATCCCTAAAAAAAAATCATAAACAAATATTACAATCAATAACAAGTAAAAGAATAGGTAAACCATGGTTTAAACATAGCTTAGAAAATCAAAACTAAAAGATTAGAAGAAGGAATATGAACTTTACCATTTTTGGTAGAATCTTGAAGCTTAGATTTGAAACTCAAGATGAATGATTTAGAGAAAACTCATAACTAGAGATGTTCTTAGAATGAGGTAAGGATTCAAGAAACTAGATTGGATGAAATTTTTGAGTGATGGAGGGTAGATTATGGTGCCATGGCCGTGAGCTTAGAGAAGGAGAAGGAGAGAAATTTTTCTAAGAGTTTTGCTTGAAGGAAAGTTCAAGAATGATGAAGTATAGTTAATAATGACGAAAGTGACAAATTATTGTCTTCAAAATTTGCTTTAGCTTCTAAATCCACCACAAAAACCGTCCCCCCCTCCATGCTTCTTCAAAGAGTGCAATTAATTCAACAATGATGCATAATTGACCAAGACCACTTAATAATGACATAAAGTTTTTTTTTAGCTCCAAAATACTTCACAAAACCTTCCCCCCTCCATGCATGCTTCTCCTTGTGCATTCAATAAATGACCATTATAATTAGCCACCATTTGAAGCATTTCTAGCCATTGATTAATTCAATGGTTATGATTTAGGTAGACTTTTGATTTAGAGGACTTAATCTAGTATTTAGATTTTTCTCCTTGAAATCTTAGCCATTAGATGCATCTCCAAAAATGAAGGGTCAAGATTACTCCTTCTTACTTTTAATCCAAGGGTCATAATTAGTCATAGCCATTTTAGAAGACCAAATCTCCACCATTGATTAAATCCAAATCCAATGGTCATAAATGGCCTTTGTCACTTTTTAAGACTAAATCTCCACCCTTGATTTAAATCTAAATCCAATGGTTATAAATGGTCATAGCCACTTTATATGACCAATTCTACACCATTGATTAAATTGACGGTTGATATCAAAGCCTTCCTAACTAAGCTTATTCTCACACCATTGATTAAATCAATGATGATTATCCAATGCTTCTTTATTAAGTTTGTTTCTTTACCGTTGATTAAATCAATGGTTAATATTCAAACTAAGTATTCTCATCCAAGGGTACAAATCAAGTCAAGCCCTCTTTGTTGACTACTCAGTATAATTTTTATTTTTATCTGCTATAGCCCTACAAATAATATTTTTACTATATTTTTATCACCTGATAATTGAATACAATACAAAATACAGTACAAGAAATTTTCTAAAACTGTTTCTGGATTCAGGTTTAGTAAGATCCCCTGTCTCCGTTTAAACAGTACAAAATTTTCTATGCATAAAAAAAATTTTACTTTACGGGACCCACTTGGGCCCACGTATGGCCACCTGGGCCCACAAACAGTAAAAAAATTTTCATAATCATTCACAAAAATCACAAATATTAGAAAACGCACAAATATCAAATCAGATTATGTAAAATAATTAAAACCTAACGGTAAAAATTAAATTACGTAAAGTTTTCCCTGACCTAAAAATTTTTATTTTCCTGATACGGAGTAAATCACTCAAAACGATCAAATACGCTGACGGAATAATCAAAATAATTTTACAGTATCCAGAAATTACTAAACAGTAAAATTCTGTTAACTGTCAAAATTACTGGTTAAGAGATACAGAATTTTTAGGATGTTACAGTTTATGTGCTTTGAATTTATTTATTTATGCTTTATATGATTTTATTGCTTTAATGGTATGCTTGATGTATGTTATAGTATGATATATGATTATATGTCATGATATATGTTGGAAAGGAAAATTATTTTGGGTTCCAATGGCCTAGGGGGATCACGGCCTCTATATACTAAAAATGGTGATTTCAAATCAAATATTTTTATGAACAATAAAATGAGATAAGTAAGAGCAAGGAATAAGTAAATATTTTGATTCCAATGACCAAGTATCTCACGGCCATGAAGGCTTGAATGGATTTGTTTTGTGTAAAAAAATATGATTTATAAATGGTAACTTAGTTGATTAGGTGCAAGGAAATTAATACAAGGACATAAGAAATAAAAATGGAAACAAAACTATTTATTATTGGTAAAAGGGAGATTTCGTTTTATGAAGGGAAAAATGAGGTTAAAAGTGTTTGAACCTTAAAATATTTTATACAATGAACCAATTTTTAGATTAATCAAGTTATAATGAGAAATAAATTGATGACTTGAAATTTACTAATGTATAGCTCAACCTTTGGGTTTTTGGAGTGCGTTAGGGAATTTTAAGCTAGAACCATTGATTTAAATCAATGAAAAAGTAATTTTGTGGAAAATATTGTGGAAAGGATTTCTTAAGTGAGAAAATGTGAAAAAATGAAGTTAGAAGTTTGAAGTGGAAAATGTGGAAAGGCCAAAATGATGTTTAGAATTTTGAGAAATATTTTACGCAGTTGAAAAATGATGAAAAATATTTTACGCAACTTAAAAATGTTATTTTTAAGCTACGCGATTTCAAAAATGTTAAAAAATTGCTACGCGATTTGAAAAACGTTTAAATATTTTTACGCGATTTAGAAAATGTCAAAAAATAATTACGGGATTTGAAAACGTGACAGAAATGTTACACTATTGTGAAAATGCGGTAACATGATTACGCAATTGAAAATGCAGTAAAATTGCTGTTGGGCCAATGTGTGGACCCATATATGTGAAATTATGACTTTAGCCTGTAATTAGCTTGTGTGCATTAAACATGCATTGAACAAGTCTGATGGACTATGTTAAGGCCAATGGCCTAGGAGAGAATTACACCTTTGTGCGGGTGCGATAGACGTAATGTAGGTCACTTGTTGACCTTAGGGGCGTCAGGGTGCAGGTTTTCCATAATGGGCAGTTGGTAGCTCTACTGCATCGTGGATCAGACCGATGCAACGCACCGATGATACAGACCGAGACACTATACTTAATTAAGACCTGACATAGACTGTCGTGTATAATGCTAGATGTGCAAAACTGACAAAAGTTGTGGCACTTGGTCTGGGGCAGTTGTGATACTAACAGATCTTCTAGATCAATCTCTTTGACTTGTGTTTAGCTCCATGGAGTAGGAATTTTGAGTCAATATGCATGTGTATAGTCTGTACATATACATATATCTTTGTGAAATTTATTTGTTAATATTGGTTAAATATGTGATGCCATGACTATATTCACTGTTGTTATATCTGTATGACATTATTGTCATTTATATCTCTTTACTGCCATGTTGGTACTGGTGTTGGTAATCTCACCTCTTTGTATGCTATTCTTGTACTGTATTTATATTCAGTAAAAATGGTGAGCAAGACGTTGAGCAAGAAGGTGAGGAGCAGATTCCTTATGTAGACGTTGATTTCTTAATCGATGGCGATGCCAAGTTTTCTTGGGTACATGAGGCTACAGTTCTAAGGGGGTTCGGAGGCTTGGTGTGTTCAATTAGATAGAGTGTGTGTTATCTTCACGGGAGATCTGACTGTTTCCCTAAGTAGGGTTTATCATGAGAACCCTTACTTTACTGTCAATATTTACATGCATTTGGAGGTATTGGGGTCATTGCTACCATACCCTTAGAGAGATTATCATTGTGTTGTCTGCTTGGACACCTGTCCGTAGGACTACGCGTCATGTATGGTTCCTGTAATGCCCCTTTTCTATAAACAGCTGTGAAGAAGGGACATCGCACTATAACTATAATACTATGAAATATAAAAAATATCATATCGAATTAATTTAAATTGCGGAAAATAGTGGTTGTTTTCAAAGCTCGTAGTCCCGATTCCTTTTATTATGATTTATGTTCCTTTGAAAATGTCACCATATATTTTTTTTTGTTTATTAAAATTATAAATCGTTACCAAGTGGCATTGGGAGAGTTAAGTTGAAATCCATCACGTATAGAAATCATAAATAAAACAGTTGCAATATGTAAAGTTTAACAACGTAAAATGAACCATACAAATATATATATATATATATATATAATATATATATATATATATATATATATATATATATATATATAAGCCTATTTTATTACATTCCAACATATACCAAAAAGCAAAATATGTATCTGCCCAAAGATATACAAATATACCCCAGCATGTACAGCAAAACGTCAGGCTTCCCAAAAAGATAGACTGTTAGCCATCAGTAGCTACCAATAGTATCAGCTC
This sequence comes from Ormosia emarginata, assembly GCA_029884605.1. Lineage (NCBI taxonomy): Eukaryota > Viridiplantae > Streptophyta > Magnoliopsida > Fabales > Fabaceae > Ormosia > Ormosia emarginata. The sequence continues at coordinate 663,877 of JAQQTP010000033.1, read as the reverse complement.
CTATGATTGACGAGAAGGGACCGTAGCCGGGTCCTCCTCAAGGTCCTCTTCATCCGAGGAAACATCCATCAGAGCGACAGAGCAACGGCAAGAGCCCGAGCAGTGGACAAAAAGGAGTCATTACGTGGGGTGTAGTACATATCAGCCTACATGTCCCTAACGGGCATATAAAACTCCAACCAGACAAAAGCATGGAAATCAAAAATAGAGGCGTCGTAACGACCCCATGCTAAGGACACCGTCAACTCCCCATGGTACACACAGCGGTCCGTCTGCACATTAATGTGCCAGCAATCAGGGCCTCCGTGAAATGTGATCCGTACATAGCCAAAGAATCCATGAGGGCGCAACGACATCCTCAATTAGCTTCAATCGTAGTCTGGCCAGAAGCCTGGAAACTTAGGAGTTTCCTTGTCTTCCTCACGAACGTCTTCTCAAAATCGCACGATCCAACCAGAATATAAAAATAAAAGAATTACAAAAAGAGGTGAGACACTCAGCTTTCAGTACCAAAATGGTAGCAAGAAAACAGAACGGCGCTGGATGCCCACATATAACACAGTTCATATATTTAATTACAGTAACAATACAAATCAATGGTAAGCGCAAAATAACAATTTATAATAGCAAGTGTTATTAACAGCAGACAAATGGTATCAACAGTTCAGAAATCCAATAATTCTTGCAAATAGAATAGTAAACATATTTTACAATTATAAGTGCTCATGCTCAATGAATCATGTGACTGATAATTCACAATGCAAAAAGGGTACCAAAAATTCCTACTCCATGGAGCTAGACATAAATATTTTCAGAGTGAATGATCAAGGAGTAATGTCAGTATATTGTTAGCCTTAAAAATACAGTGTGCTTTATCTCATAAAATGTTTGCGCAATGACTTATACATGACACCTCGACAGTTGATCACGACATAAGATAGCATCTTAGTCAGGATCGTCGGTGTGTCACATTGGTCTATCCCACGGCCCCAGTGGAGCTACCACTGTCTATTGTGAGACACTCAAACCCCGATGTCCGCAGGGTCAACAACATATGACATCTACGCTTAGTCTATTCGTACCCGCACAAAGGTGTTATTCAAACTCCTAGGCACACATAGCCTTTACAACAATGTCTAATGGACAACACATATGCGTGACGACGCAATGTCAAATCATGTATGCTCATCATAATCATATCACTATGGTACATAAACATACATGTACACATACATATTCATTTCTCAATATCACCATATCATGGTATTCTCATTATCCATACATAATCATGCATAGCTCATAAATTCTCACAAGTACATGTCAATAAGTGTTTTGCCCACATAGGAGTCCTCGATAGCATAGAATTAATTTCCATGCCAACATATATTTCAAGTGTTTATCCACTATCACAAATCCACATTATGAATTTACTTTCTCAAAGTCTTATGCTTGATTAAGTATAACAAATTTTAGGCAATTTGCCCCTTCAAAACCGTGGCCCTCTAAAGGTTATTATCCAATTTAATTCTTCCACTTGATTAAGAGTTATGCATATCTCTAAATTCTTAAGTCTCCAAAGATTTATCAAGGCTTCAATTACCCCTAGTTTTGTCTCTAAAAGCCGTAGCCTTCATGGTCTTCAAGGTCCTATGTTTCTTTCCATTTTTGTGTATTAGTTTCCTTAATATCCATTTACTTAAATTCTAGTTCATCAAGGTCAATCCATTCCCTTCTTGTCTAAGCCAAAACCATGGCCATCATTAGGTCTTCAAGTCCAACATTTCTTTCCATTTATATGCAATAATTTTATTAATATTAGTCCACTTAAATTTTTGTTCATCAAGGTCAATCCATTCCCTTATTTATTAGGGTCAAAATCGTGGCTTTAAATTGGGTTAACAATCCCTTAAAATTTCTTATCTCAAAATTCCAACATTAACATTCAATCTTTAATTTCATAGCTTCAATTAATTATATACAAGAAAACAAATTTCAAAGCCAAAATCTTCTCAAAATAGTGGCTTCCATGTTAGGGTAAGGAACTCCACATTTCCCATTTAACAACCCTAACATGATCAAGCTCATTTAACACTTACAATCCATTCAAAATCACAAATCAAACATTGGTCAAATTCAAGAACACATAAATAAACAAAAATCACAAAATACATGAACATACAATGGTTCCCTCACCACCAAAATTGGTTGAAGTGAGTAGTCTCCCTCTTACCTAAAGGAGAAAAATGAAAATGACCTCCCTTTAGCTCTTGGTGAATTCGGTTTCAAGGCTCCAAAAATCCTAGGGTTTTCAAGAAAGTGAACCAACATCAAAGGTTGAAGAAAAATGGATTCATGGTCATCAAAGAGACCCTTGATCACGAAAATAAAGAGAAATAAGGAGAAAAACCAAAACTTCACCTTAAAGCTTGAATCTTTACCTTGGAAGACAATGGAGAAAAGATTGGATTTTGGAAAAACTTTGTGAATGAAAGTTTTAGAGGAGATGAAGATGAGTGTAGAAATGTGTTTAGTGGAGAGAAGAAGTGAAGAAAATGGTGGAGTGAGGGGCTGCAAACTACAGCAATGGTGGAGTGTAGAGAGAAGGAGGAGAAAGGAAGAAGATGACGTTTTTAGAAAGATAAGAAATTAGGTTAGAAATGAGATAGTTTGGAGTGTTTAGGTTAAGTGAATGAGTGAAAATTTCCCCCCTTGGGCCAAGGTTAGCCGCAACATTGAGAGAGAGAAGAAAGGGAATTTGTGGCTTCCTTGACAAGCCAAGGGCATTGTAGTCTCTAGTTGATCAAAGCTTCTCAAAGAAGCTTTGATTGTAATACATTAAATTTAAATTAAAGTGAGTTGATTAGACATAAAGTAGATTATATTAAGATAATGTGATTGGATTTTTAATACATACTGTTATCCAATAGATAATAGTTATAGTCGACAGAAGTAAGTATTAATTAATCTGATAGATAAAATTTTTACAGTGTTTTATTATTTTATCTGTTGAGATTTTCTCGAAAAATATGAAATCTCGTAAATCGTGTCCAGCATCGGGTTTAGTAAGATCTCCTGTCGACATTTCCACAAATCAAGGTTCTCAGGAAAAATATTTCATTTTTCCGGCTCCATTCAGTTTGTACGCAAATCAAGGAATATATCAAAATATTCGACTTTTCCAAAAAAATTCAGAAAAATTCTCAAAAATTACAAATATTATAAAACGACTATTTGTCATAAAATTTTCTAACTTTCGAAATGTTACAGTCGTTTTTCCGACTCTGTTCAATGTGCACGTAAAATGAGAAATATATTAAAATATTTCGCGTTCTCAGAAAAATCTAGAAAAATTCCAGAAAATCACAAATATTATAAAAATGAATATTTATAATAAAATAAATAAAGTTTGGGGTGTTACAATTCCTATCTTCTGAGGATCTATCAGAGGATCTGTCGAAGGGTTAGAACTTTTAGTTATGCACTTGGGCAAGTTTGTAGTTTATTTTGAGTCAAATAGTTTATAGTTCTGTCTAAATAGTATGTACTTATATGTATTCTTAGAAACAAAGTTATATGTATAATTATGGTTTGTTATACTCAGTAATTGTATTTCATGTTATGTCTTATTTATTTAATTATGTTATCTGCAAAAAGAAAAATTTTACAACTCGCACTATTATATTAATAAATGATTTATAACTTGGGTAAGGTTTTATTATGAGTATTAATAAATGTGACATCCTACGGAGGGTGTTACACTTAGCCTAACCTGATAACACCGAGTTGAGTGCACATTTGTTGGTTGATAAAATGCTAGTTCATTTGTTGAATATATATGAGAGTAGGTATTGTTTGAGGGTGCTACAAGATAGCAGATGAATTTGATTAAGAAATTGTTGGCTCACAATTCTGTTTGGTGTAGGTATTGATTTGAGCATGAGGATGTTATTGTTCATACAGTTTTTACTTTGTCCTATTCTTGGGAAATTAATGACCTATGAATGGGTTTAATTTTGTATGTAAATGAAAAAGGTTGGATTCTTTGCTAATCTATTATCTTTGTGGCATGTTAGATGGTTGCTTGTGTTTGTTGATTCTGTTGCTTATCATGTCACTTTTTTTACACCATGTATGGTATCTTGGTTAATGAGGCATAAATTTATGGTTAATGACGCGTAGTGGATGGTTAACGGCTTAACCACTGACCACGACTCTACCCAGTAACCAACATATACATGTTCTTAACCACAAATTTCTATCTCGTTAACCAAGAGTAAAAAATGCAGTAAAACAATAGTCACATTTTGTCCTTTTCTCTAATCCACTCATTTTTCTTTACTATAACTCTAACTCATACATAATATGAAAGACCATGCCTTACAATCACTTTGGAAAATCTGTTGACCATTGATAGTTAAAATGTTTTCCACTTCCTGAATTTTTGGATGGTAACATGAGTTTTGTATGTACAGGTTAATGGAATTGGAAATAGGTGCTTCCATAGAGGATGAAAATACTGTGAATGGCGGTGGGGTGTTAGATGATGTTGGTGGTAGTGCTGAATACGTTGAAGAAGCAAATGAAGCTGAGTTAATTATAAGTGACAACTTCAATGAGCACGCTGAACCTTGTGAGCCTGCAGTAGGTATTATATTTCCTTCAGTGGTTGCCGTTAAGTCATTCTATCGACAGTATGCTAATGCAAAGGGATTCAATTTCATCATTAGAAATTCAAGAAAAGGAAATGATAGAGAGTTAAAATACTTCATTCTAGCATGTTCACGAGAAGGGAATTATGTGTCAGTAGTACCAAATGATTTGAATACATATCCAACAATCAAGAAGAACTGTCAACCGAAGATAACAGTGGGTTTGAACAAAAATGGACTTTGGTACATAAAGAAAGCTGTACTTGACCACTTTTATGATCTTAGCCCTGCGAAGGCAAGGATGTTTCATGGAAACAGAAACATTAGCTTGCACATGAAGAGAAGAATAGAGATCAACAATGAAGCATGCATGAGGCTGAACAAGACCTTTCGTTCTCTTGTTCATGATGTAGGAGGGTATGATAATTTACCATTTGTTGAACGAGACGTGAGAAACTATGTTGGGAGGGAAAGGCGTGCAATTGGGAAGGAGGGTGATGGTAAGGCTCTAAGGAGTTATTTTTCACGGATGCAACAACAAAATAGTAATTTCTTCTATTCTATAGATTTGGATGATGACTTTCAAGTGAAGAATGTCTTTTGGGCTGATGCAAGAAGTAGAACTGCATACGAATCGTTTGGAGATGTTGTGACGTTTGACACAACCTATTTGACAAATAGGTATGACATGTCATTTGCTCCATTCGTTGGTGTGAATCACAATGGGCAATCAATATTGCTAGGATATGGTTTACTATCTACCGAAGACACTGATTCATTTGTATGGCTGTTCGAATCTTGGCTTAATTATATATCAAGAAAAGCTCTAAACGGTATTATCACTGATCAATGCAAGGCCATAAAAAATACAATCCAGATAGTGTTTCCTACTACTCTCTATCGATGGTGCTTATGGCATATAATGAAAAAAATCCCAGATAAGTTGAAAGGTTATGGTGAATATAACAGTATCAAGGATGCAATGAAACATGCAGTTTATGACTCCTTGACAGAGGCTAAATTTGAAGGAAAGTGGGCTACTTTCGTCCAACAACATGACCTACAAGACAATGAATGGTTAAGTGAGTTGTATAATGAGTGATATAAATTAGTCCCAATCTTTTTGAAGAAAGATTTTTGAGCTGGAATGTCAATGACTCAACGGAGCGAGAGCATTAACGCATTTTTTGAAGGGTATATAAACTCAACAACAACTCTGCAACAATTTTTAAGGTAGTATGATAATGCTTTCCATGATAAGGCAGAAAAGGAATATGAGGAATATTGTCAATCATTTAATAGCATTATTGCATGTGAGCCAAACTCTATGATTGAGAGGCAATTCCAATGTGAGTACACCCATGTGAAGTTTAACGAGGTTCAAGCTGAATTTAGGGGTAAAATGAATTGTTCTATTTGTATTAAGTGTGTTAAGGATGGAATTTGTACTTATGATGTGTTAGAGGAGATGTTAGTAGTTGGAAGTTCGAAGGAAAGAACAATTAAGGTGGTATTTAATCGCGACAATCATGATGTTAGATGCAAATGCTTGTTGTTTGAGTTTAAAGGTATTGTGTGTAGACATCCCCTTGTTGTTCTTGCGCAAGAAATGGTGAAGGAAATGCCTTCGAAATATATTTTGCTAAGATGGAGCAAAAATATAAGAAGGAAACTTGCATACATGAAAAGTAGTTGTGACGTGAAAAAAATTGCAGCCTCAAATGCAAAGATTTGATAATTTATTGAAAGAGTTTTACGAGGTTGCCGAAGTTGCTGCGGAGTGTGACAAAGCTAGTGATTTTTTTCTCTAAACATTGTGTGCATGTGAAGGCAAGGTGCAGTCAATTGCTACATCAAAACACAATAATGTCACATGTCATAAAGGTCAAGACAAAACAAGCAATGTGTTTGCCACTGGAAGCAGTCAAACCAATGAGTCATCGAGTGAGATTCATAGTCCATTACGTATAGCATGTAAAAGCCGCCCTCGATCAAATAGGAAAGTATCAAAAATTAACCAAATTATGAGGAAAAAGAGAAAGATAACACATCAAAGTTCGCACATGTTGACAATTGATGTGAGTGCATTTGGATATATTTTCTTTGTATATGGAACAACTGTGTACTATTAACTTTGTAGGAAATAGCGCATATATTCTAAAATGTGCTTTTAACTTATTTCTGTTGGTTTATATAGGAATGTATTGAGGGAAGCATGAGTTAGATCAATGGAAACAAGTTACATGTATGCTTATCTATGGAAATTATGACTCCTGGAGAACAAGATGATGAATGTACCGTGGTATGTGTATGCACAGAAATTAAATTTAAATTGTAATTAGTGTTGAAGTGATTGTTATGTTTTGGGGTAGTATTGATGGAGTCATTCTTATGTGTAAACTTTTATAAGAGTTTATAATTTAACTTTAGTTATATTCTTCCCTTACAGTCAATAGCTATTAACCTCAACAGAAATATTGATGTTTATAAAGATAATTGTTGGACTTCGCAGCTGGCAAAAAGCCCGGCACAAAGTTCTCTATCATTACTTGTAGATTTTCAACATGATATCACCAGTGTCCCAAAGGCATGTGAAACATATGCTAAATTTTAGGTTGTATAAGTGATTATAGTTGACTTATTTAAATGTTTTTTTCAGGCTGCTAGTAGTGAGATTCCATACATGAATTTTGCCATGAGTAGTTATTCTAGGAAATTTGAAGAAACACAGGCCGAGGGACACTGACGTTGTACTTAACTCTTTCAATTAATTATAATTTTTACAATTTTTATTGGGGTTAATGTTTAGTTTGAAAGACTAAGGCAATTAACTTTGGTGTTGTAGGTTTATAAGGCAACTGTCGATTTACCTGTATTGGGTTCTAAGATTAGTGCTAGCATAAATCAGTATTTTTTGGCCACTTTTGATGAGATTAATGCACGAGAGTGGCAAAGGGTGAACTATGATGACATAGCAATACGTTAGTTTTTTTTTATTATTTCAAACATTTATTTTGTTGTAAGTAAAGCAACCAACCTAGGTATTTTTTTGGAATAGGTTGTTTGTGTAGTTTAGTGAATGACATAGTACTTATAATGTGTACATCATTATATAAGGTTATGTAAATGGTCAAGTAGAATTTTTTTTTGGAACAGGTTTATAAGGTATCCAATGAAAATAGTACATGTATGAAGCACAATTATATCTTGTAGTACTTGTTATGTGAATGTATTTGTTTGGTTATTTTTGTTTGATTGGTAATGCCACTTTGATTTTTAAATGAACATTATCCATTCCAAGATCAGTTCAATGTCGATTACACACGCCATCAATACTGAGGATAAGTATTCAAATAGTTGGCTTGGTCATGAGCCCATTACCCATTCTTTTTTGAAGACTAAATCAGTTTCTCATGTTTCTACGCTTCTGAAAAAAGTTGGTTAATAAAGAATAAAAAAATAGTTAATGACCTACAGAAGTTGGTTAGCAGGGTAAAAGCTGGAGGGGTTGCATATTATTTGTACATACCTATTAACTAACTTCCATAGGTCATTAACCACCTTTTTCTTCTTGATTAACCAACTTTGTTTCTACGCTTATGAAAGAAGTTAGTTAATGAAGAACAAAAAGGTGGTTAATGACCTATGGAAGTTGGTTAGTGGACATGTATTAATGCAACCCTTCTAGCCTTTACGCCATTAACCAACTTCGGTAGGTCGTTAACTACTTTTTTGTTCTTCATTAATTAACATTTTTCATAAGCATAGAACCAGTGAGAAAATGATTATTTTCCTTTTAAAACATGAAAAACTGATTTAGCCTTCAAAAATGAATGGGTAATGGCATTCAACCACAACCATGTATTCTTTAGTTTCATTTTTTATTGTTACATGAAAACCCAAATCCAATATTAGTGTAAAAGAAAAATAAGTCTATGGGAAAAAAAGCTTGTTCATCATAAAACAATTGTATATGCAAACCTACTGCCTAACCTTGTGCAAATATGTGATTACTGAAGGTGACTCCTAAATTTCTTTTTAAAAAAACTAAATTCAACATTGTCAAGTTCACGACATCAATTAGAGAAACATAAATGTTCATAGAAACTCCTCAAAGGAGCCACCTCCACCTAAAAAAATCAAACATTCTTCACACAAATATATGGGATCAACCTATAATCACATTACAAAGTTCACATCCTAATGCCCATTAACCATCAATCAACCTATTACATCTAGGTGTTCTTCCTCTTCCTTAGCTGATATACAAATGGAGTTTGAGTGGACACACTTTCCACATGCTTCCTCGGTTGGAGTTTTGCTCTTGTGGCAATGTTCGATAATGGCTTATCGGTGGTAACAGCCTCAACATTAGCTTCAGCTCGGAGATTATTTCTATCTGTGTAACAACTGACCTCAGATTAGATGTTAAACAATTATGTATATATAAGGCAATTGAAGTAGTGGAAGAAAGGTTTGCACAATTACCTGCATCATTCTCTGGAGGCAAGCTTACTAATGATTCACCTGAAAAGGAATGTCGATTTTTAAAAATCCCCACAAAACATATATATATATATGGTTAACGTACCCTTCAAAAAATTACCAGAATTGTATTTGTATCATCTAAAATTACTTACTTCCCTTTTCCACTATATAGCCGACAATAATTTAATTTTTTAAATCTTTCATGTAATTCTAACATTAATCAAACATCTCTCACCGTCATTTCGAGTAGCAGTATGATAGCAAAGCAGTGGGCTTCCTACTGTCAATGGTGATGCACGACCAGACCTTTGGTGAGAACTACCTTCATGCCCTTCACTGTCACCATGGAAAGGCATCACAAATGCATCACTGTGTCGATGTATGTTTCCAGGATGATGCGTGACAGCAGCTGAAGTTGAAAGAGGTGTCGCTGGACTCTGAAGCACTATTTGTTTCAACATACTCAGTTCTTGCTCGAGAAAGGAAATCCTCTCCGCAAATTGCCTATTCTCCACCACCACCTGACGAAATTCACTAGCATAGTTCTCTATATTAAAAGACCTTGCTCGATCATGCCCAAATTGAGGTTGTGCCTCATCCAATGTTTCTCTGAGTATTTCAACCTGCATCTCTTCAGTCGTTGCAGCCACTTCCATAATTATTTGATAATGCACAAAACACACCAGATGCACAAATATCAAATGTTGACAGAATACTAGCATACAAAAAGTTGTTTCTTGCCAAACATGTTACTGGATCCCACTAATTCAACCATGCTTACCAAATTGTGTTGAAATGCCCGATCAATCTTGTCGTTGCTGCTCCCCACATTTTGCCAATTCAGAAATCGTGGAAAAGGAAACAATCGGGGGTTACTATCTGTTCACCACATGGACAGGTGGTCTAAAGCCCAAATCTACATCAAACAATTGTCAGATTTAAGTACAAAATTTTACTAGGAAAGTCAATATAGATATATGCCTATACAATTCATGCATGGGAAAAATTACTACAATTTTACAAATATTATAAATATATACCTGAAGGATAGCTGCATATCTTGTTATGTGTCTTTGGCTTGAGTTCTCACCCTTTTTCATAACAGATGTAGCTATGCTTAATCTATCAACCAAGAAATCATATACTGCTAAACCCCAACAGTAATTACTAAGAGTATCCAAGTCATCTAACATTTTAATCATGCCACATCCCATATATTTGCCTGTTCTTGAAAAATAGAACACGCCAAATACAAGGAGTATGTATAGCCTACAAAAATCATTCACCTGATGGTCACCTCAATACGCATGGAGCAGTTGAACAATTTTATCAACGGTGACAACTTCACCCCCAAACAAAGACAATGTTTGACATTCACCTCTGTTAGCTTGGACACGTTCACCTCCAATGTACAATTCAAGTGCAAAACATATATCGATGAGATTAAAACCGACCACCTGACTTCTAACTCTGAACCCCTTACTTTGGTCGTCCCATCAGCAAGCTAATTCCCACAGTAGTATGCTAGAGATTTGCAAATTTTCTGGCATATTTACAAGCGCTTTGAATGGAGTGGTCTCAATTCGGGTTCTTTAAGAAGTAGACAAATTGTTGTTAATGTCAACCAACAAATTGGGTATGCAGGCATGCCTCACATTTTGCACTGAGTTGAACTTGTTGACTTTCTTTCCTTCTTGATGGTGCCATGCTCTAATCTTTGATTTAGGTAACACACTTTATAAATGAAACAAATGCACCTGCAAAATGATGGAAAGCATTTTAATAATATAGGACGATATTAGCTGATGATGTCAACTTAGAAGAATTTGTTATGACTAAGAATGAATGCTATTGTGTTATATAGCAGTTGCTAATGTGAATGCTCACTGTTAAAAAGAGACCACAAGCTAAACGTTTATAGAAAACAAACCATAAAAGTGTGACAATAAAGTTCTTGTTAGTCATAAAGAAGTAGCATTTACATATGACATTCCAAAGATCTACATCATGCAAATAGTAAAAGCAAAATACATCATTTATTCTTTACCAACATGTCACGTGTACTATACATTTTGCATGAGTGAACTTGTTGACCCTTCTTTCCTTCTTGATGGTGCCATGCTCTAATCTTTGATTTAGGTAACACACTTTATAAATGAAACAAATGCACCTGCAAAATGATGGAAAGCATTTTAATAACGGTAGTGAGGAAAATAACGGTAATTTATGTCTAATATCCCACATAACTTTCACTAGTTGAGCTCTTCTATGCAGGTGGGTTGGTTATGGTAGGCAACAAATTTTGGGTGAAAGAGAAGGGTTAGATTTGCTAGTCTTCTATCCACCCACCATACATATAAAATTTCAGTAATCAATTAATCATGATGTACAATTAACCTAAAGGCTTATGTAAGTCAGAATTGACATTTACCAAACAAAATGTCAAATTTAAAGGAACTATGTATACCTGTTTTGTGCAAAAGGTCGCTATAGGCTTCCAAGCAGTGAGGCGAGGTCTAATATCCCACATAACTTTCACTAGGGCGGCGCAATGAGATTGGGGGAAGAAGACGGAGACGATGCGTGCTCTTCCCCAATTAACCTAAAGGCTTATGTAGTGCATTTACCAAACAAAATGTCAACCTTGCACGCTAGCACGAGGGATGCGCGTGCGTGGTCTCCGACGGACAGTGGTCTCCGACTCAGTTTGGTGCGAAGGGGAAGTGAAAATGCCAAATGAAAGGTACGAAGGGACGTGAGAAAGGGAGAATAGGGGGAACATGGAGAAATGGAACAAATAGGGGGAAGTGACAATGCCAAATGAGTGGGACGAAGGGACAGGAGAAAGTGACAACTCTGGGGTTCAAAAGTTTCAGGAAACAAGGAACGAAGAGCGTAATAGATGGAAGGAGAAATATGGAGAGAATAAGGGAAATTTGAGAAGGAGAAAGGGATGGGAGAAAGGAGAATGAGAGGGAAATAAAAATGAAAAGGTAGAGAGAGAAAGGGAGAGATATAGAGACAATACAAAGGGAGAGATATGGGCCAAATCCTTATATACAGTGATACGGTGTGGAGATTGATGTGGCACTATTCGTGATAGGAATATCGCGATTGTTCAGATATATACTTGTAAATTATTTGTAAGGATTGAACAACTCCAATAGAACAATCTATTCCCCTTTTCCTCCTCTTCAAGCCTTCTAGTGAGGATCCATAAGATTGACCTCACTAAAACATATGTTTACAAATTCTTTGTGAGGATTCAACTCTCCTCTCCTTGTCCCAAAAAAGAATAATCTCTTCCATTTCTCCTCTCTCCTCAAGTCTCATAGTAAGGATTCCTAAGCCCAACCCATGGTGAAGCCTCCCCTAGAGGTTCGATCCAACGGGACCAATTATCTCAAAAGTTAAATCCTACAATTACAAAACTCAATTATAAAAGAATGTAAAGTGTCAAAAAATTCTGCTCTTCAAAATTTTCTAATATTTTTATTGAACTTAACCTACAACTATATAACAAAAGTTCTCAATAATTAAGATAAGAATGATTTAATAATAAAAAAATATGCATATATCTCATAATTAAGAAACTCATACTTGAAGAAAATTATCCATTAAAACTATGCCTAGAAATGTACATATTAATATTTTTTTTTTGTAAGTTCTTAACTTTGTGCAAATATAAATATAAAAATATTTAAATATTATATAGCTATATATAAATTACATATTTTAAAAATATAATTAATTAATTAATTTTTCCTATAGACAAGCAATTAATTTTATTAATTTTTTATAATTTATTCAGTCTCATAGAATTTAATATCTTTAAATATTTTATATGTATGTGTGTTTGTGTGTGTGAAAGTATATATCATAAATGCAACTTTCCCCTAATAATTATGTAATAAAAAATTATAATAAATAATTTTATTTTATCAAATAGATATATAATATATCTTAATTAATTTTATTACACATTCAAGTTGAATTTTCACTCCCAGTGTTAATTTTAAAATTTTAAAAATTGTAAAAAATTATTTATTTAAATAAACAGTTATTTTAAAACATAAACAATAAGCTTTGGTATGAATGCAATACTTTGCTTCAATGATTTTGCAAAAAATAGTATCTATTTTCACTTTTGTAAATGTACATATTAAAATATTCAAATATCATAATAATAAAGGAAAAGAAAATAATTTTCATACCTAAAAAAAAGTGAGGTCTTAACACACTAAATACACAAAATCAAATACACAATGAAGTAAAAAGAAGCCAAACAGTAAACAAAACTATTATTAAAATAAACAACACCCATCGTGGTTGATCCCATATCAATTTATCTATAATATTTGAGGGAGTATTATGAGAAACTTGAATAGGAAGAGAGGAATTCTAGAAGAAATATCGAGAAATACCTATAAAATATAATAAATCACAATAGTTTGAATCTAGATAAAGAGGAGAAATTTTTAATAGTTCAAGCTAAAACTTTTCACCCTAAATCTTGACCTTAAAGGATATAAAAAATGTAACACCCTCCATAGGGCATCACATTTCTAACTACAAGCTCATAATCTGAAAATGATTTCATAAAAGGTTTGAGTTATAAAATATGAGTTTTAAAATTTCTTTTCGCGAAAACATAAACTTACTGAAAATTTATAGATAATACCGAAAAATAGATTTAAACTGATTAATATATATTATTGATACCACATAATATTTAACAAATATTTAGGAAACATAACACTTACAGACTCAAATTTTAAATAGTAACAAATCCCATGACGGGTCCTATTTAATAGCACGGTAAAATACTATTGATAAAACTCAACATACTTGTTCTATCTTGTATCCATCTTGATGTGTCATATATTTGTTCCTCCTCAAAACTGCACACCAACCAATCCAGGATGGTCATTCTTCAATGTTGTCACCGAACTCAAAATATTTGCCTCCAGTTAAGTCTAAGAAACTCGTTCCATCTACTATACAATTTTAACAATACAAGCACAACAAAAATAATATAACAAAGAGGTGAGATCACCTATGCCAATACCAACATGGTAGTATGGAGATAACATAAATAGCACACCATAAAGGTATATCATACCATAATTACAATCATGCCCTCATCATTAATAAACAGTAATTACGATCCTGCCCTCAACATTTTCCAAATATTCAACAATTTAATTATCATAAATAATAATTACGATAAAGCCCTAAACATTATCCAAATATTCAATAGTTCAATTATCATACCGATAATTATGATATTGCCCTTAACATTATCCAAATATTCAACAATTCATTGTATATTCACATGATAATTACAATAATGCCATCAACATTATTTATCATCATCATCATCATCTAATATTCCTTAATTAATATATCACACAGATATAAATACTCAGATTATGCATGTGCACATAGACTCAATTTCCTACTCCATGGAAGTTTTCACAATTTTGAGAAGAATGCTCTGGTTAATTGTCCAGCCTTAGCCCACAGACAGTCTCCAGTCTTTCTGGTTAATTGTCTAGCCTTAGTCCATAGACAATCTCCAGTCTTTGAAAAGAATCGTGTTCTTGTCAGGTATCGTCAATGCGTTACAACAGACTACGTCGCCAAGTGGCACAAGGTACTTGCCACTGCCCATTGGATCGACCGCCGCACCTTGACGCCCCCAAGATCCATCATAGACCTCACTTTTCAATTCTCATTCTCTCTTCAGCCATAAAGGCCATAATAGCTATCAATTATATTTTTGTTCAATGCACGAATATCTCAATGCAATTTTGTTCAATTTCATCATATGCCTCAATGCATATTTTTCAATTTCATCATATGCCTCAATGCATATCTTTCCAATGCATGTATAATGCATCAAATGCCAATCACAAGCTAATCTCATCATTTTCTCATACAGTATCCATACACTGGTTCATGCATGTAAAATGCACCAATGCCAATCACAGGCAAAACTCATCATTTTCTTATATAGTGTCCATACACTGGTTCAACAATAATCATATTGTATATTTAATAGCAAAATCATATTATCACATTTTCATAGTCGCAAAACACTTTCGTCACGTTTTTCACAATCGCACAACATTTCTGTTACGTTTTCACAATTTCGTAACATTTCTGTTGCGTTTTCAAATCGCGTAGCGATTTTCCATCATTTTCTCAATCACGTAAAAATATTCCATCATTTTTCAATCACGTAGTGATTTTTCAACGTTTTCTTAATCACGTAAAAATATTCCACCATTTTTAAATCGCGTAGCGATTTTTCAACAATATCTCAAACGCATAAAAATATTTAAACACTTTCCAAATTGCGTAGAAATATTTCAACATTTTTCAAATTGCGTGAAAATATTTAAACATTTTTCCAAGTCTTGTAGCTTAAAAATCACGTTTTTAAGTTACGTAAAGCATTTTCTCCATTTTTCCATTACGTAAAACATTTCTCAACATTCTAAATTTCAATTCAACCTTTTTCAAAATAATATGACTTCTCACGTCATTTTCCACATTTTCTTACTCAAAAAATCCTTTTCACAATAATTTCACAAAATCACCTTTCCACAATATATTCCATAAAATCAGCTTTCTATTAATTTTAAATCAATGTTTCCATCTTAAAATTTTCTAATGTGCTTCAAAACCCAAAGGATGAGTTACACGTTAGAAAATCTCAAGTCACCAATGTATTCTTTATAATTCCAAATCAATTCTAAAAATCAATCCTCTTCAAAATAAATTGAGGTTCAAACACTTTCAACCTCTCTTTTCCATTCATATACGAAAATTTCATTTTTCAATTGTCAAAACACTTTGTTTCCATTTCTTTAATCCTTGTACTTCATCAATTATTTTTCCACTTTGAAATCACTTTATTTCATAAAATCAAGGCATTACAAGCCTTCAAAATCGTGGTACATGGCCATTGAAACCATCAAATATTTTTCCTTCTAAATTAATTAAGTACCATTCTTGTTTTTACACAAACAATACCATTAAAATTTCCTTCAAAAAAATCGTGTGACTCTTGGTCTTTAAAACCAATTCATTTGTTCATTTTCTTGTCCACTTTCTTTGCAAATCCTTAAAATCATCGACGTATTACTCATAATTAGTAAAATACTTAGAATCTCTTGCTCCCAAAATTAATTTGAGGCCGTGATACCTCTAGGGTTCTTTGGAACCAAAATTTCTTTTCCTTTCCATCATCACATCATGGCAAACACAATATATTCATATCATCTATATCACAAGCATGCCATAATAAAGCACTAAATCATGCAAATCATACTAAGCATGAACAAATAAATCAAACACATAAACACTCACAAATAAATTACACAATCATGGATATGAATCCTCACATGAATTCACCATCCATCAAATACAAATTCATCTCTCACCACCATACTTAGTTGGTGAGATGGATCTCCCTCTTACCTCTTGAAGAACCTCAAAAGCTCCTTACTTGGCTTCTTTTTCCAAGTCCTTCACCACCAAGAACTTCTCAAATATAAAACAAAACATAAATTTATTAGCATATTAAGCTTGAACAAGGAGAACCATGGATCAAACATGACTTAGAACATGAAAAAGAGATAAGAAGTGAAGTTTCCTTACACTTCACCTTAAGAACCCTATAACTTTGCTCTTGAAGAAAGTCCTTGAAGATGATGGATTTAGAACTTGGCCTAAACTACAAAGGTTCTTGGATTGAGGTATAGATTCAAGAAGTAAGGTTGGTTGAAATTTTTGGAGAGTGATAGTGGGTTCTTGAGGTTATGGCCGAAACTTGCTTGAAGAGAAAATGGAGAGAAAAGTTTGAAGAGCTTTGCTTCTTAGAAATGATCAAGAATGACCAAGAATAGCAATAATGGTCTTGAAACTTTTGCTATGGCCTTAAGGCCTCACAAAACCGTCCCTCCCCCCCCCCACTCTTGCACTCTCAATGAGTGACCAATCTTGCTAGCCACCATTTTGAGCATTCTTAGCCATTGGTTAGGAATAATGTAGATTCTAGGTATAGCCTTTAGATGTAAGACTTAATCTAGGCCATTAGATCTTTCCTCCTTGAAATCCTAGTCATTAAATGTATCTCCAAAATGAAGGGTCAAGATCACCTCTTCATACTTTACATCCATGGGTCACAAATGGTCCTAGCCATTTTATAAGACCAATTCTCCACCGTTGATTAAATCGATGGCTGATATTCAAAGGCTTCAACATTAAGCTTGCTTCCTATTGGTCCGTCATAAAGTCGTCATAACCACTAATATTGACTAAGCAGTATAATTTTTATTTTTATCTGCTATAACCCTACGAATAATATTTTTACTGTATTTTTATTACCCGATAATTAAATACAGTACAAAACATAGTAAAAGAAAATTTTAAAAACTATTTCTGATTTCGAGTTTAGTAAGATCCCCCGTCCCTATCTCAACAGTATAGAATTTTCTGGTTGTAGAAAATTTTTTACTTTTTCGGACCCACCTGGGCCCACATACAGCCCCCCTGGGCCCACAGCTAACCCATCACAGCTAACCCATGGATAATATTAAAATAATCAGAGAAATATAAAAATTTCATAATCATCCACAAAATCATAAAAATTATAAAATGTATGAAATTCAAATCAGATTAAGTAAAATAATTAAGACTTAACAGTAATAATTAAATTACGTAAAATTTTCCCCGACCCAAAAATTATTATTTCCCTGACACGGAGTAAATCACACAAAATGATCAAATATATTCATGAAATACTCAAAATAATTTTACAGTACATAGAAATTACTAAACAGTAGAATTCTATTAACTGTCAAAATTACTGTCAAATAGTTAAGAAATTTGGGGTGTGACAAAAAACATTTTACAGAAATAAGAGAATTAGATAAAATGAAATCAATAGAAGAAAGAAACAATTAACCATTTAATAGTAAAAAAAGATTAAGAATCAAAATGAAAATATCAGAAACAAAATAAACAGGCGCACAAAGAAATAAAAAATACAGAATCAAATCTGAGTATACCATAGGACTATTTCTTAGGATTGATATTAACTAAAAGATCGAAACCAAGATGTAACTATTATGTGCTCTTTCTTGTTGAAGAATGAGACAAGGAAGAACGATTCAAAAAATGTTGAAAATGTGTAAAGACCTGATTCTTCCTTGCTCATCTTTGTAGGCATTATTTTCTTGCATCCATTATGTGTTTTTTCCTTGTTGGAAGTGTGTAACCATCTCGAAATTAATAGATACAATTGAACCAAAAAAAAAATTAGTACAAAATACCTTGCTAGAGAATAAAACAAATGAAGTATATATGAGTGTGTGAAGTATTGCACATGTTTACATTAATCAATATTTAAAGGAAACTTCTATTCTCTTTGTCAACAAAAAATATAGCAGTCATAATAATATTGTATATGATTGTTGGCTATCAACCAGTGTACCAAATCATATAAGTAATATAATAGTGAGAACAAGTATCATTTCCCAGGGGATTGAGAAGTTGCCAAGTACCAAATACACCAATTAAACACTATCTTCGCTACATAATGAAATGATGAGCAAGCAAATAATATAGAAACAAGGAAATTAGCAATTAACAACGGTTTTGGAGAGTTTATAAGATAAAAGTTTATGATGGAACATTAATGAGAGAAGTGCTAGGGTTCAATTTCACTTAACTCTTTAATTGATTTTATTATTCCTCTTAACTTAGTCCAAAACCACTAACTAATGGTGGGAATTCCTCTTTTAGTTAGAACCCAATCCCTTGATGAATTAATCCTCTTTTAATTACTAAATTAAGCTAATTCCTTAGTTAACCCAATCATTAAAAGGATGAACAAGATCAAGATTCCCAATCAAATAACATAATCTACAACACCCAATCCTAGATAATGTTAGATCATGATATTCATCACAAGAAGCACATAGTATAAAGGGATTTCCCAATCCTCAAAATACCCATCAAATCAATCTATGGTTGATCAAGTCATAGAAGCATTAAGAATGGAGATGAATGCTCAATTAGATGAAAAGGAAACTAAGATTAAGTAATAAATCCAAATACATCAACACCTAAGCAAGATCCATCTCAGCCTAGCAAAAAGAGATCTAACTACTCATGGAGACAAAGAGAAAAATAGAGAAGGGAAAGATAAACCAAAGAAGCCATGAAGAAGGGACAAGGATTAGATCTTCCTCTTAGTTTCCTCCTAGTATTCTTAGAGTTCGAGCCCTCCAAACTCCTTCCAATAGGTCTGAGAGATGAGAGAATCGTAAAAAGCTCCCCAAAAAGTCGAACAAAATGACTAAAATACGATTAACAAAAGTCTGGTATCATCCTTGCATATGTGTGGACCACATAACACACACACACGCACACACACATTTTCCACGTGTAAGCATGAGTGAATCACGCATATGCAGGGTTCTCTCTATCCTGGAGGTTTCTATCAGTTGTGCCAACCACGCCTAGGCGTGGACTTTCTATTCCAAATTTGCTTCTTTGATGCTTCATTTCAATCCCAAACTTGCTTAGTTCTTCATGCTTCTTCATACTTCATCCTCTTTTCCTTCCTTCCTTGCCTTCCAATTCTTACAAAATCAATGAGATTCATAAGATTTGGAGTTAAGGATTGAATTCATTCACTTTGGCACATGAATTTACCTTAAAACAAGATGAATTTAAGGTAAAATTACTTGACAATGCAATGCATGGAAACAAGTAAAAATCATCATAAAACCTAAATTCATACTTGGTAAAACATTCAAATGCAATTAAGACTCCCCACTAATGCATGAATGAAAAACCTTTTTCTTTCCATAAGATGCCACCCCTGTTAGTCATGGAAACCATCACCCAAGAGGGGGGTGAATAGGGTGATTACAAATTTTTAAAACAACTTTTAGAAATTATGCATTTTGATATTTTCAATCAACACATTCAGCGGAATAAGTCTAACAAAGGTACAACTATTAGAGATTGCTCAAATACAACTTGGGTTAAAAGATAAATCAAGCAAATAAGTTAGATATCAAGTTCAACTCAAGATATATAATTAAAGCATAAATGTAAAAAGATAGAGTTGAGAAAAGCAAACACAAGGATTTATCTTAGTTCAGTCATCCCTTGTGACCTACGTCCAGTTCTCAAGTGAACCACTCGAGATTTTCCACTAAACCTTCAAGCTTGAACATGTGCTTGAAAATCTTTACAAACTAGAGGACTCAACACACCTTGGGATACCTCACCCTTTGTACTTGAGCCTCAACAAAGGATACCTCACCCATACAATCCTTTGAGGGATACCTCACCATCTTTACAGAATAAACAAAGTATAGATGATTGGAAACTCTTACAAGAGTGGATAATACAAATTAAAGCTCAATGGGTATCAAAGAATCACATACTTAAAGCTCAAAATAGAGATCCTTGAGAAAAGATGGTAAAACTTGAATTTTAATGATCAAGAAACTTATTTAGATTGATTTCCAATATTTCTTTGATGCCCAAACACTTTCATTTATAGCCCAAAGCTTTTTAGAGCCGCTGGTGGTTGTTAGGGGCATTAAATGCTCCAATAGAGTCGTTGGGAAATGTTTTATGCTATCCCAGATAACAGATTATTGGTTTCCAATAACAGGTTATTTGGTTTCAAATAACAAGTTATTGGTTTTGCCTAACAGATTATTTGTTACATCAGGAAACACTGTAGCGTGCAAATAACATATTATTGGTTTTGCCTAACAAGTTATTTGTTCCATCAAGAAACACTGTAGTGCGCAAATAACATGTTATTAGTTTTGTCTAACAAGTTATTTGTTCCATTAAGAAACACTGTAGCATGCAAATAACAGGTTATTTGGCACCCCTAATCAGTTAGGAACATTTTAAAAAACACGAGGGAACGTTTCCAATAAGCAAATAACTTGTTATGGACTTTCCATAACAGGTTATTCACTTTAAAACATTTAGTTGAACATTTCTGCCAAGGTGAATAACCTGTTATGGATTTCAAATAATCTGTTATTTGAAATCACATAATCAGTTATTGTTTTCAGATAACCTATTATTTAAAACACATAATTAGTTATTGGTTCATCAAGACAGCAAGATTTCTAAAGGATTTCATAACCAAAATTTCTCAAATCATTTTCAACCTTTCTAAAATCATTTTCCACATACTTGATGAGTATTTTCACAAGTATGAAACATGGTTTTTTTTCATCATTTCTAAAAACATTTTGCTCAAACTTGATCAACATAAAACATGATTTTGCAAAGAGATTTAAGTTGAGTGAAAAACAAGACATGAGCTAATGTGATTCCTATTTACCTTAACATAAGACCTACGTCCTATAAGCTAAACTTGAAGAACATTGGGACTTGATCTTTACACAACCATTTCTTTCTTGTTTGTTATCATCAAAACCATTGCCATTGCGAATGCTAGTCCTTAGGCTTCTTCATATAATCCAAGCTTCCAAAAAATTTCTTCTCTTCAAATCTTGTAAAAGCTTGGAACATCTTATCATTCTCATTCTTATTAAGTTAAGCATAATTGTGATTTTTTGATTTCTTGTTGCAATGCTCACTCTTGATACTTGAGCTATCCTACAAAGTATTACTCACTTAAAATAAACATAATTAGTCGAAATTCATAATTCAATATCTTTATATGCATGATTCATAAATGTATAACTCTAATTAGTCTAACATGCATATATGACTTTCATAGACACATCCAAATAAGATATTTATCAATAACTAATGGATATACTTTATATAGGATGCAACAAAGAACACTTTGCACATTTTCATTTAAATAGAGCCAAAACTAATATTAATTCATTATAACTCATATAAAGCATTGTTGGATATATCCTATAACAAGATGGAGTACATGATCATGTATGATTTAATATAATCTATTAAGCACATCTATGTAGCATATCATACTTTTTGTCTTGTATTTGTCATCATCAAAACTTAACATATTAAACCATTGGTGCAAACGTATTTCCACAACCCTGATTGAGATTATGAACATACAAATGAATTTCAAACTCATGCCCCATAGGGTTGTCCTTCATCTCTCTCTCCACTAATATAGACAAAACATGACCAAGAATTAAGAGGGTCTTATTCATCTTGTAATGTAAGGCTAAAGGTAAGGGCTAAGAAAAGAAGGGGTAGGATAATAAAATCAAAGGTTGAACACACAATTATACAATTCTATGATTAAGCCAAACATTAAAAAAAGAAAAGAAAAAAGGAGTGCAAATGCGAGGTTCCAAAATGTAAGAACCCAACCCCTTTATTCCTTTTATTTTTGTACTCTTTTTCATCACCATCACCATTTTTTCTTCTATTCAATTGCTTCTATACTTTTCTTTTCCTTTTCTATATTTTTTTTGTTTGACTTTTTTCTTCACAAAACATTTTTGTATACATTAACTTTTCATTCTTTTGCTTCTATCTTTGTGTGTGTGTGTGTGTGTGTGTGTGTGTGTGTGTGTGTGTGTGTGTGTGTATTTCTCTACAGTTCTCTATTTTTTTGTACAAAGGTTGAATTCTCTTTTTGTCCCCTTTTGGATTCATGCACATTTACATTAAAATTGTTGGCATCAATCAAAAGAGGTTGAATAATTGTGCATCCAATAAGGAACATAAAAAATGGGAATTAACCTTTAAAAATTCTTCTCTTTATGAGAAGGTTAAGGAAAAGAAAATTGTGGGTATCGAATCATTTCCTTAATCACATTATGCCTAGGATTTCTCCTCGAGATAGACTAAACCAACATCTAGGATATGACTATTCCATACAAATTCATGTCATAAGCTTTCTCCAAGGAAACAAATATGAAAAATTTATTTATAGATTAAAAATAAATAGAATGAGTTGTGGTAAGTTTTAGAGAATTAACTGAATTAGTTTGACATTTTTAATAACACATGATGAGTGTTTAAATGCCAAATTAAATATGAAAGTAACTTGAAAAATCATGAGATTTTATGGAGATGTCAAATAAAGGATAGAAGTTATTCTATGAATGATTACAGGTTAAGGGAGATACTTGTAAGCCTATTAATTTATCTCCTTAGGTTTATCTTAACTTAAGGAAGAATAATAAAGCTTAGTGTCTACCAATGGTGTATATAGATAGTTATTAAAGGATGAGTATATGAATTAAATGAAGACCTAGAATTTTTATGACACTTATGGAAATTAGATAACTCATCAATGAAAGATCAAAGTATCCTTAAGAGATAAAACTCTTTCACCCACTAATGACAACACATGAAGCTTCAGTTTTCATCTTTATCTCTCCAACAATTTCTCCACCACCTCACACTTTCACTTTCTCACTTCTCACTTTTGTTTTCTCACCACTCACACACGTAAAAGTACCAGCAGAAGAAAGGAGATAGGAAGGAACAAAGAGATAAGAACTAAAGAAGGAAGAAGAAGGAACCAAAAGGAAAAAACAAGAAGCACCACCATCAATAAAGGAGTATAGGTAGGGGTTTTTGTGCATCTCTACCATACTTATATCCCTTCTTGTTTTCTTGAATCTTGTATGAATGGATTGGTTGAGAATCTCTTATGAATTCAATGATGTATTGATTATATTTACGTATACATGATTGATGAGTATGAGTTTATATATATATATATATATATATATATATATATATATATATATATATATATATATATATATCCTTATGGATTGAGATTGATGATATAATGAAAATTATGGATTGATCTTTATAATTAAACCATGTGAGTTTTGGTTTACAAAGTATATTTAGATATGATGATAACTTGATTAAATATAAAAATGGATATATACTTGTGAGATTTTCATGTTTGAAAGTTGATTCTATTATGGAAATGGACTTGATAATCGATTATCAGAGCATGATAATCGATTCTCAATTTCCAGAAAGTCATGTTCATGAGTGATAATCAATTACCCAAAGGTGCTAATCGATTATCAACTTCAAGAATGCTAAGTTTTTGAGTGATAATCTATTACCCAGAAGTGCTAATCGATTATCAACTTCCAGAATGCTATAATAGTGGGTGATAATTGACGAGCGCCGAACTCAGTCAAAATTATAACCGAAGTTATTACCTAAGCTTGTAGCACGTGACAACACCGGATCGTCTCCTCATCGTAGATGTAATTTAATCAAATCAAGTGAAAGTTAACAAAGGGGGTTTGACAGTTTAATATCGTACTCAAAATTAACGGAAGAAATGACAATTAAAGAGTAGTCAATTTAGAAACCTATCCAAGATTGGGTGATTCAATCATAGACCCTTCATAAAACACTTGAAGCGCAATTGAATTGTTAATTTGGATCTAACCGAGATCTCTGCATCAAATCCAGAATTCATACTAGACGATCGCCTAGAATTCAATTAACAATGATAAACACAAATCATGATCGCACCATTCATGAAAATCTATGTTAATTTCAAGTACCGAATTCAATTAACTTAGGCACAAATCACCAATTTAGATCAATCAGTTCTAAGTTTCATCACAAATCTCAATCTTAAACCAAGATTAATCAGATCAACATAAATAGAATCATTCATGCATTCAAGATCAAGAAGAAGAAAAAGAAGAAGAAAGAGGAATTCAATTACAAATCAAATATACATAACCAAGGTCTCAAGAATCCAAACCACAATCTCTTCAAGAGTTCTAAATTGACCCAAAGTAGCTTAGCCCTCCATTACCATGAAAGGGAGCATCAAAATATACAAAACTATGAGAAACTATGAAGAAACAAGAAGAAACTTAGAGAGAAATGAAGGAGAATTACCTCTTGTTCATGATAAATGGTGCCTTTTATAGAAGTCTAAGGTAACAAAATGACAAAGGGAAGTGGGTGGATGAGTGGGTGAGTGAGTGGAGTGTTTGAGTGGATGGATTAGTGGGTTGGTTTAGTGGATTGGTTTAGTGGATAAGTGAGTGGAATGGTTGAGTGGTTGAATTAGTGAAAAATGCCAAAGGACTTTTGGTGAGTGGGAAATTATGGACATGAATGGGTGAGTGGATGGATGAGTGGATGGATTAGTGGATGAGTGGGTGGAGTGGTTAAGTGGTTGGATTAGTGTATGAGTGGATGAGTGGGTGAGTTAGTGGATGAGTGGATTAGTGGATGGATGAGTGGATTAGTGGATGGATGAGTGGGTGGTTGAGGACGAAAATTTCATGTCTGACTTGGAAGCCAAAAACGACCCACTATACTTCAGAATCACGAAAAGTGTTCTTCATGAAAGTTGTAGATCCTTGTCTTGGATATAAAATGGATAGCTGGTTCGTCCAATTTGGCTTCCTTAAGCCCAAGATATGTCCCAAAAACCATAGCTTGCTCAAACCCAACTTCAGCACCTCTGTTCCGACTTGCAAGCTCAAAATGACCTACTAGACTTCTTTTTCTCAAAATGTGTTCTTCATGAAAGTTGTTTATTTGGATCTTGACTATCCAATGTCCAAATTTCAGCCCATCTACATTATTACATCTTGAGATATGATTTTTTGAGTGCACACTGTTTGGATTCTACTGACAGAACCCGTATTCTGACTTCCATGTCAACTTAGGTCCCTTAGACATCTGAATCAGACTTTGAGCTCTTCATCAAATTTGTAGAGCTTCCTCTTAGCTTTCCTACAAGGTAAAATTCATGTTCATCAGATATTAGGAACTCAAGTTATGGCCAAAATACAGAAACAGTGTCAAATCTCAATAATGCTGGAAATATTCAATTAGGACCAATTTGAGCTCAAACTCACAAAATCATACCAAACTCAATCAATTAAGAATATAGAGAGTGTAAATGACTAAACATAAGGGTTTCTTAATGAATAAAATATGTGATTATCAATAATCGATTATCCAAAGGTGCTAATCGATTATCAACTTACAGAATGCCACTACTGGATGGTAATAATCGATTACTAAAGTATGATAATCGATTACCAATTCCCTGTTTTGAGTAAACAAAATTCTATATTATATAATATGAAGAGATTTGATTAAGTTCCCTAAGTGAAGTGACTTATATTATGAATGTATACTTGATAAACTAGTGAGATGATGATAATGTACATTATATATATTTATTTGATGAGATAAATTGAAATGTACACTTGTCATGTTTATAAGACGTACTAGAAATTGATTTGCTCTTTTACAATGATAAAGTTGAACTAGAAATGATTTGACATGTAAAGTGCTCAAAGCTAAAAGACACTGGACATGATCCTCGAAAAGGGGTGATCCTTATTTCCTATTCCCTTATGAAGGGTAGTCCATTAATTGATTTGGACAATGAATGATATTGGAAATGATCCTCGTACCAAGGGTTAATCCTAGAGGTTGGGTAGTTGAGGATGAGACATTCCTTCTTTACCTGAGGTGATCCTTGTAACACCCTCCGTAGGGTGTCACATTTTTAAATAAAACATAAAACCAAATAAACTCATTTTATAAAAACTTTGAATTCTAAAGGATAATTTTAAAATTTCATTTTGCGGAAATATAAACTTACCAAAAATTATAAGAAAACAGAAATTAAATTGAATTAATTAATACACATATATATATTCCACAAAATATTCAACAACAATTTAAAACATAACATTTACAGACTCAGAGAAACAGTAGCAAACCCAAAGATGGGTACTACTAATAGCACGGTAACAACACTAACGAGAAAACCCAACCTATATGTTCCATTTCTCCACCAAACTGCATCCTGTTGAAACTTGGAAGATTACACCTTAACGTCGTCACCAACTTCTGAATATTGCCTCCAACAAGTTTGAGAAACTTCCTTCGTCTACTATACGAATTTAACAAATACAACACAACAAACAATACAGTAAAGAGGTGAGATCCCCTTTCACCAATATCACGAGTAAGGTAGCAAAGAATGATACGAATGACAAAGTCATTCCATATACACAGATATCACAAATACAATCATGTTGTCAATTTACGAATAAATCAAATAAGCATATATCATAATATAATGAACAACTATAACATTTCTAAGATAGATATAACAATTCATACAATATAAAATGCCATAACAAGGTGTAGATAATGATATAATATAAAAATTAAAAACAATAACAACATATAACATCACGGATAAAAAAATATAATAAATAACAACACAGATAAAAAATATATCACAGATGAAAATATACTAAATAACAACACAAATAAAAATATCACAGATAAAAATATAATCTATAACAACACAGATACATGTGCAATATGACACAATCCTACTCCATGGAGCTAAAAACAAACAGATATCAGAGAGAGAATGACTCGCAAAATCTATTAGTACCACGGCTGCCCAACCAAACTATTGCGCTGTCACACTTTGCGTCTATAGCCCCATGTCATATGGAATCCATCATCCAAAGCATGGTGTAGTTCACGGTCTCACATTGTGACACTACAGGCAATGTACTATTAGATTTTACGAAATCTCGATTAAAAATAGTGTGTGTCGAGTTCATTAGTGTGCTATCGGTTACCACGGCCCAGCGGAGCGACCGACTGTCCATATATGGGATCCCGTACACTAACGTCTCCAAGTTCATAAAGACAATGAACCACACTACGTTTATCGCATCGACAACACGATGTGATTCACCTCGTCAACCAATCCACCAAAAATTGGCATATCCTCAAGTTACCAGGATATTCTCAAGATAAAAAGATACAGTAAGTCCCACTGGACAAATACTGTTCCAAAGCCTGTACGGGTTCACCTCATAGCCCGACAGCAGAAAAATATAGAAAATCCAGAAAGAATATAAAAAATACCATTTCGGTCAATCGCGTAGAAATTTTATCGCGTTTTCACAATCTCATTGTTTTTATAAACGTTTTTAAATCGCGTAAATTTATTTTTCTATTTTTAAAATCGCATAGAGTTTTTAATACGTTTTCTCAATCGCGTAAGATTTTTAAATTATTTTCTTGTCTGAATTCCTTAAAAATTACTGTTTAAAACAAACAGAAATAATATTTAATATGTTTAAACTACGTAAAATATTTTTCATACCGTATACTGTCTTTTGGATATCTCTTCTATCTTATTTGTCCGTTTTTAATAAAAATTGACAGTATTATGTTTTAGAAAACTTATAATAATGGTTTCCTAACTTTTCTGTAAAAATTTCTGTTTACTTAATTTTTAACCGTATAATTTAACTTTATGAAAATCACTAACATGCTTCAAAATATAATATGAGCTATATGTTAGAAATTTTACAAAAGTTACTGTATTTTCTTCTAACAGTAAAATTATCAATTTTTAGCTTCTTAAACTTAATTCTAATCAATTTCTTTCTTCAAAATTCATTGTAGAAAAATTCTTTTTAGCATTTATTACTTAACCTTAGTTGAAAACAATTCTATAAATAAAAAACATTTAAAATTGGCATATTGGCCGAAAATCATTCTATGCTTTATAATTCATTCCTAATTATTTCCATACATTTAATCTCTTATAAAACTCTTAATCTAATTAAATTATCTAGTTAATAGTTAGAAAATAAATTTGGATCAAAAGTATGTGGCATGTTGGCCAAATTTAACAAAGTCTTTGCATTTGATCTTTAAATTATTTTTCATCTTCTAAATCAATGTCCAATTCATTGTATTACCTAAATTCATTAAATCATTGTTTTTAGAAAATGGTTTTAGAAATCAAAACATTCAACTTAGGCATGTTGGCCGAAATACCTAATTTCATTCTTGGATCCATAAATTCATTTTTCTTACTCTAAACAAATTGGTAACTTGTCAATTTTCCTAGGTTAATTAAATCACTTTTAGAAAATTTAAGAGAACATTTTGGTTCTCCTCTTTGCCTTGAGGCCGTGAGCTTGGGTTTGTGCTCTTTGGAACACTCATGCAAATCCTTGTATGTTATTTACATGTTACAATAATTATCATACATATATATATACATACCATATACTAAAACAACCATAAAACACATACAAATTATTAAAGCTATTAGACATGTTACACACATAGCACATACAAAATATTAAAGCTATTAGACATGCTTTCACATATAATCAATCACAATTAGGAAAGGCTATAAACAATCAAGTGAATGAATCCTTATGGATTCTTCACCACAAATACAAACATTCCTCACCACCAACACATGGTTGATGAGGGTAATCTCCCTCTTACCTCTTGAAGAACCTCCAAAGTTCCTTGTATGTCTCCTTCAAGCAAACTTTCTCCACCAAGAGCTTCTTGAAAATCAAAGAAAACATACAATATTAATACCTAAGGCTCTAAACTAAAATAATCATGGATCAAAATCATGACTAGAACTTTGAAATGGATAGAAATATGAAGATTAAAGAACCCTACCTTCAAGGCTTCAAACTTGAGCTTTGAAGAACAAGATAGAAAATTGATGATTTAGGCTTAGGTTTCAACTACAAAGTGTATTGAGATGAAGTAAAGAAGCAAGAAATAAGGTAGTTAAAAATTATAGAAGAGTAAATGATAGAAATGGATGGGTAGGCCGTGAGGTTAGAGAAGAAAGGGAGAAGAAAAATTTGAGAGCTTTTCTTGTTTGATAGCTTTGAAGAAAAGTGAAGACTTTGATTAAATGAAAACAAAGTCTCCTTTTTACTATACATGGTCGTGAATCACTTTGAGAGAAAGAAAGAATATAAAGTGATATAGCTAATTGTAGGATTCACCAAAGGTGAATTGCCGTAGAAGCCAAAAAGGGGAGCCACCAAAATTGACTAATTTTAGGAAATTGAAATTAGCTTTATTTCCTTTTTGAAATGCATGACCGTAGATGCTTGGAGAGCAAGAATGAATTGAAGTATTGAAATTGTTTTCTTCAAACATGCATTGCCGTAAATGCATATGAAAAGAAGCCACTAAAATTGACTTTGTTTTACTTGGGTAATTAAATGTAAGATAGCAAGAATTGAATGGTAATATTTGCTTCACCAAAGGCTTGCTTTGCCGTAGAAAGTAACAAAGAAAAGCCATCAATATTGACTAGTCTTCCTTTTATTCAATTTGGCTTTCTACATGCATTTCACAAAGCCTTCTACGTGAATTCACTTTGTGAATTTGCTACTAGAGCAAATTGGCTTTCCTCCTTTACGTAAAACCATCCAATTTCAAGAAGTCCAAACTCATTTGATAGCTTGCTTCCTATTGATCCTTAAAGAGTCAAGCCATTTTTCTTGACCAATTTCTATTGGTTGAATATTTACTAACTTGATTCCTATGGGTTAATATTTTTGTTGACCAATTTCTATTGGTGCACACTGTATATTTTCTAGTATACTTTAACCAATGAACAATAATTATTATTGATCATTTTTCTACTGATTGCCCTTGATGAGTCATAAAGCGAGTCATCAAAGAGAAATTTCTAGAATATGTGACTCACTACGATGAGTCAGTATGATGAGTCATCGTGGAACTGTCTAGAACGGGTGAGTCAGCATGGCGAGTCAGCGTAGATATTTTCTAGAGCAGGTGAGTCAGCATAGATATTTTCCAAAACAGGTGAGTCAGCATGGCGAGTCAGCATGCTGAGTCACTGACTGTGTCATAACTGCATCACTGGCTGTGTCATCAATGGTGAGTCACAGCGTTGAGTCATCAGCTGAGTCATCATAGAAGCTTCTGGAACAGGTGACTCACTACGGTGAGTCACAGGGCGAGTCACCGCTTCTAGAACCTTCCGGAATCTGCTGAGTCATGGAGCTGAGGTGTCACGCCACATGTCGAATTTCTATTGGTCCGTTGCGATGAGTCACAACCACCAATTTTGACCAGCTCCTCATTAGTCCACGTGTAAAGCACTTGATGACTAAACGTGGGTCCCGCAAATATTTTCGGGTCCGCTTGTCACTTATTTGTATTGACTAATAAAATAATATTATAATAATATAAAATTATTTTATTTGTGATTAAATCCTAAAAATTAAAAGATTAACTATAGTATCATTCGAGAATTGGGTTTAGTAAGATTCCCACTCTGAATAATTAAAAACAAGATTTCCCAAATTTCCAGGAAAATAATATTTTTAAATCCCGAGCAAATCACACAAAAAGTCCAAATAAATTCACAGACAAGTAATATTAAGCACTGTAACATATAGAAAAATTAAAAACAGTACAATCGGGACATAACGATCATTTTTTTATTTTTTCCCACGACGAAGCAAATCATCCAAAACGTTCAAATAAAATTACAGACAGTATTAATTATCTGTATATCTCCCGAGAAAAATTAAAACAAGAGGCTCGAGAAAATTTTTATTTTACTTGTATCAAAGCAAATTACGTAAAAAACGATCAAATAAAATTTTAACTGTAAAACATATTTGTATTTCATACGAGAAAAACAAGAAACAGTAAATAAGGACACAACAGTCATTTACACAAAAGCTTGAAAAACAGCAAACAGAACATTCGGGACATTTTCTAAAAATTGGGGTGTTACAATCCTAGATGAATGGTAGTGTGAGGATGCGACATTCCTTCCCTATCAAGGTAGTATGAGGATGCGACATTCCCTCTCTACTTGTGATTCTAGATTGAAGAAGAGATATGCCATCACTAGATTTGGCCAGAGTTACATGGGATAGTGCTATGTAACGAAATACTATTATGTATAGGTTGAGTGCATTGGCCTGATAAACAGACTATCACTGAGTGATTGGTATTATAAGAATGCGACATTCCCTCCTTACCTATTTGATAAAAAGGACAAAAGTACGGGGAATATGCTTAGAAAGATGATAATTAATGAGCATTAAAGAAAGGTTTGCACATGTTCAAGTATTTCTGCATCATCATGAGATGTTATTTATATAGATCATAGAATTGAAATGAATGTTTGCATAATGAGATAATGTAAATATTCTAGTCATAGTGAGTTATGACTCATATTTGATATATTATTGATGAAATCTATGATTTATTGATTATGTGTTAAAACTAGTTATATTATTGGAATATATGTTATTCTTCAACAAAAATCGAGTTTCTGCATTGGGAAGAGAAATAGTATATTTTTAGCATTAGCCACCTTTCTATATAATATTTTTAAGATTTGATTTGATTCCCCAAAGCAACTGGAGTTATTATAATGTCATTTATATGTTAGTGCTACTAATGATTTCTAGAATTCTTACCCCTTTTTATCTCTTCTTTCCATAATAATTCTAGGGCGAGATCCACTTAAAGTGTAGGTGAAGATGTAGATGTAGAATAGGATTACATATTGTTTTTTACCATTGCCTTGTACTTATATTTATGCAATGGTTTGTATATAGTTATAAGTACACATGCCTATAAAGGCTTAGTTTGTATCTGTAACACCCCAAAATTTGCTATTTTACAGTAATAACTGAATTGTACTATTTTGTAATTTTTATGTGCTGTAAATTTATTTTGATTGTTTTGTGACTTTTTTTGATTGTTGTATGTGATTTACTTTGAGTCAGGAAAATAATAATTTTTAGACCGGGGAAAATTTTTACTGATTTATTCAGAGCCGAGGGAACTTACTAAACCCGAATCTGAGAGATACGTGTCTCGATCTTTTAATTTTTAGAATTTATCTTTGAAATAAAAATATTCCATATTTTATTATCCAACGAACAATACTTACTGACTTGTGAGTAGTATGTTCTATCCATTGGGTAATAGTTTCTGTAATTATTATCCATTGGACAATAGCCTTTAGAGAAAGTTTTGATAACTTGTTTTGTGAACCAATTAGAAGACTTGAAGCTTGATGAAAACCAATAGAATCAGACTTGAAGCTTGATGAAAACCAATAGAATCAAGTCAATGAAAGTGGCTTGACTAGTTAGCCATGAACTAGATAAACTAACTAGATGACTTAAACTAAGTTAGCATAAAGCCTATGTAGTAACTAAATGGAGCAAACTTTTGCTACTCATTAGAGCTCATGGTTACAAGGGTATTCTAGCACCTTCTAGAATGTATGATTCACACCGAAGTAACTAAATGGTTATCAATGGAACTAAGTAATCTAACTAAGTTAGCTTAAGTTAGTTAGGAATCAATTGAATCAAAACTTGGTTAGCCTTCCCCTTTGAGTCCCACGGCCAAGGAGCTTCATGCACCATCTAGAATTGGTGATTCACTTGCATGACTCTTAAGTCTAAACCAATAAAAAAATTAAATGATCAAAGCATGATAACTTTGTGACATAGGCCATGTGCTAATCATAATTGTTAGCAAAGTTTTTGGTTATCCTTTCCTATACACTTCCATGACAATCACTAGGGGGAAGAGGATATCCATTTCATTTCTATCACATTTTGAGACAAAGAAGCCATTCTCTCCATTCTCTTTCTTCCAAACTCAAACAAAAACTTCATTCTTTCTTTCCTTGAAGCTCTCGGCCAGCCCACCTAGAAGCACTCTCCAAGCTTCCAAAATTTTATCTAACTTCATTTCCTAAACCTAAACATCATTCTAAGAACTTTTCATGTTATGAACTTAAGCTACTTCATCCATCTAGTACTTGGAAATCAAGCTTGAGTTTTCTACTCTTAAAGGTAAAAGCCTTGTTTCTTGATCCAAAGTTTAGTTCTTGAGTTTCTAAGCCATGTTTGATCCATGGTTTCTCTTTTTCAAGCTTAGTTTATGACTTTGTGTTGGTTTAAGTTTGTTAGGATTTTCTTTAAAGGCTACACGAAATCTTTGGAGAAAGCAACTTGTAGGATTTTGTCTTCCTTGAGGTAAGAGGGAGATTAACCTCATCAACCAAGTGTGGGTGGTGAGGGAATGACTTGTTTGTGATGAAAAATCCATAAGAATTTATTCACTTGTGTGGTTTAAGCTTGCTTTGTTTGTGATGATTTTTGGTTGGTATGCTTTATAGCTTTGATAATATGCTTGTTTATGTAATTATGGAAGCATGTTGATTATTGTATAAAGTAGGATGTAATTCATATGATGAGGAATTGTATGAAGGTTCCAAAGAACCTAGAGGCTCATGGCCTCAACACCATAAAGAGAGCAAAATATTCTAAATTATTTTCCTAATCATGGATTAAATGATTTAATGATGAGAAATTGGATTAAGGGTTTTTTACAAAGAATTATGTGATAGAAAATGAATAAATATCATTTATGAAGCATAAATGGATTTTTGGCCAACATGCCAAAGTTTAGTGTTTTAGATCCAAAATTATTTTCCTAAGTGAAGACTTAGGTAATTAACTAACAAGAACTCAATTTAATGGATTTTTAGAAGTAAAGAGAAAGTGGACTAAATGCTTAGAATTAAATTAGCATAATTAAGTTAGAATGAGAAATAAAATTAAAACTTGAAATTTGCTAACGTATAGCTCACCCTTTATAGGTTTTGAAGCACGTTAGAAAATTTTGAGCTGTAATATCTAATTAAATCAAAGAAGTGAAATTTTTGTAAGAAATAGTAGAAAATATTACTTTAAGAATTTTTAATAGGAAAATATTTTAAATAAGGCAAGATGCCTATATTATGTAGAGAAGTTTATAAGTAAGTTTAGAAAGCTAAAATATATTTTACGCAAGTGAAAAATACTAGAAAAATCTTACGTGATTCAAAAATAGTGATTTTTAAGCTACACGATTGAGAAAATGTTAAAAAATCTCTACGCTATTTAGAAAACGTTTGAAAATATTTCTGTGATTGCAAAAACATTGGAAAATACTTGCGCAATTTGATAACATAAGAAAAATATTCCGCGATTGTGAAAACGCAATAAAATGTTTACGTATTTGGAAATAACATAGTTTGCTATTAGGCTGTTGTGGTGGGCTCAGTTGTGTTGGAAAGTGATACCACCAAGAGAAGGCATGTGTATGTGAAATACTGTGAGATTGATGTTTGTATGTGTTTTTGAATCATATATCATGCATAGAAAAGCATGTTAGCTTATTTGGTTAAGGCAAGTTTGCCTAGGAGATTGAATTTACACCTTTGTGCGGGTGAGAATTGCGTAGTTACGATCTTCAATGATCTTGGAGACGTCGGAGTGTGGAATGTCATATGTGACTAGTTGGTAGCGCCTCTGTGCCATGGTATCCTATGCAAACACACCGACGGTCTTGATGGAGTTGCTACTCTTTTCGTGATTAGTTGAGAGTGTCTTGTATGAGCCATGTTGCACACATTGATATGATATATTGACACATGAGTTGAGGCTAACAATATACAGGCATGTACTTCCTATCTTTCTCTCTGAAATTGTGTTTAGCTCCATGGAGTAGGATTTGGTCTTTGTGCACATGCATAATGGGTCAGCATATTGATATGATAATTATGCTTATTTGATATATTATCTGTAATGTGATAATATGACTGTATGTGATAATATTATATCTGTACCATTTACTGTCATTTTCTATATTGCCTCATTGGTATTGATGTAGAAGATCTCACCTCTTTGTTGTGTTATATTTGTTTTATTGTATATGTTTGATGAAGACCGAGGAGACAAGGAAGCTGGTAATTCTATTTACCACTAGTGATAGTTTTTCTGTGTTTGTGGATATGGCGACGAGGCGCCAAGTTTTGAGTTTTGTTCGAGTTTAGTTTCACGGCAGAACTAACACTTAGAGATTTGATTTTGATAATGAACATTTTGTTTACACTGGTACTTAACTTTAAATCTTAGTGGTACTAGGGATAGGACTCCTGTTCTGACGCAACATGCGTCTGTGTGTCTTGAGTTCACTATGCCGATACATGAGCTTTGGGGTGGTAGTATCTATACCCCGCAGGAGGATTCTATGGTGTCATCTGCTCGGATGCCAGCCCGGCGTGTGTTGTATCCACGAGGGTTCTTTAATGATGATACTGAGGAGGAGGATCCTTCCGATGACCCTAATTCTTAGTTTGGTTTTTAGAGGTTATAGTTTAGTATTTTATGTTTTGTTGTGTGTATTGTACATATTTATCTTTTGCAGTAGAGTGTATTTATGTAAATTATTTGTAAACAAAGTTTAAGTATGTATGTAAATTATGGTGACTTTATTTTCAATTACGTTTTTATTTATTTTCAGATATTCCACAAACGAAATTTTAAAATCGGTGTTTTACAAAATTAATTCTTTTACAACTTGGGTAAGTTATATTAGGATTAGTCTTAAATGTGATATCCTATGGTGGGTGTTACAGTATCACTTAGACTATTAATGTCAGTATGGATCAAACTTTTCAGATGTGTATTTATACTTAGAGATATTAACTTTCCCTCGTAAGACTCAAATAAGTAATGGAATTAATATAACTAATTATCAAGGAAAATAATAGTTTAGCTATGACGCGCCTAAACTTAATTATTTCTGTGTAATCTGAATATACTTATAGTATTAGTTTTGCGGCGTTATAGGAAGGGGTATTAATTAATACAAATTAAGATCAAGTTTCAAAAGTTTGAAATTAATTATACATACCCCCAAACCTAAGGGAAAACATATCCCCATGGTTTAGACAAATAAAAAAAACGACAAACAAAAAAAAGAGTGTAACACTCACCGTAGGGTATCACATTTTCATGTTATTATTACCAAATTACCCCAAGTTATAAAATATTATTTATTAATGTAAATACGAGTTGTAAAATTTCTTGATATCGATAAGATAAACTTAGCAGAAAATAAAAATATTAAACATCATCACAAATAATTTACATCATATACATTACAGAAGTACTGTCAAATTTATTTATATACAGACTAAGTTCTCAAAAGTTTTTGAACATTATTTAAACTAACATACTTGCCTAACTATGACTAGATAGCAGAACCCTCAGACGGGTCCTCCTCAGATTCCTCAATAGGCAGGAATCCAACTTGACACGAAGTCCTACAGACCAGTGTCCATGCAGACGATACTATACTGATCTCCATTGGGACATGGTACCTACCACCCCAATACTACCTAGTCGACAGTAGAAATTCTACATGTATATAAATAGTGACTGTCTCCATGAAATATCCTGCTCATGTTGACCGTCAAATGTCCCTGATATATTAGTCCCTCTTAATTGGGACTAATCCTCCACGCGCTAGCTCTACCATGGAACGATAGTCTCATATATCCAAAACAACTCGACCGGGTTGCCATCTAATCAAAACTCAGCTTCCTTAGTAGGAATCTGTTCCTCTTCACCTTCTTGCTCGGTACCTCGCTCAGTGTCTTTACCAAAATATAAATACAATACAAAATAATATACAAAGAGGTGAGATTATCTATGTCAATACCAACATGGTAGCAAGGAGATAACATAAGCAACACATTACCTAGATATATCATACCATGATACAGATATAATAAACAATAATTATAATTATGCCCTTAACATTATCCAATTATTCGGCAGCTCAAATATCTCACAGATATAAATGCTCAGATTATGCATGTGTACATAGACTCAATTTCCTACTCCATGGAGCTAACTTAAGTCGGAGAGATTGATCAAAAAGATTTGTCTGTACCAACATGCCTTAAACCACATGCCACAATTCTCATAAGTGTTTGCTCATCTAACATATACTTGACAGTCTTTATCAGATCTTGATTAAGAATAGTGTCTCGGTCCAGATCATCGGTGTGTTGCATCGGTCTAACTCACGGTACAGAAGAGCTACCAACTGCCCATTATGAGTAACCTGTACCCTGATGCCCCTAAGGTCAACAAGTGACTTACACTACGCATATCGTACTCACTCAAGAGGTGTATTCTCTCTTAGGCCAATGGCCTTATCCAGTCCATCGGACCTTTCCAATGCATGTTTAATGCACTAGAGCCAATCATAGACAAAATTCATTATTTCTCATACAGGGTCCATATATTGGTCCAACAGTAATCCTACTGTATATTCAATCGCGTAATCATATTATCGCATTTTCTCAATCGCACAACATTTTTGTCGCGTTTTTCTAATTGCGTAAAAATATTTTATCATTTTTCAATCGCGTAGCAATTTTTTGATGCTTTTGAAAATTGCGTAGCTTAAAAATCACTTTTTTAAGTTACGAAAGGCATTTTTTCACCATTTTTCCACTACATAAAATATTTTTCAACCTTCTAAATTTCATTTTGACCTTTCTAAAAATTTCACATCATTTCCTGCTTTACTTTTCCAAATTTTCTCACTTAAAATTTCCTAACGCGCTCAAAAACCCAATGAATGAGCTATACATTAGTAAATTTCAAGTCACTAACGTATTCTCCATAATTCTGAATCAATTCTAAAACTCAGTTCTCTTTAAAATAAGTTGAGGTTCAAACACTTTCAACCTCTCTTTTCTTTTAGAAACGAAATCTTCATCTCTCAAGTGACAAAGTATTTCTCTTCCATCTCTTAAATTCTTTTATTAATTTCTTGTATTAAATCCATTAACTTTTCATTTCTAAATCAAAATTTTACATAAAGTAAAACTATTTTCAAAACTCACAAAACCGTAACTACATGGTCATTGAAAACATCATATCTTTTCTTTTCCTTTTCCTTCTAATCACTCAATTTTACCATTCATGAAAATCTAAATTTGAAAACACCTATTTTAAGGTGTTGAGGCCGTGAGCCTCTTGATCATTGGAACCAAAATTATTTTCCTTGTTCACTTCCATCATGGCATATACAATATATTCACATCATACATATCATAAGTATACCATAAAAACAATAAACCATGCAAAGCATACAAGGCATAAACAAATAAATCAAAACACATAAACACTCAAAAATAATTACACAACCATGAATAATGAACCCTCACATAGATTCACCATCCATCAAATACAAATTCATCTCTCACCACCATACTTGGTTGGTGAGATAGATCTCCCTCTTACCTCTTGGAGAAACCTCCAAAGCTCCTTGTTTTGTTTCTTTTACAAGTTCTTCACCACCAAGAGCTTCTTAAACATAAAACAAACACAAGTTTATCAGCATCGAAAGCTTAAACAAGAAAGACCATGGATCAAAACATGGCCTAGAACATGAAAATGAGACAAGTAGTGAAGTTTCCATAACTCCACCTTAAAACCCCTAGAACTTGATCTTGAAGAAAGTCCTTGAAGATGAATGATTTATGACTTGGCCTTAATTACAAAGTGTCTTGGATTTAGGTATAGATTCAAGAAATAAAGTTAGTTGAAATTTTTGGAGCGTGAAGGTATGATCTTGGCCTCTTGGCTGTGAGCTTGAGTGAAGAGAAAATGAGAAAAAAGTTTTGTGAGCTTAGCTTTTTGGAAATGATAAAGATGAGTGATGAATATGTCTTGAAATTTTGCTATGGAATTTAACCCTTCAAAACCAAAACCCCCCTTAAACACTAGGGTTATGTCCAAATACATTAGCCACCATTTGAGACATCAATAGCCATTGATTAAATCAATGGTTGATCTTTGGTAGAAGCTTCCAAGTGATATGGTTAATTTTGAGCCATTAGATCTCTCCTCCATTAAATCCTAGCCATTAAATATATCTTCAAAATGGAGAGTCAAGATTTACTCTTCATACTTTCCATCCAAGGGTCACAAAAAGTCCTTGCCACTTTTTGAGACCAATCTCCACCATATGTTAAATCAATGGTGGATATCCAAAGCCTTCCTCACCAAGCTTGCTTCCTATTGGTCCATCCATAAAGCTGTTATAATCACTTATTTTGACTAACCAATATAATATTTTTCTAGCTGCTATTACCCTATGGATAATATTTACTGTATTTTTATTACTCGATAAATAATACAGTACAAAATATAGTTCAAGAAAATCTTGAAAACTGTTTTTAGTTTCGGGTTTAGTAAAATCCCTCGTCCCTGTCACAATAGTATAAAATTTTCTGACTTCAAAATTTTTTTACTTTTTCGGGTCCACTTGGGCCCACATACAGCCCCTTGGGCCCACATACAGCCCAAGAATAATATCAAAATAGTAATAAAAAATATAAAATCTCATAATCATCCACAAAATCATAAAAATTATAAAATTCATGGAAATCAAATCAGATTTGAAAAAATAATTAAGAATCAATAGGAATAATTAAAATACGTAAAATTTTCCTCGACCCGAAAATTATTATTTTCCTGACACGGAGTAAATCACCTAAAATGATCAAATGCATTCACAAAATAGTGAAAATAATTTTACAGTATACAGAAATCACAAAATAGTAGAATTTTGTTATTACTGTCAAATAGCTAGAAAATTTGGGGTGTTACAAAGAGCAAAGAAATAAGAGAGAGAGGAGGCAGAGATGAGGCCCTAATCCCTTAGAAAAAGTCACCCTTATGGAAAAACATCTAGGGAAAATGTTGAATGGTGTCAAACATATCTCCAAAGTCGTGAGGAGTGATTCCTTGGAATCCATGTTCTGGTATAAAAGAGAGCTTAGACAGGTGGTTGGTGAAGAAATCCATCACCTTTTGCTTCACAAATTGAAAACTATAAAAGTCAGTGTCCTTCTTCCTTCCCTAGCTAGTACTAGCTCCTCGATGGGAAACCAATTTGATGTGTTTGTTTGGATCCACAGAGAGAAATGAGGGGTACTTGAAAATTAGAAAATACAACCACCATCACTTGAAATTCACAACTATGCACTAAGTAACAACAATGACCTAATCAATAATGATGACCATAGGCAAAGTATGAACAATGAAGGCACCAATAAGCTAAAAGCAAATGAATCCATACCTATGTGTCACATCCAATGGTACAAACTAGCCAACATTCCATGAGAGTAAAAAACATATAAGCCTTGAAAAATTCAGTAGAGTACAAAGGCCAATGAATTTGTCCATAACAGCTTATCCACAATAGTATAGCCATAATACTGAATAGCAATAAACTAGGCCTCTAACATGCACCAAATTTTCAATGAAAGCATATAATGGTTTATCCTAAAAGAAATAGAAGAAAATCACAATACCCCTCAAGAAACACCATTGAAACTCACAAGTCTAGCAAAGGCAAGGGCACTCCGACAACTAACAAAGAAAAGACTAGACAAGCATAAGCCATTTTATAACCAAACCCCTCTAAAAACAACCACTTTATATTAGAAAGAGCATGAAAGTAAAAAATAGACCAAAATCAAGTAAAATAAAAATAAAAAAAATAAAGAGGAAAATAAATTAGTAAGGGTAGGAAAATGCAAACCACACTTAATGTAACACCTTCCGTATGGCGTCACATTTTAAATAAAATATAAAATCAACTGAAATCATTTTATAAAAGTTTTGATTGTTAAAAGATGAATTTTAAAATTTCATTTCGCAAAAATATAAACTTACCAAAATTATAAGTAAAAAAAATTAGATTGAATGGATTAATACACATATTTTATATTCCACAAAATATTCAACAACAATTTAAAACATAACATTTACAGACTCGAGAAACAAAGAGAAAACCTAATGAAGGTTACTACTAATAGCAGTAACAACACTAACGAGAAAAACCCAACCTACATAGTCCATGTTTCTTCACCAATCGCATCCTCTGTTGAAATCTGAAAGACCACTCATTGACGTCGTCACCATCTTCAGAATATTATCTCTCATAGGTTTAAGAATGTGCTCCGCCTACTATACGAATTCAAATAATACAAACCAAACAAAACAACACAGGAAAGAGGTGAGATCCCCTTTCACCAATACCAGTACGGTAGCAAAGAATAATTCGAATGACAAAGTCATTCCATACACACAGATATCACAATTATAGTCATGTTATCAATTTACAAATATTTCTAATATGCATATAACTTAATAAAATAAACAGCAATAACATTATCAGGATAGATGTAACAATTCATACCATATAAAATATCATAACAGTACAATATAAAAGAAAGATCAAATGTCATAACAACAGAAATATCACAAATAAAGGTCACGATAAAATATAATAGATAAAAGATAACAAATAAAAGATAACAGATAAAAATAACAAATAAAAGAAATAACAAATAAAAGATAATAGATAAAAATAACAAATAAAAAAATAACAAATAAAAGATAATAGATAAAAATAACAAATAAAAGATAATAGATAAAAATAACAAATAAAAGATAACAATGCACCACATATCAACATATACAACAAGACACAATCCTACTCCATGGAGCTAAAAACATACAGACATCAGAGAGCGAATGATCCTCAAAATCTATTAGTACCACGGCTGCCCAACCAAACTATTGCGCTGTCACACGTTGCGTCTATAGCCCCACGTCACATGGAATCCATCATCCAAGGCGTGGTGTAGTTCACGGTCTCACGTTGTGGCACTACAGGTAATGTACTATTAGACTTTACAAGATCTCGATTAAGTATAGTGTGTGTCAAGTCCGTTAGTGTGTTGCCAATTACCACGGCTCAGAAGAGCAACCAACTGTCCACATATGGAATTATGCACACTAACGTCTCCAAGTCCATTCAATTTCGAACCACACTATGCTTATCACACCGACAATACGATGTGATTCACCTCGTCAATCAATCCACCAAAATTGGCATAAACTCCACACACAAACCAAAGATAAAAATTACGAAAATATCCTCAAGAGATAAAAATATATAAAGCCCCCGTTCACATTTTCCCGACAGATAAAGCTTGCCCTCATTGGCAACAAATATATATATATAAAGAAAACCTGTACGGGTTCACATTTTCCCGACAGCGAAAAATACAGTAACGTTCAATCGCGTAGAAATTTTATCGCATTTTCACAATTCCGTCGTTTTTACAAACATTTATAAATCGCGTAAATATATTTTACTATTTTCAAAAATCGCGTAGAATTTTTAATACGTTTTCTCAATCGCGTAATATTTTTAAATCGTTTTCTTGTCCAACTTCCTTAAAATAACTGTTTAGAACAAACAGAAATAATATTTAGTACTTTTAAATTACGTAGAATATTTTTCATAGTGTATACTGTCTTTTGCTCATCTTTTCTGCCTTATTTGTCTATTTTTAATAAAAATTGACAATATTTGATTTAGAAAAAAATTATAATAATGGTTTTCTAGGTTTCTTGTCAAAACTCCTTTTATTTTTATTACAACCAATTAATTACACTTTTGAAAATTACTAACGTGCTTCACAACACATGGGGAGCTATATGTTAGAAATTTTATAAAGCTACTTGTATTTCTTCTTACAAGAAAATTATTAGTATTAACCTCTTAAACTTAATTCTAACCACTTTATTTCTTTAAAACTCATTGTAGAAAATTTACTTTAACTTGTATTGCTTCTTCTTGATTGAAAATAGCTTGGAATTAATTTTAGAAATCATGAATATCTAATTTGGCATGTTGGCGAATTTGATAAAAACTTTGCATTTGATTTCCAAATTATTTTTCACCTTCTAAATACATGTTAAATTTCTTGTATTGTCTACATTGATTAAATCATTACCCTAGAAAATAATTTTAGAAATCAAAGTGTTGAAGTTAGACATGTTGGCGAAAATGTAAGGTTATGCCATTTGATTTCCAAATTCATTTTTCTTGATCTAAACAAATGGATATCTTACCAATTCTCCTAGGTTAATTAAA
The DNA here is from genome assembly GCA_029884605.1 of Ormosia emarginata. NCBI lineage: Eukaryota > Viridiplantae > Streptophyta > Magnoliopsida > Fabales > Fabaceae > Ormosia > Ormosia emarginata. The sequence goes on along the minus strand of JAQQTP010000033.1, from coordinate 620,015 downwards.
TCATATTTTAAGAAAATTAAGAGAACATTTTGGTTCCCCATTTGGATCATGGCCGTGAGCCTTGTTAGTGTGTTCTTTGGAACACTCATACAATCCTTGACATATTATTCACATCCTATATTTTATCATGCATTTCTAACACATGCAATATTATCAAAGCTTGTAGACATGTAATTTATTACAAACATCAAATAAGAAGGCTACTAACAAATACACAACAACCTACTAACAAACACAAAATTAACAAACACACAAATAATAAACACATAAATAATTTACACACATAATCAATCACAATTAGGAAAAACTATAAACAATCAAGTGAGTGAATCCTTATGGATTCTTCACCACAACCACAAACATTCCTCACCACCAACACATGGTTGATGAGGGTAATCTCCCTCTTACCTCTTGAAGAACCTCCAAGCTCCTTGTATGTCTCCTTCAAGCCAATCTTCTTCATCAAGAGCTTCTTGAAAATCAAAGAAAACATACAATATTAATACCTAAGGCTCTAAACTACAATAATCATGGATTAAAATCATGATTAAAATTTTGAAATGGATAGAAACATGAAAATTAAATAACCCTACCTTCAAGGCTTCAAACTTAAGCTTTGAAGAACATGATAGAAAATGGAAGATTTAGGCTTAGGTTTCAATTACAAAGGGTCTTGAAATGAAGTAAAGAAGCAAGAAATAAGGTGGTTTAGAATTATAAAAGAATAAATGATGAAATAGATGGGTAGGCCGTGAGGTTGGAGAAGAAAGGGAGAAGAAAATTTTTGAAAGCTTTTCTTGTTTGATAGCTTTGGAGAAAAGATGAAGACTTTGATAAATGAAGACAAGTGAGATAGCTTTGGCCGTGAGATGGTTTAGAATATAGGAAAAATGAAGACAAAGTGAGATAGTTAATTATAGAATATTTTCCTTCCACTAAACATGACTTGCCGTGGATCACTTTGAGAGAAAGAAAGAAATATTTGTTATTTTGCTTCTTTGGATGATAGCTAAATGTAAGATAACCTTCACCAAAAGTGAATAGCCGTAGAAGCCAAATAAAAGCCACCAAAATTGACTAATTTTAGGAAATGGAAATTAGCTTTATTTCCTTTTTGAAATGCTTGGAGAGCAAGAATATATTGAAGTGTTGGAATTGCCTTCCTAAAGGCATGCATTGCCGTAAATGCATCATGAAAAGAAGCCATCAATATTGACTTTGTCATACTTAGTTAATTAATAAAAGATAGAAAGAAATCAATTGTAATATTTTGCCTTACAAAGATTTAGCTTTGCCGTGGAAGCATGAAGAGAAGAATGAATTGAAATGCAATATTTGCTTTCCCAAAGCATGCAATTGCCGTAGATACAAGTGAAGAGAAGCCACCAAAATTGACTTAGTCTCACTTGGTTAATTAATTGAAAGATAGGAAGAATTGAATTTGTAATATTTGCTTTACAAAAGCTTTGCTTCACCGTAGACTTCAACCAAGAAAAGCCATTAATATTGACTATTCTTTATTTGTTTAATTTGGCTTTCTAAATGAATTTCCTAAAGCTTTCTACGTGAATTCACTTTGGTGAATTTGGCTATTAGAGTAAATTGCTCTTTCCTCCTTTACGTAGAACCATTCAAATTCAAGAAGTCCAAACTCATTTGATAGCTTGCTTCCTATTGGTCCTTAAAGAGTCAAGCCATTTTTATTGACTAAATTACATTGGTTAAATATTTACTAACTTGATTCTTATTGGTTGCTATTTTTGTTGACCAATTCCTATTGGTGCACATTGTATATTTTCTAACATACTTTAACCAATAAACAATAATTATACAATAATTACTATTTGTAAAGTCAGTGTTTATTGTCTAATGGGTAATAAAATATACATAGATTTTTATTTTATACTAGCAGAGTAAAAATTATTATTGATCATTTTTCTACTGATTGCCCTTGATGAGTCATAAAGCGAGTTATCAAAGAGAAATTTCTAGAATATGTGACTCACTACGATGAGTTAGTATGATGAGTCATCGTGGAATTTTCTAGAACGGGTGAGTCAACATGGCGAGTCAGCGTAAATATTTTCTAGAGCAGATGAGTCAGCATGGCAAGTCAGCATGCTGAGTCATCGGAGAAGCTTCTGGAACTGACGAGTCATCATGGTGAGTCATCAGCTGAGTCACCACTTCTGGAACCTTCTAGAAACTGCTGAGTCATGATGCTGAGGTGTCACGCCACGTGTCATCGTCCTATTGGCCCGTTGCGATGAGTCATAACCACCAATTTTGACCAGCTCCTCATTGGTCCACGTGTACCACACTTGATGACTAAACGTGAGTCCCGCAAAATATTTTTGGGTCCGCTGTCACTTATTTGTACTGACTAATAAAATAATATTATAATAATATAAAATTATTTTATTTGAGATTAAATCTAAAAATTAAAAGATTAATTTTAGGCTCATTCAGAATTGGGTTTAGTAAGATCCCCCGCCTCTGAATAATTAAAAACAGATTTTCCCGGTCCGGAAAAATATTATTTTCCTACCCTGGAGCAAATCACACAAAAAGTCCAAATAAAATCACAGACAATAATATTGAGCACTGTATCAAGTAGAAAACAATTAAAAACAGCAAAAACATCAAAAACAGCACATTCGGGACGTAATGGTCATTTTCCTATTTTTTCTCACAATGTAGCTAATCATCCAAAACGTTCAAATAAAATATCCAAGTATTATATATAGCAATATTACACAAAAAAAATTAAAACAATGGATTCAAGAAAAATTTTATTTCAACTTGTCTTGAAGAAAAATACGTAAAAACGATTATATAAAATACCAGACAATATTATACATCTGTTTTTCACACAGAAAAATTTAAAACAGTAATTTGATAAAATTTTTATTTTACTGTATCGAAACAAATTATGTAAAATGACCAAATAAAATAACAAACAGTATTATTTTTCTGTATTTCATACAGAAAAACAAGAAACAGTAAAATAGGGACACAACGGTCTTTTACCCAAAAGTTGGGGTGTTACACTTAACAATGGAGCAAGGTGGTGGTGGGTGGTCCTTTGGAGGCTATGGTGGTGGTAGGTCACAGTGGAACGCAATTTATGAGAAAGAGGAAGGAAAAAATAGGAAGAAATGGAAGATGGGAGATTAGGAAGTGGTAGGGAATGGGTGGGTAGGGAAAGAAAAAGGAGCAGAAAGAGAAGGATAGAGAGAAATGGGGGGGGGGGGGAGTGTTGTAGAGAGAAATGAGGAGGAAAAATAAGATGGGGTTATTTTTTTTCTTCCCATTGGGAACGTAACTACACCTAGGCGTGGGTAGCATTTTCAAATTTCAATTTTGTTAAGAACTCATGTATATGCATGGGATTCCCATTCCTATCCATGGATTTTTCTAGAGTTAAAAACTGATAAACCCATCACTCTTTGTCCCACTTATATGATTTTCCAAAGGGAACTGCACCTATGTTTAAACCATGCCTAGGAATGGTTTACTTGCTGCAAAATTATGCAGCAAGTAACCCTATAATGCTACCTTTGCTTGATTCCACACTTCATCTCCTGCACTAATAAACCTAAAATCAATATTGGATAACTTCAAAATTCAACCAAAAATCATAAATAAAGTATTATTAAAAAAAAACTCATTCAAAACTTCAAAAAGTCTATGATAACTCCATAAAATGTAGTTATTTGTGCCCTATCTCTATGCATTATTGATGGCTTTGTCCTTCTTGTGATGCATTATTGGAAGGCTTTAGCCTCATTTTCATGTAAAATCCATATTGAGGTAATCCTTATCAATCTTGTTTAAATCATTCCTAATCTTTGATTGGATTGAGTTTGATTACATTTGTATTTGACTGGTTGATTTCTTAATTGCAGGATGGTCCCAAAAAAGCTAAATTGATGAATACCAAGGCCCTGCATTGAAAGAGAAATCACAAGGCAAGCTCCAGTACATCACGTCGTGGCGAAAGGAACTACACTCCACGGCGTCTTGCTCTCTGCTAGTGCACCCTGTCAACCTGAGTCTTTCACGCCGCTACGCAAGGAAGTGAATGTGCGGCATTGGTGTCCTAAGTTTTGTGCATCGTGACGCATGTTGTGTAACACCGCGGCGTGATGCGCTAAATTTGTGCGTCTATAAATACGCGGAACACAGATTTTGGTGCTCTCTCTCTCAGTTCTGCTAGGTTTTTTATTTTTATTTTTCTTCCTTTTCTCTCTCTTCGGTCTTTTATATTACATTTTGGGGCTTTTGTCCATTGGAGAATCCAGCAGCTAGGAAGGCATTATGAGGTTGAAAGAAGGTTGAAGGAACCAAAATCCAAGCTTCAAGGCTCAACCCATTGGGGATTCTTCTTCTGTTTTTTCTTCTTCTCTCTCTCCCATTTATCTTGAATATAGATTTTTGTATCACATTTTCAAATTCATTGTGTAGCTAGCTGTGTTTAGAAATTTCTTTGAATCTTCCTTTGAATATTGATTGATTTGTACCCCTTGGAGTTTATATGAAAGATTTGGGTTTTGTTATACCATATTATGCTTAATGCTCTTATTTGTCTGATCAACTTGTGGGTGATTTGGTGAAATCTATTGTGCTCAAACATAGGACTTTAGGTTTTAGATCATTTGTATGGTAGATGTATGTTCGATTTCATTCTAATGGCAGAGTAAGTTAATTTGTTAATAGGATAGACATATACCTATTAGCCGTGTATAGTCTTAGTTGAGAATCAATCTTAATGCTTGTTGTTTGCTTTAGTTCTCATGCACGCATAGTGAACTAGGTAAATAGCATAGGGTTAATCGTCCTAGACATAAGCTTTTACTTAAGTTAGTTTCTCAGGCAAACCTAATCTAATTGTTTGTATTGCTCATAAGGATTGCATGTTTTCAGTTGAAATAGGGAGTGAAAAAGGACTCTCTATGTTCTCAACCTATTTTTACCTTTCTTTATGCATTGTAATTTATTTATCAATCCTTTTTCCAATTTACATTTGCTTGAATAGAATTAATTAAGTTGCAAATTAATATTTAGCTTTGGAAGTTACCATGGTCCCTGTGGAGATGATCTTACTTATCATTTTTATTACTTAAGCGACCCGTGCATTTGTGGTTAGCAAAAGAGCGGTTGGTTTCCAACTCAGCAAGTTTTTGGCATCGTTGCTAGGGACCTTGGCTAACTTTTGTATATATTGATATCGAGCTTTGTTAGTTATAATTTAGGTCATTTCTTTAATTACATTTTGATTTAATATTTCATTGTTTTGTGAATAAGGTACCATCAATGGCGGAAAACAATGATCATACGAGGTCTCTGACGGAGTTTGCTAATCCTTAAATGGAATATCTCTAATTAAGTATCAGACGGCCTCCCATCCACGCGAACAATTTTGAGATCAAACCAGCCATCATCCAAATGATTCAGACATTTGTACAATTTGGCGATTTGTTGAATGAAAATCCTAATATGCATTTGTCAAACTTTCTGGAGATCTACGACACCTTCAGGCACAATGGAGTTTCAGAAGATGCCATTCGCATCAGGCTCTTTCCCTTCTCTCTCAGAGATCGAGCCAAGAACTGGTTGCAGTCTCTACCTGCGGGATTTATAACTACTTGGGTGGATATGTGTAGAAAATTCCTCAATAAATATTTTTCTCCAGCCAAGACTGTTGGGTTGGTGAATGACATCACTTCATTCACGCAATCTGAATCTAAATCCTTGTACGAAGCTTGGGAGAGGTACAAGGATTTGCTTAGAAGGTGTCCACAATATAAAATACCTCAATGACACCAGATTTACTCCTTTCATAAAGGACTACTACCTCACTATCGTCTAATTGTGGATGCAGCTGCATGTGGTTCATTATTGAGTAAATCTTTCGATGAAGCATACTAACTGTTAGAAGAATTAGCTGCCAATAGCTACCAATGGCCTTCAGCAAGAAACACTCAAAGGAAGGTAGCTGGAGTTCATGACGTTGATGCATTCACATCTTTCTCTACTCAAGTGGTAGCATTAGCAAACAAGTTCGACAGTTTGGGTACAAGCTCTAATCAAAGCCCTTTCGTGCTGTGTGATCAGTGTGGGAATAATCATGCCAACGATAGTTGTGCATCCACTTGGGAGAGTGTTCAATATGCGGAGAACTACCGTCCACCTCAGAACAACCCCTACTCATAGTAGTACAGTCCTGGGTGGAGAAACCACCCTAATTTTTCATGGAGGGATAGCCGAGGGTCAACAACTTCATCTACTGGCAATGAGAGACCACCATATCCTCCTGGTTTCTCATCGCAAGCAAGGCCACCTATGCAAGAAAGGAAACCAGCATTGGAAGATATGTTCATGCAATTCAAAGTAAAAACTGATTCGTACATGACTAAAACTGATGTTCTTCTGGCCAAAAATGATTCTCTTCTTCAAAGCCAAACATCTTCAATCAGGGCTCTTGAAACTCAAGTGGGGCAGCTAACTAATGCAATGAACAATAGGCCCCCGGGGTCGTCTTCAAGTGATGATAGGGATCCAAGTTGAAGAAACAAAAAAAGTCTAACCTGGACTATAAAAAAAGCACCTTTTTTTTATGTATCCACCTTTTTGCGTTAATTTCTTAAGTTTTAAAGTCTAGTGTGTAGTGTATTTGATTTTGATAATTCATGCTATTTTGTTGTCACATACATGTGTTGAATCTGCCAGACAGTTTTTATAAGTGGTGGATGTAACACCCCAAATTTTATTTTTTTTAAATAAATATGAATTTTATAATTTTTGTGAATGTTTATGAGTTTTTGATTATTTTAATATTATTTTGGGCTATATGTGAGCTCGGGGCGGGCTCAAAAAAATAAAAAAAATTTCGGAATCGAAAAATTTTGTATTGTTGACGTGGGGCCGGGGGAGCTTATTAAACCCGAAATCGGAAATAATTTTTGAAATTTTCTTTTTCTGTGATTTTGTGCTTTTTATTATCCATTGGCTAAAACTATTATCCATTGGACAATAGACACTGGTTTTTTTTAAGCAGTAACTATTATCCATTGGGTAATAACTACAAGAAAAAGATCTTAATGGCTAGTCAAACTTGATGGTTATGACATCTTTATGATGAACTAATTAGAAACTAGTCTCCTTATAATGAACCAATGAGAATTAGTCAATAAAAATGACTTTGACCTTTTTGTGATGCACCATTGGATGGAAAACATGGAGGAAGAAACTTTTGACCACTCATTTCCATGAGTTCCACGGCCAAGGCATAATGGAGGGAGTTCAAAGACTTAGTTTCATTTTTATCTCCTATAGTAAATATCTATGCCTCCAAAAATATCACTATAGTAAGATATCTACACACAAATATCTCACCCCTCCCTTCTAGAGCACTCCACGACAAAAGGGCTAAAAGGAGGGGTCAATAGATTTGATTTCATTTCTATCTTCACTTTTATCTTTTCATACAAAGAAAATTACACAAAGTTCTCTCATTTTCTCTTCTCCATAGCCACGGCCAAACCCCTCCAAACCATCATCCAATCTCTCTTAATTCCATCTAACCTTGTTTTCTAAACCTACATATCATTCTAAGACTCTTTCATGTTAAGAGCATAAGCTAAATCATCCATCTTCTACCTTTATTACAAGCTAGGGTTCTTAAGCTTTCAAGGTAAAGTTCTTGATTTTTGTTTCTAAGTTTGATTTTAAAGTTCTAAACTATGTTTGATCCATGGTTTTCTTGTTTTCAAGTCTTGTTTGTAACTTTGGTATGGTTTAAAGATTTCTAGGGTTTGAGTTCTTGGTGTACGAAATCTTCAAGAGGATAAGCAAGGACTTGATTGATCTTCCCTTAAGGTAAGAGGGAGATTAACCTCATCAACCATGTGTGGTGGTGAGGGATGAAATTGGTTGTTAGTGAAAAATCCATATAAGGATTTATTCACTTATATGTATAAGTTTACATGCTTTGTGATTGTTTTGATTAATATGCTTTTATTGTTTTAATAGTATGCATAATTATGTGATAGTTGAAGCATGATAGTTTATGTGTAATATATGATGTGAATCACATGAGAAGGAAAAAGATTTTGGTTCCAAAGAACCTAGAGGCTCACGGCCTCCAAACATATTTTAGAGCAAACGAATTAAAAATATTGTATCAAGTATGGATTTAGATGATTTGGTAATAAGTAAATGAATTAAGGATTTTTCAAAGAAAAGGAAATAGAAAATGAACAAATATTTTGTGGTGAAACACTACTTGATTTTCGGCCAACATGTCAAGAATTAGAAATCTAGATCAAAAATAATTTCTTAAGTGTAGTCTTAGAGGATTAAGTAACAAGAATTTAAATTCATGGATTTTGAGGTATCAAAAAGGACTTAAACAAATTTTGGAATAATTTGGAAAGTAGATTTCAGCTATGAATGGGAATAAATTTAAAAGAACTTGGGTTTACTAACGTATAGCTCACCTATTTGGGTTTTGAAGCACGTTGGTAGACTTTGATCTATAAAGTTAAATTAAATCAAAGAAATATAAATTTTTATTAGGAATAGTAGGAAATATTATTTAAAGGAATTTTAAGGAAGAAAGTATTTTAAATAAGGTTATTTATATATTAAATATAAAAGTGTTAAAATTTTATTTTAGAAAGTCAAGAAATAATTTACGTGATTGAAAAATAGTGATAAAGCCTTTCGTGTTTCCAAAATAATGATTTTTGAGCTATGCGATTGAGAAAACGTTCAAAAAATCTCTACGCGATTTAGAAAATGTTTGAAAATATTTATATTGTTGAGAAAATGTTGGAAAATACTTACACAAATTGAAAACGTAACAAAAGTGTTACTCGATTGTGAAAACGCGAAAAAAAGTATTACACGATTGAAAAACAACGATTTGCTGTCGGGCCAACGTAGTAGACCCAGATATGTTGGAAAATAGTTTCACCAAGTGATGGCGTGTTTTTATGAAAATTGTGATATGAATGTATGTATGTGCATTGTATCGTAAATCATGCATTGAAAAACATGTCAATCTTATTGGAAAAGGCAAGTTGCCTAGGAGATGAAATACACCTTAGTGCGGGTGCGATATGTGTAGTGTTGATCACTAGTTGATCACTGGAGGCATCGTGGCGAGCATTCCATAAGTGGACGGTTGGTAGCACCACTGGGTTGTGGTGTACTGTGTAAAGCATCAACGATCTTGACAAAATACTATCCTTAATCACGATTTGACATAGACTGTCTTGTATAAGCCATGTTGCATAGATATAGACAGATCTTCTAGTTACATATGCATAGTAGGTCAGCATATTGATGTGATAAATTATATTTATCTGTTATTTCATTTGTGATATGATAACATGATTTTACTTGTTAATGCTATATCTGTATATTTATGGTTATTCCTTTACTGTCGTACTGGTATTGATGTAGGGGATCTCAACTCTTTATGTTATGTCTGCTATGTTGTATGTTTATTTAAATAAAGACAGTGTAGAAGACGAGTCAGGATTACCTGGATTCTGTTTGGGAGAGTTTATCTATTATATGTTATGGCGTATCAATGAGGCATCATCAGGTTTATGCATGTGTAATTCCAAGACGATACTGATGCTTTGACTATAGATTTGGAGAGGGATCATGTTGTTTATCTTGGGGGGTTGACCCTAACCTTTAGTGGGACTCATAATGGGAACCATATTTTGTCTACTACTGTTTCTTTACATTTAGAGTTCTCGATGCCCATGAGGGATTTGTGGGGTATTCCTTCTTACACCTTTGCAGATAATTCCATGATGTCATTTGTGCATACACCTGTTCCTAGGTCTGCGTAGAACCCTAGGTCTTTGTCTTTGGAGGAGACTAAGGAAGATCCTTCTAAGGAACATTCTCACTAGAAATTTTAACTTTGGTTAGTTTAATGTTTTGAAGTAATAGTTGTACATACTTACTTTTTGAAGTACAATCTTATATGTATGTAAATTATTTGTGAACCGAGATTTATATTTATGTATATTATTATAAGTGAGTATTATTCAGTTATGTATTGTATGGTTTTATTTATTTATCTAATTTTATATTATTTGTAAAAATGGAATTTTATAAACAGTATTGCTATAAGATTAATTCATTACAACTTGGTTAAGTTACATAAGTTTTGGTCTTAAATGTGATACCCTACGGTGGGTGTTACATTAATTAGTATCAGAGCCCTGGTTAGAGTCTTTTGGGGTTTTATTGTGGTTAGGTCTATTTTGCTTGTGTTGTGTGATTCTCTGTGTTTGGTTTCCGAAAGGTTACATTCAACTTTATTGTGTTTTGTTTGGTTGATTTTGAAGAAAGAAATGTCTCATAATAGAAGTACGTGTGCGAACGTGGGATGCGATGACTGTAGCTGTTGAAGCGATGCAGCGAATGACAGATGTTATTGTACAGCAGAATCAAAGAGTGACATAGCAAAAAGAAGCAACTGTAGATGCTCAAAATTTATCAGAATTCCATCGTAACAATCCACCATAGTTTAGGGGCGAGTTTGATCCAGAGAACACAAGTCTTTGGATAAAAGAACTGGAGAAAATATTTGAAGCATTGGGATACACTGACGTGTGAAGGGTAGCTTATGCTACCTTTATGCTCATGGGAGATGGTGAAGATTGGTGAAGAGGAATTCGTCGATTATTGCAAGCTGAAGGAAAAGAATTTACATGGGAAGTCTTTTACAATACATTCCTGGAGAAGTACTTTCCGGCTAGTGCAAAACATGCAAAGGAGATGGACTTTCTCAGTCTACGACAAGGAGGGATGACTGTTGGTGAGTATGCTGCGAGGTTTGAGAGCCTGTCGAAATTCTCATGGTATTTTTAGATCCATCCAGATGAAGAGTGGAAATGCAAAAAAATTGGAAAAGGTTTAAGACTTGACTTGAAACGAGCGATGCTGCCGATGAGGATGAATCAGTTCCCAGCATTATTGGTTACGTGTCGCCAGCTTGAAGATCTGGATCAATCCAGAGATACAAGGAATCAAAACTTTGGACCATCTTGGTTCCAAAGAGGGGGAAATAACAATAATAATCAGTTTCAACGAAAACCATATTCGAGACCACCGGGGAACCAACCTCAACGACAATCATTTGGAGGAGATTTTAGTGGAAACAGAGCTGGTCAAACTGTGGCGTCTGCGCCAAAATGTTTCAAATGTGGGAGAAGAGGTCACATGACGAGAGGTTGCACAATCAAGGGAATTAGTTGTTTTAGATATGGAAAGCCCGGTCACATTTCCAAAGACTATAATCAGACGAAGATGGAGCCTTATGTGAGTAATATACGTGCTTCTAAACCACAAGTAGGAGGGCGAGTATGTACAATGAGTAGAGTGGAAGCCTCCCAGTTCGAAGATCTTATTAAGGGAGAATGTGTCATATTTGTCACACCCTAGTAGGGATGTCACATTTTCGAACAATAATAATAACCTCTACCCAAGTTATAAATTATTACGTAATATATAATAATATAAGTTAGAAAAATATTTTTTTTTTAACATTATATTATAAAATAAACGTAACATAAAATAAAACAAAACTATTACATACACACTATAATTATACATATGATTTTGTGTTTAATAGGTACAAATAATTTACATATTATAAACTAGTTAATTAAAACAAGAACCGTCTCATTTAAAGCAAACCATAAACTAGCCCAAGCATAAACTAGAAGTTCTTATCCTCCGAAGAATCCTCCTCGGGAAGATTATCTAAGACAGAGAAATACTCTCTAACATCATACTACGCTGCAATTAATCCATATGATATGGATGATCTCGAGGTTCACCTTCCTCGAACCGGTCACTCGGTTGCTTGCTCCTCGTTGTATTGACAATCCAACAGCTTGCTCCCCTTCCACTTCCTCAACGACTTTACTAACATAAATAATAATACGTAGAAAATATATGCAAAGAGGTGAGACAATCTACATCATTACCAAAGATAGCAAGAAGAAAACGACAAAACATACATATAGCGAGTTAAAGCAACAAAATCATGTTAGCACAACATATATCATATCTCAATCAAGTATAAATGTCACAGATGCAAAATATCATAAATCAAATTATAATTATTCACACAATGATGCAGATTAAATATGCCATGTACTCAGACTCATTCCTACTCCATGGAGCTAAACACAAACATCGAGAGAGATGATCCGGTAGACATGTCCGCACATCGTCGTGCCTCAACCAGCTATTACACACCAAATACGTCGTGTAAATAGCACACAATCAAATACGTCGTGTGAATGACACACAACAAATACGTCGTGTGAATAGTACATTTCAAACACGTCGTGTACATCCAGGCATAGTACCGGAGGCCCCAATAGATCCCGATTAAGAATAGTATTTGTCGAGATCGCTAGTGTGTGTTTTTCGCTTACCACGGCCTCTAGGAGCTACCAACGTCCACATGTGGAATCTACGCACACTAACGCCTCCAAGTTCTCCACATGAACACACTACGCCTTTCACATCCGCAATACGGTGTAATTCATCTCGTCACCAATCGTCAATTTCAACCAAATTGACATACCACTCTATGTATGTAATGATCCATAATTACAAAAATACCCTCAAGTATCACCATGAATCATAATTACATAAATATCCTCATTGTCATCATAATTACGTAAATACCCTTCGTATAAAAAAAAAAAGTATGTCTCCACTTGACAATATTATTTCCTAACGTGTCCGGTCCACCACTTTGACCCGACAAGAAAATTTACTTGTTTCCATAAGTCGCGTAAATATTTTATTGCATTTTCACAATTACGTCACATTTTACAAACGTTTTTCAAACGCGTAAATATTTTTCAACGTTTTCTAGCTATCGCGTAGTTTAAAAATCATTATTTTAAATACGTGTAAACTATTTCTACTATTTTTCATCGTATAAAATATTTCTTGACGCTCCAAATTAAATTTCCAAACTAAAAATATTATTTAGACATTATTTTCTATTTTTCTTACAAAAATTACTCTAAGTAATAATTTTTGACGTTTTTCTCAAAAAAAAATCAAATTTAATAAATTCTTCTACCGATAATTTTATTCTTTAATTACGTAAAATATTTTCTTGCTTTCTAAATGCCATTTTGAAACGTTCTTCAACACTTACTCATTTTTAATCAATTTTGACAACATTTAGTTTAGAAAATCCACTAAGTGATATTTTCTACGTTTTCCTTTTAAAAATTCCTTTATTTAATCATAACCATAAAATATACTTTAAAAATTGCTAACATACTTTAAAACTCAAAGATAAGTATTTTCAAGTGTCAAAAATTTATTTCTTTTATATACTAGACTTCTAATAAAAATTTGTTTACTTATTTGGTTCTTGAAAATTCATTGTAAATAAATTCTTTTTAGGTTAATAAACAAGTTTATACTTATAAAATAAATTTTTGGATCAATTAAACATTAAAATATATTTTGGCCGAAAATCACCATTTTTATACAAACATGTTTAAAATTATTTTTCATCCATTAAATCATTGAAAAATCCTTTAATTTAATTAGATCAATTAAGTTATTCTTTTAGAAAATGGTTGAGAACATATTGGTTCTCTTTTCATAGTCAAAACCATAAGCTCTTCATCTTGTGTTCTTTGGAACACTTTTGCAAATCTCAACATATTTGCACATCCAACAATAATTATCATAGATCTATGAACATATACATATATTTATGAACACATACCATATATTAAAGCAATAATAAAACACATACCAAATATCAAAGCTATAAACATGCTTGCATGCATAATAAATCACAAAACAAACAACCAAGTGAATGAATCCTTATGGATTCTTCACCACAATTACATCCATTTTCTCACCACCACACATGGTTGATGAGATTAAATCTCCCTCTTACCTATAAGGAAGACAAGATCTCCTTGGACTCCTCCTTAGAAATTTTTGTGTAGCTTCAAGAAAAATCCTAACAAGCTTAAACAAATTATAAAGTCATAAACTATGGATGAAAAAGATAAACCATGGATCAATCATGGCTTAGAACATCAAAAATCAAATTAGAAACAAGAAACAAGAATTATCACCTTATAGGAAAGAAACTTCAAAGTGATTTTCCAAGCTCCAAATGGATGATTTAGCAAAAACTCACAACTAGAGATGTTCTTAGAATATGGTTTAGATTTAGGAAATGAAGTTGGATGAAATTTTTGATGGATGAAAGTAGAAGAAATGGTGTTGGCCGAATGGTAGGAGAAAAGGGACTTAGGAGTTTTCTTTGGTTTCTTTGGGTAGGAGAGAAATGAAAGGATGAGGTAGAATGATTGAAATGAAATAACAAAGTGAATATTAGTCCCCCCCCCATCATGCATGGTCGTAGAGCTCAATAAGAGAGCTAGCCATCCTTTTTGACAAAATTGGCTTAATAATGGCCATAGGACACTCATAATGGAGCTTTGTCTCCTTTGTTGACCAACTAAATGCATAATGCATGCATAGATCCAAAAATAGCTATAGGAAATTCTAATCAAAATTTGATTGATTTTTAATAACTTATTTATGCTTAAGTCCTCCTAATTAAGTTTAATTAAAAGTTAGTTAGATTCCTTTGTATTTTAGTTAATCATTAATTTACTTAGAATCCTTAATCTTCTACTTAATTATACTAATACAATTGTCTATTAAAATTTGATAAAAACTAATTAGGTTTTTAATCTATTTAATTATCACTTAACCCCTTTAGATTAACTTAATTAGATTTTAAATTAACTAATCTATTAAATCTAACCATTTTTATGGATTTTTAACCTTTTGGTCTAGAATTTTACAAGCCTTTTACGTTGGTAAATTTTTCCTAAAAGTGGGGCCCACAAACCCAAACGTGGGTCCCACAAAGCAAATGTGGGTCCCACAAGCCAAACGTGGGTCCCACAGATTTTTCTGCACGATAAATATTTTTATTATACAAAAAAATTCTAAAAATTAAAAGATTGATATATGTATTATTCTGATTGGGTTTAGTAAGATCGCCTTCCAAATAATCAAACAAGATTTTCCCTACCAAAAATTATTATTTTCTTGACTTTGGAGCAAATCACATGAAACACTCAAATACAAGATTCTGAAATAGTCAAATTAATTTTATAACACACAAAATCAGAAAATAAGCACAATAAGGGCAAAATCATAATTAACCAAAAATTGAGGGTGTTACAACTCTCCCCATAACCGTAAATTTCGTCCCCGAAATTTATCGTATATTAGAAAAGATGTGGTATCTTGCTCCCTCATTTTGTCTTCTAGCTCCCAAGTAGCATCTCCCGTTATCTCATTCCATATAACCTTTACCAAAACAATCATCTTCCTCGAAGTTCTGCTTCACTCTCCTGTCCTCAATCTTAACAGGAAGTGTCTCATACGTCAAATTATCTTTCGGTTGTACTTCATCAAAGTTGAATGACATGTATTGGATCGGGAATATATTTTCTCAATCGAGACACATGGAATACATTATGAAGATTGGATAGAAAAGGTGGTAAAGCTATCTCGGTAGGCTACAGGACCTATCCGACGAATGATTTGATAAGGTCCAATAAATTTAGGAGTGAGTTTTCTTGAGTTTGATAACCCTTCCGACACCAATCGTAGGTGTTACACGCAAAAACACATGCTCACCTTCTTCAAATTCAAGAGGTCTTCTCCGTTTATCAGATAACTTTTCTGTCTGCTTTGAGTCGTCCGCATTTTCTCCTGAATCATCTTCACCTTCTCCGTAGTTTGTTGCACAAGATCAGGTCCAATGGTCATACTTTCCCCATCTTGATACCAACACAAAGGTGTTCGGCATCGTCGCCCATAAAGTGCTTCATAGGGTGCCATCCCTATACTTGAGTGAAAACTATTATTGTAGGTGAATTCTATCAAAGACAGAAATTCATCCCAACTTCCTTGTTGTTCCAACACACAAGCACGCAATAGATCTTCCAGTGATTGAATAGTCCTCTCCGTTTGACCATCAGTCTGCGGATGATAAGCAGAACTCAGACGTAACTTAGTCCCCATGGCTTCTTGTAAGCTTCGCCAAAACCTTGACGTAAACCTCGGGTCTCTATCAGAAACTATACTTGAGGGTACACCGTGAAGTCTAACAATTTCACTAATGTACACCTGGGTTAATCGTTCCAACGAATACTTAATATTGATCGGCAAGAAGTGCGCTGACTTCGTAAGCCTATCAATTATAACCCATATAGAATCATGACCCTTCTTCGTTCTTGGCAATCCGGTAACAAAATCCATCGAGATACTATCCCATTTCCACTCAGGAATAGTTAAAGGTTGTAACATACCTGGCTTTCTTTGATGTTCCACTTTTGCTTTTTGACAAACCAGACAAGACGCCACACGTTCCGCAACATCTCTCTTCATCCTTGGCCACCAAAACATCCGCTTTAAATCTTGATACATCTTGGTCATCCCCGGATGCATACTCAATCTACTAGCATGAGCTTCGTCCAAAATCGCTTGCTTCAAGATCGGGATCATTAGGTATACAAATCCTTCCTTTAAATCTTAAGATTCCATCGATCCTTCCTCAACCGTTGCCTTATGACCTTGCTTCAAAAATTCTTTCTCATTCAACAAATATGGATCCTTATCCCGTTTTTCTTTGATTTCTTCCATCAAGTCATTCAAAATAATAACTTTACTTAGACGAATCCTTCCCGGTGCCAATTCCACCGACAACCGTAAATCTCTAAACCGATTGATCAATTCTTCCTCCTTTATCATCATGGTAGAAACACCGATCACCTTTCTACTTAAGGCATCCGCCACCACATTCGCTTTTCCCGGATGGTATTGAAGTTGGAAATCATAGTCCTTCAAGAACTCCAACCATCGCTTTGCCTCATGTTCAATTCCTTTTGATTGAACAGTATTTTAAACTCTTGTGATCACCGAAGACATTGAACACAATCCATACGAAAAATGTCTCCACACTTTCAACGCAAAACCACCGCAGCCGAGTTCCAAATCGTGCGTTGGATAGTTCCTCTCATGAACCTTCACTGTCTCGGAAGCATAAGCTACCACATTTCTGTTCTGCATCAACACGCATCCTAACCCTTGGTAAGAAGCGTCACAATACACCTCAAAAGCCTCGTTAGGATCTGGCAAAATCAATACTGGTGCAGTCGTCAATCTCTTCTTTAACTCTTGAAAACTTGCCTCACATTCTTTCGTCCAATCAAAAACTTGACTCTTCCTTGTGAGTTGCGTAAGAGGTCCAACTATCTTAGAAAAACCTTCAATGAACCTCCGATAATATCCGGCCAATCCAACAAAACTCCGAATCTCGGACCGTCTTCGGCCTCTCCCCATTGCAAAATAGTTTCTATTTTCGATGGGTCCACCGCAATACCTTCCTTGGAAATTACGTGACCCAAAAATTGAACTTCTTCTAACCAAAATTCACACTTTGCCAATTTTGCATACAGCTTTCTTGTCCTTCAAAATTTGGAGAACTATACTAAGATGTTCAAAGATGCTCTTCCTTATTTTCGGAATAGATCGAATGTCATCGATAAAAACAACGACAAATCTTTGGTATGGACGAAAAATCCTATTCATATAGTCCATGAATATTGCAGAGCATTCGTCACTCCTCCGAACGGCATCACCCGATACTCATAATGCCCGTAACGAGTTCGAAAAGCGGTCTTAGGTATATCCTCTACCTTGACACGAATCTGATGATAACCTGATCGCAGATCTATTTTAGAGAAAATAGCTGCTCCTTTCAGCTGGTCCATCAAATCATCGATCCTTGGAAGTGGGTATTTGTTCTTTATCGTGACCTTGTTCACCGACGATAGTCTACGCAAAGACGAGAAGTTCCATCCTTCTTCTTGACTAGTAGTACTTGGCGCTCCCCACGGTGAAACACTTGGTCGCACAAACTGCTTTTCCAACAATTCCTCCAATTGCTTCTTCAATTCCACCAATTCGATGGCGACATCCTATATGGTGCAATTGAAATAGGACCGCTCCCGGTACCAAATCAATAGCAAACTCGATTTCTCTTTGCGGTGGTAAGCCGTACTTCATCGTGAAAACTTCCTGGAACTCATTCACGATTGGAATAGCATTCACATCTTTTTCACTCTTGACCTCCAAAGAAGACAAAGAAGATGTATCCTTGAGCTCCGTCCCTCAACAAAGATTTGACTTTGACGGCAGCTTAAAAATCCAGAATCCTCATCCTTAGGAAAAACTAAGGTTTTATTGGCACAATCTAATAGGATATGGTTAGAAGATAACCAATCCATTCCTAATATTATATCTATTTCAACAAGAGGTAAGCAAATTAAATTGACCGAAAAGACTCGATCATTTATGGTAATAGGACAGTTCAAACATACTTTAGATGTAACAACATGCTTGGCACTTGGTGTAGAAACAATCAATTGAAAACTCAAAGAAGACACAGTAATTTCAACCGATCCACACAATATACGCAATAAATGAATGCGTCGCACCGAATCATACAAGATGCAGGTCAAAAGATTACCCGCTACGACACCTTCCCCCGAATAAGATCTTCAGATCGAGAAGCCTCGGCCCGCTTCATCGTGTACACTCGCCTCCGGATCGTGGCCGAGTAGCACGAACATTGCTCACCACCGGCTTCCTTTCTCGTCTCGGTTACATTCCCTAGAAACATGTCCGGCTTTCCACACTTGAAACAGATTGGCCCTTTGATTGAACAGTTCTAGATATGTGGCCACTCTTTCCACATTTAAAACATCTTGGCGTAAACGCCACGTTTGTACCAACTTTGTTGCCACTAGAACTTCCGCCGATAGATGGACGTTGAGGTTGATTCCCCTGGTGGTCTCGAATACGGCTTGCACCGAAACCGGTTGTTATTGTTGTTGTTGTTGCCTCCTCTTTGGAACCTCGTTGGTCCAAAGTTACGATTCCTTGGATCACGTGACGGCTCCAACTCCTCGAGTCGCACACACGTGTCCACCAAAGCATGAAACCGGTTCATCCTTAAGGGTAGCACTCCTCGCTTCAACTCTACCCTCGGCCCTTCCTCAAACTTACGACATTTCCACGTATCATTCTCGTCGAGTTTGAGCATAGTCTCGAGAACCGAGACAAGCTCTCAAATTTAGAAGCATATTCATTGACACCATGTTGCCCCGACGTAAACCAAGAAATTCCATCTCCTTGGCATGTTGAGCACGCGGCAGAAAGTACTTTTCCGAAATACCTCACGAGAATACCTCCCGGTAATTTCGGTTCCTCACTTGTAGTAAGCGTCGGGTTCCTCTCCACCAGCTTCTCAAGATCCCTCTCGGATAAATGTAGCATTCATCACCTTTCGATCATTAGCGCACCCCATTCCTTCAAATATTTTTTCGAGATCTTGGATCCAAAGACTCGCTTTCTCTGGATTAAATTCACCTCTGAACTGCGGCGGGTTATTGCGTCTAAACTCAGACAAGTTTAGAGCATCGCAAGTGATCGATCTTGTCGTTGAGCCGCTCGTTCATTTTGTTGCGTAATCACCTCGCCATACGCTGCATAGCCTCAAGCACCGCAATCATTGGGTCAACATTACTGCTCATGTTTGCACGTGTTCCTCTTCCGCCGACATCTTTTTCTTCAATCAAACAAGACAAAACAAAGTCGATGTATCCTTTCTGACACCAATCACAGAGAATCACACAACACAAGCAAAAACAGACCCAACCACAACCCCAAAAGACTCTAACTTGGGCTCGATACCAACTAAAATGTCACACCCTAGTAGGGATGTCACATTTTCGAACAATAATAATAACCTCTACCCAAGTTATAAATTATTACGTAATATATAATAATATAAGTTGTAAAAATATTTTTTTTTTTTTAACATTATATTATAAAATAAACAGAACATAAAATAAAACAAAACTATTACATACACACTATAATTATACATATGATTTTGTGTTTAATAGGTACAAATAATTTACATATTATAAACTAGTTAATTAAAACAGGAAACTGTCTGGTTTAAAGCAAACCATAAACTAGCCCAAGCATAACACTAGAAGTTCTTATCCTCCGAAGAATCCTCCTCGGGAAGATTATCGGAAGACGTAAATACTCACAGTAACATCATACTACGCCGCAATTAATCCATATATGATATGGATGATCTCGAGGTTCACCTTCCTCGAACCGGTCACTCGGCTGTAGCTCCTCGTTGTATTGACAATCCAACAGCTTGCTCCCTTCCACTTCCTCAACGACTTTACGGAACATAAATAATAATACGTAAAATATATGCAAAGAGGTGAGACAATCTACATCATTACCAAAGATAGCAAGCGTAAAACGACAAAACATACGATATAGCAGTTAAAGCAACAAAATCATGTTAGCACAACATATATCATATCTCAATCAAGTATAAATGTCACAGATGCAAAATATCATAAATCAAATTATAATTATTCACACAGTGATGCAGATTAAATATGCCATGTACTCGACTCATTCCTACTCCATGGAGCTAAACACAAACATCGAGAGAATGATCCTAGAGACATGTCCGCACATCGTCGTTTCTCGACCAGCTATTACACACGGTCAACACGTCGTGTAAATAGCACAAAATACGTCGTGTGAATGACACACAAGTCAACACGTCGTGTGTGAATAGTACATAAACACGTCGTGTACATCCGGCATAGTACGCATACGGTCCCAATAGATCCCGATTAAGAATAGTATTTGTCGAGATCGCTAGTGTGTGTTTTTCGGTTACCACGGCCCAGTGGAGCTACCAATCGTCCACATGTGGAATCTACGCACACTAACGCCTCCAAGTTCTCCACATGAACACACTACGCCTTTTCATCACATCCGCAATACGGTGTAATTCATCTCGTCACCAATCGTCAATTTCAACCAAATTGACATACCACTCTATGTATGTAATGATCCATAATTACAAAAATACCCTCAGATCACCATGAATCATAATTACATAAATATCCTCATTGTCATCATAATTACGAAATACCCTTCGTATAAAAAAAAAGAGATGTCTCCACTTGACAATATTATTTCCTAACGTGTCCGGTCCACCACTTTGACCCGACAAGAAAATTTACTGTTTCCATAAGTCGCGTAAATATTTTATTGCATTTTCACAATTACGTCACATTTTACAAACGTTTTTCAAACGCGTAAATATTTTTCAACGTTTTCTCTATCGCGTAGTTTAAAAATCATTATTTTAAATACGTGTAAACTATTTCTACTATTTTTCACTCGTATAAAATATTTCTTGACGCTCCAAATTAAATTTCCAAACTAAAAATATTATTTAGACATTATTTTCTATTTTTCTTACAAAAATTACTCTAAGTAATAATTTTTGACGTTTTTCTCAAAAAAAAATCAAATTTAATAAATTCTTCTACCGATAATTTTATTCTTTAATTACGTAAAATATTTTCTTGCTTTCTAAATGCCATTTTGAAACGTTCTTCAACACTTACTCATTTTTAATCAATTTTGACAACATTTAGTTTAGAAAATCCACTAAGTGATATTTTCTACGCTTTCCTTTTAAAAATTCCTTTATTTAATCATAACCATAAAATATACTTTAAAAATTGCTAACATACTTTAAAACTCAAAGATAAGTATTTTCAAGTGTCAAAAATTTATTTCTTTTATATACTAGACTTCTAATAAAAATTTGTTTACTTATTTGGTTCTTGAAAATTCATTGTAAATAAATTCTTTTAGGTTAATAAACAAGTTTATACTTATAAAATAAATTTTTGGATCAATTAAACATTAAAATATATTTTGGCCGAAAATCACCATTTTTATACAAACATGTTTAAAATTATTTTTCATCCATTAAATCATTGAAAAATCCTTTAATTTAATTAGATCAATTAAGTTATTCTTTTAGAAAATGGTTGAGAACATATTGGTTCTCTTTTCATAGTCAAAACCATAAGCTCTTCATCTTGTGTTCTTTGGAACACTTTTGCAAATCTCAACATATTTGCACATCCAACAATAATTATCATAGATCTATGAACATATACATATATTTATGAACACATACCATATATTAAAGCAATAATAAAACACATACCAAATATCAAAGCTATAAACATGCTTGCATGCATAATAAATCACAAAACAAAACAACCAAGTGAATGAATCCTTATGGATTCTTCACCACAATTACATCCATTTTCTCACCACCACACATGGTTGATGAGATTAAATCTCCTCTTACCTATAAGGAAGACAAGATCTCCTTGGACTCCTCCTTAGAAATTTTTGTGTAGCTTCAAGAAAAATCCTAACAAGCTCAAACAAATTATAAAGTCATAAACTATGGATGAAAAAGATAAACCATGGATCAATCATGGCTTAGAACATCAAAAATCAAATTAGAAACAAGAAACAAGAATTATCACCTTATAGGAAAGAAACTTCAAAGTGATTTTCCAAGCTCCAAATGGATGATTTAGCAAAAACTCACAACTAGAGATGTTCTTAGAATATGGTTTAGATTTAGGAAATGAAGTTGGATGAAATTTTTGATGGATGAAAGTAGAAGAAATGGTGTTGGCCGAATGGTAGGAGAAAAGGGACTTAGGAGTTTTCTTTGGTTTGTCTTTGGGTAGGAGAGAAATGAAAGGATGAGGTAGAATGATTGAAATGAAATAACAAAGTGAATATTAGTCCCCCCCCCATCATGCATGGTCGTAGAGCTCAATAAGAGAGCTAGCCATCCTTTTTTGACAAAATTGGCTTAATAATGGCCATAGGACACTCATAATGGAGCTTTGTCTCCTTTGTTGACCAACTAAATGCATAATGCATGCATAGATCCAAAAATAGCTATAGGAAATTCTAATCAAAATTTGATTGATTTTTAATAACTTATTTATGCTTAAGTCCTCCTAATTAAGTTTAATTAAAAGTTAGTTAGATTCCTTTGTATTTTAGTTAATCATTAATTTACTTAGAATCCTTAATCTTCTACTTAATTATACTAATACAATTGTCTAATTAAAATTTGATAAAAACTAATTAGGTTTTTAATCTATTTAATTATCACTTAACCCCTTTAGATTAACTTAATTAGATTTTAAATTAACTAATCTATTAAATCTAACCATTTTTATGGATTTTTAACCTTTTGGTCTAGAATTTTACAAGCCTTTTACGTTGGTAAATTTTTCCTAAAAGTGGGGCCCACAAACCCAAACGTGGGTCCCATTAAAGCAGCAAATGTGGGTCCCACAAGCCAAACGTGGGTCCCACAGATTTTTCTGCACGATAAATATTTTTATTATACAAAAAATTCTAAAAATTAAAAGATTGATATATGTATTATTCGGATTGAGTTTAGTAAGATCGCCACTCCAAATAATCAAACAAGATTTTCCCCGGCCCGAAAATTATTATTTTCTTGACTCGGAGCAAATCACATGAAACACTCAAATACAGTTACGAAATAGTCAAATTAATTTTATAACACACAGAAATCAGAAAATAGCACAATAAGGGCAAAATCATAATTAACCAAAAATTGGGGTGTTACAATATTAGATAATCTTTTAACTGTACTATATGATTCGGGGGCAACCCATTCTTTTAATGCCTATGACAGTGTAGATCGTTTAGGATTATCTGTGTCTTCTCTATGTTTTCATCTAATTGTTTCTACCGCTACTACTAAGCCTATTATTACTTCTAAAGTTTGTTTGAACGGTCCTATTATCACTGATGGTCAAAAGTTTTTTGTTGATCTGATTTGTTTATATCTTACTGAAATCGATATAATCTTAGGAATGGATTAGTTATCTTCTAACCATATCCTGTTAGACTATTCCAATAAGACCTTAGTATTTCTTATGAATTAGATTTTTGGATTTTTGATGACCAACCATGTCCAAGCTTGCTTGAGGGAAGGACCTCAAGGATACATGTTGCTGTCTTCTTTGGAGGTCATGAGTGAGAAGGACGTGCATGCTATTTCTGTTGTTAATGAGTTTCTTGAGGTTTTTCCTAATGATGTACCTGAATTACTACCCGAAAGAGAGATAGAATTTTCTATCGATCTTGTACCAGGATAAGGTCCTATCTCGATGGCACCATACCAGATGTTGCCATCAGAATTAGTGGAGCTCAAGAAGCAATTGGTGGAATTGTTGGAAAAACAATTTGTGAGACCTAGTGTTTCACCATGGGGAGCTCCAGTGCTACTAGTCAAGAAAAAGGATGGAACTTCTCATCTCTAGTGCACTCTGAGTATGGATTTAGATGTTTTGGTAATAAGTAAATGAATTAAGGATTTTTCAAAGAAAAGGAAATAAAATATGAACAAATATTTTGAGATGAAACACTACTTGATTTTTGGCCAACATATCAAGAATTGGAAATCTAGATCAAAAATAATTTCTTAAGTGTTGTCTTAGAGGATTAAGTAACAAGAATTTAAATTAGAGGATTTTGAGGTATCAAAAAGGAAATAAACAAATTTTGGAATAATTTGGAAAGTAGATTTCGGCTATGAATGGGAATAAATTTAAAAGAACTTGGGTTTACTGATGTATAGCTCACCTATTTAGGTTTTGGAGCGCGTTGGTAGACTTTGATCTATAAAGTTGGATTAAATCAAAGAAATATAAATTTTTATAAGGAATAGTAGGAAATATTATTGAAAGGAATTTTAAAGAAGAAAGTATTTTAAATAAGGTTATTTATATATTAAATATAAAGTGTTAAAAGTTTATTGTAGAAAGTCAAGAAATAATTTACGCAATTGAAAAATAGTGATAAAGCCTTTCGCGTTTCCAAAATAATGATTTTTGAGCTACGCGATTGAGAAAATGATTTAAAATCACTACGCGATTGAGAAAACATTCAAAAATCTCTACGCGATTTAGAAAACGTTTCAAAATATTTATGCTGTTGAGAAAATGTTGGAAAATACTTACGCAAATTGAAAACTTAACAAAAATGTTATGCGATTGTGAAAATGCGATAAAAGTATTACGCAATTGAAAAACAACGATTTGCTATCGGGCCAACGTAATGGACCCAGATATGTTGGAAAATAGTTTTGCCAAGTGATGGCATGTTTTTATGAAAAATTGTGATATGAATATATGTATGTGCATTGTATCGTAAAGTATGCATCGAAAAGCGTGTCAATCTTATTGGTAAAAGCAAGTTGCCTAGGAGATGAAATACACCTTAGCGTGGGTGCGATATGTGTAGTGTTGATCACTAGTTGATCAATGGAGGCGTCGAGGCGAGGATTCTACAAGTGGACAGTTGGTAGCACCACTGGATCATGGTGTACTGTGTAACGCAATAACGATCTTGACAATACACTATCCTTAATCACGATCTGACGCAAATTGTATTGTATAAGTGTGTTGCGTACGCTGAAATTCTATTTTAGCACTTTATCTGAGCTAACGAGATACAGACAGATGTTCTGGATCATTCTCTCTGAAATTGTGATTAGCTCCATGGAGTAGGAATTGGTTTGTGTGCATATGCATAGTGGGTAGGCATATTGATGTGACAAATTATATTTATTTGTTATTTTATTTATGATTTGATAACATGATTTTACTTTTTACTGGTATATCTGTATGTTTATGGTTATTCCTATATTGCTGTATTGGTATTGATGTAGGGGATCTCACCTTTTCATGTTATGTCTGTTATGTTGTATGTTTATATTAAATAAAGACCATGTAGAAGATGAGTCCAGATTGCCTGGATTCTATTTGGGATAGTTTATTTGTTATATGTTATGGCGTATCAACGAGGCATCATCGGGTTTATGCGTGTGCAATTCCATGACGATACTGATGCTTGGACTATAGACTTGGAGAAGCATCGTGTTGTTTATCTTGGGGAGCTGACCCTAACCTTTAGTGGGACTCGTAATGGGAACCCTATTTTGTCTATTACTGTTTCTTTACATTTAGAGTTCTCAATGTCCACGAGCGATTTGTGGGATATTCCTTCTCACACCCCTAGAGATAACTCTATGGTGTCATTTGCGCGTACACCTATTCCTAGGTTTGCGCAGAACCCAGGTTCTTTGTCTTCGGAGAAGACTGAGGAAGATCCTTCTGAGAAACTTTCTCACTAGTAGTTTTAACTTTGGTTAGCTTATTGTTTTGAAGTAATAGTTGTACATATTTACTTTTTGAAGTACAATCTTATGTATGTAATTATTTATGAACCGAGTTTCATATTTATGTATATTATGAGTGAGTATTATTCAATTATGTATTGTATGATTTTATTTATTTATCTAATTTTATATTATTTGTTAAAATGGAATTTTATAAACAGTATCGTTATAAGATTAATTCTTTACAACTTGGGTAAGTTATATAAGTTTTAGTCTTAAATGTGATACCCTACGGTGGGTGCTACATTAATTGATATTAGAGCTTAGTTAGAGTCTTTTGAGGTTTTTTTGTGGTTAGGTCTATTTTGCTTATGTTGTGTGATTCTTTGTGTTTGGTTTCTGAAAGGTTATATATGACTTTATTGTGTTTTGTTTGATTGATTTTGAAGAAAGAAATGTCTCGTAATAGAAGTACACGTGCGAACGTGGGACGCGATGATGATGCAATGACTGCAGCTGCTAAAGCAATGCAGCGAATGGCAGATGTTATTGTGCAGCAGAATAAATGAGCAACACAACAACAAGAAGTGACTACAAATGCTCAAAATTTATCAAAATTCCATTGTAACAATCCGCCACAGTTTAGGGGTGAGTTTGATCCAGAGAACGCAAGTCTTTGGATAAAAGATTTGGAGAAAATATTCGAAGCAATGGGATGCACTAACGAGTGAAAGGTAACTTACGCTACCTTTATGCTCGTGGGAGATGGTGAAGATTGGTGGAGAAGAACTCGTTGATTATTGCAAGTTGAAGAAAGAGAAATTACATGGGAAGTCTTTTGCAATACATTCCTAGCGAAGTACTTCCCGACTAGTGCAAGACATGTAAAGGAGATAGAGTTTCTTGGTCTACGACAAGGAGGGATGATTGTTGGCGACTATGCTGCAAGGTTTGAGAGCCTATCGAAATTCTCACGATATTTTTAGATCTAGCCTAACGAAGAGTGGAAATGCAAAAAATTTGAAGAAGGTTTAAGACTTTACTTGAAACAAGCGATGCTGCCAATGAGGAAGAATCAGTTCCTAGCATTACTGGATACGTGTCACCGACTTAAAGATCTGGATCAATCCAGAGATATGAGGAATCTCAATTTTGGACCATCCCAGTTCCAGAGAAGGGGAAATAACAACAATAATCGGTTTCAATGAAAACCATATTTGAGACCATTGGGGAACCAACCTCAACGACAATCATTTGGAGGAGGTTCTAGTGGAAACATAGCTGGTCAAACCATGGCGTCTGGGCCAAAATGTTCAAATGTGGGAGAAGAGGTCACATGACGAAAGATTGCATAATTAAGGGAATTATTTGTTTTAGATGTGGAAAGCCCAGTCACATTTCCAAAGACTGTAATAAGCCGAAGATGGAGCCTTATATGAGTAATGTACGTGCTTCCAAACCACAAGTAGGAGGGCAAGTATATACAATGAGTGGAGCGAAGCCTCCCAGTCCGAAGATCTTATTAAGGGAGAAAGTGTCATATCAGGTAATCTCTTTAACTATACTATATGATTCGGGGGCAACCCATTCATTTAATGCCTATGATTGTGTGGATCGTTTAGGATTATCTGTGTCTTCTCCATGCTTTCATCTAATTGTTTCTACCGCTACTGCTAAGCTTGTTTTTACTTCTAAAGTTTGTTTGAACAATCCTGTTATCATTGAAAGTCAAAATTTTTCTGTTGATCTGATTGTTTACGTCTTACTGAAATCGATATAATCTTTGGAATGGATTAATTATCTTCTAACCATATCCTGTTGGACTGTTCCAATAAGACCTTAGTGTTTCCTGAGAATAAGATTTCTGGGCTTTTGACGGCCAACCAAGTCCAAGCTTGCTTGAGGGAAGGACATCAAAGATACATATTGTTGTCTTATTTGGAGGTCAAGAGTGAGAAGGGCGTGCATGCTTTTTCTGTTGTTAATGAGTTTCTTGAGGTTTGATGATGTACTCGGATTACCACCGGAAAAAGAGATAGAATTTTCTATCGATCTTGTACCAAGATAAGGTTCTATCTTGATGGCACTATACCAGATGTCGCCGTCAGAATTAGTGGAGCTCAAGAAGCAATTGGTGGAATTATTACAAAAGTAGTTTGTGAGACTTAGTGTTTCACCATGGAGAGCTCCAGTGCTGCTAGTCAAGAAAAATGATGGAACTTCTCGTTTCTATGTGGACTACTGCCAGTAGAATAAGGTCACGATAAAAAAAATAAGTATCCACTTCCAAGGATAGATGATTTGATGGACCAACTAAAAGGAGCAGCTATTTTCTCCAAGATTGATCTACGATCTGGTTATCATCAAATTCGAGTTAAGGTAGTGAATATACCTAAAACGACTTTTCAGACTCGTTATGGGCATTATGAGTATTAAGTGATGCCGTTCGGAGTGGTGAATGCTCCTACGATATTCATGGATAACATGAATAGGATTTTTGTTCTTATTTAGATAGATTTGTCGTTGTTTTTATTGACGACATTCTGATCTATTCTCGAAATCAAGAGGAACATACTGAACATCTCGGTATAGTTCTCCAGATTTTGAAAGAAAAGAAGTTGTACGCAAAGCTATCAAAGTGTGAATTCTAGTTAGAGGAAGTACAATTTTTGGGTCACGTGATTTCCAAGGAAGGAATTGCGGTGGATCCATCAAAAGTGGAAATAGTTCTTCCGTGGGAAAGGCCAAAGACCGTGACGAAGATTCGAAGTTTTGTTGGATTAGCTGGGTATTATTGAAGATTTATCGAAGGTTTTTCCAAGATAGCGGGACCTCTCACACAACTCACCCAGAAGAATCAAGCTTTTATCTGGACTGACGCATGCGAAGAGAGTTTTCAAGAGTTGAAAAGATGATTGACTACTACACCAGCGTTGATTTTGCTAGATCCCAACGACCTGCTTGAGGTGTACTGTGATGCTTCCTATCAAGGTTTAGGATGTGTGCTGATGCAGAATAAAAATCTTGTAGCGTATGCTTCGAGACAATTTAAAGTGCATGAGAAGAATTACCCAACGCATGATTTGAAATTAGCCGCAGTTGTGTTCATGTTGAAGATTTGGAGGCATTTTGTTTATGGAGCCACGTTCAACGTCTTTAGTGATCACAAAAGTCTAAAGTATTTGTTTGATCAAAAGGAGTTGAACATGAGGCAGAGACGGTGGTTAGAATTTTTGAAGGATTACGATTTTCAACTTCAAAGGGAAGACTAATGTTGTAGTAGATACTTTGAGTAGGAAGATGCTTAGTGTTTTAGCTATGATGATCAAAGAAGGTGAGTTGTAGAACAATTTAGGGATATGTGGTTGTCCGTAGAATTGGCGCCAGGAAGAATTCGTTTGAATATGGTTACTATTTTGAATGATCTGTTGGAAGAAATCCGAGAGAAGCAGGAAAGTTACCAATTTTTGCCAAATGAGAGGGAGCCAATGAAGCGAGGTCTTATATCAACAGTCGAGGAATGATCTGATGGAGTTCTAAAATTCAAGGGTAGGATTTGTATACCCAATGACCCTGAGCTTAAGAAATCGATTCTTGATGAAGCCATACTAGCAGGTTGAGTATGCATCTGGGAATGACCAATATGTATCAGGATCTGAAGCAGTTGTTTTGGTGGCAAGGTATGAAGAGAGATGTTGCCATGCATGTGTCATCGTACTTAGTTTGTCAGAAGGCTAAAGTAGAGCATCAGAGACCAACAGGAATGATACAGCCTCTAACTATTCTAGAAATGAAATGGTATAACATTGCCATGGATTTTGTCGTCGGATTGCCAAAGACTAGGAAAGGTTATGATTCTATATGGGTCATTGTTCATCAGCTTACGAAGTCTGCACACTTCTTGTCAATTAACATAAAGTATTCAATGGAGAGATTGACTCAGGTATACATCGATGAAATTGTTAGACTTCACGGTGTATTCTCTAGTATCATTTCTGATCGAGACCCAAGGTTTACATCGAGATTTTGGCAGAGTTTACAAGAAGCTATGGGGACAAAACTTCATCTAAGTTATGCTTATCATCCATAAGCCGATGGTCAGACAAAGAGGACTATTCAGTCGCTAGAGGATTTATTAAGGGCTTGTGTGTTGGAACAATAAGGGGTTGGAATGAATTCTTGCCTCTGATAGAATTCACCTACAATAATAGTTTTCATTCAAGCAAAGGGATGGCACCCTATGAGGCATTGTATGGGCAACGATGTAGAACCCCTTTATGTTGGTACCGAGATGGAGAAAGTGTGACAATAGGACCTGAGCTTGTACAACAAATGACGAAAAAGATTAAGATGATTCAGGAGAAAATGTAAACAACTCAGAGTCGATAGAAAAGTTATGCGGATAAGAGAAGGAGATCTCTTGAATTTGAGGAAGGTGAGCATGTGTTTTTGTGACTTACACCCACGATTGGAGTTAGAAGGGCTATTAAATCCAGAAAACTCACTCCCAAATTCATTGGACCATATCAAATTCTTCGTCGGATAGGTCTAGTAGCCTTCCAAATAACTTTACCACCCTTTCTGTCCAACCTTCATAATGTCTTTCATGTGTCGCAGTTGCGAAAGTATATTCCTAATCTAACTCATGTCATCTAACCTGATATGGTACAATTAAAAAAAAAAAGACTTATGAGACACTTCCTGTTAAGACTGAGGACAAGAGAGTGAAACAACTTAGAGGGAGGGAGATTGCGTTGGTGAAAGTGATCTGAAATGAGGTGACGGGAGATGCTACTTGGGAGTTGAAAGATAAAATGAAGAAGCAGTATCCACAACTATTCTAAGGTACTATAAAATTCATGGACGATTTTTTTTTTAGAAGGGTAGAGTTGTAACACTTTGAATTTTATTTTTTTGAATAAATATGAGTTTTATAATTTTTGTGATTTTTGTGAATTTTTCTAAGTTTTTTTATTATTTTAATATTATTTTCGGCAATATGTGTGCCCAAGCTGGCTCGAAAAAATAAAATTTTTTTTGGAACCAGAAAAATTTGTTCTGTTGATGCGAGGCCTAGGGAGATTACTAAACGCGAAATCGGAAACAGTTTTCGAAATTTTCTTTTACTATGATTTTGTGTTGTTTTATTATCCATTGGGTAAAACTATTATCCATTGGATAATAGACACTGGTTTTTTTAAGCAGTAGCTATTATCCATTGGGTAATAACTAGTAAAAAAAATATCTTAATGGCTAGTCAAACTTGATGGTTATGACATCTTTATGA
The DNA here is from genome assembly GCA_029884605.1 of Ormosia emarginata. Classification (NCBI taxonomy): domain Eukaryota; kingdom Viridiplantae; phylum Streptophyta; class Magnoliopsida; order Fabales; family Fabaceae; genus Ormosia; species Ormosia emarginata. The sequence continues at coordinate 588,450 of JAQQTP010000033.1, read as the reverse complement.
TGAACCAATTAGAAACTAGTCTCCTTATAATGAACCAATGAGAATTAGTTAATAAAAATGGCTTTGACCTTTTTGTGATGCACCATTGGATGAAAAACTTGGAGGAAGAAACTTTGACCACTCATTTCCATGAGTTCCACGGCCAAGGCATGAAGGAGGGAGTTCAAAGACTTAGTTTCATTTTTATCTCCTATAGTAAATATCTATGCCTCCAAAAACATCTCTATAGCAAGATATCTACACACAAATATCTCACTCCTATCTTCTAGAGCACTCCACGACAAAGGGGTAAAAGGAGGGGTCAATAGATTTGATTTCATTTCTATCTTCACTTTCATATTCTCACACAAAGAAAATTACACAAAGTTCTCTCATTTTCTCTTCTCCATAGCCACGGCCAAACCCTTCCAAACCATCATCCAATCTCTCTTAATTCCATCTAACCTTGTTTTCTAAACCTACATATCATTCTAAGACTCTTTCATGTTAAGAGAATAAGCTAAATCATCCATCTTCTACCTTTATTACAAGCTAAGGTTCTTAAGCTTTCAAGGTAAAGTTCTTGATTTTTGTTTCTAAGTTTGATTTTAAAGTTCTAAACCATGTTTGATCCATGGTGTTCTTGTTTTTTGTAACACCCTATTGAGGATGTCACATTTTCGATACAATAATAATAAAATCTTACCCAAGTTATAAAACATTTAATAATAATTAATATGAGTTAATAAATTTTTTTTCCTTTTGTACATGATAGCATTACATAAAATCAAACGAAACCTGAAATAAACAAACTATTATAACACACCATAATATACATATGATTTTTGTCTTTAGTACGTAAATAATTTACAACTACAAGTATTTAATAAAGTAGTAAAAAGTTTACATAACTGTAAAACATAAACATGCCCAAGTGCACATAAAAGATTTCTAACCCTCCGAAGGATCCTTCTCAGATGGATCACCGGATGACAGAAATCCTGGATGTCCATCTATTTGTCAAGTCCATGCACTATTGATCTCTATTGATCTCACTGGGTGCATGAAAACGTCCTCCCCAGTAACGCCTAAGAGTCAAAGGCATCTCAAGATGTAAATACAAAGTTGTAGTAAATTTTGGTGCTCCATCAAATTCTCTACGTAGGGACACAGTCAGATGCCCCACATAGACTACAGATCCTCTATCTTCACGCAGTCGCCAGGCCTCAAAGTCTCTGTGAAACTCAAGTCTCACAAAACCTAAGAACTCAGGCAAAGCCATAACCACAAGATCAATCCAAATGATATGGGTGATCTAGCGGCTCGCCTTCCTCGAACTGATTGCTTAGTTGCTGCTCCTCAGGGTACTGAATATCTAGAGGCTGCTCCTCTTCCTCTTCCTCAAAGTCTTTACAGAACATAAATAATAATACAGAAAACGTATACAAAGAGGTGAGACAATCTACATCATTACTAGCATGGTAGTACAGAAAACGACAGTACATACAGATATCACAGTTGATTCAAAAATCCATATAGTCACATTATGCACAATATCTCACATTAACATAACAAACATAATATCTCAAGTTAAATATAAATAATCACAAATAATCACATTATGATGCAGACCACAAATGCAAATGTACACTGACTCATTCCTACTCCATGGGGCTGAACACAGACATCAAAGAGAATGATCCGGAAAGACCTATCCGTACCTCAGGCTGACCAACCAACTATTACACAGCCAAATGTCGTGTAAATAGCACACAGTCAAAATCGTCGTGTAGTTAGTACACAGTCCAAACGTCATGCACAACAGGCATTGTACTAGACAGTCTTCACAAGATCTTGATTAAGAATAGTACTTGTCGAGATCGTTAGTGTGTTGCCCATTACCACGGCCTAGAGGAGCTACCAACTGTTTGCATGTGGAATCCTCCGCACACTAATGCCTCCAAGTTCACTCAATGAACCGCACTACGCCTATCACACCCACAACACGGTGTAATTCATCTCGTCAACCAATTGTCAATTTCAACCAAATTGATACATCTCTCAATGTATGAACATAAACCAAAATTATACAAATACCCTTATTATCACTATAAATTGTAATTACCACAATACCCTCAGTATCGGTATAAACCAAATATAGTATGTCTCCACTTGACAATACTATTTCTTAACATGTCCAGGTCCACCACTTTTGTCCGACAGTAAAACTTACTATTCCTTTTAGTCGAGTAAAGATTTTATTGCGTTTTCACAATCACGTCACCTTTTTCAAACGATTTCAAATTGCGTAAATATTTTTTGATGTTTGAAATATTGTGTAGTGTTGTTAAATTGTTTTCTCAATCACATAAGATTTTTAAATTATTTTCTCAATCGTGTAACTTAAAATTCTTCATTTTAAATACTTGTAAGCTATTTCTAGTATTTTTCAACTACGTAAAATATTTTTTTTACGTTCTAATTATACTTTGGAACTTTCTCCATTATTGGTCCATTTTTAATTAATTTTGACAGCATTTTGTCTAAAAAATTCATTAAATGATATTTTCTACGTTTTCTTTCAAAGATTATCTTTTTAAATCATAGCCATTTTTTTACACTTTGAAATTCACTAACGTGCTTCAAAACCCAAAGGTGAGCTCTACGTTAACATTTAGTGTTCAATTTATTTCTTATTTATACTTAATTCTTCTAAATTAGGTTTCTAAAACTAAGTTCATTTATTTTATTTCTCCAAAAATTCATTGAAATTGAATTCTCTTTAAGCTAATTACTTAATCTACATTAGAAAATAATTTTGGAATCAAATATACATTGAATGGCATTTTGGCCGAATTCAACATATTCTTTACAAATCATCTTTAAATTATTTTCCATCTTCTAAATCATTATCAAATTCATTAATTTACTTAAATCAATTAAGTCATTCTTTTAGAAAATGGTTGAGAACATTTTGGTTCTCTTTTTCTTGGTGAAGTCGTGAGCTTCCTTGCGTTCTTTGGAACACTCATGCAAATCCTCACATGTTATTCACATCCTACAATATTTATCATACATCTATAAACACATATCATATATTTTTAAGCTATAAACATGCATGCACACATAATCAATCACAAAATAGAAAAGACATTAAACAACCAAGTGAATGAATCCTTATGGATTCTTCACCACAAATACATCCATTTTCTCACCACTACAAAAGGTTGATGAGATTAAATCTCCCTCTTACCTTATGGGAAGACAAACTCCTCCTAGACTCCTTCTAGTGATTTCGTGTGACCTCCAAAGAATCCCTAACAAGCTCAAACAAATTTTAAAGAGTCATAACTATAGGTGAAAAATATAAACCATGGATCAATCATGGCTTAGAACCTAAGAAAACAAGTTAGAAAGAAGAAACAAGGATTTTCACCTTGTAGGAAAAATCTTCAAAGTGGTTTTCCAAGCTCAAGATGATTTTTTTTGAAGAAACTTTCAAGATGAAAGATGCTTAGAATGGTGTTTGGATTTGAGAAGTAGTGTTAGGTGAAATTTTAGAAGAGTGGATGATAGTGTTTAGGGTGTTGGCCGAATGGCTCAAGAAGAAAAACTATGGAGTTGTTCTTGGTGTTCTTGGCTTTTGGTAGAAAGAGAAAAAAGGTTTTGAGTGATAGTAAAATGAAGATGAAGATGAAATGAAAATTGTCTCCTAACACCAAGCACTTGGCCGTGGAGCTCCTTCAAAGGAGGTGGCCACTTTAGTTGACTCTTAAGACTCCTAATGGCCTTAGATGTGATTAATGGATGATATTCAAGGCTTTGTCTCCAAGCTTGCTTCTCATTGGTGTAGATAATCAAGTCATCAAGTGACTAAGCCCTTCTTGAAGATGCCATAACCGAATGGCCTTAGGAGAAGCAAACTAGGTTTGTGTTCATTTATGCAATCTAGTTAGACTTAGGTGTATTTGGTTAAGTTTCTTAGTTACTTAGTTAACCATTTAGTTAGCTAGGATGACTAACCCTCTTCTTGATTCTTTTAGAACCCTCTCTAACTAAAACTTAAATGACTAGCTAACTAGGTTTGTTCCATTTAGTTATTACATAAGCTTCCTAACTTAACTTAGTTAGATTTAGGCTAACTTAGTTAGATTTTCTAGTTATAACCTAACAAGTCCAACCACTTTTGTGAACCAAAATCCTATTGGTCTAGAAACTTTCAAGCCATTATTGTTGACTAGCTCTCATTGGCTTAAAAATAAATCTAGCCAGAAACGTTGACTGATTCTCCAAATGTGGGTCCCACAGACTTTTTCAGGTCTATGGCCCGTTTTGGAGCAGATTTCTATTGTTTTTAAGACAATAGACACTGTCCAATAAAATAATATTATAATAATATAAAATATTTTTATTACACAGTTAAATCCTAAAAATTACAAGATCAATACATGTATCACTCAGAATTGGGTTTAGTAAGATCTTCCAGCTCCGAATAATTAAATTAAGATTTTTTTGGCCAAAAAATTATTATTTCTTAACTCAAAATAAATCACACACAACAATCAAATACAGTCATGAAACAGTCAAATTCATTTTATAACTCACAGAAAACATAAAATAGTAGATTTAGGACAATATCGTAATTCAACCAAAAGATGGCGTGTTACATTTTCAAGTCTTGTTTGTAACTTTGGTATTCTTTAAAGATTTCTAGGGTTTGAGTTCTTGGTGTACAAAATCTTCAAGAGGACAAGCAAGGACTTGATTGATCTTCCCTTAAGGTAAGAGGGAGATTAACATTATCAACCATGTGTGGTGGTGAGGGATGATATTGGTTGTTAGTGAAAAATTTATATAAGGATTTATTCACTTGTATGTATAAATTTTCATGCTTTGTGATTGTTTTGATTAATATGCTTTTATTGTTTTAATAGTATGCATGATTATGTGATAGTTAAAGTATGATAATTTATGTGTAATATAGGATGTGAATCACATGAGAAGGAAAGAGATTTTGGTTCCAAAGAACCTAGAGGCTCATGACCTCCACACATATTTTAGAGCAAACCAATTAAAAATATTGTATCGAGTATGGATTTAGATGTTTTGGTAATAAGTAGGGCTGGTAAAAAAATCCATTAATTTTTAATCCATCCAATCCATCCATATTAAAACCAATCCAGTCCATCCAATTAGAATAATGTATTTTATTGGATTGGATCTAATGGATTAAATTTAGTTATGGATAGTTAGTAATCCAACCAAAATATCCATTAGATCCATTGGATATCCGTTGGATATCCAATTAAAAACCAATCCAATGGATATCCAATGTATTTTACCTTTTTAATTATTTCAACACTTTCACTTTCACTAAAGTATTTTTTTAAAGATAAATTTTAGAGATAATTTTTTTTTTAAATGAGTGGATTGGATATCCATCCATCCAATCCATTAAAATTGATTAATGGATGGATTGAATATCCATCCATTAAATTAGGTTATGGATGGATTGGATAATATTAAGCATTTTGTAATGGATCTTAAATGGATTAATGGTTTATTTTGGATCCATCCATTATGATCCAATCCAAAATCAAACCAATCCATCCATTTGACACCCCTAGTAATAAGTAAATGAATTAAGGATTTTTCAAAGAAAAGGAAATAGAAAATGAACAAATATTTTATGATGAAACACTACTTGATGTTTGGCCAACATGTCAAGAATTGGAAATCTAGATCAAAAATAATTTCTTCAGTGTAGTCTTAGAGGATTAAGCAACAAGAATTTAAATTAGAGGATTTTGAGGTATCAAAAAGGAAATAAACAAATTTTAGAATAATTTGGAAAGTAGATTTCGACTATGAATGGAACTAAATTTAAAAGAACTTGGGTTTACTGACGTATAGCTCACCTATATGGGTTTTGGACCGCATTGGTAGACTTTGATCTATAAAGTTGGATTAAATCAAAGAAATATAAATTTTTATAAGGAATAGTAGGAAATATTATTTTAAGGAATTTTAAGGAAGAAAGTATTTTAAATAAGGTTATTTATATATTAAATATAAAAGTGTTAAAATTTTATTTTCGAAAGTCAAGAAATAATTTACGCTATTGAAAAATAGTGATAAAGCCTTTCGCGTTTCCAAAATAATGATTTTTGAGCTACGCGATTGAGAAAATGATTTAAAATCACTACGCGATTGAGAAAACATTCAAAAAAATCTCTACGCGATTTAAAAAACATTTGAAAATATTTATGCTATTGAGAAAATGTTGAAAAATACTTACGCAAATTGAAAACGTAGCAAAAATGTTACGCGATTGTAAAAATACGATAAAAGTATTACCCGATTGAAAAATAGCGATTTGTTGTCAGGCCAACGTAGTGGACCCAGATATGTTGGAAAATAGTTTTGCCAAGTGATGGCATGTTTTTATGAAAAATTGTGATATGAATGTATGTATGTTCATTGTATCATAAATCATGCATCGAAAAATGTGTCAATCTTATTGGTAAAGGCAAGTTGCCTAGGAGATGAAATACACCTTAGTGCAGGTGCGATATATGTAGTGTTGATCTCTAGTTGATCAATGGAGGCGTCGAGGCGAGGATTCCACAAGTGGACAGTTAGTAGCACCACTAGTCCATGGTGTACTATGCAACGCACCGACGATCTCAACAAAATACTATCCTTAATCACGATCTGGCATAGACTGTCTTGTATAAGTATGTTGCGTACACTGAAATTCTATTTTAGCATTATTTGAGGCTAACGAGATACAGACAGATCTTCTAGATCATTCTCTCTGAAATTGTGATTAGCTCTATGGAGTAAGAATTGGTTTGTGTGCATATGTGTTGGTTGTGGCTTCGTACTACTCAGGAAGGGGGGGTTGAATTGAGTAATAAAACTTTTTCTAGTTTTCCCCTTTTTGCAAAAACTGATTCTTTCCTTTTAATATAGAAAGAATTTTGTCAACCAACTAACCAAAATATGTTTTTGCAAGATGTATTTCTATCAAGATTTGAAACTTATAAAGAGATATTAATAATAAGATTGATTTCAGATATGAACAAGATCATAAACTAATCAACTCATACAAACATCCTTAACATATTGCTTAATTCATACAATCAATAATAAAGCAAATAAAGAGTTAAGGAATAGAGAAAATTGCAAACCGAGATTTATCCTGGTTCAGCTACCTCCTATGGTAACCTACATCCAGTCCCCACACCACTGTGAGTTTTATCCACTATTGAAAAATCAATATACAAGATTCTTTACACAAGCTTCACTTCTAGGTTCCTTCTACCCAAATGACAGCTTTTCAAGTCAAAGCAATCTTGCAATTCTCACAAGAATTCCTTCTATTCTTGCACAGCACCAAGAGTCCCTTCTACTCTTGATTTCATCAGCGAGAGAACCTTCTCTCTTATCTCTCTTTTACAATATGAAAAGATTGAATCAGATTCTAAGAAATCAGATATTACAACTTGAAGTTCTATAGAAAATACTCAGTTTTCTTTCAATGAAAAGCTATCATAGTATTTTTGTGTTTTATCTCTAATTTCGAATGAATTATTGTTTTGAAAGTGTTTGCCAATGTCCTTATATAGGTATATAACAAAATAGATACGTTGGACACACTTTATAAGTCAGTTAAGATCAAAACAGATTCATCTAAAAAATTCTATTATCAGTCAATCGATTAGTACACAGATGTATTAAACAAAATTTCACTTTTACAATGTGTGTACATCGATTGCTGAATCGATTGTGTTTTTGGATGTTCTTGATCTTGATTAATACACACATGAGACATCGATGTTATTCTTGAAAAACACTCGTATTCTCAACCCAGAAGATTATACATCAATTACCCAATTGATTGTATGGCTATTTCAAAAATTCTTGCTTCTGTTCTAGCTTATACATAGATGTATCAATCGATGTACAGATGCAAAAATACATACTGATCAAGTAAGTCCAGAATCAATTGATGTATACATAGATGTATAACACTTATACATAGATGTACACTAAGATTTTTCATTAAGTCCTTTGATCAATTGATGTATACATAAATGTATAACATTTATACATAGATGTGCACTGAGGTTTTCATTTAAAAGTTAATTAATTAACTGAAAGTACATCGATGTACATGTACATACTTATTAATTAACCTTTTTCATTCTTAATCCATTTTTACTTTTGAAAACCATTTTTACTTATTTGAGAGAGCTTAATCAAAGAATTAAACTAAGTCTTTTCTTTACAGAAAGATTCCTAATGATTTTCCTTGAATTCTTTCTTCATGATGCTCCTTCTTCAAGTTTGACTCCATGATCCTTGCATTGAAATATTATGCTCCATGATCCTTTGCATCCACTTTTCTTGCTCCATAAAATCTCATAAAAAAGTCAAGCTTGGCAAGTAGTTAGTGAATCAAAGTAATAATCATATTAAGTTTAGTCATTAATCAAAATATGCTAGAGTCATTTATCCACAATATGCATAGTGGGTAAGCTTATTGATGTGACAAATTATATTTATCTGTTATTTTATCTGTGATATGATAACATGAGTTTACTTGTTAATGGTATATTTGTATGTTTATAGTTATTCCTATATTGCCGTACTGGTCTTGATGTAGGGGATCTCACCTCTTCATGTTATGTCTATTATATTGTATGTTTATGTTAATAAAGACCATGTAGAAGATGAGTCATGATCGCCCAGATTCTATTTGGGATAGTTTATCTATTATATGTTATGGTGTTTCAACAAGGCATCATCGGGTTTATGCGTGTGCAATTCCATGAGGATACTGATGCTTGAACTATAGACTTGGAGAGGGATTGTGTTGTTTATCTTGGGGAGCTGACCCTAACCTTTAGTGGGACCCATAATGGGAACCCTATTTTGTCTACTACTGTTTCTTTACATTTAGAGTTCTCAATGCCTATGAGGGATTTGTGGGGTATTCCTTCTCACACCCCTAGAGATAACTCTATGGTGTCATCTGCGCGTACACCTGTTCCTAGGTCTGCGCAGAACCTATGGTCTTTTGTCTTCAGAGGAGATTGAGGAAGATCCTTCTGAGGAACTTTCTCACTAGAAGTTTTAACTTTGGTTAGTTTAATGTTTTGAAGTAATAGTTGTACATATTTACTTTTTGAAGTACAATCTTGTGTATATAAATTATTTCTGAATTGAGTTTCATATTTATGTATATTATGAGTGAGTTTTATTCAGTTATGTATTGTTTGGTTTTATTTATTTATCTAATTTTATATTATTCGTAAAAATAGAATTTTATAAACAGTATCGTTACAAGATTAATTCTTTACAACTTGGGTAAGTTATAATAGTTTTAGTCTTAAATGTGATACCCTACAGTGGGTGTTACATTAATTGGTATCAGAGCCCCGATTAGAGTCTTTTGGAGTTTTTTTGTGGTTAAGTCTTTTTTGCTTGTGTTGTGTGATTCTCTGTGTTTAATTTCCGAAAGGTTATATATGACTTTATTGTGTTTTGTTTGGTTGATTTTGAAGAAAGAAATGTCTCGTAAAAGAAGTACACGTGCGAACGTGGGACGCAATGATGATGCAATGACTGTAGCTACCGAAGCAATGCAGCGAATGACAAATGTTATTGTGTAGCAGAATCAAAGAGCGACACAACAACAATAAGCGACTGTAAATACTCAAAATTTATTAGAATTCTATCGTAACAATCTGCCACAGTTTAAGGGCGAGATTGATCCAAAGAACGCAAGTCTTTGGATCAAAGAACTGGAGAAAATATTTAAATCAATGGGATGCACTAACGAGCAAAGGGTAACTTATGCTACCTTTATGCTTGTAGGAGATAGTGAAGATTGATGGAGAGGAACTCGTCGATTATTGCAAGCTGAAGGAAGAGAAATCACATAGGAAGTCTTTTGCAATACATTCATGGAGAAGTACTTTTTGGCTAGTGCAAGACATGCAAAGGAGATGGAGTTTCTCGGTCTACGACAAGGAGGGATGACTATTGGTGACTATGCTGCAAGGTTTGAGAGCCTGTCGAAATTCTCATGGTATTTTAAGATCTAGCCCGATGAAGAGTGAAAATGCAAAAAATTTGAAGAATGTTTAAAACTTTACTTGAAACGAGCGGTGTTGCCGATAAGGATGAATCAGTTCCCAACATTATTGGATACGTGTTGCCAGCTTGAAGATCTGGATCAATCCAGAGATACGAGGAATCTCAACTTTGAACCATCCTAGTTCCAAAGAAAGGGAAATAACAATAATAATAAGTTTCAACGAAAACCATATTCAAGACCACTGGGGAATCAACCTCAACGACAACCATTTGGAGGAGGTTCTAGTGGAAACAGAGCTGGTCAAATCGTGGCATCTGTGCCAAAATGTTTCAAATGTGAGAGAGGAGGTCACATGACGAGAGATTGCACAATCAAGGGAATTATTTGTTTTAGATGTGGAAAGCCTGGTCACATTTCCAAAGACTGTAATCAGCCGAAGATGGAGCCTTATGTGAGTAATGTACTTGCTGCCAAACCACAAGTAGGAGGGCGAGTATATACAATGAGTGGAGCGGAAGCCTCCTAGTCCGAAGATCTTATTAAGGGAGAAGGTGTCATATCAAGTAATCTTTTAACTGTACTGTATGATTCGAGGGTAACCTATTCGTTTATTGCTTATGATTGTATGGATCATTTAGGATTATCCGTGTCTTCTCTATGTTTTCATCTAATTATTTCTACCCCTACTGCTAAGCTTGTTATTACTTCTAAAGTTTGTTTGAACTGTCCTATTATCATTGAAGGTCGAAACTTTTTTGTTAATCTGATTTGTTTATGTCTTACTGAAATCGATATAATCTTAGGAATGGATTAGTTATCTTCTAACCATATCCCGTTAGACTATTCCAATAAGACCTTAATATTTCTTGAGAATGAGATTTTTGGATTTTTGACGGCCAACCAAGTCTAAGCTTGCCTGAGGGAAGGACCTTATTGAGGCACTTGTGGGTGTTGTGTGATGTTTGCTGTAGATAGACCTCTCATGCCGCAACGTTGGCTTTTGTTGTGCTGTGACATTCTGGTCTCTGTCCTATCAAGGTTTTGAGACAGAGAGCGCAACTCTGCGGCATCCAGTAAAATAGAAAAAAATTTGAAAATTGAAACGTCTGCATGCAAACACGCGCCACGATGTTGTTTAGTGAATGTCGCAGCATTCTATGCTTAATTAAGTTAAATCAAAATAGGGTTTGCACCGTAACGCAAACCCTTCATGCTTCTACATTTTCTCTTATATTTTCCCTCACCCTTCTCCCACAAATCCTTCTGTTTCATGCTTTCTTGTGCATCACGAGCATCTCATTCCCATTTTAACTTGAAGGTATGCAAATTTCTCCCCTCTTCTCTTGTTATTTTCGTATTTTTTCTTATGTTTTTAGTGAATCTTTGTTTTTAGGTCCTTCTTAGTAGTTTTTAGCCTAGTAATTACACACGTTATTTCTTAGTTAGTTTATGCTTACTACTATTTACTTAGATTTGGGGTTGGGGTTATTATGGGCTAGGGGTTCTATTTTGACTGTTCATGAACGTCACGGCGTGGGTTCATAACGTCGTGGTGTTGGTATGAACTAATTGAATGCTGCGATGTTGGTTAGAACACTGTGACGCTGTGAGAATGCCCTTGAATGCCGCGATACTGGCATCAATGTCGCGACATGTTACCCTTGTTTTTCTAGAAAATTGAGTGTTTTAGTTGTCTTATTCATTTGCTTGCTCAATTTTGACCTGCTTCTTTCTTTTTCAGGCATATAGCACCTAAACGACTTAGAGGAGAGAGCAGCAGGCAGCGCAGGGAGCCATCTCTTCCTAGACAATATAACAACACTAGATTTATATCTGCTGAGGCACATGAGCGCTTTGGGACTCTGGTCTCAAAGAATATCATTATTGAGAGGGGCTTCAGCTTCAAGAACTCCATACAGCCTAACATAGAGGCTGCTATTCGGCACTACCAGTGGGGAGAGTTCTCTAAACACCCCAATCATGCCCCAGTTCCTATGGTTTGCGAGTTTTACACGAACTTCGCATTCACGCACCAGGACTCCACCACCGTTGGCGTGCGGAGGCATCAAGTGTCCTTTTCTCCCGAGTCCATCTGAGTGGCTCTAACCTTGCCTCCAGTTCCATTGCATTGTGATTACCAGGAGTTTATTAAATGGAAGCCAGTGGAGGGGATTGATTTACAAACGATCACCATCCGCATCTGCACTATCAAGGCACAGCCGGTCACCTAGACCATGTCTCAGCAAGGTCATCCACGTTTCTTCCCCCGTTTTTGCTTGACCCCGGAGGCAAAGGTTTGGTACCATTTTATCAATACTAGGATCCTGCCTTCCGGTAACCTCTCGGAGGTCACGCGCGACCGGGCCATCCTCATTTATGCCATCTTACAAAGATGTTCCATCGATGTTACTAATATCCTATATATGCAGCTACGGAGGGCGGCTGTGAAGCCACACAACCTTTTCTTCCCCTCACTTATTCATCGATTATGCCTGAGGAGGGGTGTGCCCATTGGGCCATATGAGGAGTTTTCATAAGTTAAACAGCCTCTCGATGAGTACTTCATCGGGAGGGTTGGAGCAGCTCTTCCAGAGGCAACAGTCCCCTGTTGAGCACATAGGAGAGCTCAGAGAGCGGCCCCAGAGGCCCAGATTCCTCAAGAGATGGCCGACACGACTGCAGAGCTTTGCTAGATTGCCGCTATATAGGCATGCACTGTTGAGAGCACCTGATGGCTAGCGGAACGCCTACAGATCTCCACCTATGACTTCCTCATTCCTCCGTACCCACCCACCAGCAGCAACCACCCCACTCACCTTTCGACGGTGCCGGACCCTTGCATCAGCATCAAGACCCAGCCGCCCACCATGATGATAGTGGTGATGATACTGAGCTGCTTTCAGGTGATGATGACAGTGGTGTAGGCACTGAGATCCTATCAAATGTTGATGCTGATGAGTAGTATGATGTAAACAGAGCATTGTTTTTTCATATTGACTCTATTTCTTTATATATATATATATATGTATGATTGAAAGTGCAGACACTGTTTCCCTTAGGTTTGGGGGGTGTCTTAGTTTTTATATATATATGCATTGACTTTTTATCAGTTGTTAAATATTATTAGTTTAATTTTTTATATTTTTCGTATTATTTAGTGTTTATTATATGATTTGGTGCACATAATGGTTGATTTGCATGGTTGATTCTTGTGAAATTATTTGAATGCATAACATGATGCCATTTGCTAGCGTAATGATTTCCCAATGATAATTAGGAATGCAAATTCATGTCAATTTTTTTTTGTGTGAATCCCTATGTGATCTTGGAAGCATGCCAGTCAATCTAGATTCTTTTTGTGCATGATGAATTTTCCATTCCTATGCTTGTTTGGCCTTGGATTTGATTTGAGTGCTTTTCTTAAGAATGTTTATGACTAGTACATATGAATATGTCTTACATCTCTGAAATTGTTTTGTAACTCTCTTTAAGCGAAATCCTAAATTGTGCATGATTGAGGAAATAATTAGGGCATTCTTTGGACCAATTGAGCCTTTCAAGCTTAACCTTAAATGATGATATCCATTGGTCTCCTTTGAAGCTTTTTAATTGTTTAGTCTTATTTGTTTTTCATTACCATTGTATTCGTTCACCTGTTAACCATTCTAATGCATGTGAAAGCATTGCATTTTCTTCATACGATCAATATTTGTTGAGTGCATGATATGTTGTTTCTTGAAGTGAGTTCAATGATTAGGGGTATTCATATTTTCAAATATAAAGATGAGCCTGAAGGAACCAAATGTAATAAAGGAAAAAGAAAAAAGAAATTGCTTTGTTAAAGTAAAAAGAAAGAAAAAGAGAAGAGAGAAAAGAAAAGCAAACAAAGAAATAAGAAAAGTTAAAAATAAAAAGCATTGCATGGTTCCAGCGAGTTTTGAGCTTTCACTGTCGAATACCCTGCTAGTTTTGTAACATCCTAAACTTTTGGTGAATGACTGTTGTGTCCCGAATGTACTGTTTTTTTGTTTTTCAACTTTAGGATAAATGAACATTATGTCCTTTTTGTACTGTTTGTTGTTTTTCGGTATGAAATACTGTTTTATTTTACTGTCTGTAATTTTATTTGAACTTTTTGTGTGATTTGCTCTGGGACAGAAAAATAATATTTTCTAGGTCGGGGAAATCTTATTTTAATTATTCGGAGCTAGGAGATCTTACTAAACCCAATTCTGAATGATACTGTTATTAATTTTTGAATTTTTAGGATTTAACTGTAAAATAAAATAATTTTATATTATTATAATATTATTTTATTAGTCAGTACAAATAAGCGGTAATGGACCCGAAAATGTTTTGCGAGACCCACGTTTAGCGAAACAGTTAACGTTTTGGAGTAGTAGCTTAATGACTAGGCTTAAGTAGTGACAAGGCTTAATGACTAGGCTTGGATTAGCCAATGAGAGCTAAGCTTGGTGATCAAGTTTTAATCCTCACCATTGATCATTCTTAAGGCTTGGATGGAGCCAACCAAGGGGACACCTCCCTTGCATGATGTCTACGGCCAAGTGCCCTTGGAGAGCCAAAAAAATCACTTCATTCTCTAACACTTTCTCTCTTCTCTCTCTTCCAAAAATACCAAACTCCATTGATGCTATCTTGAAGCACCATTCGGCCAAGAACCCTAGTTCACCATCCAACCACCCAAAATTTTATCCCACCTACTTTTCTAAACCTAAACACAATTCTAAGAACATCTCTAGTTGAGAGTTCTTGCAAAATCCATCATCTTGAGCTTGAAAACCTACTTGGGAGATTTTACCTAGAAGGTGAAAATCTTTGGTTTTCATTTCTAAATTCTTTTTCAAAGTTCTAAGCCATGATTGATCCATGGTTTAAGCTTCCTTTCATGTTAATAACATGTATAAATTTGTTTAAGCTTGATAGGTGTCTTGGAGGGTGAAAATCGAAACCTTAGAAAGGAGTGAAAGAGTGTTTGTCTTCACTTGAGGTAAGAGGAAGACTTGAATCTTATCATCCTTAGGTGGTGATAAGAAAATGGAATTGGTTGTGGTTGTAGAATCCATAAGGATTCTTTTGTGTTATTTGTTATTAGTTTTCCAATTTGTGGTTTGTATTAAATTGCATGTCTACAAGATTTAAATATATTGTATGTGTTAGAAATGCATATATAATTAGTAGGATGTGAATAACATGTCAAGGATTGCATGAGTGTTCCAAAGAACACCAATGAAGGCTCACGGCCTCAACATCAAAGGAGAACCAAAATGTTCTCATCAATTTTTCAAAAGTGTGATTTAATTAACTTAGGGGAATTGATAAGATATAAATTGTTTTAGAACAAGAAAAACAAATTTAAAGATTAATGTCAATTTTATGTATTTCGGCCAACATGCCAAAGCCAAGTATTTATGATTTCTAAAATCATTTCCAAACCATTTTTAATCAAAAAGAAGCAATATATACTAGAAGGAATTTTATTACAATAAGTTTTGAGAAAATAAAAGGATTAAGATTGAGTTGAAGAAGTTAAAACTAATGATTTTACTATTAGAAGAAAAACACAAAGAGCTTTTGTAAATTTTTAACATATAGCTCATTTTATATTTTGAAGCATGTTAGTAGTCTTCAAAAGTTTAATTACATGGTTTGTTATATAAATAAAAAGGAATTTTTAACGAAAAATTAGAAAACCATTGATATAGATTTTCTAAGCAAAATACTATCAATTTTTATTAAAAATAGACAAATAAGATAGAAAAGATATCCAATATACAAGATATACGGTATGAAAAATACTCTACGTAGTTCAAAACGTATTAAAAATTATTTTTGTTTATTTAAACAATAATTTATAAGGAATTTGGACAAGAAAATAATTTAAAAATCTTACGCGATTGAGAAAACGTATTAAAAACCCTACGCGATTTTGAAAACAGTAAAATATATTTATGCGATTTAAAAATATTTGTAAAAATGACAGAATTATGAAAACGCGATAAAATTTCTACGCGATTGACAAAAATAGTAACTTTTACTATCGGGCCAAAGTGGTGGACCCAGACAGGTTGTGAAACAGTATTTGTCTGGTGGGACTTACTGTATATATTTGAGTTTGTGCCATTGAGGGCATTTTTGTAAATATGTGCCATTGAGGGCATTTGCATAAATACGCATTTTTATACCCTTGAGGGTATTTTAGTAATTTTTATTTTTGATCATGCATTGAGTTAATGTCAATTTTGGTGGATTGATTGACGAGGTGAATCACACTGTGTTGTCAGTGCGATAAGCTTAGTGTGGTTCATTACTTTATGGACTTGGAGACATTAGTGTGCGGATTATTCCATTTGTGGACAGTTGGTCGCTCCTCTGGGTCGTGATAACTGGCAACACACTAATAGACTCGACACGCACTATACTTAATCGAGATCTTGTAAAGTCTAATAGTACATTGCCTGTAGTTACACAACGTTTGACCGTGAACTACACCACGCCATGTGACTGTGGGCTATAGACGCAACGTGTGACAGCGCAATAGTTTGGTTGGGCGTACCGTGGTACTAATAGATTTTGCGGGTCATTCTCTCGATGTCTGTATGTGTTTAGCTCCATGGAGTAGGATCGTGTCATATTGCATATGTATCTGTGTTGTACATTATTATAATTTTATCTCGTGATATCATATATATTTAATTCTTATATTGTATCTATGTTATACTGTATTTATGTTTATATTGTTCTGTGTTATACTGTATTTATGTTTATGTTGTTATGGCATTCTATATTGTATGAACCGTATATCTGATTGTATTGTCGTTTTCTTATTTACCATGTTTGTGATGATATAGATTATCTTACCTCTTTATTGTATGTGTTTTCATATTTTAAATTTATGTGGTAAAGAGTTTGAGGAAGAGGAATAGCCTCTTGAGTGTGTGTATCTTGAGGAGGAGGAAGAGCAGCAAGCTGAGGATCAGTACGACGATCAAGAACCATCCGATCATCCATATCCATTGGATTGATTGTGGGAGGATGACGCTACCAGGATTCTTTAGATTCGTGCAACTTGAGTTTCACGGAGGCTCTGAAACCTGGCGTCTGCGAGAGGATAGAGACTCGGTGACGTACGTAGGGCGTCTGACTGTGACCATACGTATGGAGTTTGATGGAGTGCCGATCTTTTCTACTTTGTTGTATTTACATGTGGAGTTGCCGCTATCTCTTAGGCGTCATTGGGGTGGTATGTTTGATGCGCCTAGTGAGATCAGCAGCGTGTCGACTGCACGGACTCGTGTCCGTAGAGAGTCGAGGCATCCTGGATATTTATCACCTGAAGTTTCATCTGAGAGTGATCCTTCAGAGGGTTAGATATACATGATGTGTACTTGGGCGCGTCTGCGTATGTATATATTGACTTTTACTGCTTTGTTTACTGTTTTAATTTAAATAATTATAGTTGTAAATTATTTGTATAACCTATGATGGAACCATATGTATATTATGTGTGATGTGATGATAGTGTGCTTATTTTATGTTCCGTGTTATTTTATCTCGTAATATTCTGTTTAACCGGAAAATTTTTACAACCCGTATTAGTATATAACAAATGTTTTACAACTTAGGTAGATTTATATTTATTTTTCTTTTATTTATTTATAAATGTGACATCCCCACAAGGGTGTTACATTAGTTGGTATCAGAGCCCAAGTTAGAGTCTTTTGGGGTTGTGGTTGGGTCTGTTTTTGTTTGTGCTGTGTGATTCTCTGTGATTTACTTCCGAAAGGATGTATCTAACTTTGTTTTGTTATGTTTGAAGAAAGAAGATGTCGGGTAGACGTGGAGGAGGACGTGCAAACGTAAATCGTGCAGTGGATCCAATGATTGCGATCGCTTGAAGCTATGCGAATGAATGGTGAAGTAATTACTCGACAGAAACTTGAGAGCACTCAACAAAGAAGATGCTACTGCTGATGCCCTAAATTTATCTGAATTTAGGTGTAACAATCCGCCGCAGTTTAGAGGCGAGGTTGATCCTGAGAAAGCAAGTCAATGGATACAAGACTTGGAGAGAATCTTTGAAGGAATGAGATGCACAGATGAGAAGAAGGTAACGTATCCAGCCTTTATGTTAAGGGGAGACGGAGAACATTGGTGGAGAGGAACCCGCCGATTATTGCAGACTGAAGGAACAGAAATTACATGGGAGGTATTTTCTAATGCATTTCTAGAAAAGTATTTTCCTGCGAGTGCCAGACATGCCAAGGAGATGGAATTTCTTGGTTTACGTCAGGGTAATATGACTGTGAATGAGTATGCTACTAAATTTGAGAGCTTGTTTCAGTTCTCAGATTATGCTCAGACACGACCGAATGACGTGTGGAGATGTCGGAAGTTTGAGGCAGGGTTGAGAGTAGAACTGAAACGAGGAGTGCTATCCTTGGGAATGAATCAGTTTCATGCTTTAATGGATGCGTGTGCACGACTAGAGGAATTAGAGCCGTCACGGGATCAAAGGAATCGTAATTTTGGACCAATAAGATTTCAGAGAGGTGGTAGCAGTAATACCAATCGGTTTCAGCGTAAGCCGTATTCTAGACCACCAGGGAATCAACCTCAATGATCACCAGTTGGGGGAAATGCTAGTGGTAGTGGAGCTGGACAGAGAGTGGCGTTTACACCATGTTTTAAGTGTGGAAGGAAAGGCCATATCTCTCCTGAGTGCACAATCAAATGGACAGTTTGCTTTAACTGTAAACAACCTGGGCACATGTCTAAGGATTGTACTCAGCCGGAAAGGAAACCTACTGTTCGTTATGTTCGTGCTAATCAGCAAAAGTCAGGAGGTACTCAACCGAGGTCAGGAGGACGAGTATATACTATGACAGGAACTGAGGTTTCTAAGTCTGATGACCTTATTAAGGGAGAAGGAGTCATTGAAGGTAATCTTTTGACTGTGTTATATGACTCTGGTGCAACACATTCATTTATTGCATATGATTGTGTGGAAAGATTGAAGTTGCCTGTGTCTTCTCTGAATGTTAAATTGAGTATATCTACGCCAACTGCTAAACCTGTAGTTACGTCTAAGATATGTTTGGATTGTCGTATTGTTATCAAGGACCGTATGTTTTCGGTCAACTTGATTTGTTTGCCTCTTGTTGAGATAGATGTAATATTAGGGATGGACTGGTTATCTTCTAACTATATCCTTATAGACTGTGCAAGCAAAACCATAGTTTTTCCTAAGGAAGAAGAGTCTAGATTCTTGATTGCTGTTAAAGTCAAGTCGTTGTTGAGAGAGGGAGCACAAGGATATATGGTATTGTCTTCTCTAGAAGTCAAGAATGAGAAAGATGTGAGTACTATTCCTGTTGTCAATGAGTTTCCAGAGATTTTTCCTGATGATGTACCTAGTTTGCCACCTGAGCGGGAGATCAAGTTTTCAATTGATTTAGTACCAGGAGCAGGTCCTATCTCAATTGCACCGTACTGTATGTCATCAGCAGAGTTGGTGGAGCTGAAAGGACAGTTGGTAGAACTGTTGGAGAAACAGTTTGTGCGACCTAGTGTTTCACCATGGGGAGCGCCAGTGCTTTTGGTCAAGAAGAAAGACGGAACTTCTCGACTTTGCGTGGATTATCATCAGCTGAACAAGGTGACTATCAAGAATAAATATCCGTTTCCTAGAATTGACGATTTAGTGGATTAGTTAAAGGGAGCAGTGGTATTTTCCAAAATAGATCTGAGATCGGGTTATCACCAGATTTGTGTTAAGGGGGAAGATGTACCTAAAACAGCTTTTCGAACTCGTTATGGACATTATGAGTATCAGGTAATGCCATTTGGATTGACGAATGCTCCTGCCATATTCATGGATTATATGAACAGGATTTTTCGTCCGTATTTAGACAGATTTGTCGTTGTTTTTATCGATGACATTCTGATCTATTCTCAATCTAAGGAAGAGCATGCTGAACATCTTGGTATTGTTCTTCAGATTTTGAAGGAAAAGCAGTTGTATGCGAAATTGGCGAAGTATGAGTTCTGGTTGGAGGAAGTTCAATTTCTCGGTCATGTGATTTCCAAAGACGGTATTGCGGTAGACCCATCGAAAGTGGAGACTATTTTACAGTGGGAAAGACCTAAGACGGTGACGGAAGTTCAAAGTTTTGTTGGACTTGCTGGATATTACCGGAGGTTTATCGAGGGTTTTTCTAAGATTGCTGGACCACTTACGCAGCTCATGAGGAAAAGTCAAGTTTTTGAGTGGACGGAAGAACGTGAAGCCAGTTTCCAAGAATTGAAGAAGAGATTAACAACTGCACCAGTGTTAATTTTACCGGATTCTAAGGGAACTTTTGATGTGTATTGTGACGCTTCTTACCAAGGGTTAGGATGCGTATTGATGCAAAATCGGAATGTTGTGGCGTATGCTTCTCGACAGTTGAAGGTTCATGAGAGGAACTATCCAACACATGATTTGGAATTGGCCGCAGTGGTTTTTGCTCTGAAGGTGTGGAGGCATTTTCTGTATGGAGCGATGTTCAATGTCTTTAGTGATCACAAGAGTCTAAAGTACTTGTTTGATCAGAAAGAATTGAATATGAGGCAAAGGCGATGGTTGAAATTATTAAAGGATTATGATTTTCAACTCCAGTACCATCCGGGAAAAGCTAATGTTGTAGCTGATGCCTTAAGTAGAAAGGTGCTTAGTGTTTCGGCGATGATGATAAAGGAGGAAGAATTGATTAACAAATTTCGAGATTTATGGTTGTCAGTGGAGTTTCTGCCTGGAAGAGTTCGCCTATGTAAGGTTGTGATCATAAATGAATTTCTTGATGTAGTCCGAGATAAACAAAAAGAAGATGCGTTTTTACAAAATGAGAGGGAATTGTTAAAACAAGGTCATAAGTCGACGGTAGAGGAAGGAGCAAACGGAATTTTAAGGTTCAAAGGAAGAATCTGTATGCCTGATGATTCTGAGTTGAAGAAGGGGATCCTAGATGAAGCTCATACTAGTGATTTGAGTTTGCATCCGGGAATGACCAAGATGTATCAAGACTTAAAGAAGTTGTTTTGGTGGCCAAGGATGAAAAGAGACGTAGCGGAACGTGTGGAGTCTTGTCTGGTTTGTCAGAAAGCGAAAGTGGAACATCAGAGACCAGCTGGTATGTTGCAACCGTTAGCTATTCCAGAGTGGAAGTGGGATAGTATCTCAATGGATTTCGTTACTGGATTGCCGAAGACGAGGAAAGGTCATGATTCGATATGGGTTATAGTCAATAGGCTTACAAAGTCAGCTCATTTCTTGCTAATTAATATTAAGTATTCATTGGACAGATTAACCCAGTTATACATCAGTGAGATTGTTAGACTGCATGGTGTGCCTACATGTATAGTATCTGACAGAGATCCTAGGTTTACGTTAAGGTTCTGGCGAAGTTTACAAGAAGCAATGGGAACTAAATTGCGGTTGAGTTCAGCTTATCATCCGCAGACTGATGGTCAGACAGAGAGAACTATACAGTCTTTGGAAGATCTGTTGCGTGCTTGTGTTTTGGAGCAACAAAGAAGTTGGGATGAATTTTTATCTTTGATAGAATTCACCTACAACAATAGTTTTCACTCAAGCATAGGGATGGCACCCTATGAGGCATTGTATGGAAGGCGTTGTCGAACACCGTTGTGTTGGTATCAAGATGGGGAAAGTATCACTATTGGACCAGATCTTGTACAAAAGACTATGGAGAAGGTAAAGATGATATAAGAGAAGATGAAGACGATGCAATGCAGACAAAAGAGTTATGCTGATAAGCAAAGGCGACCTCTTGAATTTGAGGAGGGTGAGCATGTGTTTTTAAGAGTGACCCCTACGACTGGTGTCGGAAGAGTTATTAAATCTAAGAAGCTTACTCCTAAGTTCATTGGACCGTATCAGATTATCCGTCGAATAGGTCCTGTAGCGTATCAGATTACTTTGCCGCCTTTTCTATCCAATCTGCATGATGTATTTCATGTATCCCAGTTAAGGAAGTATGTTCCGGATTCAACGCATGTTATACAACCGGACGAAGTATAGTTGAAGGAGAATCTAACTTATGAGACTTTACCTGTTAGAATAGAGGACAGAAAATTAAAGCAACTTCGAGGGAAGATGATCGAGTTAGTGAAGGTCATATAGAATGATGTGACAGGTGATGCTACCTAGAAGCTGGAAAATAAAATAAGGGAACAGTATCCTCATTTGTTCTAAGGAGTAACAAATTTCGAGGACGAAATTTTTGTTTGTTGGGGAGAGTTGTAACACCCTAAACTTTTGGTGAATGACAGTTGTGTCTCGAATGTACTGTTTTTTTTTGTTTTTCAACTTTAGGATAAATGATCATTATGTCCTTTTTGTACTGTTTGTTGTTTTTCGGTATGAAATACTGTTTTATTTTACTGTTTGTAATTTTATTTGAACTTTTTGTGTGATTTGCTCCGGGACAGGAAAATAATATTTTCTAGGTCGGGGAAATCTTATTTTAATTATTCGGAGCTAGGAGATCTTACTAAACCCAATTAAATGATCTTGTTATTAATTTTTGAATTTTTAGGATTTAATCGTAAAATAAAATAATTTTATATTATTATAATATTATTTTATTAGTCAGTACAAATAAGCGGTAATGGACCCGAAAATGTTTTGCGGGACCCACGTTTAGCAAAACAGTTAACGTTTTGGAGTAGTAGCTTAATGACTAGGCTTAAGTAGTGACAAGGCTTAATGACTAGGCTTGGATTAGCCAATGAGAGCTAAGCTTGGTGATCAAGTTTTAATCCTCACCATTGATCATTCCTAAGGCTTGGATGGAGCCAACCAAGGGGACACCTCCCTTGCATGATGTCTACCGCCAAGTGCCCTTGGAGAGCCAAAAAAATCACTTCATTCTCTAACACTTTCTCTCTTCTCTCTCTTCCAAAAATACCAAACTCCATTGATGCTATCTTGAAGCACGATTCGGCCAAGAACCCTAGTTCACCATCCAACCACCCAAAATTTTATCCCACCTACTTTTCTAAACCTAAACACAATTCTAAGAACATCTCTAGTTGAGAGTTCTTGCAAAATCCATCATCTTGAGCTTGAAAACCTACTTGGGAGATTTTACCTAGAAGGTGAAAATCTTTGTTTTTCATTTCTAAATTCTTTTTCAAAGTTCTAAGCCATGATTGATCCATGGTTTAAGCTTCCTTTCATGTTAATAACATGTAGAAATTTGTTTAAGCTTGATAGGTGTCTTGGAGCGTGAAAACCGAAACCCTAGAAAGGAGTGAAAGAGTGTTTGTCTTCACTTGAGGTAAGAGGAAGACTTGAATCTTATCATCCTCGGGTGGTGATAAGAAAATGGAATTGGTTGTGGTTGTAGAATCCATAAGGATTCTTTTGTGTTATTTGTTATTAGCTTTCCTATTTGTGGTTTGTATTAAATTGCATGTCTACAAGATTTAAATATATTGTATGTGTTAGAAATGCATAGATAATTAGTAGGATGTGAATAACAAGTCAAGGATTGCATGAGTGTTCCAAAGAACACCAATGAAGGCTCACGGCCTCAACATCAAAGGAGAACCAAAATGTTCTCATCAATTTTTCAAAAGTGTGATTTAATTAACTTAGGGGAATTGATAAGATATAAATTGTTTTAGAACAAGAAAAACAAATTTAAAGATTAAATGTCAATTTTATGTATTTCGGCCAACATGCCAAAGCCAAGTATTTATGATTTCTAAAATCATTTCCAAACCATTTTTAATCAAAAAGAAGCAATATATACTAGAAGGAATTTTATTACAATAAGTTTTGAGAAAATAAAAGGATTAAGATTGAGTTGAAGAAGTTAAAACTAATGATTTTTCTCATTAGAAGAAAAACACGAGCTTTTGTAAATTTCTAACATATAGCTCATTTTATATTTTGAAGCATGTTAGTAGTCTTCAAAAGTTTAATTACATGGTTTGTTATATAAATAAAAAGGAATTTTTAACAGAAAAAATAGAAAACCATTGATATAGATTTTCTAAGCAAAATACTATCAATTTTTCTTAAAAACAGACAAATAAGATAGAAAAGATATCCAATATACAGTATACGGTATGAAAAATACTCTACGTAGTTCAAAACGTATTAAAAATTATTTTTGTTTATTTAAACAATAATTTGTAAGGAATTTGGACAAGAAAATAATTTAAAAATCTTACGCGATTGAGAAAACGTATTAAAAATCCTACGCGATTTTGAAAATAGTAAAATATATTTATGCGATTTAAAAATATTTGTAAAAATGACAGAATTATGAAAACGCGATAAAATTTCTACGCGATTGACAAAAATAGTAACTTTTACTGTCGGGCCAAAGTGGTGGACCCAGACAGGTTGTGAAATAGTATTTGTCTGGTGGGACTTACTGTATATATTTCAGTTTGTGCCATTGAAGGCATTTTCGTAAATATGTGCCATTGAGGGCATTTGCATAAATACGCATTTTTATACCATTGAGGGTATTTTAATAATTTTTATTTTTGATCATGCATTGAGTTAATGCCAATTTTGGTGGATTGATTGACGAGGTGAATCACACTGTGTTGTTAGTGCGATAAAGCGTAGTGTGGTTCATTACTTTATGGACTTGGAGACATTAGTGTGCAGATTATTCCATTTGTGGACAGTTGGTCGCTCCTCTGGGCCGTGGTAACTGGCAACACACTAATGGACTCGACACGCACTATACTTAATCGAGATCTTGTAAAGTCTAATAGTACATTGCCTGTAGTGACACAACGTTTGACCGTGAACTACACCACGCCATGTGACTGTGGGCTATAGACGCAACGTGTGACAGCGCAATAGTTTGGTTGGGCAGCCGTGGTACTAATAGATTTTGCGGGTCATTCTCTCTGATGTCTGTATGTGTTTAGCTCCATGGAGTAGGATCGTGTCATATTGCATATGTATCTGTGTTGTACATTATTATAATTTTATCTGTGATATCATATATATTTAATTCTTATATTGTATCTATGTTATACTGTATTTATGTTTATATTGTTCTGTGTTATACTGTATTTATGTTTATGTTGTTATGGCATTCTATATTGTATGAACTGTATATCTGATTGTATTGTCGTTTTCTTATTTACCATGTTTGTGATGATATAGATTGTCTTACCTCTTTATTGTATGTGTTTCCGTATTTTAAATTTATGTGGTAAAGAGTTTAAGGAAGAGGAACATCCTCTTAAGTGTGTGTATCTTGAGGAGGAGGAAGAGCAGAAGGCGAGGATCAGTACGACGATCAAGAACCATCCGATCATCCATATCCATTGGATTGATTGTGGAAGGATGACGCTACCAGGATTCTTTAGATTCGTGCAACTTGAGTTTCACGGAGGCTCTGAAACCTGGCGTCTGTGGGAGGATAGAGACTCGGTGACGTACGTAGGGCGTCTGACTATGACCATACATACGGAGTTTGATGGAGTGCCGATCTTTTCTACTTTGTTGTATTTACATGTGGAGTTGCCGCTATCTCTTAGGCATCATTGGGGTGGTATGTTTGATGCGCCTAGTGAGATCAGCAACGTGTCGACTACACAGACTCGTGTCCGTAGAGAGTCGAGGCATCCTGGATATCTATCACCTAAAGTTTCATCTGAGAGTGATTCTTCAGAGGGTTAGATATACATGATGTGTACTTGGGCGCGTCTGCATATGTATATATTGACTTTTACTGCTTTGTTTATAGTTTAAATAATTATAGTTGTAAATTATTTGTATAACCTATGATGGAACCATATGTATATTATGTGTGATGTGATGATAGTGTGCTTATTTTATGTTCTGTGTTATTTTATCTCGTAATATTCTGTTTAACCGGAAAAATTTTACAACCCGTATTAGTATATAACAAATGTTTTACAACTTAGGTAGATTTATATTTATTTTCCTTTTATTTATTTATAAATGTGACATCCCCACAAGGGTGTTACAAGTTTCACTTGTTCTCAAGTCTTCAAATTGCATATTTTTGTTTCTCAATGTTTGTTTGTTATCCTTTCCTATTTCTTCTTCACCCCATAACCATGGACTTATATTACAAGCTGATAAAGACCTTTTTGACCTTCATTCATGTGTGATTTACATTAGTGGAGAGAGAGTTGCATTATAATTTTGTGGATTCTTTGATTGATATTCATGTGTTTGCTCATAAGCTTATCTGGTTGAGTATGATTTGAAATGAAAAGGTTTCACTTGCATGTTTTTGGGAAATGAATCATGCATCATTTGAAGCTTTGATTGTTGGTATGATAAGAATTGTGTATGTGTGAACTAGAATTTTGAGGCATGTGTATTCTTTGAGGTTTAATGCAATCATCATACACTAGTGTTTCAGTTGAGCTTGTCTTTGTAAGTGTAGTCTGACTTAGTTTTGCTAGAGGACTAGCAAAAACTTAGGTTTGGGAGTGTGATAACTCCATAAAATGTAGTTATCTGTGCCCTATCTCTATGCATTATTGATGGCTTTGTCCTTGTTGTGATGCATTGTTGGAAGGCTTTAACCTCATTTTCATGTAAAATCCATATTGAGGTATTCCTTATCAATCTTGTTTAAATCCTTCCTAATCTATGATTGGATTGAGTTTGATTATATTTGTATTTAACTGGTTGATTTCTTAATTACAGGATGGTCCCAAAAGAGCTAAATTGATGAAAGTCAAGGCCCTGCATTGAAAGAGAAATCACAAGGCAAGCTCTTGTACATCATGCCGCGACGCAAGGAACTGTATGCCATGACGTCCTACTCTCTGCCATGCACCCTGTCAACCCGAGGCTTTCACACCGCGGCATAAGGAAGTGAATACGTGCCACTGGTGCCCTAAGTTTTGCGCGCTACATCGCATGTTGTGTAATGTCGTGGCGTGATGCACTAAATTTATGCGTCTATAAATACGTGGAACACAGATTTTGGCGCTCTCTCTCAGTTCTGCTAGGTTTTTTTTATTTTTCTTCCCTTTCTCTCTCTTCCGTCTCTTATATTACATTTTGGGGCTTTTGCCCATTGGAGAATCCAACAACTAGGAAGGCATTGTGAGGTTGAAAGAGGGTTGAAGGAACCAAGATCCAAGCTTCAAGGCTCAACCTATTGGTGCTTCTTCTTCTGTTTCTTATTCTCTCTCTCTCCCATTTATCTTGAATATGGATTTTTGTATCACATTTTCATATTCATTGTGTAGCTAGTTGTGTTTAGAGCTTTCTTTGAATCTTCCTTTGAATATTGATTGATTTGTACCCCTTTGAGTTTATATTGAAAGATTTGAGTTTTGTTCTACCATATTGTGCTTAATGCTCTTATTTGTCTGATTAACTTGTGGGGGATTTAGTGAAATCTATTGTGCCTAGACATAGGACTTTAGATTTTAGATCATTTGTATGGTAGATGCACGTTCAATTTCATTCCAATGGCAGTGTGGGTTGCTTCGTTAATAGGATAGACATATACCTATTAGCCATGTATAGTCTTAGTTGAGAATCAATCTTAATGCTTATTATTTGCTCTGGTTCTCATGGACGCATAGTGAACTAAGTAAATAGCATAGGGTTAATTATCCTAGATATAGGCTTTTAACTAAGCTAGTTTCTCAGGCTAACCTAATCTAATTGTTTGTATTGCTCGTAAGGATTGCATGTTCTTAGTTGAAATAGGGAGTGAAAAAAGACTCTTTATGTTCTCAACCTATCTTTACCTTTCTTTATGCATTATAATTTATTTATCAATTCCTTTTTCCAATTTACGTTTGCTTGAATAGAATTAATTAACCTGCAGATTAATATTTAGCTTTGGAAGTTACTATGGTCCTGGTGGAGATGATCTTACTTATTATTTTTATTACTTGAGCGACCTATGCACTTGCAGTTAGCAAAAGAGCGGTTGGTTTCCAACTCAATAGTTTAGTACTAAAGTAAAGAGCTACCACATCAAAAGACTCAATCATCAAAGAAACATCCTAAAATTGTTAGAAAAAGTTTACAAATCATCAAATTGTCCTTGTGGATAATGGAGCAAGTGTTTTTTGATAGAGACGTTATTAGAGGCCTATTAGGATGTCTACCTTTGTTTTTAGAAATTCTAAGTTAGCATGTTTTTCTAATTGTAAAAGTTATCTTGTTGCATTTTAACATTTTGATTGTCTTTTGTAGGTAAAGATGCCACCTAGAACTCATGCAATTTTGGTAAAGGAACAATGAGAAATGAGGGCCCAATAAATGAGCCTATTAGGCAATCATCTCGGGCTACTCGAGGTTGCAGTAGGGGTGATGGAACATCTGGACAACCTAGAAATGAAGCCACTAGGACTGAAATTACTTCTCCTACTACGAAAATTAGAAACAATGCTAGAAGGAGTGATTCAAAACATAGAGAGGTTGACTCAGATGATGGATAACCAAGGAGGTCATGTTGATCAGCCTCTTGGAAATATAACTCTGTTAAATCTAGGAAGCTCATAACTTTATACGGATGAGGGCATCAATGTGTCGCTTAAAGAATTTATAAAGCTAAACCCACTTTCTTTTGTAGGAGGTATTGAGGATCCTCAACATTTTTTAGATGGTGCAGAGAGGGTGTACAGAGCTCTTGGTTGCTCAAGCTGGAGGGCTGTTGAGCTAGCTGGATTCAAACTTGAAGATATGGTACAAACTTGGTATAAGGCCATGTTAGGGCGAAGACTAGCAGTATCTCCACCATTGACTTGAGATGAGTTCAAGACTAATTTCATGGAGCACTTCTTCTCAGAGAGTGACAGGGATGACTAGATTCTAGAATTCAAGAGTTAAAATTGACATCAGATATGATAGTGAATGATTATGATCATCGCTTTACTCAACTCTCTCGTTATGCACCACATCTTGTCTTGAAGCATATCGAATGAATTTTTGATGATTACAAAGTCAAGATGAAGACCAAGATCAAAAGAAAAGACCAAGATCAAAAGAAGAAAACCAAGATCAAAAGATGTATATTTGATATAGGATACTAGTATTAAAATATCAATGTGAAATGCTCTCAAAGTATCTCAATTATCTCGAAATGGTTTTTCAAAGATCTTTTTAATCAACTTGAAATTCAAAGTTCATATTTTAAAGAAATGTTGATTTCAATCTTGGATTTTGTAAATCATGTGTAAATCTTGTCAAATCCAAGTTTCTCTAAGTAAAAAATAGTTTGCATACTTAATTGGGCTTGAAAAATGTGTTCAAGGGCCAATGTAATCGATTACACAACTATTGTAATCGATTACAAGACAAACAGAGGCCTTGTAATTGATTATATTGAGCATGTAATAGATTACAAGCATGACAGAAGCCTTATAATCGATTACACTAAGGTTGTAATCAATTACAAGTCTAGCAGAGGCCATGTAATCGATTACACAAGGCTGGTAATCGATTACATCCTGCCCAGAAAGCCAAGAATGTAACACCCTGAATTTTCATATCTCTTAAACAATAATTTTGACAGTTAACAGAATTTTACTATTTAGTAATTTCTGTTCACTGTAAAATTATTTTGTTTATTCCATCAGCGTATTTGATCGTTTTGAGTGATTTACTCCGTGTTAGGAAAATAATAATTTTCGGGCCAGAGAAAATCTTTAAATATTTATTTCTCTTGACTGTTAATTATTTTTAATAATCTGACTTGATTTTCACACGTTTTCTAATATTTGTGATTTTTGTGGATGATTATGATTTTTTTTCTGTATGTGGGCCCAGGTGGTCCTATGTGGGCCCAAGTGGCCATACGTGGGCCCAGGTGGGTCCCGCAAAGTAAAAATTTTTCTACACATAGAAAAATTTGTACTGTTTAGATGGAGATAGAGGATCTTACTAAACCTGAATCCAGAAACAGTTTTAGAAATTTTCTTATACTATGTTTTGTACTGTATTTATTTATTAGATGATAAAAATACGGTAAATATAATCTTTCGTGGGGTTTTAGCAGATAAAAATAGAAATTATATTGCTTAAGTCAACATTGGTGGTTTAGATATCCACCATTGATTTAATTAATGATGGAGACTTGATCTTGATTTAATCAACGGTGTAGGATAAGTTTAATAAAATGGCTATAACTATTTATAACCATTGGATTTGGATTTAATCAATGGTAGAGATTTGGTCTCAAAAAGTGACAAAGACCATTTATGACCATTGGATGAAGAATTAATCAAGGGTGGAGATTTGGTCTTGTAAAGTAACAAGGACCATTTATAACCATTGGATGTTAATTTAATCTATGGTAGAGATTTAGTCTTAAAAAGTAGCAAAGACTAATTATGACCCTTGGATTAAAAGTAAGAAGGAGTAATCTTGACCCTTCATTTTGGAGACACATCTAATGGTTAAAATTTAAAGGAGAAAGATCCAATAGCCTAGACTAAGTCTTCTAATTAAAAGTCTACCTAAATCCTAACCATTGAATTAATCAATGGCTAGAAATGCTCTAAATGGTGGCTAATAATGATCATAACATTATTGAATACATTATGAAGGGGGGGGGGGATGGTTTTGTGATGTTTTCTTGTGTAGGAAAATTTGAAGACACCATCATTGTCATTCTTGGTCATTATTGATCAATTCCAAAAAGCCAAAGCTCTTCAAAATTTTCTCTCCTTCCTTCTCCAAGTAAGCTTCGGCCAAGACACCCAAAACCACTCTCCAAGCTCTTTTAATTTCATCCAACCATAGATCTTGAATCTACATGATGTTCTAAGCAACTTTCATGTTGGAGATTTCCTCCAAATCATTCATCTTCATGGACTTTCTTCAAGATCCAAGTTATGGGGTATTTATGGTGAAGTGTAAGGAAACTTCATTTTTTCTCTTCTTTTTCATGATCTAAACCATGTTTGATCCATGGTTCCTCTTAATCAAGCTTAGTATACTAATTTTTATGTATTTTGTCTTGTATTTGAGAAGCCCTTGGTGGTGAAGGACTTGGAAAAAGAAGCAAAACAAGGAGTTTTTGAAGATCTTCAAGAGGTAAGAGGGAGATCCACCTCAGCAACTAAGTATGGTGGTGAGAGATGGTTTTATATTTGGTGGATGGTGAATCCATGTGAGGATTCATATCCATGGTCTTGTAATTTATTTGTGGGTGTTTATGTGTTTTAATTATTTGCCTATGCTTGATATGCTTTGTGATTTTATATTATGGTATGATATTATGCATGATGTATAGCATGCTTATAGTATTTATGATGAAATATGTATGTGTATGCCATGATGTGTTGATAGAAAAGAAATCAATTTTTGGCTCCAAAAGCCAAGGAAGGGCTATGATTTTGATGCCTATAATTAGAGCTTCATGTTGAAAATTTTCAAGAACAAGAAAATTGATTTGTTTAAATGAAAATTATGAAGTGGAGAAAATGAATTTCCTTGGTTCTAAAGGCTATGGAATTTTCGGCCAAGACACCTCAACATAGGTGTTTA
The DNA here is from genome assembly GCA_029884605.1 of Ormosia emarginata. Classification (NCBI taxonomy): domain Eukaryota; kingdom Viridiplantae; phylum Streptophyta; class Magnoliopsida; order Fabales; family Fabaceae; genus Ormosia; species Ormosia emarginata. The sequence goes on along the minus strand of JAQQTP010000033.1, from coordinate 556,804 downwards.
TAATTTAATATTTTCATGGAAGAATAAAATTGGATTGATTTGAAAAGCATGGAAAATAAACAAAGAGTTTGTTTTTCAAGAAGAACAAGAATACGGTTTTGAAGGGATTTTTATTAATTTATTTTGTGTAAAAAGTTTCTAAGTGTTTATTAAACTTGTTTTCGAAAAATGAAACAGGCAAACGTTGATTTTAAAAAGAATTTGCAAAGAAAGTGAAAAAGGATTTGTAAAGAAAGTAAAAATGAATTTGAACAAATGGGTTTGGTTTTTATGACCATCGGTAAAGATTTGACAGTTTTCAATGAACACGTTCACGATTTTTGAAGACTTACGGATACCTTGATTTTATAATGAAATGATTTTTGCACAAGAATTTGGAAAGGGAATTAGAGCGTTTATTACTTGAGAAATCAAGTTTTTGTAAACGAAAATGTTTTCGAACTTCAATTTATTTTGAAGAAGGTTGTGTTTGGAAATGATTTGGGAAAAATGAAGAATATAATGGTGTTTTGAAAATTTACTAACGTATAACTGATTTTCGAGTTTTGAAATATGTTAGAAAATGTTAAGTTTTGAAATGTTGATTTATATCAATGGAAAAGTGATTTTTGTGGATTATATTTTGGAAAAGGATTTCTTGAGTAAAGAAATGTAGAAAAAGATTTTCTTCAGTAAGAAAATGTGAAAAATGAAATACAAAGTTATATTATTTTGAGAAAAGTTGAAAATGAATTTTTGAAGGTTAAGAAATATTTTCTGTAATGAAATTGTGAGGAAAAATGTTTTACGTATATTAAAAACGTGATTTTAAGCTACGCAATTTGAAAAATGTGTTGAAAATGATATTGAATTATTTAAGTCTAAAATAATGTTTGGAATATTGAGGAATATTTTATGTGATTATTAAATGTTAAAAAATATTTTACATATCTTAAAAATAATTTGAAATGCAGAAAATATTTTTTTACGCAATTTAAAAAATATGTTGAAAAATTATATTGATTTATTTAAGTACAAAATAATGTTTAGAATATTGAGGAATATTTTACGTGATTGTAAAATATTGAAAAATATTTTACGTATCTTAAAATGATTTGAAATACAGTAAAATAATTCTACGCGATTTGAAATATGAAAAAAATATTTCTATGTGATTTTAAATATGTTAAAATATTTCTACGCGATTTGAATTACGTTTAAATATTTTACGTAATTTGAACTACTATTGAAAAATCAATATGTGATTTAAAAGTGATAGAATATTTTTACGTGATTGTGAAAATGACAGAAAATCGTTATGTGATTTGGAAAGTGTTTTAAATATTTTGAGAATGATGGAAAATGATTTACGCGACTTAAAAGAATGATTTTTAAGTTACGCGATTTTGAAACAGTGGAAAAATACTATGCGATTTGAGAAACGTATATTTTTACGCAATTGAGAAAAACGTTGAAAAATTAGTACGTGGTTTAAAAGTGCAACAGAAGTGTTGCAGCATTTTGAAAACGTGACAGAAATGTTACAAAATTTTGTGAACATAACAATAGTATTATGGTATTGTGAAAACGTAATAAAAATGTTTTGGAATTTTAAAAATGTAACAAAAGTCTTACGGTATTTTGAAAATGCAACAGAAGTGTTGTGGAATTGTGAAAACGTAACAGAAATGTTACGCGATTGTGAAAACACGACAACAATGTTTTATAACTATGAAAACATGATAACATGATTTTGTTATTGAAAAAAATATAGTATGATTACTGTAAAACCAGTGTATGAACACTGTTTGTGAAAACAACGAGTTTTGCCTGTTATTGGCACGTGGTGCATTTTAGATGCATTGAAATATATATATATGCGTTGAGGCATATGATTTAATTGAACAAACGAATTTGAAAAGAATGGCCCTTGTGGTTGGACTTGCACTGATATATTCGTGCATTGTATAAACTATATCTGAGAAATTATGAGATATACCAGTGATTAGTATTTGGTGCATTATACATGCATTGGAATGGTCCGATGAGGACTGGATATGGCTGATTGCCTAGGAGAAACACACCTCTTGAGTGGGTGCGATATGCGTAGTGTAAGTCACTTGTTGACCTTGGGGGCATCGGGGTGCGGGTTGCTTACACGGGTGGTTGGTCGTGCTTCTTCCTATAGGTTAGACCGATGCAACACACCGATGATCCTGACCGAGACACTATTCTTATTCAAGATCTGATAAAGACTATCGTGTATATGCTAGATGTGCAAAATCAAAATGACGATTATAGCACGTGGTTTGAGGCATGTGGTACCGACAGATCTTTTCTGTAACACCCTCCCTAGGGCATCACATGTCTGACTCCCGACTCATAATCTGAAAAGAAGTTCGCACAAAGTTTGAGTTATAAAAGATGAGTTTTAAAATTTCTACTTTATTGAAACGTAAATTTACTAAAAATATTAGGTAATATCGAAAATCATATTTTAACTATTCATTATGCAATATTGACACTAATTAATATTTCATAATTTAAAGAGAAATATAAAACTAACAGACTCTTTTTTTTTTTCTAACAGTAGTAACCCTATGACAGGTTCTACTTAATAGCACGGTATAACATTAACGTTAAAAATTAACATACTTATTCTGTTGTGTATCCATCTTGTTGCATCAGACATCTGTTCTTTGTCAACACTGCACACCTTCGAGTCCTGAATGTCCACTCCTTATTGTAGTCACCAATCTCAGAGTATCCATTGCCCGTTATGTCTAAGACAATTCGATCCTTCTATTATTTGATTTTAACAGTACAGACACGACAAAACAACATAACAAAGAGGTGAGATCACCTAAGCCAATACCAACATGGCAGCACAGAGATAACACAAACAACATATCATACAGATATATCATACCAGAATTCCAATAATGCACTCAACATTAATCAACTATCATCATCATACCATTAACATTATTATCATCACACAATAATCATAAAAATGCCATCAACATGATTATCATCATCATCATCATCCAATATCCCTTAATTATTATATCATGCAGATATGGATACTCAGATTTATGCATATGTTATGCATGTGCACATAGACTCAGTTTTTCAAAAACAACTCCATGGAGGTTTTCACAATTTCGAGGAGAATGTTCTGTCAATTGTCAGCCTTAGCCCAAAGACAATCTTCCAGTTGTTGAAAAGAATCGTGTTCTTGTCAGGTATCGTCAATGCGTTGCAACGGACTGCATCGTCAAGTGGCATATGATCTAGCCTTAGCCCACAGACAGATATCCATTGCTCGTCCGCCGTGGCTTGACGCCCCCAAGATCCATCATAGACCTCACGATCAATTCTCATTCCCTCTTCAACCACAATGGCCAAAATAGCTTATTAGCTATACTTTATACAATGCACGAATATATCAATGCAAGTCCAACCACAAGGGTCAAATCTTTTCAATTTCATTTGTTCAATTTAATCATATGCCTCAATGCATATTTTCCCAATGCATGTATAATGCACCAATACCAATCACAGGCATATCTTTCTAATGCATATAAAATGCACCAAATACCAATCACAAGTAAAACTCGTCATTTTCTCATACAGTGTATGGACACTGGTTCAATAGTAATCATCATGTTATTATGTTTTTATAGTCATAAAACACTTTTGTCGTGTTTTCACAACTGCGTAACATTTCTGTTATGTTTTCACAATTCCAAAGCATTTTAATTATATTTTCACAATACCGTAACACTTCTGTTACGTTTTCATAATACCACAACACTTCTGTTGCATTTTCAAAATACCGTAACACTTTTGTTACGTTTTAAAATTCCAAAACATTTTTATTATGTTTTCACAATACCGTAACATTATCTTATTACGTTTACAAAATTTCGTAACATTTCATTTACATTTTCAAAATCTTTGTAACTCTTCTGTTGCACTTTTAAACCATGTACTAATTTTTCAACGTTTTTCTCAATCACGTAAAAATATACATTTCTCAAATCGCATAGTATTTTTTCACTATTTCAAAATCGTGTAACTTAAAAATCATTCTTTTAAGTCGCGTAAATCATTTTCCATCATTTTCAAAATATTTAAAACACTTTTCAAATCACATAACGATTTTTCCGTCATTTTCACAATCACATAAAAATATTCTATCACTTTTAAATCACATATTGATTTTTCAACAGTAGTTCAAATTACATAAAATATTTAAACGTAATTCAAATTGCATAGAAATATTTCAATGTATTTAAAATCGTGTAGAAATATTTTACTGTATTTCCAAACACTTAGAAATATTTTACTGTATTTCAAACCACGTACTTTAAAATTACGTTTTTAAGATACGTAAATAATTTTTTTCACCACAATTTCATTACAGAAAATATTTCTCGACCTTCAAATATTCCTTTTTCAACTTTTCTTAAAATAATATAATTTTATACTTCATGTAATATATTTTCTTACTCAAGAAAATCTTTTTCCACATTTCTTTACTCAAGAAATCCTTTTCCAAAATATAATTCATAAAATCACTTTTCCATTGATATAAATCAACGTTTCAAAACTTAACATTTTCTAACGTACTTTCAAAACTCAAAAATAAGTTATACGTTAGTAACTTTTCAAATTGCCATTATATTCTCCATTTTTCTCAAATCACTTCCAAAATCATTCTTCAAAATAAATTAGAGTTCAAACATGTTCAACCTCTCTTTGTCTTTCGTTTACAAAATTCTCTCAAGTGATAAAAACACTCTGATTCCCTTTCCAAATTCCTTGTATTAAATCAAGTTACGTTTTCACTTTGAAAATCACTTTGTTCATAAAAATCAAGACATTACAAGCCTTTCAAAAAAACGTGGACATGACTATTGAAACCATCAAATATTTTTCCTTTTAAATTGATATGGTTTTACACAAACAAAACCATTAAAAATCCTTTACAAAAACGTAAGACTCATAGTCTTTGAAAATCAAATCATTTGTTCATTTCCATTTTTCACTTTCTTTGCAAATCCGTTTAAAATCATCATTGCTATTTTCATTTAAATCTCATGTTTAGTAAAACACTTAGAAACTTTTTACACAAAATAAATCAATAAAAATCCTTCTAAAACCGTGTTCATGTACTCTTTGAAAAATAAACTCTTTATTTATTTTCCTTGCTTTTTCTAAATATCAATTTCCATCATTCAAGAAAATATTAATTTTGTGAACACCTATCTTGAGGTGTCTTAACCGAAATTCACCATGTTCTAGGGATCAAAAAATTAATTCCCTTGTTCTTGAAAAATTTCAACATGAACCCTAATCAAGGGCATCAAAATCGTAGCTCTTCCTTGGCCATTGGGACCAAAATGAATTTTCTTTTCATCATCAAATCATGGCATACATATAATACACAATATATATATATATATATATATATATATATATATATATATATATATATATATATATATTAAAAGCATGCCATATTATCATCATGCATAGTATAAGCATACCATCAAAATCATAAACTCATGCAAAGCATATTAAGCATAGGCAATTAATCAAAACTCATAAACACATATAAATTATTACATGACCATGGATATGAATCCTCACATGGATTTAACACCCATCAAATATAAGACCATCTCTCACCACCATGCTTGGTTGGTGAGATAGATCTCCCTCTTACCTCTTGAAGATCCTCAAAAACTCCTTGTTTTGCTTCTTTTTCCAAGTCCTTCATCACCAAGGGCTTCTCAAATACAAAACAAAATACATAGAAATTAGTATACTAAGCTTGATTAAGAGGAACCATAGATCAAACATGGTTTAGATCATGAAAAAGAGAGAAGAAAATGAAGTTTCCTTGCACTTCACCATAAAAACCCAATAACTTTGATCTTGAAGAAACTCCATGAAGATGAATGATTTAGAGAAAATCTCCAACATGAAAGTTGCTTAGAATAAGGTAAGGATTCAAGAAATATGGTTAGTTGAAATTAAAGAGTGATGGAAGGTAGATTGGAGGGTCATGGCCAAAATCTAGAGGAGAAGAGAAATGGAGAGAAAATTTGGTAAGTTTAGCTTCTTAAAATTGACAAAGAAAGACCAAGAATAAGTAATAATGGTGGTCTTCAACTTTGCTACTCACTTAAGCCACCAAAACCGTAGCCCCCCCTCCAATGCATTCTCCTTGAATGCAAATTGATCAATAATGATCAATAATGATACACCGTTGACCATGACATGTAATAATGGTCATAAAGTTTTGTTTCTTTGTCTCCTAAACAATCCAAAACCATCCCCTTTCATGCATGCTTCTCCTTGAGCATTTAATTGTTTGTCATCATTATTAGCCATCATCTAGAGCATTTCTAGCCATTGATTAATTCAATGGTTAGGATTTAGGTAGACTTTTGATTAGAAGACTTAATCTAGGCCATTGGATTTTTCTCCTTGAAATTCTAGTCATTGGATGTGTCTCCAAAAATTAATGGTCAAGATTACTCCTTCTTACTTTTAATCCAAGGGTCATAATTAGTCTTTGTCACTTTTTAAGACTAAATCTTCACCATTGATTAAATCTTCATCCAATGGTCATCAATGGTCTTTGTTACTTTACAAGACCAAATCTCCACCCTTGATCACTTCTAAATCCAATGGTTATAAATGGTTATAGTCACTTTATAAAACTAAATCTCTACCCTTGATTTAATCTCCATCTAACGGTTATAAATGATCTTATTTACATTTAAGATCAAATCTCCACCGTTGATTAAATCAAGATCAAGTCTCCATCATTAATTAAATCAATGGTGGATATCCAAACCACCAATGTTGACTTAAGCAATATAATATTTATTTTTATCTGTTAAAATCCCACGAAAGAATATATTTACTGTATTTTTATCGCCCGATGAATAAATACAGTACAAAACACAGTACAATAAAATTTTCTAAAACTATTTCCGGATTCAGGTTTAGTAAGATCCCCTGTCTCCGTCTAAACAATACAAATTTTTCTATGCGTAAAAAAATTTTTACTTTGCGGGACCCACCTGAGCCCACGTATGGCCACCTGGGCCCACATACACTCCCTGGGCCCACAAACAATAAAAATTTCATAATCATCCATAAAATTACAAAAATTAGAAAACGTATGAAAATCAAGTCAGATTATTAAAAATAATTAACAGTCAAGAGAAACAAATATTTAAAGATTTTCTCTAGCCCGAAAATTATTATTTTCCTAACACGGAGTAAATCACTCAAAACGATCAAATATGTTGATAGAATAAACAAATAATTTTACAGCGCACAGAAATTACTAAACAGTTAAATTCTGTAACTGTCAAAATTACTGTTTAAGAGATAGGAAATTTGGGTGTTACATTTTCGATCATTTTCTCCGACCTGAGTTTAGCTCCATGGAGTAGGAAATCGAGTCTTGTGTACATGCATAATCTGAACACTTATATCTGTATGATATATTAATTGAGGAATATTGGCTATGACAACTATTTTGAATACTTGGATTGATATATAATTGGATGATGATAGTTGATTAATATTGAATATATTATTGGAAGTTTGGTATGATATCCCTGTATGATATTGCTATTTGTGTTATCTCTGTGCTACCATGTTGGTATTGGTGTAGGTGATCTCACCTCTTTGTTATGTTGTTTTCCTGTGTCTGTACTGTTAAAATCAAATAATAGAAAGATCGAGTTGTCTTAGACATAACGGGCGATGGATACTCTGAGATTGGTGACAACAATAAGGAGTGAACATTCAGGACTCGAAGGTGTGCAGTGTTGTCAAAGGAACAGATGTCTGATGCATCAAGATGGACAAAAAAAGGAATAAGTATGTTAAAGTTTCTCGTTAGTGTTGTACCGTGCTATTAAGTAGGACCCGTCATAGGGTTTGCTACTATAAAAAAAAAGAGTCTGTTAATTTTATATTTCTCTTTAAATTGTGAAATATTAATTGGTGTCAATATTGCATAATGAATAGTTGAAATATGATTTTCAATATTACCTAATATTTTTAGTAAATTTACGTTTCAGTAAAGAAGTAATTTTAAAACCCATCTTTTATAACTCAAACTTTGTGCGAACTTCTTTTCAGATTATGAGTCGGGAGTCAGACATGTGATACCCTAGGGAGGGTGTTACATTAGTTGGTATCAGAGCACGGTTTGAGTCTTTTGGGGTTTGTGGTTAGGTCTATTTTGCTTGTGTTGTGTTCTCTGTGTTATTGTTTTCCGAAAGGAAACAATGTTGTTTATAATGGATATCAGATCCATTATATTTTGATTCGCTCATCTCTGAGGAAAAAAAAAAGAAATGGCTCGGGATAGTTGTGCTTGTGTGGAAGTGGAACATGTTACTAGTAATGCAGTTGCAGCTATGGGAGCAATGTGGAAAGACGACTGCACGAACAGAGGATCGCTGAATAGCGGAAAATTGGAAGTTGAAGTTCAGGATCTGATGGAAGAGAATCAGTCTTGGAATATAAGATTTCGTAATTTTGGAACCTGGTTTTTTTTTTTAGATATTGAGAAAGTAATTGATTTCGATGGAAAATGTATTTACGACCATTGAGAAACCAGAAGCAGTACGTAAAGTGAAGAGGGGCACTTAACGAAGGATTGTACGTTAAAGAAAATAATTTGCGAAAAGTTTGGACACATTTCCAGAGATTGTATTCCATTGTAAACAGAGTTTTCTGTTAGTAAAATCTTGGGTAGTAGGGAAAGTCGTTACTCTAAGCGGAATGGAAGTGTTCTGAGCGGAAGATTTAAACAATGGAGATTGCGTCATTGGAACTAATCCTATAAACCCTACTGAATATTTTTGTGAGCAACTTATTCTGTGTGGCATATGATTGAGTAGATCAATTATATGTTAGAGTTATTCGTTATCCTATGATTTGTTTATTTCTGTTTCTATTCTTAGCCGATCGAGCTACTTGTGTTATTCAAATATTGTTATAGATCAAATCTTTGTGTTAGTTTAATCTGTCATTCAAAATTTTGTGTTAGTTTGATCTGTTTCATAAACAGATATGATCTTCAAAACGGATTGGTTATTTTTCAACCATATCCTATGAGATTATCTCAAAAAGGTGTTAATAATTCAGAAAAAAAAAATTCATTCCTGAAAATCAGGCAAAATCAAATTCTGGTTGAACATGTTTGGTAACATATTAGATCATTTCGCTACCTTTTCTTCCTAAACCTCTATAATGTTCTTTCATATATTGCATTTGCAAGAAAGAATATTTTACAAGAAAGGATATTCCTATTTATATCCATGTCATAGTATCGGAGTGGCGCAACGTGAGCGTGGTGGATCCTTCAAAGTTTGAAAACAGTTTTTCAGTGGGAAAGTCAAAAAGACAGTAATGGAAATCCTGAAAAATTTTTGGATCATGGGACTTCTCACCCAGCTTATCAGAAAGGATTAAGCGTTCATATAGACTGATGCATATAAGAAAATTTTTTTTTAGGAATTGAAATATGTTTGAAGTACTTCTCTAGTATTAGTTTTATCTAATCCTAGTGGACCATTAGAGGTGAATAGTGACATATTAAATCGAAGCTTAAGATATGTGCTTATGCAAAATAGAAGAGTTGTAGGGTATGATTTTAGGAAATTGAAGTCATTTGAGAAAAACTATTCTAGGCATAAATGGAGGTTGGTAGCCGCTGTATTGGTATCAGAGATATGGAGATACTTTCTTTCTGGAGTAACATTCAATATCTTCAGTAACTAAGAGTTTGAGATATCTATTTGATCAGGAGAAGTTGAACGTCAGGCAAAAAGATTTTGTTGGTTAGAATAGTATAGAAAGATGTAAGAGAGGAAGCTACATGAGAACTAGAAGGAAAGATAAAAGAGTAATATTCATATTTATTCTGAGGGTGTGAAATCATGTTTGTCAAATTTCGAGGACGAAATTTCTTTTTAGAGGGAGAGTATTGAAACACCCTGAATTTACGTATCTCTTAAACAATAATTTTGACAGTTAACAGAATTTTACTATTTAGTAATTTCTGTGCACTGTAAAATTATTTTGTTTATTCCATCAGTGTATTTGATCGTTTTGAGTGATTTACTCCGTGTTAGGAAAATAATAATTTTCGGGCCGGAGAAAATCTATAAATATTTATTTCTCTTGATTGTTAATTATTTTTAATAATCTGACTTGATTTTCATATGTTTTCTAATATTTGTGATTTTTGTGGATGATTATGAATTTTTTACTGTATGTGGGCCCAGGTGGCCATACGTGGGCCCAAGTGGGTCTCGCAAAGTAAAAATTTTTCTACGCATAGAAAAATTTGTACTGTTTAGACGGAGACGGGGGATCTTACTAAACCTGAATCTAGAAACAGTTTTAGAAATTTTCTTATACTATGTTTTATACTGTATTTATTTATCAGACGATAAAAATATAGTAAATATAATCTTTCATGGGGTTTTAGCAGATAAAAATAGAAATTATATTACTTAAGTCAACATTGGTGGTTTGGATATCCACCATTGATTTAATTAACGATGGAGACTTGATCTTGATTTAATCAATGGTGTAGGATAAGTTTAATAAAATGGCTATGACCATTTATAACCATTGGATTTGGATTTAATCAATGGTAGAGATTTGGTCTCAAAAAGTGACAAAGACCATTTATGACCATTGGATGAAGAATTAATCAAGGGTGGAGATTTGATCTTGTAAAGTAACAAGGACCATTTATAACCATTGGATGTTAATTTAATCTATGGTAGAGATTTAGTCTTAAAAAGTAGCAAAGACTAATTATGACCCTTGGATTAAAAGTAAGAAGGAGTAATCTTGACCCTTTATTTTGGAGACACATCTAATGGTTAGAATTTAAAGGAGAAAGATCCAATGGCCTAGATTAAGTCTTCTAATTAAAAGTCTACCTAAATCCTAACCATTGAATTAATCAATGGCTAGAAATGCTCTAGATGGTGGCTAATAATGATGATAACATTATTGAATGCATTATGAAGGGGGGTACGGTTTTGTGATGTTTTCTTGTGTAGGAAAATTTGAAGACACCATCATTGTCATTCTTGGTCATTATTGATCAATTCCAAAAAGCCAAAGCTCTTCAAAATTTTCTCTCCTTCCTTCTCCAAGCAAGCTTCGGCCAAGACACCCAAAACCACTCTCCAAGCTCTTTTAATTTCATCCAACCATAGATCTTGAATCTACATGATGTTCTAAGCAACTTTCAAGTTGGAGATTTCCTCCAAATCATTCATCTTCATGGACTTTCTTCAAGATCCAAGTTATGGGGTATTTATGGTGAAGTGTAAGGAAACTTCATTTTTTCTCTTCTTTTTCATGATCTAAATCATGTTTGATCCATGGTTCCTCTTAATCAAGCTTAGTATACTAATTTTTATGTATTTTGTCTTGTATTTGAGAAGCCATTGGTGGTGAAGGACTTGGAAAAAGAAGCAAAACAAGGAGTTTTTGAAGATCTTCAAGAGGTAAGAGGGAGATCCACCTCACCAACCAAGTATGGTGGTGAGAGATGGTTTTATATTTGGTGGATGGTGAATCCATGTGAGGATTCATATCCATGGTCTTGTAATTTATTTGTGGGTGTTTATGTGTTTTAATTATTTGCCTATGCTTGATATGCTATGCATGATTTTATGCCTTTGATGGTATGCTTATATTATGCATGATGAGTATATGGCATGCTTATAGTATTTATGATGAAATATATAAGTGTATGCCATGATGTGTTGATAGAAAAGAAATCAATTTTTGGCTCCAAAAGCCAAGGAAGGGCTATGGTTTTGATGCCCATAATTAGAGTTTCATGTTGAAATTTTTCAAGAACAAGAAAATTGATTTGTTTAAATGAAAATTATGAAGTGGAGAAAATGAATTTCCTTGGTTCTAAAGGCTATGGAATTTTCGGCCAAGACACCTCAACATAGGTGTTTATAACTTAATATTTTCATGGAAGAATAAAATTGGATTGATTTGAAAAGCATGGAAAATAAACAAAGGGTTTGTTTTTCAAGAAGAACAAGAACACGGTTTTGAAGGGATTTTTATTAATTTATTTTGTGTAAAAAGTTTCTAAGTGTTTATTAAACTTGTTTTCGAAAAACGAAACGGGCAAATGTTGATTTTAAAAAGGATTTGCAAAGAAAGTGAAAAAGGATTTGTAAAGAAAGTAAAAATGAATTTGAACAACTGGGTTTGGTTTTTTTGACCATCGGTAAAGATTTGACAGTTTTCAATGAACACGTTCACAGTTTTTGAAGACTTACGGATACCTTGATTTTATAATGAAATGATTTTTGCACAAGGATTTGGAAAGGGAATTAGAGCGTTTATTACTTGAGAAATCAAGTTTTTGTAAACGAAAATGTTTTCGAACTTCAATTTATTTTGAAGAAGGTTGTGTTTGGAAATGATTTGGGAAAAATGAATAATATAATGGTGTTTTGAAAATTTACTAACGTATAACTGATTTCCGAGTTTTGAAATATGTTAGAAAATATTAAGTTTTGAAACGTTGATTTATATCAATGGAAAAGTAATTTTTGTGGATTATATTTTGGAAAAGGATTTCTTGAGTAAAGAAATGTAGAAAAAGATTTTCTTGAGTAAGAAAATGTGAAAAATGAAATACAAAGTTATATTATTTTGAGAAAAGTTGAAAATGAATTTTTGAAGGTTAAGAAATATTTTCTGTAATGAAATTGTGATGAAAAATGTTTTACGTATATTAAAAACGTGATTTTAAGCTATGCAATTTGAAAAGTGTGTTGAAAATGATATTGAATTATTTAAGTCCAAAATAATGTTTGGAATATTGAAGAATATTTTACGTGATTATAAAATGTTAAAAAATATTTTACGTATCTTAAAAATGATTTGAAATGCAGTAAAATATTTTTTTTACGCAATTTGAAAAATGTGTTAAAAATGATATTGATTTATTTAAGTACAAAATAATGTTTGGAATATTAAGGAATATTTTACGTGATTGTAAAATATTGAAAAATATTTTACGTATCTTAAAACGATTTGAAATACAATAAAATAATTCTACGCGATTTGAAATATGAAAAAAATATTTCTGCGTGATTTTAAATATGTTGAAATATTTCTACGCGATTTGAATTATGTTTAAATATTTTACGTAATTTGAACTACTATTGAAAAATCAATATGTGATTTAAAAGTGATAGAATATTTTTACGTGATTGTGAAAATGACGAAAAATCGTTATGTGATTTGGAAAGTGTTTTAAATATTTTGAGAATGATGGAAAATGATTTACGCGACTTAAAAGAATGATTTTTAAGTTACGCGATTTTGAAACAGTGGAAAAATACTATGCAATTTGAGAAACGTATATTTTTATGCAATTGAGAAAAACGTTGAGAAATTAGCACGTGGTTTAAAAGTGCAACAGAAGAGTTGCAGCATTTTGAAAACGTAACAGAAATGTTACAAAATTTTGTGAACATAACAATAGTGTTATGGTATTGTGAAAACGTAATAAAAATGTTTTGGAATTTTAAAAATATAACAAAAGTGTTACGGTATTTTGAAAATGTAACAGAAGTGTTGTGGAATTGTGAAAATGTAACAGAAATGTTACGCGATTGTGAAAACACGACAACAATGTTTTATAACTATAAAAGCATGATAACATGATTTTGTTATTGAAAAAAATATAGTATGATTACTGTAAAACCAGTGTATGAACACTGTTTGTGAAAACAACGAGTTTTGCCTGTTATTGGCACGTGGTGCATTTTAGATGCATTGAAAAAATATATATATATATATGCGTTGAGGCATATGATTTAATTGAACAAACGAATTTGAAAAGAATGGCCCTTGTGGTTGGACTTGCACTGATATATTCGTGCATTGTATAAACTATATCTGAGAAATTATGAGATATACCTGTGATTGGTATTTGGTGCATTATACATGCATTGGAATGGTCCGATGAGGACTGGATATGGCTGATTGCCTAGGAGAAACACACCTCTTGAGTGGGTGCGATATGCGTAGTGTAAGTCACTTGTTGACCTTGGGGCATCGGGGTGCGGGTTGCTTACACGGGTGGTTGGTCGCGCTTCTTCCCGTAGGTTAGACCGATGCAACACACCAATGATCCTGACCGAGACACTATTCTTATTCAAGATCTGATAAAGACTGTCGTGTATATGCTAGATGTGCAAAATCAAAATGAGGATTATAACACGTGGTCTGAGGCATGTGGTACCGACAGATCTTTTCGATCATTTTCTCTTACCTGAGTTTAGCTCCATGGAGTAGGAAATCGAGTCTTGTGTACATGCATAATCTGAACACTTATATCTGTATGATATATTAATTGAGGAATATTGGCTATGACAACTGTTTTGAATACTTGGATTGATATATGATTGGATGATGATAGTTGATTAATATTGAATATATTATTGGAAGTTTGGTATGATATCCCTGTATGATATTGCTATTTGTGTTATCTCTGTGCTACCATGTTAGTATTGGTGTAGGTGATCTCACCTCTTTGTTATGTTGTTTTGCTGTGTCTGTACTGTTAAAATCAAATAATAGAAAGATCGAGTTGTCTTAGACATAACAAGCGATGGATACTCTGAGATTGGTGACAACAATAAGGAGTGGACATTCAGGACTCGAAGGTGTGCAGTGTTGTCAAAAGAACAGATGTTTGATGCATCAAGATGGACAGAAAAAGGAATAAGTATGTTAAAGTTTCTCGTTAGTGTTGTACCGTGCTATTAAGTAGGACCCGTCATAGGGTTTGCTACTGTAAAAAAAAAAAAGTCTGTTATTTTTATATTTCTCTTTAAATTGTGAAATATTAATTGGTGTCAATATTGCATAATGAATGGTTGAAATATGATTTTCAATATTACCTAATATTTTCAGTAAATTTACGTTTCAATAAAGAAGTAATTTTAAAACCCATCTTTTATAACTCAAACTTTGTGCAAACTTCTTTTCTGATGATGAGTCGGGAGTCAGACATGTGATACCCTAGGGAGGGTGTTACAAAGAACACGTTCAAACAGTCGTGTAATCGATTACAAGCTTATGTAATCAATTACAACTGGTCTGACATTTCCCAACAACTATTTTATTTGCGTTTAATGTTGCCCATTAATGCACCCAACGACTCTATTGATCAAAAACTCTATATATACTTGAGTTGGGGCATCATTAATGGCTAACCATCAACTTGAAACTTATCTCTATCATTCTTGAAGAGCATTGTTAGGACTTCAATTTGTATCAATTACTCTTGTGAGAGTTTTATTCTATCAACCATGATTATTTTGTAAAAGAGGGTAAGGCATCCTTCCAACTTGTAAAGGGTGAGGCATCCCTTGAAAGAAGAGGTTTAAGCATAAGGGTGATGCATCCCAAGGTGTTGAGTGCTCCAGTTTGTAAAGGTTGTCAAGCACCTGTTGGAGCTTGAAGATATAATGGAAAATATCGAGTGGTTGGTTGAGGACTGGACGTAGGCCACAAGTTGATTGGTGGCTGAATCAGGATAAATCTTGTGTTTGATTTTCTTAACCCTTCTCTTTTACCTTTGTGCATTGATTATATTTGCTTGCTTGAATACTATATTGTTTAGTTCTTTTGTGAGCAAAAGTGTTTAATCTTCATTAGTCATTCATCTCTATCAATCAATAGCTTCAACAAAAATTAATAATAAAGTGTTTTGCGAAAGATTTGCGAACTTATTTTATAAACTAAATTCACCCCCTCTTGAGTATTGAGGCTACTTGGTAACAATGATATGATCGAAAAATTCGTAGAAGGTCTAGTGAAACCCTTGTATAGAATAGTAGTTACACGAACCATATATTTTCTGACATATGCAACAACAGTGGATTGTTGCAAGAGCATTGAAAGGAGAGAGATGAGGGATCGTGAGGAATAACTAAAATTCAAGAAGTCTAAGACTGAAGGCTCTTATAGTGGGCAAGGTAATGACAAGTCTATGAAAGGGTGTAAGCCCCAAGACCAGCTGAAAGCTTCACAAAAACCTGAGACTAAATAGAGAAATCAACAAGGTACTGAATAGTTTGGATATGTTAGAGTCCCATGTAAGACTTGTGGGAATTTTCATGCTAGTCAATATCACAAGGAGATTGATGCTTGTTTTTGGTGTGGAGAACTTGGCCATAAAAAGAGTAATTATCCCTAATAATAGGGTGCTAGCCAAGCAACACTGCCACCAACATTGCCGCATCAGCCTATTGCAGCTCAACCACTGAGATAAGTTCTTCTCAAACGGGCAGGGGAAGCACAGGGTAAGTAGGAAGATGTCAAGCTCATTTTTTTTCTTTAACTCCGCAAGATACTCAAGCATTGAATGTTGTGGTTACAAGTATTTTTTCTTTTTGTTCATATGATGTACATGTTCTATTGACCCTAGCTCCACCCATTCATATGTGTCCCTATATTTTGCTACTCGATTTGGTAAAGAACCTGTATCATTTGAACACTCATTCCTTGTGGCTACGCTGGTGGGGGAATTTATTATTTTTAAATATATGTACAAAACATGTGAAATATTTGTTGATGGTAGTGAAACATTAGCAGATTTGATTGTGTTAGACATGATGAGTTTTGATGTAATCTTAGGTATGAGTTAGTTAGCCTCTTGCCATGCTATTATGGATTGCCATGCAAAGGTAGTACAATTTGATATTCTAGGTAGACAAACATTTCATGTACAAGGTGATCATAGCTTGGCTCCTTATAACTTGATTCCTACCTTGGGAGCTAGCCAATTGCTGAGAAAGGGATGCGAGGGATATTTAGCAATGGTTAGGGACACCTTGTTACAACCAAAAAGTCTAAAAAAAGTCTTAGTAGTTGTTGAATTTCCTAATGTATTTACAAAAAAATTACCTAGGTTACCTCTAAATAGGGAGATTGAATTTTGCATTGATGTGATTCCTGATACTCAACCGATTTCTATACCCCCTTACCGCATGGCACTTGCGAAATTAAAAGAATTAAACAATCAGTTGCATGACTTGTTAGATAAAGGTTTCATCCATCTAAGTACTTCTCTTTGGGGTGATCTTGTTCTTTTTGTTAAAAGGAAAGATGGATTTATGCGACTATTTGTAGACTATAGATAGTTAAACAAGGTGACAGTACGCAACAAGTACCCCTTTTTGTCACATCAATGATATGTTTGATCAATTGCAAGGTGCACAATGCTTCTCTAAGATAGAGCTTCGATCGGGTTATCACCAATTGAAGATGAGAAAGGAATATATCCCTAAGAAAGCATTTAGAACTTGTTATGGACACTATGAATTTATGCTGATGTCCTTTGGTTTGACGAATGCTCTAGTAGCTTTCGTGGATTTGATGAACAAGGTTTTCAAACTGTTCCTTGATTAGTTTGTCATAGTGTTTATAGATGATATTTTGGTATACTCTTGAAGTAAAGAAGAACATGAACAACACTTGAGGATAATTTTATAGACCTTAAGAAACAATAAACTCTATGCTATATTCTCCAAGTGTGAATTTTGGCTAGATAATGTAACCTTTCTTTGACATGTTATATCTAAGGATGGTATAAAAGTAGACCTAAAGAAGGTGGAAGCAATAGAGCCTTGGCCAAGGCCAACCTCGGCTACTGAAATTTGTAGCTTTTTGGGTTTGGGCAGATACTACTGTCGTTTTGTTAAGGATTTCTCCAAGATAGTGGCTCTTTTCACAAGGTTGACACAAAAGCATATGAAGTTTCAATGGTTATATGAATGTGGGAACAACTTTCAAAAGCTTAAGTTTCTTTTGACCTCCACTCCGGTGTTGATTTTACCATTTGGGATAGGTGGATACTGTAACACCTTCCCTACCATATTAGCCTTAATTATTGTTATAAAAGCTCAATAACACTTGTATGAGTTACTTGTTAATTTTGATGATTTTTTGAGCTAGTTAAAATATATGTTATAATAGAGGAAGTGAAAAATAACTCATATTAGCTTATAACTTGGCAAAAATGACTTAAATGATGGAAATAAATTTTAAAAATTTATTTCAAGGTTATGAATAATTAAAATGAGATATGGTAAATTTATGAGAATTAATTGAATTAGTTTGACATTTTTAACAATACAGGATAAGTGTTTAAAGGCCAAATTAAATAGGAAAGTAGCTTGAAAAATCATGAGATTTTGTGGAGACGTCAAATAGAGGATGAAGCTTAATTTGGAAATGACTATAGGTTAAGGTTGATACCTATAAACTTATAAGTTTAATTCCATAAGTTTATCTTAACTTAAGGAAGAGTAATAGAGCTTAGTGACTATTAATGGTGTATAAAAAATTATTAAGTGATGAGTATAGAAATTGAATGAAGCCCTAGAATTTTCTCTAATGCATGTGAACGTTAGAAAACTCATTAATGAAAAATCAAAGTATCCCTAAGAGACACATCATTTCCACTTAACCACCAAAAAGTCCATCCTTATCCCTCAAACTTTCTCCACTGTCTTTGACTTTGGTACTTGCTTATTTCTCATTTTCTCTTCATTTATGTTGGAAGCAACAGAAGAGAAATAAAATAGAAGGAAGAAAGAAAAGAAAGAAAAGGAAGAACAAGAAGAGGAATAGAACACCAACAACATAGGAGTATAGGTAAGGGTTGTTGTGTATCATTACGATGCTCTATCTCTTCTTTCTTCTTAAATTCTGCATGGTTGGATTGGTTAAGAATTCCTTGTGATTTTCTATAATAAATTGGTTGTATATATAAGAGATTGATGAGCTTTAAGTATATATGTATATATAACCTTAAGAGTTTGAGATTTATGATATAAATAGAATTCTATAGGATTGACTCTTATTGGATTATCACATGGATTATAGATTGAATGATGTGTGATGAGGTTTTGATGATATAATGATAGAATGGACAGAAAGAAATGGAAGTTGTTGAGTTTATAGTTGTTTCTGATCTGGAAATGCACCCAATAATAGATTATCAGTAAGTGACAATCGATTATCCATTTCTAGAAAGTGATTCGTGAGTGATAATTGATTACCCAGAGGGGCTAATTGATTATCAACTTCCAAAATGATATATTTTGAGTGATAATCGATTAGAGCAAATTGCTAATTGATTGGTAATTAATTATGAACTCACAGAATGCCACTACTAGGCAGTGATAATCGATTATTAGAGTGTGGTAATCGATTATCAGGTTATAAACTAAGAACATTTGTGGGTGATAATTGATTACTAAACCGTGATAATCAATTATCAGTCCCATGTTTTGAGTAAATAGAGTTTCATATTGTATAATATGAAGAGATTTGATTAAGTTCACTAAATTAAGTGACTTATATTGTGAATGTGCACTTTATAGACTAGTAAAATGATGATTTTATGCATTAGATATGTCCATGTGATGTGATAAGTTAAGATTGTACATTTGTTACATTTATGAAGTGTACTAGAAAATGTTTTGCTCCTTTATAAAATTAAAGTTAAACTAGTATTGGACATTGTATGATGATTTGCTCCTTTAAATCGTTAAAGTTGAGCTAGTATTGAATTGATAAGAATGTGCTCAAACTAAAGATAGTAGATGTGATCCTTGAATAAAGATGATCTTTAGTTGCTTTTCCCTTAGTATTAAACTACACAAGTGAATAAATCATTATGGATTTTTCATCACACATAAGCCATTTCCTCACCACCAACACTTGGTTAATGAGGTTAATCTCCCTTTTACCCCAAGGAAGACAAAATCCTACAAGTTGGTTTCTCCAAAGATTTCGTGTAGCCTCCAAAGAAAACCCTAACAAGCTTAAACTAACACAAAGTCATAAATTAAGCTTGAAAAAGAGAAACCATGGATCAATCATGGCTTAGAAACTTAAGAACTAAACTTTGAATTAAGAAACAAGGCTTTTACCTTTAAGAGTAGAAAATTCAAGCTTGATTTCCAAGTACTAGATGGATGAACTAGGTAAAACTTACAACATGAAAAGTGTTTAGAATCTTGTCTAGGTTTAGAAAATGGTGTTGGATGAAATTATAGAAGATTGGATGTTGGTGTTGAGTGTGGAGGCCGAGAGCTTCAAAGGTGAGGAGAAATGGAGTTTCTTGGCTAAGACAGGAATGAAATGAATTTCCTCTCCCCTCTAGTGATTGTCGTGGAAGTGTATAGGAAAAAGAGAGTCAAAAACTTTGCTAACAATTATGATTAGCACATGGCCTATGTCACAAAGTTATTATGCTTTGATCACTTAATTTTGTATTGGCTTAGACCTTAAGAGTCATGCAAGTGATTCATTAATTCTAGATGGTGCATGAAGGTCCTTGGCCGTGGAACTCAATGGGGAAAGGTAACTAGGTTTTGATTCAATTAGTTCCTAACTAACTTAAGCTAACTTAGTTAGATCACTTAGTCCCATTGCTAACCATTTAGTTATCTAGGTGTGAATTATACATTCTAGAAGATACAAGAAAACCCTTGTAACCATGGGCTCTAATGAGTAGCAAACTAAGTTTGCTCCATTTAGTTATTACATAGGCTTTAAGCTAACTTAGTTTAAGTCATCTAGTTTCCTAACTAACTAGTCTAGTCATTTTCGTTGACCACTTTCTATTAGTTTTCATCAAGCTTCAAGTCTTCTAATTGGTTCCCAAAATAAGTCATCAAAACTTTCTCTAAAGGCTATTGTCCAATGGGTAATAGTTACATAAACTATTACCTAATGGATAGAATATACTGCTCACAAGTCAGTAAGTATTGTCCGCTGGATAATAAAATACGAAATATTTTTATTTCATAGACAAATTCTAAAAATTAAAAGATCGAGACACGTATCTCTTAGATTCGAGTTTAGTAAGCTCCTTTGGCTTCAAATAAATCAGTGAAGATTTTTCCTAACCCAAAAATTATTATTTTCCTGACTAGGGGTAAAATTACACACAACGATCAAAAATAGTCACAAACAGTCAAAATAAATTTACAACACATAGAAATCACAAAATAGTATAATCAGACATTTACTGTAAAATAGTAAATTTTGGGCCGTTACAGCTATCACACCCCCCAAACCTAGATTTTTGCTAGTCCTCGAGCAAAACAAAGTACACTTATATTGATTAACTTTGTTAACTTGCATTCAACAACTTTTTACATTCCACTTTCACTTAAACCAAACTAATGTATAATGATTGCTTAAAAGCTCAAAGAATGTACATGTCTCACAATCAGCTTCACATATACACAATCCTCATTATGCTAACATTCACAGTTTCCTTTTATACAAGATATATTTCTCACATTCATATGTACAATCCATAAACTTTTTCTAGACAAGAGTTCTTATTATTTTCAAAGTTAAACAAGGATGCAAGTGGGAAACACAATATACATAAAAAGAGACTAGATTGTTTCAGCATGCTTCAAAGATTGCATATGGATTCACAGAAATATGAAGGTCAATTTGCATCCATATCTATCATTGGGCAATCATTTCACACTAGTTATTGGCAACATGATATCCTTTAAATTTTTCCAACATTATCAATCATGCATAAAACTATTTTGACTAATGTTGTGAAAGGGAATGACAATTGTATCTTGAATGAGATGTTCATGAAATTTTCATTAAGATATACGTTCATATGGATATTATCAAAACATACATAGTCGCAAACATAAATAGTCGTACTAAAACACATAAATATAATACAAAAAAATAAGCAGTACTAATATATAATCACAATAATACTACCACATACATATACATCAAAATAAACAGTCTTAGACAATCCCCAAACCTGAGGAAAACAATGTCCTCACCATACAAATGAAAACATACAGTAATATATAAAAGAAAATACAATAAAAGAAAATGCCCTAAATGCCATGAGGGCTATATGGCTGCCTCATCACTGTCTGTGGCCTCATCATCTGCATCTGCATCTGTATCCTCTAGTATGGGCTGTGCAGCATCCTACCAATCTCCATGTGCATGGGCATATGCATCCTTCTGATCCTGCGGCGACTGGAGGGGGGAATAGCTATATCATCGGGCGGGAAGTGTGGGACAGGAAAGTCCTCTATATGAAGCTGTAGGCGCTCCACCATCCATCACTTGGTCTGAATAGTGTAGGCCAACATAGCTGTCATATGTGCCACCTGGGCCTCCATGTATGCACTCCATGCTACGTCATCGGCTGGTGCAGCTCGGGGCTCTACAAGAGCTTGTCTCTATTCCCTACGAGCTAGGGCTAGTGCTGAGGCTGCTCGCACTCTCTCAATGAAATAATCATTGAGAGGTTGTTTCACCTCAGTAGTCTCCTTATGTGACCCTAGTTGAATGGACTGCCTCTGACAAAGTAAATGAATGAGTGAAGGGAAGAAAAGACTCCTACACTCCCTCGTCGCTCTCCTTATTTGAGCATGGATAATATGGGAGACATCGATGGCTCGGTGCTCGAGGATAGAATAGATCAGGATAGCCCAATCATGAGTCACCTCTGATAAATTTATTGTTGGCAGGATACAAGTACTGATGAAGTGGTACCAAACCCTAGCCTCTGGTGTTAAATAGGATCGGGGGAAGAATCGAGCCCTATTGGTCTGCACACTCAAAGTCTAGAGCACAGGCTGTGCCACAGCTGTGCAGATCCTAGAAGTGACCGTGTTGAGGTCAATGCCCTCCTCTGACTCCCATTGGAGGAAGTGAGTATACTTGCATAGAACTGGGGGAAACGACAAACTCGTAGTTTCCCTGATAACAGCAAGAGAATAGGAGACCAGGTGCTCACGTACAATAACGGTAGTAGTATCTGGGTCATTCACATCAATGTTCACATAAAACTTGCGAACCAAAGGAAGCGTGGCCACCTCAGGGTGTTTTACAAAAGTTATCCAGCGAAGCTGGCAGATGGCCAACTCAATGTCAAGAGGGATGGCCTCCCGAAAGGAAAACCCTCACTCCACCATCACTAGTTTGGAAACCAATGTTGAATATCTCTGGGTAGCCACTTCCGAAACAAACCTCGTATTGTCAAACGCAAGAGGGGGAGATGGCTCCTTATTACTCTGGCTGGAGGAACCTCGTTGTCTTTTAGGACCCGTAATAGACTTGAAAAAAGATTTGCAAATAGTTAGAATTGAATAATCAAATGTATAAGACACATTAAAATAGTCAATTTTGGAAAAATCTAGGTCACACGCTTCGGCATTGACACCTGCGCCGCAACACTCAACAATATTCATGTCACGCCACAACATTCAAACTAATTTAACCTGGCGTCGTGACATTCAACACCAATGCCATGGCATTGAAGCAAATTCAAACACACGCTGTGGTATTCATCAGCCATGCCGCGGCGCGCATGCAAGCAGAACCTAGAAAATACACAGAACAGGCCAAAATCAAGCATTCTAGGCAAAAAACTTAAACATAAACTAACCAAAAACATAAAAACACCTCACATATCATGCAAATTCTTAACAAAAACAAAAAATACAAAACGAAAAGTGCAAAACTAAATAAAATGAGAAAACAAATAATAACAACACAATAAACGTAAAAGAAATTACAATATACCTTGAACGGAGTGGAAAAATGAAGAGACAAGGGTAGAGAAAGCAAGAATGAGATAGAGAAATGCAGAGAAAACATAGAAGAAATGAGGGAACTGAGAGCAAATGGGAGACACACGAAATGTCACAGCGTTTAACTCTAAATGGCCTATCGTGCCACAACATTAAATATGGGAGACGTGCTTTAATTCCCTCCTAATTTAATTATTTAAATAATTACTATTTATATTATTGTTATTATTATTTAATTTGTAGGTACGTCGCAACATTGTATATGGTACGCCGTGACGTTAAACCCCTTGATGTTTGACCTGATAAGGACTCACGCCATGTTATGACAAGGTTCACGCTATGGCGTGAGAAGTTAGTCTGCAGAATTCAGTAGCAAACTCACTTTAGTCGTAACTCATGCCCAAATAAGGTCTCCAACACCTGCAAAACATGTCTACAAGGTCAATTTATATAATGTAATACAAAAATATACTAAAACCAAAAATTCAAGGTATTGACATATTTAAAACATAAAATAAATAACTTGGATTCCCTCCCAAGAATGGCCTGATTTATAGTCCTGACAGGACTTTATCTGCAGTTCCATTTGCATTTACTTAGGGGAGGATTATCTTCCTCCGTTTCATCAAGATAGGTATGGTCCACAAGAAATGGAAATGATTTAAACTCCAAGTTTGGAGCTTTCTCAATAGGTGGATTGCATATTTTAACCACCATGCTTGCATTCAGCTGATCCAACTTAACATCTTCCCAATCACCTCTTAAGATAACATGACTTTCATTTGGAGCACAGGCTATACTTGCACTAATTGCCTTGGATGTCATCCCTTCAACTATAGTCACCAAAGAACATTCTTCTTGATCTTGAGGACTTTTCATAGCCTTGAAGATATTGAAAGTGACCTCTTGATCTCCAATGCCCTCATCGAAGCAGATTAGCTTTGAAACATTACATCGTGCTTAGCCAACTAGGCATCAGTCTTTGTCATGAAGGAATCAATCTTAACCATTAGCTGCATAAACATATCCTCCAAAGAGGGTTTCCTTTCTTGCAATGGTTGTCTTGATTGGGAGTTGAATCCAAGAGGATTGTAGGGTCTGTCATTCCCAGGTGCTGAGGAGGAAGCTCAGTGGTTATCCCTCTAAGAAAAGTTGGGATGGTTCTTCTATCCAGGGTTGTACTGGTTCGAATAAGAGTTGTTTTGTTGAAGGTAATAGTTACCAACATATAGTGTACTTTCTGACATTGAGGGGCACCTATCGCTCGCATGGTTGTCACCATACTTGTCACACAACACAATTGGGCTTTGTTGAGAGCTTTTTCCCATACTGTCCAGCTTGCTTGCTATTGCTGCTACTTGGGCTGATAATGCTATTATACCATCCACATCATGCACTCCAACCACCCTCCTTAAAGTGTTTCTTGTAGAAGGCCATTGATAGCTTTTGGTAGCCAATTCTTCCAATAGTTGAAAAGTGTCATTGAAATTTTTGCTTAATAAAGAGCCTCCAATTGCTACATCCACTATTGGACGATGTTGTGGTAATAAGCCTTTGTGAAATGAATAGACTTGATGCCACAGCGGAATAGCATGGTGTAGACACCTCCAAAGCAGATCCTTATACCTCTCCCAAGCTTCATGCAAGGATTCCGATTCAATTTGAGTGAATGATGTGATATTATTCACCATCTCAATAGTCTTGGTTAGAAGAAAATATTTGTTAAGAAATTTGTTACATACCTCAAACCAAGTTATTATAGATCCCACAGGCAGAGATTACAATCGACTCTTGGCTCTGTCTCTAAGAGAAAAAGAGAAGGGCCTTAGGCGAATGGTATCCTCAGATACTCCATTGTGCCTAAAGGTGTCGCAAATCTCCAAGAAGTTAGAGAGATGGACGTTGGGATCTTTGTTGGAAAAGCCACTAAACTGTACAGATGTTTGTATCATTTGATTATGGATAGCTTGATCTCAAAGTTGTTTGCACGGATGGTCGACCGTCTAATGCTAGACTGCAGATTATCCATTTGAGGGGTTACAAACTCCCTCAAAGGTTGTGTCTTGTTATGCTTATCCACCATCTTTCAAGTACCTAAAACAAATAAAGAATTGAAACTTAAATTAATATACACAAAAAAAGAAACTTGAACTTGAACTAAATAAACTCGTTGTAAATATTGGTAATAATGAAATTATGTCATCGGTCCTTAACAGCAACACCAAAAACTTGTTCACTCTTTTGCTTACCGTAAGTGCACAAGTCGTACTTGTAATATAGTCAAGAGTCAGATATCATTCCCATGAGGATTACATTAATTTCAAGAACCAAATATTAACTAATAGTTTACTTAATACTATCCAAGCACATTCAAATTATAAAAGGACTGTTCAAAGTAACTATAAAGACTAAAATGTAGTAAATCAGAATTAAAGATGTTAATTAGAGAATAAGCAATCGTTCTTCACCTCCTACTTCAATTAATAACAAGCAATCCTTATGAGCAATATAAACGAAAGGATTATGTTTGCTTGAGAATCTAAATTAGTTAAAAGTCTATGTCTAGGTCAATCAACCATGCTTCAGTTACCTAATTCACTGTATTTCTATGAGAACTAGTGTAAAATCTACTCATTAAGATATATTCTCAATCAAATACTATGCAAGCTAAGAGGTATATTTCTATCCCATTAGCAAATCAACACAACCAAATCAATTGAATGTAATCAAACATACATCAACCATACATATGATCTCAAATCTAAATTACTATGTCTAGGTTCATCAGATTTCAACAAATAACTTAAAAGTTGGCCAAACTATCAAGCGCATTAAGATCCATATGATTGAACAAAACCAAATCATGTATATAAACTCAAAGGATTACAAAAACATTCAATATCCATAGGAGGATCCAAAGAAATCCATATATACAGCTTAGCTAGCCATGAAACACGAAAATATATAACAATACATCATGTTCATGATAATGGAAAATAGGAAGTAAGAGGAATAGAAAAGAGAAGCTCAATGATGATGATCCTTGATTCTTGAATCTTCCTCCAAGATGAAGATGGCCTCCAACCTTGGCTACTTCTACTTCGTTTCAACCTCACAATGAAGACCTAGTCGCTATTTTCTAAAAAAGTAAATAGCTCATTCTAAAATATGATTAAACAGTATTTACAGGTCCAGAAAATAGAGTTACACTGCAACATTCACAAGCCTACGTCACGGCGCATATGTAAATTAGGTCACCATGCCGTCACATTCATTCCATTGCGCCACATCGTGCAAACTTCTTGTCTCTCTGTCTGAAGCAGTGGATGCACCACACTGTGACATTGACATGATTGCGCCGCAATGTTAAATGCTGATATTTATACTTGGCTTTATCTTGGGCTTTGATAACTTCATAAAATGTAGTTATTTGTGCCCTTTTTCTATGCATTATTGATTGTTTTATCCTTGTTGTTAAGCATTGTTGGAAGGCTTTGGCCCCATTTTCATGAAAAATTCATGTTGATGTCTTCCTTGCTAATCTTCTAAAATGCTTCCTAATCTTTGATTTGATTGAGGTTGATTACATTTGTATTTCATTGGTGATTTCTCAACTGCAGATTGAGCCCAAAAGAACTAACTTGATGCAAGTAAAGACCCTGCATTGGAAGAGAAATCATAAGACAAGCACTAGTACATCACGCCACGACGCTGCTATACTTACGTCGCAACGTTTTGCTCTCTGCCAGTGTACCCTGATAACCCGAGATCTTCACGCTGCAGAGCAAGGAAGTGAATGTCGCGATGCTGGTACCCTAATTTTTGGGCGTCGCAGCGCGTGGTGTGTAACATCGCGGCGTGAAGAGCGAAATCAGTGGGCCTATAAATACCTTTTACGTAGATTTCAGCTCTCTTTCTCTCTCTCTCTCATTTTTCTCTCTCTCCTCTTGGAGAAATTTTATTTTACTCATTGAGCTTTGATTTTTCGGAGAACCCAGCAGCTAGATCTTTATTTATGGGTTGAAAGAGAGTTGATGAAGCCAAGATTGAAGGTCCTCTTCATTTTAGAGGAAGATTTAAGCTTCAAGGGTCACCCCATTGGGCTTTATCTTCTGTTCCTTCTTCTTTCTCTCTTCCCTTTATCTTGAATATGAATTTTTATAATACATTTTCGTATTCAATGAGTAGGTAAGCTGTGTATAGGTTATTCTTTGGATCCCCTATGAATATTGATTGATTTGTACTCTTTTGAGCTTATATGAATTATTTGGGTTATGTTCTGTCATATTGTGCTTAATGCTCTTTCTTGTTTGATCAACATTTAGGTGATTTGATGAAATCTAATGAGCCTAGACATAGGACTTTGGGTTTTAGATCATATGTATGGTAGATGTATGTTCGATTTCATTCCAATGGCGGGATAGATTGATTTGCTACTAGGACAGATATATACCTCTTAGTCGTGCATAGTCATAGTTGAGAATCAATCTCAATGCTTGTTGTTTGCTCTGGTTCTCATGGATGCATAGTGAAATAGGTAAGTAACATAGGGTTAATCGACCTAGACATAGATTTTTAACTAACTTAGTTTCTATTGCTTGAATGGATTGCATGTTATCAATTGAAGTGAGGGGTGAAAAATGATTTCGCCTATTCTTTCAACCATATCTTTATCTTTCCTTTATGCTTTGTAGCTTAATTAATTAACCCTTTTTTCTAATTTACTTTTGTTTAAATAGAATTAGTTAAGCTATAGGTCAATATTTAGCATTAGAAAGTAACCATATTTCCCGTGGGAACGATCTCTACTCATCATTTTTATTACTTGAGCGACTCGTGCACTTGTGGTTAGCAAAAGGAGTTATCCACTAATTCAAGGTTAGGTAAAAATCCGTCAACAAGTTTTTGGTGCCATTGTAGCGGATCGATTGATCGACGTGGTAGACATCCTTTATATGCAACTGCAAAGATCAGCCATGAGCCACGTAGCCTCTTCTTCCCCTCCCTCATCCACAGACTATGTCAGAGGCGCGGTGTGCCCACTAGTCCCCATGAGGAGCTCACTGACATCAGACAACCTCTGAATGAGTACTTTATTGGGAGGGTTGGTACAGCCTCACTAGCAGCAGCAGTACCTCGCAGAGCCCCGAGGCTGGCTCAAACAATAGCCCCTGAGGCCCAGCCTCCCCAAGAGGTGAATGATGCCCAAGCGGAGCTTTGACAGGTGGCAGCCATGCAGATCTACACTATAGAGACCAACAGGTGGTTGGCATAACGCCTTTAGATCTCCACCTATGACTTCCCTATTTCTCCATACCCACCCTTTGATGGTGCGGGCCCTTCTCATCAGCATCAGCCACCCTACCCTCCTTTTGATGGAGCTAAACCTTCACATTGGTATCAGGATCTAGTGGTTCCAAATGATGATAGTGGAGGTGACACTGAGGTCTTTCCAGATGTTGATGATGATGAGTAGATTGACATATTTAGGGCAGTTTCCATCATTTTTATTATTTTTATTTATTTTTATTTTTCTTATGTATGATGTACAGTGAGGATACTATTTCCCTCAGGTTTGGGGGTGTCTTATGTAACACCCCAACTTTTGGATAAAAGACCGTTGTGTCCCTGTTTTACTGTTTCTTATTTTTCTGTATGAAATACAGAAAAATAATACTATTTGTTATTTTATTTGGTCATTTTACATAATTTGTTTCGATACAGTAAAATAAAAATTTTATCAAATTACTGTTTTAAATTTTTTTGTATAATATACAGCTATATAATACTGTTGGATATTTTATTTGAACGTTTTGGATGATTAGCTACATTGTGGGAAAAAATAGGAAAATGACCATTACGTCCGAATGTGCTTGTTTTTGATGTTTTTGTTTTTAATTGTTTTCTACTTGATACAGTGCTCAATATTACTGTCTGTGATTTTATATGGACTTTTTGTGTGATTTGCTCTGGGGTAGGAAAATAATATTTTCCGGACCGGGAAAATCTGTTTTTAATTATTCGGAGGCGGGGGATCTTACTAAACCCATTGAATGAGCCTAAAATTAATCTTTTAATTTTTAGGATTTAATCAAAATAAAATAATTTTATATTATTATAATATTATTTTATTAGCCGGTACAAATAAGTGACAATGACCGGGAAATATTTTGCGGGACCCACGTTTAGTCATCAAGTGTTGTACACGTGGACCAATGAGGAGTGGTCAAAATTGGTGATTATGACTCATCGCAACGGGCCAATAGGACGATGACACGTGGCGTGACACCTCAAGATCATGACTCGGCAGCTTCTAGAAGGTTCCGTAGTGGTGACTCACCTGTGACTCACCATGATGACTCGCCGCCCGAAAACTTCTCCGATGACTCAAAGATGCGACTCGCCATCTTGACACAGACCAATGATGCGATCGGTGACTCGGTGATGACTCGCCATGCTGACTCATCTGCTCTAGAAAATATCTACGCTGACTCGCCATGTTGACTCACCCGTTCTAGAAAATTCCACGATGACTCATCATACTGACTCATCGTAGTGAGTCACATGTTCTAGAAATTTCTCTGTGATGACTCGCTTTATGACTTATCAAGGGTAATCAGTAGAAAAAAATGATCAATAATAATCACTACTCTGTTAGTATAAAATAAAAATCTATGTGTATTTTATTATCCATTGGATAATAGATACTGACTTTATAAATAATAAATATTGTTTATTGGTTAAAGTATGCTAAATATATATATATATATATATATATATATATATATATATATATGTATATATATAATGTGCACCAATAGGAATTGGTCAACAAAAATAGCAACCAATAAGAATCAAGTTAGTAAATATTTAACCAATAGAAATTGGTCAAAATTAATGGCTTAAATTTTTAAGAACCAATAGAAAACAAGCTATCAAATAGATTTAGGCTTCTTGAAATTTAGATGGTTCTACGGTGGAGGAAGAGAGCAAAGTGCTCTAATATCCAATTCACAGAGTGAATTCACGTAGAAGGCTTTGTGGAATGCATGTAGAAAAGCCAAATTGAATAAAAGGAAGACTAGTCAATATTGATGGCTTTCTTTGTTGAAGTCTACGGTCAAGCTAAATTTGTGAAGCAAATATTATCATTCAATTCTTCCTATCTTTCAATTAATTACCCAAATGAGACCAAGTCAATTATAGTGGCTTTTGCATGTGCTTCTACGGCAAATTTCATGCTTTAGGAAGACAATTCCAATACTCCAATTCACTTTTACTCTCCATGCATTTACGACCATGCATTTGGAGGGAGCAAATGCAAACATAATTCTCACTTTTTCTCCAAGTGATTTACGGCCATGCAATTGAATAAAGGCCAATTTACCTACTTAAATGTATTTGGTCACTTTTCTATTTAGCTATCATTTAAAGAAGCAAAACAAATATTTCTCACTCTCTCTTCATGTGCATTCACGACCAAGCATTACAAAAAGGAAATAAAGTTAATTTCAATTTCCTAAAACTAGTCAATTTTTGGTGGCTTTCCTTTTTGGCTTCTACGGCAATTCACCTTTGGTGAATTATACAATTAGCTATCCTACCTTATTATTCATTCTTCCTATCTCTTAAATAAGAAAAGCTCTCAAATTTCCTTCTTCCTTTCTTCTCCAACCTCACGGTCTCTTCACTCTTTTCTATCATTCACTTTTCTATAATTCTAAACCACCTTATTTCTTGCTTCTTTACTTCATTTCAAGACCCTTTGTAATTGAAACCTAAGCCTAAATCTTCCATTTTCTATCTTGTTCTTCAAAGCTTAAGTTTGAAGCCTTGAAGGTAGGGTTCTTTAATCTTCATGTTTCTATCCATTTCAAAGTTTTAATCATGATTTTAATCCATGATTATTCTAGTTTAGAGCCTTAGGTATTAATATTGTATGTTTTCTTTGTTTTCAAGGAGCTCTTGGTGGAGGAAGCTTGCTTGAAGGAGACATACGATGGACTTGGAGGTTTCTACAAGAGGTAAGAGGGAGATTACCCTCATCAACCATGTGTTGGTGGTGAGGAATGTTTGTGTTTGTGGTGAAGAATCCATAAGGATTCATTCACTTGATTGTTTATACTTTTTCCTAATTGTGATTGATTATGTGAGTAAGCATGTTTATAGCTTTAATAATTTTTGGTATGTGTTTATGATTGCTTTGATATATTACATGTGTTAATATATTGTATGTGTTTATAGAAGTATAGTAATTATTCTAGAATGTAAATAGCATGTGAAAAATTGCATGAGTGTTCCAAAGAACACAACACCAAGGCTTACGGCCTTAATATAAAAGGAGGACCAAAATGTTCTCATCAATTTTCTAAAAGTGTGATTTAATTAACCTAGGAAAATTGACAAGTTACAAATTGATTTAAAGTAAGAAAAATGAATTCATGGATCCAAGAATGAAATTAGGTATTTCGGCCAACATGCCTAAGTTAAATGTTTTTATTTCTAAAATCATTTTCTAAAACAATGATTTAATGAATACAATGAATTTGACATTGATTTAAAAGATGAAAAATAATTTAAAGATCAAATGCAAAGACTTTGTTAAATTTGGCCAGCATGCCACATACTTTTAATCCAAATTTATTTTCTAATTATGGACTAGATAATTTAATAAAAATAAATTAGATCAAGAATTTTATAAGAGATTAAATGTATGGAAATAATTAGGAATGAATTATAAAGCATAGAATGATTTTCGGCCAAAATGCCAAATTTAAATCTTTTTGATTTATAGAATTGTTTTCAACTAAGGATTTTATTGAATTTATACCAAAAGGATTTTATTACAATGAGTTTTGAAGAAATAAATTGATTAGAATTAAGTTTAAGAAGTTTAAGCTAATGATTTTTACTGTTAGAAGAAATACAGTAGCTTTGTAAAATTTCTAACGTATAGCTCACCTTGTGTTTTGAAGCACGTTAGTAATTTTCAAAAGTGTAATTTATTGGTTGTAATAAAAATAAAAAGGATCTTTGACAGTAAACCTAGAAAATCATTATTATAATTTTTCTAAACATAATACTGTCAATTTATATTAAAAATGAACAAATAAGATAGAAAAGATGTCCAAAAGACAGTATACGGTATGAAAAATATTCTACGTAGTTTAAATGTATTAAATATTATTTCGTTTGTTTTAAACAGTGTTTTCAAGGTATTCGAACAAGAAAATGATTTAAAAATTCTACGCGATTGAGAAAACGTATTAAAAATCCTACGCGATTTTGAAAACAGAAAAAATATATTTACGCGATTTCAAAACATTTATAAAAACGACGAGATTGTGAAAACGCGATAAAATTTCTACGCGATTGACCAAAACAATCTTTTTCTGGAATTTTCTGTATTTTCTGCTGTCGGGCTATGAGGTGAACCCGTACAAGCTTTGAGACAGTATTTGTCCGGTGGGACTTACTGTATATTTTTGCCATTGAGGGCAAGCCATGAGGGCATATTTTTATACCATGAGGGTATTTTGGTAATTTGCCAATTTTTGGTGAATTTTGGTTGACGAGGTGAATCACATCGTGTTGTCGATGCGTTAACGTAGTGTGGTTCATTGTTCTAATGAACTTGGAGACTTTAGTGTACGGGATTCCATATATGGACAGTCGGTCGCTCCGCTGGGCCGTGGTAACCGATAGCACACTAATGGACTCGACACGCACTATATTTAATCGAGATTTGTAAAGTTTAGTAGTAAATTTGCCCGTAGTGTCACGACGTGAGACAGTGAACTACACCACGCCTGGATGGTAAATTCCCAATGATGTGGAGCTATAGACGCAACGTATGACCGCGGAATAGTTGGTGGGCAGCTGTGGTACTAATAGATTTTTGCGAGTCATTCCTCCGATATCCGTGATATCTGTATGTGTTAGCTCCATGGAGTAGGATTGTGTCATATTGCATATGTTTATATGTTTGTACATTATTATCTTTTATCCGTGATCTTATGATTATATGTTGTTATTATCTTTTTATCTCGGATCTTATATGTGGTTATTTCATATATGTGGTTATTTCTTATATGTGGTTATTTCTTATATGTGGTTATTTCTTAGATGTGGTTATTTCTTATATTTTTATCCATGATATTATATGTCGTTATTTAGTATATATTTATACGTGATGTTATATGTTGTTATTGTTATTCATTTTATTATGATACATGCTTATTTGATTTTATTTATAAATTGATAACATGATAATATTTGTGATATCTGTGTGTATGGAATGACTTTGTCATTCGTGTAATTCTTTGCTACCGACTCTTGGTATTGGTGAAAGGGGATCTCACCTCTTTCTTGTATTGTTTTTGTTGTGTTTGTATTGTTAAATTCGTATAGTAGGTGAAACGAGTTTCTTAGACCTCTTTGGGAGGCTATGTTCTAAAGATGGTGACGGCGTCAAGGTGAAATCTTCCGAGTTTCAACGGGATGCGATTGGTGAAGAAATGGACCATGTAGGTTGGGTTTTTTTTCTCTCGTTAGTGTTGTTACCGTGTTTTAGTAGTAACCTTCATTGGGTTTGCTATTTTTTTTTTTCGAGTCTGTAAATTACATGTTTTACTTCTATAATGAATATTTGGTGGTATTTAGATTATGTATATTAGTCAATTCAATTTAATTTCAGTTTTTCTTATAATTTTTGGTAAGTTTATATTTCCGCGAAATGAAATTTTAAAATTCATCTTTTTAACAATCAAAACTTTTACAAAATGATTTCAGTTGGTTTTATATTTTATTTAAAATGTGACGCCCTACGGAGGGTGTTACATCTTAGTATTTTGATATATATATTGACTTTTCATTAGTGTTAAAATATTATTAGTTTAATTATTGATATTTTTGGTATTATTTTTGTTTATTATATTATTTGGTGCACGTAATGGCTGATTTACATGTTTGATATTGTGAAATTATTTGAATGCTTAACATGAAGCCATTAGCTAGTGTAATGATTGCCCAATGATAATTAGGGATACAAATTAACCTCAAAATTTTCTGTGAATCCTTATGCTATCTTTGGGGCATACCGATCAATCTAGATTCTTTTTATGCTTGATGAATTTTTCATTCCTATGCTTGTTTGGCTTTGGATTGGATTTGAGTGCTTTTCTAGAGAATGCTTATGGTTAGTACATGTGGAGATGTCTGGTATCTCTAAAATTATTTTGCAACTCTCTTCAAGCGAAATCCTAAATTGTGCATGATTAAGGAAATGATTAGGGCATTATTTGGACCGATTGAGCCTTTCGAGCTTACCCTTTAATGATGACATCCATAGGTCCCCTTTGAAGCTTGTTAATTGTTGGCCTTATTTATTTTTCATTACCATTGTGTTCGTTACCATGTTAACCATTCTAATGCATGTGAAAGTATTACATTTTCTTTCTGCCATCAATGTCTGTTGAGCACATGATATGTTATTTCTTGAAGTGAGTTCATTGATTAGGGGTATTAATATTTTCAATACAAAAATGAGCCTGAAGGAACCAGTTGCAATAAAAGAAAGAGAAAAAGATTGCTTTGTATAAGTATAAAAAAAAAGAGAAAAAGAAAAGAGACAAACAAAAGAAGTATAAGAAAGAAGAAAAGTTAAATATGAAAAACATTGCATGGTTCTGGTGAGTTTTAATCTTTCACTGTTGAATACATTGCTACTTTCACTCGATCTCAAGTCTTGAAGTAGCCTATTTTTATGCTTAATGTTTATTTGTTGCCCTTTCCCCTTTCTTCTTCACCCAATAACCATGACCTTACATTACAAGCTGATAAGAACCCTTTTAATCCTCAATTATATGTGATTTACATAAGTGGGGAGAGAGTTGCATTACAATCTTGTGGATTCTTTTGATTTATCTCCATATATCTGCTCATAAACTTATCCGGTTGAGTATAATTTGAACTGAAGAGGTTTGACTTGCATGTTTGTGGGAAATAGGCCATGCATGACTTATTGCTTTGATTGTTGGCATGATAAGGATTATGTATGTGTGGACTAGATTTTGAGGCAAGCATATTCTTTGAGGTTTAATGCAATCATCTTACACTAGTATTGAAGTTGAACTTGTCTTTGCAAGTGTAGTTTGACTTTGTTTTGCTCAAGGACTAGAAAAAACTTAGGTTTGAAGGTGTGATAACTTCATAAAATATAGTTATTTGTCCTATTTTTCTATGCATTATTGATTGTTTTGTCCTTGTTGTTAGGCATTGTTGAAAGGCTTTGGCTCCATTTTGATGTCTTCCTTACCAATCTTATTGAAAGGCTTCCTAATCTTTGATTTGATTGAGCTTGATTACATTTGTATTTGATTGGGTGATTTCTCAATTGTAGGTTGAGCCCAAAAGAACCAACTTGATGCAAGCAAAGGCCCTACATTGGCAAAAGAAATCACAAGACAAGCTCCAGTACATCATGTCATGGCGTTGGTATGCTTACACCGCGGTGTTCTGCTCTCTGCCAGTGCACCCTGATAACCCAAGGCTTTCACGTCGCGGTGCAAGAAAGTGAACACCGCAGTGTTGGTGCTCTAATTTTTGCTCTTTGCGGTGTATGTTGTGTAATGCTGCGACGTGAAGAATGAAATTAGTGGGCCTATAAATACCTTTTACGTAGATTTCAGCTCTCTCTCTCGTTTTTCTCCCTCTCCTATTGGAGAACTTTTATTTTACTCTTTTAGCTTTGATTTTTTGAAGAACCCAACAGCTAGATCTTCATTTATGGGTTCAAAGAGAGTTGAAGAAGCCAAGATTAGAGGTCTTTTTCATTTTGGAGGAAGATTCAAGCTTCAAGGGTCACCTCATTGGGCTTCATCTTCTGTTCCTTCTTCTTTCTCTCTTCCTTTTATCTTGAATATGAATTTTTGTAATACATTTTCGTATTTAATGAGTAGGCAAGTTGTGTATAGGTTATTCTTTGGATCCCCTATGAATATTGATTGATTTGTACTCTTTTGAGCTTATATGAATGATTTGGGTTATGTTCTGTCATATTGTGCTTAATGCTCTTTCTTGTTTGATCAACATTTAGGTGATTTAATGAAATCTAATGAGCCTAGACATAGGACTTTGGGTTTTAGATCATATGTATGGTAGATGTATGTTCGATTTCATTCCAATGGTGGGATAGATTGATTCGCTACTAGGATAGACATATATCTCTTAGCCGTGAATAGTTATAGTTGAGAATCGATCTTAATGCTTGTTGTTTGCTCTAGTTCTCGGATGTATAATGAACTAGGTAAGTAACATAGGATTAATCGACTTAGACATAGGCTTTTAACTAAGTTAGTTTCTCAGACTAACCTAATCTAATCGTTTCTATTGCTTGAATGGATTGCATGTTATCAGTTGAAGTGGGGGGCGAAAAAGGATTCTTGTAACACCCCAACTTTTGGGTAAAGTATGATATTGTCCTAAATATACTGTTTTATATTTTCTGTGAGTTATAAAATGAATTTGACTGTTTCGTGATTATATTTGACTGTTGTGTGTGATTTACTCCGAGTCAAGAAAATAATAATTTTTTGACCGAAAAAATCGTAATTTAATTATTTGAAGCTGAGGGATCTTACTAAACCTAATTTCGAGTGATATGTGTATTGATCTTTTAATTTTTAGGATTTAACTATGTAATAAAAATATTTTATATTATTATAATATTATTTTATTGTACAGTACTTACTATCCTAAAAACAGTAGAATTCTACTCCAAAATAGACTATGGACTTGGAAAAGTCTGTGGGACCCACGTTTAGAGAACCAATCAACGTTTCTGGCTAGATTTAATCATAAGCCAATAAGATCTAGTCAACAATAGTGGCTTAAAGTTTTGGACCAATAGGAAGTTAGTCCATAAAAGTGGTTGGACTTGTTGATTTATGA
Organism: Ormosia emarginata; assembly: GCA_029884605.1. Taxonomy (NCBI): domain Eukaryota; kingdom Viridiplantae; phylum Streptophyta; class Magnoliopsida; order Fabales; family Fabaceae; genus Ormosia; species Ormosia emarginata. Next base: position 519,143 of record JAQQTP010000033.1, on the reverse strand, counting down.
CTAGAAAGCTTAACCAAGTTAGTTTAAACTTAACTAAGTTAGTATAGGAAGCTTATGTAGTAACTAAATGAAGTAAACCTAGTTAGCTACACCTTAGAGTTCTAGTTAGAGAAGGTTCAAATAAAATCAAGACAAAGGCTAGTTATCCTAAGTAACTAGATAGTTAGACAAGTAACTAAGCAAACCAATTAAATGCACCTAAGTCTAACTAGATTGCATAAATGAACATAAACCTAGTTTGCTCTCCCTTGGAGCAATTCGGCCAAGGCTTTTCAAGAAGGATCAAGAAGTGCTTAGTCACTTGATGACTTGATTTCCTACACCAATGAGAAACAAGCTTGGAGACAAAGTCATTGATATCCACCATTGATCACATCTATGGTTGTTAGGAAGTCTTGGAAGGTCAACAAAGGTGGCCACCTCCTTTGGAGCTCCACAGCCAAGTACATGGAGTTAGGAGGCAATCTTCATTTTCATCTTCATTTTACTATCACTAAAAATCTCTCTTCTCTTTCTACCAAAAGCTAAGAACACCATTGATACTCCTTGAGAGCTCACGACCAACACCCTAAACCAATACCTCCACTCTTCTAAAATTTCACTAACCTTATTTCTTAAATCCAAACATCATTCTAAGAACATCTCTAGTTGAGAGTTCTTTCAAAAAAATTCATCTTGAGCTTGGAAAATCACTTTGAAGATTTTTCCTATAAGGTGAAAATCTTTGTTTCTTATTTCTAACTTGATTTCTTAGATTCTAAGCCATGATTGATCCATGGTTTATGTTTTTCAACCTTAGTTATGACTCTTTAAAATTTGTTTGAGCTTGTTAGGGATTCTTTGGAGGTTTCATGAAATCACTAGGAGGAGTCTAGGAGAGGTTTGTCTTCCCTTAAGGTAAGAGGGAGATTTAATCTCATCAACCTTGTGTGGTGGTGAGAAGATGGATGTATTTGTGGTGAAGAATCCGTAAGGATTTCACTTGGTTGTTTAATGTCTTTTCTATTTTGTGATTGATTATATGTGTATGCATATCTATAGCTTTAAAATATATTGTATGTGTTCATATATGTATGATAATTATGATAGGATGTGAATAACATGTGAGGAATTGCATGAGTGTTCCAAAGAATACAAGGAAGCTCACGGCTTCACCAAGAAAAAGAGAACCAAAATGTTCTCAACCATTTTCTAAAAGAATGACTTAATTGATTTAGGTAAATTAATGAACTTGAAAATGGTTTAGAAGATGGAAAATGATTCAAAGATCTTTTGAAAAGAGTATGTTGAATTCGGCCAAAATGCCATTCAATGTATATTTGGTTTCAAAATTATTTCCTAAGGTAGATTAAGTAATTAGCCTAAAGAGAATTCAATTTCAATGAATTTTTGTAAAATAAAATAAGTGAATTTAGTTTTAGAAAACCTAATTTAGAGGAATCAAGTATAAATAAGAAATAAAGTGAACACTTGAAAAATGTTAACATAGAACTCACCTTTGTGTTTTGAAGCACGTTAGTAATTTTCAAAGTGTAAATACTGGTTATGATTAAAATAAAGTAATTTTTAAAGGAAAACGTAGAAAATATCATTTAATGAATTTTCTAGACAAAATGCTATCAAAATTTATTAAAAGTGGACAAATAACGGAGAAAGTTTCAAAGTATAATGAGAACGTAAAGAAAATATTATACGTAGGTGAAAAATACTAGAAATAGCTTACTCGTATTTTAAATGATGATTTTTAAGCTACGCGATTGAGAAAATAATTTAAAATTCTTACGCGATTGAAAAAACGATTTAAAAATCTTACACGATTGAGAAAATGATTTAAAAATACTATGCGATTTTAAAAACGTTGAAAAATATTTACGCAATCTAAAAATGTTTGAAAAAGGATGACGTGATTGTGAAAACGCGATAAAAACTTTATGCAACTAAAAGGAACAGTGAGTTTTACTGTCGGGCCAAAGTGGTGGACTCGGACATGTTGAGAAATAGTACTGTCAAGTGATGACATACTATATTTAGTTTATGCCGTTACTGAGGGCATTTGTGTAATTATGATGATAATGAGGGCATTTGAGTAATTTTTTTGGTTCATGTTTATACATTGAGAGATGTGTCAATTTGGTTAAAACTTGGCGATTGACTGACGAGATGAATTACATCGTGTTGTGGGTGTGATAGGCTTAGTGTGGTTCATTGACTGAACTTGGAGGCATTAGTGTGCAGAGGATTCCACATGTGGACAGTTAGTAGCTCTTCTGGGCCGTGGTAACGGGTAACATACTAATGATCTCGACAAATACTATTCTTAATCAAGATCTTGTGGAGACTGTCTAGTACGATACCTGTGGTGCACGACGTATTTGACTGTGTACTACTTACCATGATGTTTTGACTGTGGGCTATTGACACGATGTTTGACAGTGTAATAGTTGGTTGGGTAGCCTGAGGTACGGATAGGTTTTTCCGGATCATTCTCTTTGATGTCTGGGTTTAGCTCCATGGAGTAGGAATGAGTCAGTGTACATTTACATTTGTGGTCTGCATCATAATGTGATTATTTGTGATTATTTTATATTATGTTTGATGTGTTAATGTGAGATTTTTTGCATGATGTGATTATATGGACTTTTGAATAAATTGTGATATCTATATGTATTGTCGTTTTCTGTACTGCCATGCTGGTAATGATGTAGATTGTCTCACCTCTTTGTATGTATTTCGCTGTATTATTATTTATATTCTGTAAAGAGTTTGAGGAAGAGGAAGAGGAGCAGTCTCTAGATATTCAGTACCCTGAGGAGCAGCAGCCGAACGATCAGTTTGAGGAAAGCGAGCCATTAGATCACCCATATCATTTGGATTGATCTTGTGGTTATGGCTTTGCCTGGATTCTTTGGTTTTGTGAGACTTGAGTTTCATGGAGGCTCTGAGGCCTGACGACTGCGTGAAGATAGAGGATCAGTAGTCTATGTGGGGCATCTGACTATGTCCCTGCGTAGAGAGTTTGATGGAGAGCCTATTTTTACTACTACTCTGTATTCACATCTTGAGATGCCTTTGACTCTTAGGCATTACTCGGGAGGACTTTTCATGCACCTAGTAAGATTAGTAGTGTGTCGATAGCACAGACTCCTGTCCGTAGAGCTGCGAGACATCTTGAATTTTTGTCATCCGATGATCCATCTGAGGATGATCTTTCGGAGGGTTAGAAATCTTGGATGTGCATTTGGACATGTTTATGTTTTAGTATTATTCTAACTTTTTACTGCTTTATTAAATATTTGTAGTTGTAAATTATTTGTACGACTTAAAATAAAATCATATGTATATTATGGTGTGTAATATTAGTTTATTTTTTTTTGATTCGTTTTATTTTATTTAATGATATCATGTATAAAAAGAAAAAAAATTTACAACTCATATTAATTATGTACTAAACATTTTATAACTTGGGTAAGGTTTTATTTTATTGTATCGAAAATGTGACATCCTCCTTAAGGTGTTACAATTCCTTATTCTCTCAACCATATCTTTATCTTTTCTTTATGCTTTATAGCTTAATTAATCAACCCCTTTTCCAATTTGCATTTGCTTGAATAGAATTAGTTAAGTTATAGGTCAATATTTAGCATTAGAAAGTAACTATATTCCCCGTGGGAATGATGTCTACTCATTATTTTATTACTTGAGCGACCCGTGCACTTGCGGTTAGTAAAAGAAGTTATCCACCAATTCAAGGTTGGGTAAAAATCTGTCAATAGGCTTCCTCTTCCAATATTAATCCAAATCTTCCAAGTTTCTACTTGATTGAAGCCCTTCATGCAATAGAGAAATCACCAATTCAATAGTAATTGCGAATGTACTCGATTTATCAAAGATTTGAAACTATTTCCTCAAAATCATAATGAAAGACATCAAGATTGAATTTGATGAATATAAGGCTAACGCCTTCCATTCATGCATAAAAAAAGGACTAAGCAATCAATATAACACAGATATAGGGAACAAATAACTACAATTTGTGGAGTTATCAAGTGCAACCACCAAAATTGGAGCTTAAGCCTTTGCTTGATCACCTGAATTATTCATACTTGGCAGATGATGAGCAGTTTCCTGTGATCATGGCCAAGAACCTCCTTGCTGAACAAGAGAAAAATTTGCTACAAATTCTAAGAGAGCATAAGAAAACCATCAAATAAACTCCTGTTGATATTCTTGGTATTAGCCCTTCCACATGCATGCATTGGATATTACTTAAGGATGGAGGTAAACCAGTGAGGCAACCCCAGAGGAAACTGAATCCTCTGATTCTAGATGTGGTAAAGAAAAAGGTGACCAAGCTACTACAAGCTGACATTATTTATCCCATATTTGATAGAACTTGGGTGAGTCTTGTGTAGGTTGTCCTAAAGAAATCTGGGGTTATAGTGGTAGCAAACCAGAAGAATGATTTGATCCCTACCAGAGTGCAGAACAATTGGAGAGTCTACATTGATTATAGGAGGCTCAACTAGGCCACTCGGAATGATCATTACCCCATGTCTTTCATTGATCAGATGCTGGAGCGATTGGCTAGAAAATCACATTACTACTTCTTGGATGGCTACACCAGCTACTTTCAGATCCACATTGCACCTGAGGATTTGGAGAAGACCACTTTCGCCAGTCCTTTCGACACTATTGCTTACAAGTGGATGCCCTTTAGCCTTTGCAATGCCCCTAGTACCTTCAAGTAGTGCATGGTAAGTATCTTTTATGACTTTCTAGAGGAAATGCATGGAGGTGTTTATGGATGATTTCACTGTATATAGTTTTTCTTTTGATTCCTGTTTGGATAGCTTATCTAGAGTGCTGCATAAATGCATTGAAACTAACCTTGTTCTAAATTTTGAGAAATGTCATTTCATGTTAGAGCAAGGTATAGTTTTAGGTCATGTAGTGTCTAGTGTAGCATCCCAAAGACTAACATTAATGACGTATCTGGTTTACGTAACAGTAATTAGAATTTGGTACATTACTTATGAATATTCCCAAATTTTCAAATAAACAGTTTAATAATATACAAAATATGATTATTTAGTGGAAGCATATTACACGTATAATATGAAATGAATTTTTATACAAAGAATACTTCGCTAAACATAGTATACCTATATCGACCTATTATACAAAATTTGATCAAACTAACTAAAATATATCTTCATCCATAAGCTCCATCTTGCTTCATCTTGCTTGTCATTGTAGGTCCCTCCTGGAATTATCATGGAAATCAAAGGTGTAGGGGGGTGAGAATAAAAAATTCTCAATAGTTATAAAAATCGTGTCATCACAATAATTCCAGCTGTTTTAGAAAAAAATCATTTCAAATCATTGTTGTACAATTCGTAGGTGATAACTTCATGAAATATAGTTATTTGTGCCCTAATCACTGTGCTTCAGAGACTGCTTAGTCCTTATTTTTAGGCATATTTTGAAGGTTTTAGGCTTATAATTGTCAACTTGTAATATTGATATCTTCCTATATGATCTTGAGCATTTGTGCATATTCTTTGAGTGATTAAGTAGATTTACAACTTGTATTTGACTTGGTGATTTGTAACACCCCAAAAAGTATTTATTTAATCATCAATAATCATTTTATAATATTCTTGATTTTCTGAAATTTTTCGAAAATGATGAATATTTTAATATATTTCTCGTTTTGTGTGCGCATTGAGCAGAAACCTGTTGATGTCAGTGTAACGCTCCGGAAATCAATTATTTTATTATGAATAGTCATTTTCAAATATTTGTGAATTATATGAATTTTTTTGGAATTTTTCAGAAATGACGAATATTTTAATATATTTTTCGTTTTACGTGCACACTGAGCAGAGACCTGCTGAGGTCAGTGTAACGCTTCGGAAATCATTTATTTTGTCATGAATGGTCATTTTCTATTATTTGTGATTTATGTGAATTCTTTCAGAATTTTTCGGAAACGATGAATATTTTAATATATTTCACGTTTTGCATGCGCGCTGAGCAGACCCGGGAAGACGCAATATCTTCCCTGTGTCTGGTAAACTCTAAAATTGTGGACTTGTCGACGGGGGATCTTACTAAACCCGAGACCGGGCACAATTTACGAGGTTTACATTTTACGAGGTTTTTACCCAATAAATGAAATCGCGGAACCGTAAAATCATTCGATGAACAATAAAATATTATTTTCATCATCTGTGACTCTCCTACATTGGGGGAAAAAATAATACTGATAGTGTAAATATTCATCTGTGTTAGTATGCTTAATTAGGAGGCAATCTTACTTTCACTTTATCGTGAAACGTGCGAAGCTTTTCATGCAAGCTTGGAGGAAGCTTCTTGGAAATTTCCTTCTCCCTTTCCCCATGCAAAATGCAGCCCATTCTCCCTCCTCTCTCTCCCTTCATGCACGGCTGGAGCCATTTTGGGGGGGCGAATTAATTTGCTTTCATTTAATTAGTTACATTACCTTATTTCAAATTTAACCTAAAGCACTTCTCTCTCTTCTTCTTCTTCTTCTTCTTCTTCTTCTTCTTCTTTCTTCATTTTCCTCTTCTCCTCCTTCTCTCTAGAGCTATGGCCAGCCCTCTTCCTCCCCACTCATCCATCACAAAAATTCCAACCAACCACATTTTCTTAATCCTCTCCACCTCCTAAACACTTCTCTTGCTTGGAGCATCTTGAAATTCCACCATTTTCACCATCTTCTTCAAGCTTCAAGCTTTGAGTTCTTGGGTAAGATTTTTGATTCTTCCTTCCCTCTCTTCATTTTCGTGTTCATGGTCCTCTTGGTGACCATCCATGCTTTATTTTTCAAGCATTGGTGTTGTTTTAACCAAGTTGAAATTTCTAGGGTTTTGGTGGCACCCAATCCGAATTTGCAAGGAGTTTCTTAGTGGTTCTTCTTGATTTCTACACTTAGGTAAGAGGAAGACACTCCTCCTCAACCTCTATTAGCATTTAGGAACTTTGATTGTGTTGTTTGTGGAAAAACCCTAATGAGGGTTATCCTTTGATTTTGTAATTAGTATGCTTATATGTTGATTTTATGGAGTTCATGACCTTGATTGGATTAATTGTGTATATTGATATATTGGATTGGATTGGATGGCTCGAAATAGAAGAAAATGAAATTGGAATGGCTCTTGGGTGGCCACGGTTTTGAGGTTTAAATTGATGTGTTCTTTGTGAACAAATTTTAACAAGTGAATGGTTAAATTAATCAAGTGTGTAGTATAAAATCAATGGAATGGAAAATTGAGGATTGAACCCATTAGGGAGGCCACGACCTTTAGGGCAAATTGGGACTTAAATATGTAAATTTTGGTAATCTTGGAGATTGGAAAAATTAAATGGTTAAAACATAGATAATAGATTAGCAAATTAGTAAATTTGGAAGAATGAAATAAAATCGGAGATTCATAAATTTTAAAGAACCAAGAAAGGAACTTGTCATGAAGCTTGAGAAATTTTACAAGATCAACAACAAGAGAGTGTGAGATCTTGAGACCTTAGAATAACCTTCTAAGTGTATGAGGATAGATTGCTTTAGAAAAACTTAATTGATTTTGAAGACTTACTTAGTGATGGATTCTTGTAAGAATGGCAAATCTTGAATAAGAATGCGTAACGGATCTTAAAAATGTATTGCCTTATTTGATTTCAATATTGCGATATTAGTGGTCCATTTGAGTGATTATTTGTATATTGATGCTCTCTTGGCAAATTGTGGCATATTATGGAATTGTATAAAATTGATGATCATACATGTTCATGCATAGAGTCTTATGCATTGTGAATGTCCTGTGGATTGTTGTAAGGCCAAGTTGCCTAGGAGATTGAACACACCTTAGTGCGGGTGCGAGTAGACTAGTGTAGGTCATGTTATGACCTTGGGGGCGTCGGGGTGCGGGTCCTTCACAATGGGTAGTTGGTAGCTCTCCTACCCGTGGGGCAATCGATGCAAACGCACCGATGATCCGGACCGAGACACTGTCCTATATCATGATCTAGCGTGGACTATCTGTACAATGCCTGATGTGCACGTGGGAATTATTGGTTTCAGCACTTTGGCAGCGGCAGCCGAGTTACAAACATGTCTCCTAATCTTTCTCTCCAACTGTTTGAGTCTAGCTCCATAGAGTAGGATTTTGAGTACTGTGTGCATGTGCATTATGAGGCGTTGTATTGTTGATAATTATTGCCTTATGTGAATCTGAGTTGTTTGCATTATTATTATGATGAAATGCCTGCCTGGAATTGTTTATCTGTTTACTACTGTATTTGCTGTCTATTATTATTGTTATTATTTTTGGAATGCTATATGGGCGCGTTGCGCCGTATTGGTTTCTGGCTGCTATAATTGGTAATGATGATAGGATGTCTTACCTCTTTCTGCGTTTCTATTATCTGCCTCTATATGTGTACCTTGTTCATCGAAGATGACGGCAAGGAAGTTGGAGCTTCCATTTCCCCCGACGTTTGGCCTTATCTCGATTGACAGCTGTTGCGGAGCATGGCGGCACGTATGCGCAGATTTCTGGGAGATGTGCGTCTAACCTTCCTTGGGGGGCTAGAGTGTTGGCACATTAACTTGAGTTCTGACCGCTGTGTCTATTTGGGAGACGTGTCGATTACTTTAGCCTAGAGATGTCATGAGACGCCGGTTTTCACTTGCTATGTCAGCATGCACCTGGAGTTTTACTTGCCCATTCGGGAGATGTGGGGTGACCGTTACTACACCCCGCAGGAGGACTCTTTTGATTCCACCGCTCGGGCATCTGGCCGTGGCTCTGTGATTCCGATGGAGGTTTCCTCGAACGAGGAAGACCCTGCTGAGGACCCTGATACGGTGCCTCTTCCTCTGAGAGACCGATTTTACTGGTAGCTGCTGATGGCTGCCAGTGTTTTGTTTTGGGGGCCTGATGTATTACTTTTGGGTGGGCTGTATATTTTGATATATTCTGGGGGATGTATATGTAAAATCCTTAGGCAGATGTAGTTTTGCCTTTTTTGGAAATTTTCAGGCTTGTACCTAAGTACAGTTGATGTCAATATAAATATATATATGCATGTTACTCAAGTGCGAGGTTTATTTCTTGTTTCATTCTTACTGTTATTCATATTTCAGTCACTCCATTTTAATTAATTAACAAAAAAAAGAAAAAAAATATATACCATCATTTTACTCACGTACTGATAAAGTGGACAAACTAATCTTGACTAAAATGAACCGGGTCTTAATTTAGAAAAATTTTAATTTCCATATTTTCTTTTATTTTGACAATGTGACGTTCCCTCCCAAAAAAGGGCGTTACATTAAGTTGGTATCAGAGCCCTGGTTTATGTTTCTTTGGGTATTGTGTGTGAGTCTGTCTTGTTTGTGTTGTGTGAATCTCGGTGATTGGTATTCTGACTGAATACATTTGACCTTCCTTATGTTTTTCAGTTGATCTGATTTAAGGAAAAGCGAGATGGCAAGAGGCGGAGATATGACAGCCGCTATAGAAGCAATGAAGAGGATGACAGAAGTCATCGCACAGCAAAATGAGCGTGCTGCTCAACAACAAGAGAGAGCTACCCAACAACTTGAGGCAACTGCAGATGCACAAAACTTAGCAGAATTTCGTCGCCACAACCCTCCACAATTCAAGTGAGAATTTGATCCAGATAAGGCTAGTTTTTGGATCAAGGAACTCGAGAAGGTTTTCCATAGCTTGAACTGCGCTGAAGACAAGAAGGTGAACTATGCTACCTTCATGCTTGTTGGCAACGCCGAAGACTGGTGGAACGGAGCTCAGAGAGCACTGGAAGCCGAAGGAGCTGGCATCACGTGGGACGTGTTCAAGAACAAATTTTTGGACAAATACTTCCCTGCGAATGCGAGACATGCGAAAGAGATGGAGTTCCTCAATCTGAGACAGGGGAACATGACCGTCAGTGAATATGCGGCCAGATTTGAAAACCTGGAGAAGTTCTCAACGCATTATCAGCATCAAACAGATGAAGCTTGGAAGTGTTGGAAGTTCACTGAAGGATTGATGTACGAGGTGAAGAAGGTTGTAATCACTCTGAAAATGAAAGTATTCTCAGAACTGCTAGACACATGCTGTGAGGTCGAGGCCTTGGAACAGGCTAGAGACTCGAGGAGCAAGAATTTTGGGCCTGCAAGGTTCCAAAGAGGTGGAGGCAGTGGTTCAAACTGCTTCCAGAAGAAGCCCTATTCCCGACCAACGGGAAACCAACAACAAACTGGTGGAAGTTCTGGCGGAGGTTCTGCTGGGAACTGGGCTGGTCAGAATGTGGCATATCCCTCCAAATGCCTGAAGTGTGGGAAAGATCATCTCACGAGGGACTGCACGATCAAGGGAATCATCTGCTTCAGGTGTGGCAAACCGAGTCACATATCCAGAGACTGCAACCAAACAAAGGCTGAACCTTCAGTCAATGCAACTCGAGCCAAGAAACCGCAAGCCGGAGGTCGAGTCTATACCATGAGCGGAGCTGAAGCCTCCGAATCCGAAGACTTGATTCAAGGAGAAGGCACCATAGAAGGTAATCTTTTAAAAGTACTGTACGACTCTGGGGCAACCCATTCTTTCATATCATATGACTGTGTGCTACGACTTGAGTTGCCAATTTCTACCCTACCTTTTGATTTGACTGTCTCTACCCCTACTGACAAACCAGTAGTTACTACCAAAGTCTGTTTGAAGTGTCCCCTAATTGTTGAAAGTCGAATCTTTTCTATCGATTTGATCTGTTTACCTCTCTCACAATTAGATATAATCTTAGGGATGAAGTGGTTGTCTTCCAACCATGTTTTGTTAGACTGTTCTAGAAAAACTATAGTTTTTCCCGTGGATGAAGATTCTAGATACTTGATGGCCAACCAAGCACGAGCTTTCTTGAAAGAAGGACCTTAGGGATACATGCTGCTATCTTCCTTGAAAATCGAAAGTGAGGCTGATCTGAGCACTATTTCGGTGGTGAAGGAGTTTCCTGAAATCTTCCCCGAAGATGTACTTGGTTTACCACCAACGCATGAGATAGAGTTTGCTATTGACCTTGTACCGGGAGCTGGTCCCGTGTCTATAGCGCTTTACCGGATGTCGCTGACGGAATTGGCAGAGCTTAAGAAGCAGCTAGAGGAGCTTTTGGAGAAACAGTTCGTCAGGCCAAGTGTATCGCCGTGGGGAGCGCTAGTGTTGTTAGTTCGAAAGAAGGACGGTACCTCAAGATTGTGTGTGGACTATAGGCAGTTGAACAAGCTGACTATCAAGAACAAATATCCTCTCCCAAGAATTGATGACCTAATGGACCAACTGAGGGGAGCAGCGGTGTTTTTGAAGATTGATCTAAGATTTGGATACCATCAGATAAGAGTGAAAACAGAGGACATACCCAAGACTGCTTTTCGTATCCGATACAGTCATTACGAATACCTTATGATGTCGTTTAGTGTAACGAATGCACCTGCTATCTTTATGGACTATATGAACAGGATCTTTCATCCTTATTTGGACAAGTTTGTTATCGTCTTCATCGATGACATCTTGATATATTCTTAGAATCAAGAGGATCACGCTAAGCACCTCAGCATGGTTCTTCAAATTCTGAAAGAAAAGGAACTGTACGCCAAGCTGTCGAAGTGTGAATTTTGGCTAGATAAGGTTAAGTTCTTAGGCCATGTGATCTCAAAGGAAGGGATTGCAGTGGATCCATCGAAAGTGGAGGCAGTGCTATAGTGGGAACAACCGAAGTCAGTGACGGAAATTCGTAGCTTCGTGGGTTTAGCCGGATATTACAGGAGATTCATAGAAGGATTTTCCAAAATTGCTGGACCGCTCACTCAACTGACAAAGAAGAACAAGGCTTTTGAATGGACTGATAGCTGCGAGCAAAGTTTCCAAGAGTTGAAGAAACGGCTAACTACCTCACCGGTGTTAGTGCTACCTGATCCGAATGAGCCATTCGAGGTGTACTGTGACGCTTCATACCAAGGATTGGGGTCTGTTCTTATGCAACATAGAAGAGTGGTGGCTTATGCTTCGCGACAGTTGCGAGTGCATGAAAAGAACTACCCAACGCATGATTTGGAGCTAGCAGCTGTGGTTTTTGCTCTAAAGATATGGAGGCATTTCCTTTATGGAGCGACGTTCAACATTTTCAGTGACCACAAAAGTTTGAAGTACTTGTATGATCAGAAAGAACTGAACATGAGGCAACGGAGATGGCTAGAATTCCTGAAAGGCTATGATTTTCAGTTGTTGTATCACCCTGGCAAAGCGAATGTCGTGGTAGACGCCTTGAGTAGAAAGACCATCAGTGTTTCTGCCCTGATGATTAAGGAAAGAGACCTCATAGAATAGTTTAGAGATGTTTAGTCATTTGTTAAGTTGGAACCCGGAAAGATTTGTATGAACATGGTCACCATTTTAAATGAACTAATGGATGACATACGGGAAAAATAGAAGGTCGATGAATTCTTGCAAGAAGTGAGAGAACTGATGGGGCAAGGTAAAGAAACGGAATTTGATGAAGGAACGGATGGAATTCTGAGATTCCGGGGTAGAGTTTGTATTCCCCGTGACCAAGGGCTTAGACGATATATTGTGGATCATGCTCACACCAGCAAGCTGAATATGCACCCGGGCATAACTAAGATGTACCAAGATCTGAAGAAGTTGTTCTGGTGGCATGAGATGAAGAGCGATGTCACTAGATGTGTATCGACTTGTCTAGTTTGTCAAAAAGCAAAGGTGGAACATCAAAGACCTACAGGATTGCTGCAACCATTGTCTATTCCTGAATAGAAATGGGACAGCATTGCAATGGATTTTGTTGTGGGTTTGCCAAGGACAAAGAAAGGACACGACTCGATTTGGGTAATAGTTGATCGACTCACAAAGTCAACTCATTTTCTCCCAATCAACATAAGGTACAGTTTGGAGAAGCTGACCCAGCTGTATATTGGAGAGATCGTTAGGCTGCATGGTGTGCCTACGAGTATTGTTTCGGATAGGGATCCGAGGTTTACTTCAAAATTTTGGCAGAGTCTACAGGCATCATTGGGAACAAAGTTACGTCTAAGTTTGGCGTACCACCCACAAACCGATGGTCAATCGGAAAGAACGATCCAATCTCTAGAAGATTTGCTTAGAGCTTGTACTATAGAATAAACTGGAAGTTGGGATGAAGTTCTACCATTGATAGAGTTCACCTACAACTACAGTTACCATTCGAGTATAGGGATGGCACCCTATGAAGCTCTATACGGAAGATAGTGTCAGACACCCTTGTGTTGGTATCAAGACGGTGAACGTCTCACGATTGGACCGGATATCATACAACAAACAATTGAGAAGGTCAAAATGATCCAAGAGAAGATGAAGACTACTCAGAGCCGGCAAAAGAGTTATGTGGATAAAAGGAGAAAGCCTCTTGAGTTTGCGGAAGGTGAGCATGTATTCTTGAAAGTCACACCCACGACTGGGGTCGGCCGGGCTTTGAAATCTAGAAAACTCACCCCAAAATTTCTTGGACCTTACCAAATTCTTTGCCGGATAGGTCCAGTAGCTTACCAGATAGCCTTACCCCCTTTCCTTTCCAACATACACAATGTCTTCCATGTGTCACAACTGCGTAAATATTTACCTGACCCAAGTCATGTCATAGCACCGGACACAGTACAATTAAAAGAGAACTTGACCTATGAGGCGCCTCCTGCGAGAATCGAAGACCGACGGATAAAGCAACTCAGAGGCAAGGAGATTCCATTGGTAAAGGTGATTTGGAATGAGACAACTGGTGATGCAACTTGGGAACTGGAGGACAAAATGAAAGAACAACACCCATATCTTTTCTAAGGTACGTAAATTTCGAGGACGAAATTCCTTTTAGTGGGGGAGTGTTGTAACACCCCAAAAAGTGTTTATTTAATCATCAATAATCATTTTATAATATTCTTGATTTTTAGGAATTTTTCTGGAATTTTTCGGAAATGACGAATATTTTAATATATTTCTCGTTTTACGTGTGCACTGAGCAGAAACCTGTTGATGACAGTGTAACGCTCCGGAAATCAATTATTTTATTATGAATGGTCATTTTTAAATATTTGTGAATTATAAGAATTTTTCTGGAATTTTTCGGAAATGACGAATATTTTAATATATTCCTCGTTTTGCATGCACACTGAGCAGAGACCTGCTGAGGTCAGTGTAACGCTTCGGAAATCATTTATTTTGTCATGAATGGTCATTTTCTATTATTTGTGATTTATGTGAATTCTTTCAAAAAATTTCGGAAACGATGAATATTTTAATATATTTCTCATTTTGCGTGCGTGCTGAGCAGACCCGGGAAGACGCAATATCTTCCCTGTGTCTGGTAAACTCTAAAATTGTGGACTTGTCGACGGGGGATCTTACTAAACCCGAGACCAGGCATAATTTACTAGGTTTACATTTTACGAGGTTTTTACCCGATAAATGAAATCGCGGAACCGTAAAATTATCCGATGAATAATAAAATATTATTTTCATCATTTGTGACTCTCCTACACTGGGGGCAAAATAATACTGACAGTGTAAATATTCATCTGGGTTAGTGTGCTTAATTAGGAGGCAATCTTACTTTCACTTTATCATGAAACGTGCGAAGCTTCTCATGCAAGCTTGGAGGAAGCTTCTTGGAAATTTCCTTCTCCCTTTCCCCATGGAAAATGCAGCCCACTCTCCCTCCTCTCTCTCCCTTCATGCACGGCTGGAGCCATTTTGGGGGGTGGGGATTAATTTGCTTTCATTTAATTAGTTACATTACCTTATTTCAAATTTAACCTAATGCACTTCTTCTCTCTCTTCTTCTTCTTCTTCTTCTTTCTTCATTTTCCTCTTCTCCTCCTTCTCTATAGAGCTATGGCCAGCCCTCTTCCTCCTTACTCATCCATCACAAAAATTCTAACCAACCACATTTTCTTAATCCTCTCCACCTCCTAAACACTTCTCTTGCTTGGAGCATCTTGAAATTCCACCATTTTCACCATCTTCTTCAAGCTTCAAGCTTTGAGTTCTTGGGTAAGATTTTTTATTCTTCCTTCCCTCTCTTCATTTTCGTGTTCATAGTCCTCTTGGTGACCATCCATGCTTTATTTTCAAGCATTGGTGTTGTTTTAACCAAGTTGAAATTTCTAGGGTTTTGGTGGCACCCAATCCGAATTTGCAAGGAGTTTCTTGGTGGTTCTTCTTGATTTCTACAGTTAGGTAAGAGGAAGACACTCCTCCTCAACCTCTATTAGCATTTAGGAACTTTGATTGTGTTGTTTGTGGAAAAACCCTAATGAGGGTTATCCTTTGATTTTGTGATTAGTATGCTTATATGTTGATTTTATGGAGTTCATGACCTTGATTGGATTGATTGTGTATATTGATATATTGGATTGGATTGGATGGCTCGAAATGGAAGAAAATGAATTTGGAATGGCTCTTGGGTGGCCACGGTTTTCAGGTTTAAATTGATGTGTTCTTTGTGAACAAATTTTAACAAGTGAATGGTTAAATTAATCAAGTGTGTAGTATAAAATCAATGGAATGGAAAATTGAGGATTGAACCCTTTAGGGAGGCCATGGCCTCTAGGGCAAATTGGGACTTAAATATGTAAATTTTGGTAATCTTGGAGATTGGAAAAATTAAATGGTTAAAACATAGATAATAGATTAGTAAATTAGTAAATTTAGAAGAATGAAATAAAATCAGAGATTCATAAATTTTAAAGAACCAAGAAAGGAACTTGTGATAAAGCTTGAGAAATTTTACAAGAGCAAGAACAAGAGAGTATGAGATCTTGAGACCTTAGAATAACCATCTAAGTGTATGAGGATAGATTGCTTTAGAAAAACTTTATTGATTTTGAAGACTTACTTAGTGATGGATTCTTGTAAGAATGGCAAATCTTGAATAAGAATGCGTAACGGATCTTAAAAATGTATTGCCTTATTTGATTTCAATATTGTGATATTATGGGTCCATTTGAGTGATTATTTGTATATTGATGCTCTCTTGGCAAATTGTGGCATATTATGGAATTGTATGAAATTGATGATCATACATATTCATGCATAGAGTCTTATGCATTGTGAATGTCCTGTAGACTGTTGTAAGGCTAAGTTGCCTAGGAGATTGAACAAACCTTAGTGCGGGTGCGAGTAGACTAGTGTAGGTCATGTTATGACCTTGGGGGCGTCGGGTGTGGGTCCTTCACAATGGGTAGTTGGTAGCTCTCCTACCCGTGGGGCAAACCGATGCAAACGCACTGACGATCCGGACTGAGACACTGTCCTATATCGTGATCTAGCGTGGACTGTCTGTACAATGCCTGATGTGCACGTGGGAATTATTGGTTTCAGCACTTTGGCAGCGGCAGCCGAGTTACAAACATATCTCCTAATCTTTCTCTCCGACTGTTTGAGTCTAGCTCCATGGAGTAGGATTTTGAGTACTGTGTGCATGTGCATTATGAGGCGTTGTATTGTTGATAATTACTGCCTTATGTGAATATGAGTTGTTTGCATTATTATTATGATGAAATGCCTGCCTGGAATTGTTTATCTGTTTACTACTGTATTTACTGTCTATTATTATTGTTATTATTTTTGGAATGCTATATGGGCGCATTGCGCCGTGTTGGTTTCTGGCTGCTATAATTGGTAATGATGGTAGGATGTCTTGCCTCTTTCTGCGTTTCTGTTATCTGCCTCTATATGTGCACCTTGTTCATCGAAGACGACGGCAAGGAAGTTGGAACTTCCGTTTCCCCCGACGTCTGGCCTTATCTCGATTGACAACTGTTGCGGAGGATGGCGGCACGTATGCGCGAATTTCTGGGAGATGTGCGTCTGACCTTCCTTGGGGGGCCAGAGTGTTGGCACATCAACTTGAGTTCTGACCGCTATGTCTATTTGGGAGACGTGTCGATTGCTTTAGCCTGGAGATGTCATGAGACGCCGGTTTTCACTTGCTATGTCAGCCTACGCCTGGAGTTTTACTTGCCCATTCGGGAGATGTGGGGTGACCGTTACTACACCCCGCAGGAGGACTCTTTTGATTCTACCGCTCGGGCATCTGCCCGTGGCTCTGTGATTCCAATGGAGGTTTCCTCAGACGAGGAAGACCCTGTTGAGGACCCTGATACGGTGCCTCCTCCTCTGAGAGACTAATTTTACTGTAGCTGCTGATGGCTGCCAGTGTTTTGTTTTGGGGGCCTGATGTATTACTTTTGGGTGGGCTGTATATTTTGATATATTCTAGGGGATTTATATGTAAAATCCTTAGGCAGATGTAGTTTTGCCTTTTTTGAAAATTTCCAGGCTTGTACCTAAGTACAGTTGATATCAATATAAATATATATATGCATGTTACTCAAGTGCGAGGTTTATTTCTTATTTCATTCTTACTATTATTCATATTTTAGTCACTCCATTTTAATTAATTAACAAAAAAAAAGAAAAAAAATATACCATCATTTTACTCACGTACTGATAAAGTGGACAAACTAATCTTGACTAAAATGAACCGGGTCTTAATTTAGAAAAATTTTAATTTCTGCATTTTCTTCTATTTTGACAATATGACGTTCCCTCCCAAAAAAGGGCGTTACATGATTTCTCTAGTGTAGGATGGGCTCAAAACAGATGCAATGAAGTAATTCAATGCTCAAAAGCTCAAGAGAAAACCAAGGAAGCATTCCAGTAGAGCACGCCACGGTGCAAGGAAGTGCACGTCGCGGCGTAAGCACCTCACATGCTGTCCTCGAGTCATGGGCGCCGTGGCGCTAGATAAAGCACGCCGTGGTGTGATGTGCCTTACCTGCTCTCAGTACTTACACCTGAGGCATGCGCGCCGCAGCGCTGGGTAATGCACGCCGCAGTGTGACGCGCAAAACTAAGCCTATAAATAGATTTTTATCAGATTTTCTAGAGAGAGCCGTTTAGGGTTAGAGAAGCTGCAGCTTTGTCCTTCATTTCTGGGAAGATTGGAAGCCAAAAATGCTAAGGTTGGAGTTTATCTTCCTCATGGAGGGAGATTCAAGCATCAATGGCAACATCCATAAGTCTTTCCTCCTTTCTCCCTTGTCTTTATTCTCTTCTCTGATTTTGAACATGGATTTTTGGATTGTATTTTCGTGTTCAATGATGTAGTAGCTATTTTAGGGAATACTTTGAATCATTTTTATGAATATCAATGATTTTGTCTCCTTTGAGTTTGTATAGATATATGACTTTGTTCAATCATATTGTTCTTAATGCTCTTGAATGCCTTATCATCATTTAAGCTAATTTGATAAAATCTAATAAGCTTAGACATAGGAATTTGGATTTGAGATCATATGTATGGTTGATGCATGTTCGATTCCATTCCAATGGCAGGATGAGTTGATCCGCTAATTAAATAGAAATATACCTCTTAGCTATGCATAGCGTGTGTTTGAGAATAGATCTTAAAGAGTGGATTTTGTGTTAGCTCTCATGGAAACATAGTAAGTTAGGCATTTGAAACCATGGTTGATTGACCCCTAGACATAGGCTTTCAACTAAAGTAGATTCTCAAGCTAACCTAATCATTGCATTCATATTTATGAAGAGGATTGCATGTTGTTGGTTGAAGTATGTGGTGAAGAAGGATTTCCCTAAACTCTAACCATTATCTTTATTGCTTTCTAGTCTTTAGCTTATATACATTTTCTCTATTTTTATGTTCTTGAATAGAATTACTTAAACTATCGGTTAATAGTTAGCATTGAAAATAAACTTATCCTCGTGGAAACGATACTTTACTCTTCACTTTATTACCTGTTTGGCCCGTGCACTTGCAGCCTTTAAAATGGACAAACAAGTTTTTAGCGTCGTTGCCGAGGATAAGGCATTATTTCTGTATTGCTAATATTGACAATGAGTTTAGATAGTTCTAATTCAAGTTTTGTTTTTAGTTCAATTCAATAAGTCCATTTGGACAAGTTATGGTCCTTTAGTTTTATGTTTGTTATTGTTTTGCATAAATATGTAGTAAGTTTGATTTTTATGGTTTTAATATGTTTTTGTTGTACAGTCTGTAAATTAAGCTTTCAGACAACTTTTGCAGATGTTGGAGGCCACAATGAAGCAAATTTGGTAGTAACATAGAGTCTGCTGCAGAATTCTACAGTCTGACCTCTCACGCCGCGGTGTTGTCTCTACCATATCAGGGTTTTGAACCTGAGGCCTCAACGCCGTAGCGCAGGCATGTTCATGCTACGGCGTGACCCATGTTTTTGTATTTTTTTGTTTATTTTATGTATTTTTCTTTATTTATTAATGCTCAGTTCTAATATAGCTATTATTTTGACAAGCTCAGGTAACCTATGACCATGAATAACAAGGACACATCTTCATTTTGGTTTGGGGGAGTATCATTACATGTTTTTTCTACTTTGATACTTAATGTATAACATATTTTGATATTTAAAGTATATATTAGTGATAGTCATCATATTTCCATTATTATATCTTACTTGGGCTATTACTGATGCACTGTTGATACAAATTTTCAATTTTCAATATTATACACACAATGTTATGCATGTTTGAATTGAAAAGGATGAATCTTTTGAATGAATGTTATTTCCACTTGCTAGTATGTGATAGTTGTCCAATGATAAATATGGATGCAATTTAACCTCAATTCTTTTATGAATCCATATGCGATCTTTGAAGCATGTTGAAGCAATCTAGTTTGTTTTTATGCATAATGTGTTTTCCACTTATATGCTCGTGTAACTTTGAAAGGATTTGAGTGCTTATCTAGAGAATGTTTATGACTTGTACATGCTGAAGTTTTCTACTATCCTTGAAGTTGTTTTGCAACTCTCTTGAAGCGAAATCCTAGATTGTGCATGATTGAAGAAATGATTAGGGCATTGTTTGGACCGATTGAGCCTAAAAAGCTTACCTTTACATGATTATATCCATAGGTCCCCTTTTGAAGCTTTTTAAATGTTTGGCCTTATATGTTTTTCATCACCTTCATTTTCCTAACCCCATGTAACCTTTCTTATGCATGCGAAAACATTGCAATCCTTTCCTTCCCTCTAGGTTTGTTGAGTGCATGATATATTGTTTCTTCACTTGAGTCTAATGAGTAAGGTATTTATGTTGTTCAATACAAAAGTCGCTTAAAGGAACCATTTGCTTTACAAGAAATTATTTTGTTCAAATAAAAAGAAAAGAAAAACAAAACAAAAAGAAGAAGAAAGAAAGAAAGAAAGAAAGAAAGAAAGAAAATATGAAAAAACATTGAGTAGTTCTGGAGAGTGTTATTTATTTTATTTTGCATACCCTTGTTGAAGTGGCTCAAGTCTTGAAATGTCATGTTATGTTTCTCAATGTTTATGTTGTATCCTTTCCCCTTTGTTCTTTATACCCCATAACTTTGGCCTTACATTACAAGCTATTTAAGACCCTTTTGATTCTCAATTGTGCATGATTTACATTAGTAGAGAGAGAGTTGGATTACAATTTTGTGGATTCTTTGATTTGTATCCATGTGTATGCCCATAAAATTATCCGGATGAGTATGATTTGAAAAGATAAGTTTAGCTTGCATGCTTGTGGGAGATGTGACTTGCATGGTAGGAAGCTTAATTGCTGGCATGATAAGGATTGTGTACGTGTTGAGCTTAATCGTGAGGCATGAACATTATTTGAGGGCTGATACAATCATTTTGCATTAGTTGTGGTTTAAATAAAACTGAATTTATCATAATGGTTGAATGCATGTTGGTGTATTTTGGATAGTGATTAAAAGTAAGTTTAAAATCAGTTGTGAAGTTCCACCAAAATATAAAAACCTTACAACTAGTGATAGTTAGTAATGGTCGATCCACAGAGAACCAATTAAATCAACACTATAATTCAATTCCCAATTTAATCTCCAAAGATTAATGACAATAAAAAAGAGGGGTTTTGGGGTTTTGATTATCAAGAAACAAATTCAGAAACAATAATAATAACAAACTGGAATTAACATATTAAAGGAATTGGTTAAGAGATAGAATCCACCACTAGATTTATATGATAATGCTAGCCCACATATCCTTTTATTCCAATATGATTAATTATGTTTCCACGCAATTATGAGATGAAATCTCTATTTTCCTTAGGTTTTGGCTAATTTAGCAACTGCTCAAATTAACTCCTAATCACTAATTATTTATAAGGCAACTGCTCTTACAACTATCTAATAATTGTATTAAGATTTAGAAAATGAATCACACTAAGATCTAATCATACACCAGGATTAAATTACTTAGAACATATATTCCTCTAGATCCATTACCGCAACCGCGCATAACAAACCCAGATTTACCACTTTTAGTGTTTGGCAAAGAGTATAAAGACTTTTACACTATAATCATATAGCTCTCTAGTTTTATCACCGCAACCACGCATAATAATCCTAGATCTACTACTTTGAAATTGGCAATAGGCATAGAAACCTTCATACAATAACAAGATTCAGAAATATAAAGATAAAAACATAACTGTGTTGAAATAAACGAATATGCAGGGTTCACAATATCAAAACTAGGGTTTCATCTTCCCTTAACCAAATGAGAAACGTAGCCACACATAGCTAAAACGAAATTAAGAGAAATACAATAGAAAAAACATGTTCAAGAATGGAAATGCAGAAAAACTAAAGAGCAAACTAGTCTCCAAAGGTTGGGGATGATTGATCTCCGATTGCTCGAACTCGAGAATCCAATCTTCGATTCAATCTCCTTCTCCCTTGGTCTTAGTCTTTTCCTCAGCCTCCAGGCTGCTCCCAAGCCAAAACTCTCTTTCTTGAGACCCTAAGCCTATCTATTTATAGGCATTTTGACCTAATTCACTCAGAATTTGGGTGTTTTAGTTCCTGACACGATGACACGGCCCGTGTTAAATGACACGGCCCAGGCCGTGTCAGCCTCTGTTTTAGCAATTCTTAATTTTGACAAAATAGTGAAAGACACGCCCCCTCCCCCTATGTCAGGGGACACGGGCTGTGTCACTTTGCTTCTTCATTTTCAGGCTAGATCTTCAACAAACACTCTTCTTTCCTTGCTTCAAGAGGTGGTATTGATCTTCATAGATCCTTGGTTCCTTCAAATGGATAGCAAGCCTTGTTTGGGGCCAATGAACTCCAACACTTAAAGGTTTCCTAAAAAATGCAATTCAATTATAAGTGTTTATGAACACATTTAAGCTAAGTTTCACAATAAGGTTCCAAATAAGCTAAATATAAAAAATTTAGTTAAATAGTAGCAATTAAGCACAAATGGAATCCATTTGAATCAACTATAAGGCACTCAAGATATGGAAATAATCTACAGATCAAATACCCTAACACTTAGCCTTTTACACTCCTGAGCAAAAATATACAATCAAGCACAATTTCCTAATAAGCCATGAAATTGTAGAACAATGAGCAAAGACCTATATGCTTTAGTGTTTTCAAGGAATTTAAGCAATCATGAACTTCCTCTCTTGATAATCCAATTTAGCAAGTAAAATCAATCAAAAATCAGGGTTAAATCAATGTGATAAATCCTCACTAATATGCTTTTCACTCAGGTGATTCGGGCTTGTGTTTACTCTCAGCCAACTCATGAAAACATTCCTTACCATAGGCCACATGCATACAAAGATCAAAAGGTCTTCAATTAGGTTGTAATCGGGTCAGGGTTAAGGTAGGATACATCAAGGATAAGCAAAGCTAGACCATAGGAATTAGAATAGCAAAATGGAAAGATATTCAATCAATGCAATAAGAATTCCCAGCAATTTACAAATTCTAATTTCTTTTTTGTATCTTTTCCTTTTTCTGACCTTTCTTCATTCAGTACTCAATTTTAACTTTTTCTCTCTCATTTCTTTCTTTTTCTTTTTTTTTTTATACCTTGCACCTATACACTATTGGGAATTACAGATAAGAATCACACAGTGGAATAATAAAATTCCCTCACAAGATCTATGCGGAAAAAAATCATAATTCGAGTTTTAAAATGTTTACCTCTTGAAGCATGATAAACACAAGCGACGTGAATCACCAATAGCATAATAGCGATGATGTCTCTATGGTATCCACACGAACAGACTTGCAAAAAGGAGTCATGCCTCTTTTACGCAGTGCTAGCTGCGAAGAAAAGAAAAGAAGACCTTTCACTGTCTTTCACTCACTTTCTGTAGGTGCAGCTAGGGTTGTGGTGATACGTACTTAGTAGCCCCCTTAGCAGTACTATTTATAATAGTGGCTGCCTTAAGTGAGTGTGAGCAGTAACAAGGTAAGCTGTGCAACCCTAGACTCATCTGTTATGAGTTAGGCTCACAACTAAATCCGAGTCCAACTTGGATTCTTATTGCTCTAATTTAGTCTGCTCTAAGTGTGCGACCCTGCAGGTTCTCATGACGTTGGTAGTGATATTAAAATCTCATTTTAATATTACAAACAGTGCACAGTATCTAGCAACACTTCGCTGCTACCCAAGTAATGAGAATGTCAATGAGTTGACATAACCTATCCGTGACCAATGTTTCCGTGTAGTTTAGTCCCTTTGTCCAGATATCTAGATTGAACATAAGGCATGAAACATGTCACCCTTGTTTAGTTCAATCTTCAGTTTCCTGATTCTCGAGTAGACATAGTAATAACAAATGAGATCAATATCTCATATTGACTCATTTGAGCATGGTCATGCATTTCATAGTCTCACTCAATCGAGGGCCCCGAAGATATCACTCCTATTATGTAAGAGGGACAAATCCCATCTAGGTCACTCACATCCCTCCTCATGAATCGCGGTATGTCTAATAACTAACTTTATAATCATCTTATTATAGATGACGTTTGATGGCATTAAAACACACAACTCCTCATGTAGGAATCATAGTGATTTCAGGTCAAAGGACCACATACACCTTTATCACTATGAGAATCGCTTATGACACTCATGTAACGATCCACGTAGTGTTCTCATGACGGGTCTGTCTAATACATCATTACTCTAATATGTATTCATGTGAAGACTTGATATCTCATATCCATGACCCGTGAGATGTGGTCATCAGTTTACACATATACTAGTCTCAATGCATTATTGTTGTCCTAATTAACAATAATACTTGACTAGGGACATTTAAAAATAGTGTTTTATCCAATAGGATCTCACGATCAAGTCATCTACTTGATGTCCTGTGGTATCAAACTTACTATTCTAAGGACTTTATTATGTATATCAAAAAAGAACACAATAAATGAAATGCCTCATATATTAAAAAATAACATAATATAATGTATGTAAATACAGACAAAATGTATTGGCCTCTAGGACATACACCAACAAACATATTATGTTTTGCCAACAATATATCTTTTTTATATACATGCATAACAAGGTAAACACATCATTGTTCCCCCCCACACTTATTCAAACATTAATTCCCAACATAATCATTAAGCTCTTCCAATCCCTAAGGTAGGGTATCAAAATGGTTTTTCACTTTTAGGCTTGAATTGAGCTTTGATAGAAGGAAAAGATGTTAATTAGGCTTAAAGGGATAAACAATGGATAAATATGCAAGGATTGCTATTTGGCCAGTGGGTATTTGAAAGAAATGTCTTTGTCATATCAATTGCATACAGTGGTCACAAGTTCTAAAAAACATATAGTCATGAGTGGAATCACACAATCAAAGAACCAAAAAGGCTTAAAATTAGCCAAATACAAGAAGGCCTAAAAACTCACTAGGTCTCGATTCATCACTTTTTTTTATTAAACCCTTTAATTTTCAAAATCTCACTCGACAAAATTGAAATCAAGAAAGTTCAATCCATCATTTTTAAAGTTTTAATGAATTTTTCTCAAAAAATTAAGTCATTTGCTCATCATTCAGGCCAGTTGAAAGCTCATTGGAAACTGAAAGCCCATTAGAAAAATATCCACAAGAAAAAGTTCAATTAAGATCATTATCATTCACACCCCCACACTTAAAACAGGCATTGTCCTCAATGTCTAAGTATACACAACATAGGATAAATCCACAATAAAAGCATCAGTGCAATACAAAGACAATAAGAAATGAGAACTGCAATAAAATCAGTAAGCAACAGTCACAATGCAAATGAAGATCCAATATAGTGCCAACATAGTCATCCAAAATCAAGTCATATACCAAAATAATATGGGGATACATCAGGATGGGGGATGGGGAAATAAATGTTGTCGCTGGAGCAAATCATCAAGTTTCCTATGGAGGGAAGCCATGTTTTAAGTGTTGAAGTCCTCCCATGCCTAGAAGCGGTCATCAATTCTCTGGAACTAAGCAGCATGGTATAGCTCCAGGCAATTAATACGCTCCAGGATCTCATCATATGAAGTAGCTCATGAGGATGAAGGTCCAGCCCCTGCTGTGAACTGAGAAGGATACTCTTGTGGTGCTGGCTCTGCCTCATGCTCTTGGGGTGCAAGCCCCCGAGTTCTCCTAGGAACAGCATGGCCATCATGGCCCACCAAATGTAGCACACCATTCTGAAGCTCACACAACTTCATGGATACTAGAATGGGGCCATCAATATAATTGGGACCCTTCACAGGTTCCTCATCAAGTAAATCTAAGTCTAAGCCACACTGCTCAACAATGATAGTAACATACCCACCCAAAAGGATAGGGCCAACCCTAGTCGATCCCGCATGTTTAAAATGTTGGCACAACTAATACCCCCCATTTGCAGGATCCTTATGAATAATACAATGTAGGAAAAATAATTCAGGTTAACTCATGTTACCCTGATTCTCCCGCCTACAACAAATGGTGTTAGCCATCCATTTCTAAATGTACCTATGTACAAGTGACTTAAGTTTGGAGGCTTTTGAGGATTTAGGGTTATAAGTATTAGCCTCAGCAACAATTACACTAAACCACACAAGATCAACCTGAAAAGTACGGGGCATCATGTTATGCCCCACAGGGAATCCAAAAATGGCACTGAACTGGTGAATGTCAAGAGTATAAGGTGTTCCTAGCAACTCAAATGTAATCACACTAGGCCACTCAGCTTGGTTACTCAAATGGTGCAATTTATAGTCAAATGTGGAAATGAATTCCTTAATGAGTTCAACATAAGTGGGTGCATTCAATTTGGAAAATGTGTCCCACCTTATGCTGCGCAACAGAGTGAAAACTTCATCATACAATCCTATTTGGTGCAATGTACTAGCATCTAGAAATCTAGTGGGAACAACCTCTCTAGCTAGCAATGGATTAATATTTACCTGAGGAGGAGGAGGAGGAGCTCTTGGAGGTGGTAGAGGTGGTACATTCTTCCTAGCAGTGGTCTTTATGCACTTCCTTGGAAGCATTTTGAAAGGTGAGAGGATGGTGGTTCGTGGGTACAGTTCAGGTGGTGGTGGTCACGGTGGTGAAGTGGTAAGGATGGTGGTTTTGAAGAAATGACGAGTGAAGGTGATGAAATTGATGAAAATGGAGTGAGAAAGGAAGGAATTGTAAATGGGTGATGATTTGGAGTAAGAAGAATGAAGAAAAGTGATGGTGGTTATTGAGGACGTAGTGGCTGCGTATGGAGGAAAGGTGAGGAGTTTGGTAGATTTGGTGGTCGATTTGAAGGGAAATGGATGGAAAATGGGAGAAAATGGAAGAATATGAGTTGGATGGGGTTGAATGTTGATGGAAATGGTGGATTTTGGTGGTGGAAGAGGAAGAATTTGGTGGAGGAGAGGGTAGAGTGGAGGTGGGCTACATATGGGAGAGAGGTTTAGGGGAAAAAGATGAATCAAGGAGCCCTAAAATGGGATTTTTAGGGGCTGTCATGAAGACACAGACATGGCCCAGGGCATGTTCTTTGCTGACTTATGACGCCCTCCTCTGCTCAAGGTGACATGGGTGATGTCATTTGACATGGCCTCCCCTATGTCATTTGCTGCCAAAAATTCATAAAAACACATACGAAATGGTCTATTTTGCAAAGGAATGATAGGGGAATCCTATTTTAACATCATGAATGGTGTTGTTCTTTAAAAAACACATAAGAAACACATGCTAACAACATAGATCATGTCATTAAACACGGCCCAGGGTATTTTAAAGTCAGATTCCCAAGACTATACACATTATCATTCTTGAAGAAATTTCACAACCGATGAAGTTCGTGATGCATAAATCCATAAGAATGCGTCTTAAAAGTCGATAAGGTGTAACCTAATGACTCTTTACTCAGTCTATTCATAATGAATTAAAAATTAACTTCTCAAATTGTGGCAATCATTCTAAAAGAACTTGACTTGATAACTCAGAAAAGCACAACAACATCACCAAACAGTTAATTCTCAAAGTTTCACTTCCACCACACTCTAATCAATGTTCCAACCACTCATCAACCAATCAGATAATGCACTCAAGCACACACCAAGCAATTCAAAACACAAGGATTTTCAAGGATTCAAGAACAATAATTCAGAAAACTGTAAAGAAACATAAGATAAAAATGGAGAAAGAGGGCAAATCTGGTTGGGTTGCCTCCCAAGAGCGCTTGGTTTATTGTCCTCAGCCCGACATTGTGACACCCTTTATTGATCTTTATAATGTGGATGGTAAAAGGTCATTACTTTCACTTCCACACTTTTCGAAAACTCATGGTAAGGCTTGAGACGATGTCCATTGACCTCATCAAGTGAGGTAGGTGAAAAGACTCCACTAGGTTCCCATTGATTGAAACGTGATGACCATGTTATGGTTGAAACAACATGATAGCTTTCACTGGGGTCCCATTGGTTAAAGTGTAATGACCAAGTTAAGCTTGAAGCATGAAGGCTTCCACCGAGGTCCCATTGATCTTCCTTAATTTCCTTGGCTTCATCACTGTAATGTAATATGTGTAATTTTACAATTTCATTGTCATCGTTTATGTTGGATCAAGGTCCAAAAACAAAATCCACTTCAGCAGTGACTGCCAAGCGGTGCTCTTCTCCCTTCTCTGAAAATTCTTCATTGGGCTTCAACTTCACCTCCCACTGGATCTGAGATTTTGCAACTGCATCAAGATCATTGTTGATAGATCCTTCAATACCATTAGTTGTTGTGTACATAGAATCATCAACTTTCAAATATGCAGAATTCTCAGCACAAATGACACATATCATATTACTATCACAGTCAGTACATGAGTGGCAATGAATAAAACCAGGAAATTCATCACACAACTCATCATAACATTCCTCCACTATAATAGGAAGGAGTTCAGGAATACTTACCTTGGGGGCCTTAGAGTTTTGCCCTTCCTCATTTACCTCTTTAGGCTCTTTGTCTTTCTCTTTAGTAGCTTGTGGGGGAGAAGTAGGTTCACCTAACAACTTCCTACTTCGTGATGTGATATCACTAGCATTTTCCTCCACATTCACTTCTAGTTGTGAGGGCAGTTCTTCAGAAAATAGGCTTTGCACCTTGTTTGACTTCTGTGGTTAATAACCCTATTAGGTTTTGCAGGATGTTGCTTTTGGTCCTTGTTTCTTGTTGAAACTGCATGGTATTAGTGGCCATTTGCTTCACTAGCTCTTCCAGTGAAGGTTCATGTCACCTTGGTGCTTGAACTTGCTGCTGTCTTGGAGGTAAATGTGTTTGTCTTTGCTGAAATCCTGGAGATCCAAAAGCTAGAGGTTGATTTTGGGGTCGTATTCCATAGCTCAAGTTAGGATGATCTCACCATCCTAGATTATATGTGTTGGAGTAGGGGTTGTAGTTGTTGGAAGGTTCATAATATCCCCCTACTGCTTTTACCTCCTCATTTGTGTCCACTAGGAAAGTGACACATATATCAGTGATATGTCCAGGAGATAGGCAAATCTCACAAGCATGTACTAGTGCTTTCCCCATATCCATTAATCGTTTCACTAATGATTGATCGACATTAACACCTACAAAACACTCAGAAAGAATAAATCAAAAATTAAAAATTAAAATAAAAACAAAGTCAAAAATAGGAAACAAATTAATAGCGCAATTGGAAAATTGGTTCCCCAACAACGGCACCAAAATTCTTGGTGTATTTTGGATAGTAATTAAAAATAAGTTTAAAATCAGTTGTGAAGTTCCACTAGAATATAAAAACCTTACAACTAGTTATCGTTAGTAAGGGTTGATCCACAGAAAATCAATTCAATCAACACTATAATTCAATTCCTAATTTATACTCCAAAGATTAATAACAGTAAAAAAAGGGGGTTTTGGGGTTTTGATTATCAAGAAACAAATTCAGAAATAATAACAATAACAAACTGGAATTAACATATTAAAGGAATTGGTTAAGTGGTAGAATCCACCACTAGATTTATATGATAATGCTAGCTCACATATTCTTTTATTCCAATATGATCAATTATGTTTCTACGTAATTGTGAGATGAAATCTCTGTTTTCCTTAGGTTTTGTCCAATTTAGCAACCACTCAAATCAACTCCTAATCACTGATTAGTTATAAAGCATCTGCTCTTATAACTATCCAATAATTGTATTAAGATTTAGAAAACCAATCGCACTAAGATCTAATCACACACCGAGATTAAATACTTAGAACATATATTCCTCTAGATCCATTATCGCAACTGCGCATAACAAACCCAGATTTACCACTTTTAGTGTTTGGTAAAGAGTATGAAGATATTTACACCATAATCATACAGTTCTCTAGTTTTATCACACAACCGTGCATAATAATCCTAGATCTACTACTTTGAAATTGGTAATAGGCATAGAAACCTTCATACAACAACAAGATTCAGAAATATATGGATAAAAACATAATTATGTTGAAATAAACAAATGTGCAGGGTTCACAATATCAAAACTAGGGTTTCATCTTCCCTTAACCAAATGAGAATCTTAGCCACACATAGCTAAAATGAAATTAAGAGAAATACAACAGAAAAAACATGTTCAAGAATGGAAATGCAAAAAAAGTAAAGAGCAAACTAGTCTCCAAAGGTTGGGGATGATTGATCTCCGATTGCTCGAACTCGAGAATCCAATCTTCGATTCATTCTCCTTCTCCCTTGGTCTTAGTCTTTTCCTCAGCCTCCAGGCTGCTCCCAAGCCAAAACTCTCTTTCTTGAGACCCTAAGCCTCTCTATTTATAGGCATTTTGACCTAATTCACTCAGAATTCACGTGTCTTAGTTCCTAACATGATGATACAGCCCATGTCAAATGACACGGCCCAAGCCGTGTCAGCCTCTGTTTTAGTAATTCTCAATTTTGGAAAAACAGTGAAAGACACGCCCCCCCCCCCCGGTGTCAGGGGACACGGGCCGTGTCACTTTGCTTCTTCATTTTCAGCCTAGATCTTCAACAAATACTCTTCTTTTCTTGCTTCAAAAGGTGGTATTGATCTTCATAGATCCTTGGCTCCTTCAAGTGGATAGCAAGCCTTGTTTGAGGCCAAATTCCACAAGGAGTTGTGTACTCACAAGAGAAGACTTAAGGGTACAGAGAAGATTAGTATGGGCAGAAATGTTTCTGCAATAATTCAACTAAGTATGGCACAAAAATGCAAGGATCCTGGAACATTCACCATTCCTTGCATCATAGGTAGCCAACATTTCACTCATGCAATGTTGGATTTGGGTGCATCCATTAATGTCATGCCCAAATCAGTTTTTGAATCCCTGTAAATTGGAGAGTTGAAACTTACTGGAATCATCATTCAACTAGCAAATAAGAGCACAACTCATCCTGTTGGAATGCTTGAAGATGTTTTGGTAAGGGTAAATGAGTTAATATTTCTAACAAATTTTTATATTTTGAACATGGAAGATGAATTTGCTTCTAGTCAGCCACCATTAATTTTAGGTAGACCTTTCTTGAAAACTGCTAAGACTAAGATTGATGTGCATGCTGGAACCCTTTCCATAGAATTTGGTGATAATATAGTTCAATTCAATATCTTTAATGCCATGAAACATCCATTAGATGAGCATTCTATTTTTCATTTAGATGTCCTTGATATGTTAGTTAATGATGTGCATTTTGATATGCTAGCTGAATTTCCTGGGATTATGGGATTTCTAGATGGTGTTGTTGTTTCTGCTAAATATGCATGTGTTGTTTCTGAAATGTGTGATTTTGTTGTTCTTGATTTTGCTGATTCTGATAAATCTGAATTTAATGTTTCTGATTTTGCATATGCTTCTGTTGCTTATCAATTTGTTGTTTCTGATAAATCTGGTTCAGCTGATAAATCTGTTGCAGCTAATAAATTTGTTTCTATATGTACTGTTTCTGATTTTGCTAAATTTCTTAATTTGGCTAAATCTACATGTATTGCTTCTGATTTTGATAAATTTGCTATTTTTGATTGTGGTAATTCTGTTGTTTTTGCATAGTCTGTTTCTGATCAATTTCCTGATTTTGCATATGTTGTTTCTGATTTCGATCAATCTGATTATGTTGATGCTGATAATTTTGTTTCTACTGATAAATCTATTTATGCTGTTAAGTATGCTTCTTGTAACACCCCTTTTGAGGATGTCACATATATAAAGAAACTAAATAAAATCTACCCAAGTTATAAAACATTTATTACATAATAATATGAGTCGTAAAATAATTCCTGTTAAACAGATTATTAAAAATAAAATAAAGCGGAAATATAAAGTAAACAGAAACAACACCACTCATAATATACATATGTTCCAAGTTATAAGTTATACAAATAATTTACAACTACAACTATAAATATTTAAACAGAAATAGTAAATCAAAACAATAAAGAGTCAATATATACATACGCAGACGCGTCCAAAAATACACATCATAAATATTTATTCCTCTGATGGATCACTCTCAGGAAACTCATCAGAAGATAAATACCCAATATGCCTCGACACTCGACGGACATAAGACCGCACAGTCGATACGAGTGTCATCTCACTAGGCTCAGTGGAAACACTATCCCAATGACGCCTAATGAATAAAGGTAACTCTAAATGCAGAAATACCGTCGTCGTCATCACTGGCTCGTCATCAAATCTATTACGTAGGGTCACCGTCATCCGTCCCGCATACGTCACGGAGTCTCTATCTCCTCTCATGTGCCACGCTAACGATCCACTGTGAAACTCGAGAGTCACGAATCCCAAGAATCCAGGCACCGCCATACCAAAACTAATCAATCCAATGGATATGGATGATCAGATGGTTCTTGATCGTCAAACTGGTCGTCGGCTAGTGATCTTCCTCCTTCGGGTACATAACCTCGAGAGGCTGTTCCTCTTTCTCTTCCTCAAACTCTTTACCGCGTAAAATAAATATACAGAAAATATACACAATACAGAAAAGAGGTAAGACAATCTAAAATCATCACAAACATGATAAATAAGAAAACGTCAAACAACAGTTATACAATTCATGCAATATGAAAAGCTATAACAGAAATCAGTAACAGAATAAAGAAAAAGATTTAATTATCATAACGACACATAATATCACAGATAAAATAATAGAACAGATAAATAATCCTCATAATACTAACCGATAAAATAGACAAATAAGATAAAATAAAGTTCCAGATATACTCATATGAAATATGACACGTTCCTACTCCATGGAGCTAAACAACACGTTACCACGGATATCGAGGGAATGACTCGCAAAAATCTATTAGTACCACGGCTGCCCGGCCAACTATTCCGCGGTCACACGTTGTGTCTATAGCTCCACATCACTTGAAATTTACCATCCGCGTGGTGTAGTTCACTGCCTCACGTCGTGACACTACGGGCAAATGTACTACTAGACTTTACAAATCTCGATTAAATATAGTGCGTGTCGAGTCCATTAGTGTGCTATCGGTTACCACGGCCCGGAGCTACCAACCGTCATCCATATATGGAATTCGTACACTAATGTCTCCAAGTTCATTAGAACAATGAACCACACTACGTTTATCGCATCGACAACACGATGTGATTCATCTCAAACCAAAATTCACCAAAAATTAGTAAATTACCAGAATACCCTCAAGGTATAAAAATATATGCCCTCAATGGCAAAAATATACATAAAGTCCCCCTTGGACAAATCTTGTCTCAAAGCCTGTAGGGGTTCACCTCATAGCCCGACAGTAGAAAAATATAGAAATCCAGAAAAATACTGTTTCGGTCAATCGCGTAGAAATTTTATCGCGTTTTCACAATCTCGTCGTTTTTATAAACATTTTGAAATCGCGTAAATATATTTTTCTGTTTTCAAAATCGCGTAGGATTTTTAATACGTTTTCTCAATCGCGTAAGATTTTTAAATTATTTTCTTGACCGAATTCCTTAAAAATTACTGTTTAAATAAACAGAAATAATAAATAATACTTTTAAGCTACGTATAATATTTTCCATACCGTATACTGTCTTTTGGACATCTTTTCTATCTTATTTGTCTGTTTTTACTAAAATTTGACAGTATTTTGCTTAGAAAATTATATTAATGGTTTCCTAATTTTACCGTAAAAATTCTGTTTATTAAATTTTTAAACCATAAAATTAATCCCTTTGAAAACTACTAACATGCTTCAAAATACAGCATGAGCTATATGTTAGAAATTTTTGAAAGTTACTGTATTTCATTTCTAATAACAAAATCATTAGTTCTAAGTTCTCAAACTTATTTCTAATTGATTCTTTTCCTTAAAACTCATTTTAGAAAAATTCTTTTTAACACATATTGCATTCTTATACTTAGAAAAGGTTTGGATTTAATTTTAGAAACCATGGATACTTGGTTTGGCATGTTGGCGAAACTTAGAAATTTATGCTATTTGATTTCTAAATTCATTTTCCTTAATCTAAACAATGTAATAACTTCGTTAATTCTCCTAGATTAATTAAATCTCAATTTAGGAAAAATATGAGAACATTTTGGTTCTCCCTTTGTGTCCATGGTCATGAGCCTTAGGATTGTGTTCTTTGGAACACTCATGCAATCCTTAACATGTTATTCACATCCTATACATTATCATGCAATTCTAACACATGCAATATATTTCTAACACATATAACCTAAATCAAAGCTTGTAGACATGCAATTTAAAGCTTGTAGACATGCAAATTATTACAAACAACAAATAGGAAAGCTATTAACAAATACACAACCATATTAACAAGCTACTAACAACCACACAAATGAATCCTTATGGATTCTACAATCACAAAACCACACTCCATCTTCTTACCACCATCCATAGATGATAAGATTTGTCTTCCTCTTACCTTAAATGAAGACAAAAGGATTCTTTCACTCCTCCTAGAGTTTCGGTTTTCCTCCTTCAAGAACCTAACAAGCTTAAACAAAATCTACAAGTTACTAACTATAGAAAGAGAGCTTAAACCATGGAGAAAACATGGTTTAGAGCTTTGAAAAAGAATTTAGAAAAGAAAAACTAGGAATTTCACCTTCTTGGTACAATCTTCCAAGTAGGTTTTCAAGCTTTAAATGAAAGAATTTGCAAGAACTCCCAACTAGAGATGTTCTTAGGATTGTGTTTAGGTTT
Organism: Ormosia emarginata; assembly: GCA_029884605.1. Classification (NCBI taxonomy): domain Eukaryota; kingdom Viridiplantae; phylum Streptophyta; class Magnoliopsida; order Fabales; family Fabaceae; genus Ormosia; species Ormosia emarginata. Next base: position 484,489 of record JAQQTP010000033.1, on the reverse strand, counting down.
AGAAAACTTGGTTAGATGAAATTTTAGGTGGTTGGATGGTGTAGTATCAAGCTTGGCCGAATAGGTGAGAAAGGAAGTAACAATGGTGTTTAGGGTTCTTGGATGAGAGAGAAGAGAGAATTTGCATGAAAGAGAAGAGATTTTTGGTCCTCCCAAAGCCATATGGCCGTAGACTTCAAGCCATGCAAGGTGGACATTTGCTTGGCTTCATCCAAGCCCTTGGATGCATCAAAGGTCAAGATTAAGCCTTGATTAGCAAGCTTGTTTCCTATTGGTTGCTCCTAACCTAGTCATTAGCCTTAGTCACCATGCTTAGTCACTAATAACCTAGTCATCAAGCCTTATCATCATGTTCAAGAATATTCCTCCACTAATCATGTTTAATTAAGCTACTAAGTTAATTGGTTTAGCTAAACGTGGGTCCCGCAAAATATTTCCGGGTCCACTGTCACTAAATTATACTGACTAATAAAATAATATTATAATAATACAAAATTATTTTATTTGACAGTTAAATCCTAAAAATTAAAAGATTAATTTTAGGCTCATTCAATCGGGTTTAGTAAGATCCCCGCCTCTGAATAATTAAAAACAGATTTTACCAGTCCGGAAAAATATTATTTTCCCTTGCCCGTAGCAAATCACACAAAAAGTCCATATAAAATCACAGACAATAATATTGGACACTAAATCAAGTAGAAAATAATTAAAAACAGCAAAAACAGTACAAACAGCACGTTCGGGATGTAATGGTCATTTTCTCATTTTTTTCCACAACGTAGCTAATCATCCAAAAAGTTCAAATAAAATTATAGACAATATTAATTGTCTGTATATCTTGCAGAAAAATAAAAATAGTAGCTCAGAAAAACTTTTATTTTACCGTCTCGAAACAAATTACGTAAAAAGACCAAATAAAATTTGAGCCTGTATAAACGTATTTGTATTTCATACAGAAATCGAGAAACAGTAAAATAGGGACACAATGGTCATTCACACAAAAACTTGAAAAACAGCAAACAGTACATTCGGAACATTTTCTAAAAATTGGGGTGTTACACTTCTGATAACACTAATTCTACTATTTATGATTCTGCTTCTATTTGTGATAAATCTATTGTTGCTATTGTTGTCCCTGATTCTATTTTCTATGATAATTCTGGTTGTTCTGAATCTGATAATTCTGGTTATTCTGAATTTGGTAATTCTGGTAGTTCTAAATTTGGTAATTCTGATTATTCTAAAAATGATAAATCTGCATGTCTTATGAGACATGATCCTGCTGTTTGGGAAGTTTCTGCAACCAGATTGATACCTTCAATCCAAAAACTACCTACCCTTGAGCTTAAGCCTTTGCCTAAGCATCTGAAGTATGCATATTTGGGGGATGATGAGTAGCTTCCAGTGATTGTAGCCAAGAACCTCCTTGCTGAACAAGAGGCGAGATTGCTAGAAGTTTTGAGAGAAAATAAGAAGGCCATCAGATGGACGTTGACAGATATTCCTGGCATTAGCCCTTCCACCTGTATGCACAGAATTTTGCATGAGGATGGAGCTAAATCAGTGCTCTAACCCAAGAGGATACTGAACCCTCTGATTCTGGATGTGACAAAGAAAGAAGTCACCAAGCTACTGCAAGTTAGTATTATTTACCCTATATCTGATAACACTTGGGTGAGTCCTATACAGGTTGTCCCCAAGAAGTCTGAAATGGCGATTGTGGCCAACCAGAAGAATGCGCTGATCCCTACCAGAGTGCATAATAGTTAGCAAGTCTGCATTGATTATAGGCGACTTAACCAGGCCACTCAGAAAGATCATTACCCTTTGCCTTTCACTGATCAGATGCTGGATCAATTGGTTAGGAAATCCCATTATTGCTTCCTGGATGGATACACTGGCTGCTTTCAGATTCACATTGCACCTGAGGATTAGGAGAAGATCACATTCACTTTCCCCTTAGGCACCTTTGCTTATAGGTGGATGCCTTTCGGCCTCTGCAACACCCCTGGTACCTTCCAGCGGTGCATGGTAAGTATTTTCTCTGACTTTCTAGAGGAGTGCATAGAGGTGTTTATGGATGATTTCACTATCTATGGTTCTTCTTTTGATTCTTGTTTGGATAGTTTATCTAGAGTACTATATCGATGCATTGAAACTAACCTTGTCTTGAATTTTGAAAAATGTCATTTCATGGTAGAACATGGTATAGTTTTGGGTCATGTAGTGTCTAGCAAGGGTATTGTTATTGATTCTGCAAAAATAAATGTAATTACCTACTTATCTTACCTCACTTGTGTGCGGGTAGTTCATTCTTTTGTTGGACATGCGGGTTTTAACAGGTGTTTTATCAGAGATTTCAGTCAAATAGCCCTTCCACTATCCAACATATTGCAGAAAGATGTGGAGTTCGTGTTTGACCAGAAGTGCATGGAGGCCTTTGAACATTTAAAGTGAGCATTGGCCAGTACCCCTGTCATTCAGCCACCTGATTGGACACTCCCATTTAAGCAAATGTGTGATGCCTCTAACTATGCTATGGGAGTTGTATTGGCATATAGAGTGAGTAGAGCCTCCCATGTGATCTACTATGCTTCACGCACTTTGGATGCTACTCAAGCAAGTTACACAACAATAGAAAAAAGAACTTTTAGCTATTATGTTTGCATTAGAAAAGTTTCGATCTTATTTACTTGGTTCTAAGGTTATGGTATTTTCTAGTCACGCAGCTCTAAAATTTCTTTTGAAGAAGCCTGAAGTTAAATCACGATTCATTAGGTGGATGCTGCTACTCCAGGAATTTGATGTGGAGATTCAAGATAAGAGTGGAGCAAAGAACCTGGTGGCTAATCACTTGAGCAGAATTGAGAGAGTCTCGGATCCCCTTCCCATTGAAGATTTGTTTCCTGATGAGCAGCTTTTACAGCTGCAAGGTAAGGTTACTTCTCCTTGGTTTGCGGATATGGTCAATTCCCTAGTTGCTGGTGTTTTCCCTGCATGTTTTACTAGGGCTCAGATTGATAAGTTGAAGAGTGAGTCTAAGTATTATGTGCGAGATGATCCTTATCTTTGGAGATTTTGTAGTGACCAGTTAATTAGGAGATATATCCTTGATCATGAGTTTGATTTTGTTCTTAGCTTTTGTCATGCATTTGCATGTGGTGGACATTTTGAACCTACTCCTATAGCTAGGAAAGTTTTGGACTCTAGTTTATATTGGCCTACCTTATTCCATGATGCATATTTGTTTTGTAAGTCTTGTGAACAATGCCAAAGAACAGGCAATATTTCTGGCCAGAATGAAATGCCCCAACAGTCTTTACTGTTTTGTGAGATTTTTTATGTTTGGGGTATTAATTTTATGGGACCCTTTCCTGTTTCTTTTGGTTTTGTTTAAATTTTACTAGTTGTTGATTATGTATCCAAGTGGGTGAAGGCGAAAGCCACTCAGACTGTTGATTACAAAATTGTTGTAGATGTTGTCCGATCGCAGATGTTCTGCAGGTTTGGAGTCCCAAGGGCCATTATTAGAGATCAGGGTTCGCATTTCTGCAATCAGAGCATGGAGGCTTTGATGAAAAAGTATGGGGTCTTGTACAGAGTTTCTACACCTTACCACCCCCAGACTAATGGGCAAGTCGAGATTTTCAATAGGGAGATCAAGCAAATACTCCAGAAGACAGTTCAACCTAACAGAAAAGAGGCTTGAGGATGCTTTATGGGCTTACCAGACTGCTTATAAGAGACCGATCAGGATGTCTCCGTATCGAATTATTTTTGGCAAAGCATGCCACCTACCAGTGAAAATTGAGCATCGCGCATTTTGGGCAGTGAAGAGGTGTAACTTGGACCTAGATCAAGCAGGCATATAGAAGAAGCTACAACTCTAGTAATTGGAGGACGTCCGCTTGGAGGCTTATAAAAGTTCTAAACTTTATAAGTAGAAGACCAAAGCCTTCCATAATAAGATGATTATGAGGAAAACATTTGAGATTGGTGAAAAAGTTCTCCTCTACAACTCCCGCCTCAAGCTCATGCCCAGGAAGCTTCGATCTAGATGGTTAGGTCCATTTGTTGTTACTAAGATTTTTCCTTATGGTGTTGTGCAGATTACAAGTGAGGCCACTGTGAAAGCTTTCACAGTCAATGGCCACCATCTCAAGCCATTTTATGAGGGAGCTCAAGCTCAAGTGGACGATGTGGAGGCGGTCACCTTGCAAGAAGTTGTCTACCCTACTTGATCAGGCTGTTTCTTTCTCCTTTCTTTTATTTTGCCTGTCTCATATTTATTGATGCTATTGCTGGTTTGTTGATGATTTTTGAGCTTTACATTGAGGGCAATACAAAATTTAAGTGTGTGGGAGAGATTTTAGCATACTGTGTGCTATTTTTCTATTTTCTTTTCTATTTTGCTACATTTTTGCTGTTGTTGCTGGATAATTTGTTGCTTTTAAATTTTGTTTTCTATAAATAAAAAAAATGTTGTGCTGAGATGTGTGAAGTTTATGAGTTTGAAGCAATTGAAATTCAAGGTTCATTGCATGATTGAATAAATTTTCTTCCTTCTTGAAACTGATATGCTTAGTAGTGGATGTTTGAATTAGTGAATTCAGTTTGATGGATGCATACCTTGTGAGATTTTGAGCCTGATGGATAGATTCAACATTTATATCATTCTATTCTTTCTTGTGTGATTTTCACTCATGTTACTTGATCACTCTAGAACTTGCTTTGATTCTTTTTTAGACTACATTTCATTTGCATGCATGAACATGATTGAGGCCTTCTTTCTTAATTAGCTACTTTGGCTAAATAGCCACCCTTGCATCATTTCCCTTTTATTAACCCCCTTGAGCCTATTTGCCTATTCTTTGTCTTAACTCATTATATGCCTTTGTGAAAAATCATGTTTTTACCTTACCTTAGTGAATCAGAGAGCATTAGTTCATTTTCATTTGAGGAGCTCTTTTGCTTGTGGGTAATTAATAGTTCAAGTATGGGGTTGTGTAAATTGATGTGTAACATCCAAGGTGATTGAAAAAAAAATGAATGAAAAAAAATGAAAAAAAAAAACAAATTGAAGAGAAAAAGAATAAATGCAATAAAGGTTGTGAAAGAAAAGGAATATGTAAGAGAATGTGCATTACATGAATTTTGGGGGAGGGGGGGAATTTCATGCTTGTTACTTGTCATTTGAGTTCCTTCCTATTGCTCGTTTATTCTCTTGGGTGCTTAGCTTGTCTTATCTATATTGTTTCCTTCCCTTACCTTGACCTCATTACAACCTTGAATAAAGTCCTCTTAATTTTTTGTGTGCATGTGTTTGGTAATGGAAAAGTAGAAGATAAGCAAACTTATGGTAGTACAATTTTCATGAGTTGAATTGAGTGAAATACTTACCTTGTAAATACTTGGGGGATTGAGAGTGCATCTTGTAAGGATCTATCATTCTTGATTTATGCCCTTCAATTTGAAGCTACCTTGCTTGTTGGTTTGAGTTATGAAGAAATGTTAACTCATGAATGTTTTGATTCCTTGAACCTTTGGTTGCTCTTCTTGCTTGTAAACTTTTACATTATTGAATGTCATTGGAATTTGAGTTCTTTTTTATTGATCCCTTGTGCCCTTGTTTTGATCTTTTGTGCTTTGCCCAAGAGTACAAAAAGCTAAGTGTGGGAGAATTTAATAATCACATATTTTATTTATTAATAAAGCCTCATGTTTAGTCATTTGCACTCTCTATATTCTTAATTGGTTGAGTTTGGTCATGTTTTGTGAGTTTGGGCTCAAATTGGGCTGAATTGAATTTTTTCATCATTATTGGGATTTGACACTATTTTTGTATTTTGTCCATAACTTGAGTTCTAGATATCTGAATATCATGAATTTTACCTTGTAAGAAAGCTAAGAGGAAGCTCTACAACTTTGATGAGGAGCTCAAAGTCTCAATCAGATGTCTAGTGGGCCTAATTTTGCTTGGAAGTTAGAATACGAGTTCAGAGACCCTTTGATGTTGTTTTGGTCATAACTTGAGTTATAGACCTCCAAATTGCACGGTGTTTAGGCTCAAATGTTCATAACTAACCCAATTTTGTAATTAATATTATGCAAAGCCAAAATATGGGGTAGTTTAGGGGGTTAGGAATTAGAAACTCAGGCACCTCATTTTTGACACTTTTCTTCTTTCTCTAGAATTCTCTTCTCTCCTTTCTCTCTAATTTTCGTTTTCCTCTTCCTTCTTTTATTTTTCTTAGTTCTCCCCTTCTCATGAAGGGATAGAGCCTCTAGATCAATCCAAGATATTGAACATGCTTGGTTATTAATCTTGAGATTTCATTTTTAATGTTTAAGCCCATCTATTAATCAAGTTTCTCTTCTTTTTCTTGTCTTTGTTAATTATGGTTGCATAATTGGAATTTTCATATGTTAATTGCTTAATTACCATGTGCATAGAGATGAACTCAGAGATTAAATAAGTCATTGAAGGTGTTTGATGAAATGTTTAACTTGGTTGGATCTTGACTTTTAAGTTGATTTCGGTTTGGATGAATGCTTAATTTGTCTACCCTTAATTAATTGAAATCTAGAAGCATTTCTAGTAAAAGATCTATAGATCATTAAGAGGCATCTTGAAGTGATCTAAGACCAAGGACTTGATTGATATTTGAATGGACCTTTAGTGATCAAGGATGGATTAAAATCAAGTTTGGACAATTTTCTTGGATTGGTTGTTTTAGTAATTCTGTTTTAACTCAATTATGTTACTATTCTGCATTTTTAATCTTGCAAACTATAACACCCTAATACAGATATCTAGATATATCTTAGATATACATAGATATATAAAGATAACCAATACTAGAGACATCACTTCCTCATACTTTATTCTAACATATATCTATAATCACAACTGAGTAATTATAGAAATCTCTCGAGAGATTGCGGAAAACTTAAACCTCATATATATATATATATATATATATATATATATATATATATATATATATATATATATATATACAAACTTAGTCACAAGAGGGCTTATTGTAATACATATAATATAAAACTTACGGAACAAATATAAACTGATTACATAAATTCTATCTATTTAAAGTAATAAAAACTACTCTAATCTTCATGCTTTATCTTCTTACCCTTAGCAGGGTCTGTACTATAGTACCTGTGCCTGATCCTACATCTGTTCCTGCATATGGATTTACATGGAATAGCAACTAGGGTGAGAATAAACATTCTCAGTAAAAGCAATTCCAATACCATCTAACTATAACATTGTATATGACAAATATATAACAAATGCTATAATTTCTAACTTAGGAGCTTCCTCCTCTTTTCTCATATCTGCACACTTTCTTATAGTGTGATATCAACCGATAGCCTACACACTGTTAATATATACAACGCCCATACAGCTGTAAATACCAACAGTGATGGACAATGCCCATACAACTGTCCGTGAATGCAATGAGAATGATATGTAATATGAATATACCTAAGGAAATCCTAAGAGTATGTGGATGAAATGCAAATGCATGGTTTTGTTTTTAAATACATGCAGAAGTTTATTTTGAAAACAAGGAAGTTTGCTAGAAACTAGTTAGTATATCATCCAGTGGTAATTAGAGGAAAGCTCATCCTCACATTACACATATCTTGGCACACTGAGAAATTCGAGCTTCATCCTTGCTCAAAGAGCGTCTTTGTATTTCCCACTTATCTCTTTTGGCCTTGGCACTATCGAGACATTAGGGTTATGTCCTTCTCAAAAGTCTTTTAGACACCCATCTATCTCCTTTTGCCTCCATGAATGAACATCAAAGGATATTCACCAAGATCGATACTACTTGACTAATTCGTAGACTTACATACGTACTTATATACTTAGTTCCTTTACGATCTAAGCATATTCTCCTAGGAACTTTGACTTCTTATGTTTACCCTTTGTAATGAGAAGAATCTGTAACCTCATACTACATGTAACCTTAGCATTTGGTTAGAAATACATGTCCCCTTAGGAACTTCTCTAATTTCTTACCTTCTTAGCTAAATGACCTCACGCCATATAATGTTACATTCTTAGGTAAACATTACTAAACCATTTCTCATACTTGTACCTAAACTCCACCTCTTCACTCATATCTCTTAAGTGATTTCTAATGCAACACTATGTTACTGAAGTGTTAGGTACTTACCTATGGCAAACCACTTTTCTTGGTTGTGCAAGACCCTAATGGGGATGTCACATTTTCGAACAATAATAATAAAACCTTTACCCAAGTTATAAATTATTACGTAATATATAATAATATAGGTTGTAAAAATATTCTTTTTGGACCTTATATTATAAAATAAAGTAAACAAAACATAAAATAAAATAACTATTACATACACACCATAATTATACATATGATTTTGTTTTTAATAGGTACAAATAATTTACATATTACAAACTATTAATTAAAAACAGTACATTGTCTGGTTTAAAGCAAACCATAAACTAGACTAAGCACAATACTAAAAGTTCTGATCCTCCGAAGAATCCTCCTTGGGAAGATCATCGAAAGACAGAAATACTCTGGTAACACCATACCACGCTGAAATCAATCCATATGATATGGATGATCTCGAGGTTCGCCTTCCTCGAACTGGTCACTCGGTTGCTGCTCCTCGTTGTATTGACAATCCAACAGTTGCTCCTCTTCTACTTCCTCAATGACTTTACTAACATAAATAATAATACGAGAAAATATATACAAAGAGGTGAGACAATCTACATCATTACCAAGATATAAGAAAAAAATGACAAAACATACAGATATAGCAGTTAAAACAACAAAATTATATTAGCACAACATATATCATATCTCAACCAAGTATAAATGTCACAGATGCAAAATATCACAAATCAAATTATAACTATTCACACAGTGATGCAGGTTAAATATGCCATGTACTCAGACTCGTTCCTACTCCATGGAGCTAAACACAAACATCGGAGAGAATGATCCAATAGACATGTCCGCACATCAGGCTGCCTCAACCAACAATTACACAGTGAAATACGTCATGTAAATAACACACAGTCAAATATGTCGTGTGAATGGCACACAGTCAAATACGTCGTGTGAATAGTACAAAGTCAAATACGTCAAGTACGTCCAGGCATAGTACCAGACAGTCCCCAATAGATCCTGATTAAGAATAGTATTTGTCGAGATCGCTAGTGTGTGTTTTCAATTACCACAGCCTAGAGGAGCTGCCAACTGTCCACATATGGAATCAACTGCACACTAACGCCTCCAAGTTCTCCACATGAACACACTACGCCTATCACACCTGCAACACGGTGTAATTCATCTCGTCAGTCAATCGTCAATTTTAACCAAATTGACATTCCACTCTATATATGTAATGATCCATAATTATAAAAATACCCTTAGTATTAATAATTCCAAAAATAGTATGTCTCCATTTGACAGTACTATTTCCCAACATGTCCGACTCCACCACTTTGGCCCGACAGTAAAAACTTACTGTTTCCATAAGTCGCATAAAAATTTTATCGCCTTTTCACAATTACATCACATTTGACAAATGTTTTTCAATTGCGTAAATATTTTTCAACGTTTTTCTCAATCGCGTAGTTTACAATCCACTATTTTAAATACGCGTAAACTATTTCTACTATTTTTCACTGTATAAAATATTTCTTGATGCTCCAAATTAAATTTTTAAACTTTTCAAAACTAAAAATATTATTTAGACATTATTTTCCATTTTTCTTTACAAAAATTCCTCTAAGTAATAATTTCGACGCGTTTTCTCAAAAATTGATTTTCATAAATTCTTCTACGCTTAATTTTATTCTTTAACTACGTAAAATATTTCCTAGCTTTCTAAATGTCATTTTGAAACGTTCTTCAATACTTGCTCATTTTTAATCAATTTTGACAAAGCATTTAATTTAGAAAATCCACTAAATAATATTTTCTACGTTTTCTTTTTAAAAAATCCTTTATTTAATTATAACCATCAAATACACTTTGAAAATTGCTAACATACTTTAAAAACTCAAAGATAAGTATTTTTCAAGTGTTAAAATTTATTTCTTTACCATACTAGACTTCTAGTAAAAATTCATTTACTTATTTGACTCTTGAAAATCCATCGTAATTGAATTCGTTTTAGGTTAATAAACTAGTTTACACTTAGAAAATAAATTTTGGATCAATTAAACATTAAAAATATATTTTGGCCGAAAATCACCATTTTTATACAAACCATGTTTAAAATTATTTTGCATCCATTAAATCATTGAAAAATCCTTTAACTTAATTAGATCAATTAGGTTATTCTTTTAGAAAATGGTTGAGAACATATTGGTTCTCTTTTCATAGTAAAAACCATAAGCTCTTCATCTTGTGTTCTTTGGAACACTTTTGTAAATCTCAACATATTTGCACATCCAACAATAATTTCATAGATCCATAAACATATACATATATTTATGAACACATACCATATATTAAAGTAATAATAAAACACATACCAAATATCAAAGCTATAAACATGCTTGTATGCATAATAAACCACAAATAGAAAAGAAAATAACATGCACACATATACAATCACAAATAGAGAAGACAATAAACAACCAAGTGAATGAATCCTTATGGATTCTTCACCACAAATACATTCATTTTCTCACCACCACACATGGTTGATGAGATTAAATCTCCCTCTTACCTATAAGGAAGACAAGATCTCCTTGGACTCCTCCTTAGAAATTTTGTGTAGCTTCAACAAAAATCCTAACAAGCTTAAACAAATTATAAAGTCATAAACTATGGATGAAAAAGATAAACCATGGATCAATCATGGCTTAGAACATCAAAAATCAAATTAGAAACAAGAAAGAAGAATTTTCACCTTATAGGAAAGAAACTTCAAAGTGATTTTCCAAGCTCCAAATGGATGATTTAGCAAAAACTCACAACTAGAGATGTTCTTAGAATATGGTTTAGGTTTAGGAAATTGGGTTGGATGAAATTTTTGATGGATGGAAGTAAGATTGATGGTGTTGGCCGAATGGTGGAAGAAAAGGAGACTTAGGAGTTTCTTTGAGTTCTTTGGGTAGGAGAGAAATGAGAGAATTATTTGGAGTGATAGAATGATGAGTAAGAGTGAATAATTGCCTTAACTTCATAATGCATGACCGTAGACTTCCAAAATAAGTGCAGCCCCTTTTGTTGACAAATTAGCTTCATAATGGCCTTAGATGGTTTCAATGGTGGATGGCCAAGCTCTAGAATTCCATGATTGCATTTGATTGAATAATTGAATGCATAATTATAGCATATGGCCGAAATTTGCATAGGAAATTCAATCAAAATTTGATTGATTTTAATAGCTTATTTATGCTTAAGTCCTCCTAGTTAGGTTTAATTAAAAGTTAGTTAGATTCCTTTGTATTTTAGTTAATCATTTATTTACTTAGAGTCCCTAATCTTCTACTTAATTATACTAGTACATTGCCTAACTAAAATTTGATGGAAAATTAATTAGGTTTAATCCATTTAATTATCACTTAAACCCTTTAGATTAACTTAATTAGGTTTTAGACTAATTATTCCATTAAGTTAGATTTTAAACTAACTAATCTACTAAATCTAACCATTTTTATGGATTTTCAACCTTTTGGTTTAGAATTTTACAAGCCATTTACGTTGGTAAATTTTTCCTAAAAGTGGGTCTCACAAACCCAAAGTGGGTCCCGCAAAACAAATGTGAGTCCCATAAGTCAAATGTGGGTCCCACAGACTTTTCTGTATGATAAATTTTTTTATTATACAAAAAAATCCTAAAAATTAAAAGATTGATATATGTATTATTCGGATTGGGTTTAGTAAGATCGCCCAGCTCCAAATAATCAAACAAGATTTTCCCCACTAAAATTATTATTTTCTTGACTCGAGCAAATCACACGAAACAATCAAATACAGTTACGAAACAGTCAAATTAATTTTATAACACACAGAAAACAGAAAACAGTACAATTAGGGAAAAAACATAATTAACCAAAAATTGGGGTGTTACAACTCTCCCCCACTAACAAAAATTTCGTCCTCGAAATTTATCGTACCTTAGAAAAGATATGGGTACTGCTCCCTCATTTTGTCTTCTAGCTCCCAGGTAGCATCTCCCATTACCTCATTCCATATTACCTTTACCAATGCAATCATCTTCCCACGAAGCTACTTCACTCTCCTGTCCTCAATCTTAACAGGAAGCGTCTCATAAGTCAAATTATCTTTCAGTTGTACTTCATCAGGTTGAATGACATGTGTTGGATTAGAAATATATTTTCTCAATTGAGACACATGGAATACATTATGGAGATTGGATAGAAAAAGTGGTAAAGCTATCTGGTAGGCTACAGGACCTATTCGACGAATAATTTGATAAGGTCCAATAAATTTATGAGTGAGTTTTTTGAATTTGATAACCCTTCTGACACCAGTCGTAGGTGTTACACGTAAAAACACATGCTCTCCTTCCTCAAATTCAAGAGGTCTCCTGCGCTTGTCAGCATAGCTTTTCTGTCGGCTCTGAGTTGTCTTCATTTTCTCCCGAATCATCTTCACCTTCTCCGTAGTTTGTTGCACAAGATCAGGTCCAATGGTTATACTTTCCCCATCTTGATACCAACACAAAGGTGTTCGGCATCATCGCCCATAAAGTGCTTCATAGGGTGTCATCCCTATACTTGAGTGAAAACTATTGTTGTAGGTGAATTCTACCAAACACAGAAATTCATCCCAACTCCTTTGTTGTTCCAACACACAAGCACGCAACAGATCTTCCAGCGATTGAATAGTCCTCTCTATTTGACCATCAGTCTGCGGATGATAAGCAGAACTCAGACGTAACTTAGTTCGCATTGCTTCTTGTAGGCTTCGCCAAAACCTTGACGTAAACCTCGGGTCTCTATCAGAAACTATACTTGAGGGTACACCGTGAAGTCTAACAACTTCACTAATGTACACCTGGGTTAATCGTTCTAATGAATACTTGATATTAATCGGCAAGAAATGCGCTGACTTCGTAAGCCTATCAACTATAACCCATATAGAATCATGACCCTTCTTCATTCTTGGCAATTTGGTAACAAAATCCATTGAGATACTATCCTATTTCCACTCGGGAATAGTTAAAGGTTGTAACATACCGGCTGGTCTTTGATGTTCAACTTTTGCCTTTTGACAAACCAGACAAGACGCCACACGTTCCACAACATCTCTCTTCATCCTTGGCCACCAAAACATCCGCTTTAAGTCTTGGTACATCTTTGTCATCCCCGGATGCATACTCAACCTACTAGTTTAAGCTTCGTCCAGAATTGCTTGTTTAAGATCGGGATCATCAAGTATACAAATCCTTCCTTTAAACCTTAAAACTCCATCAGATCCTTCCTCAACCGTTGCCTTATGACCTTGCTTCAAAAATTCTTTCTTATTCAGTAAATATGGATCCTTATCCTGTTTTTCCTTGATTTCTTCCAACAAGTCATTCAAAATAATAACTTTACTTAGACGAATTCTTCCTAGTGCCAATTCCACTGACAACCGTAAATCTCTAAACTGATTGATCAATTCTTCCTCCTTTATCATCATAGTAGAAACACTGATCACATTCCTACTTATGGCATCTGCTACCATATTCACTTTTCCCGGATGGTATTGGAGTTGGAAATCATAGTCCTTCAAGAACTCTAACCATCGCCTCTGCCTAATGTTCAATTCCTTTTTATTGAACAGGTATTTTAAACTCTTGTGGTCACTGAAGACATTGAACACAACTCTATACAGAAAATGTCTCCACATTTTCAACGCAAAAACCATTGCAGGGAGTTCCAAATCGTGTGTTGGATAGTTCCTCTCATGAACCTTTAACTGTCTTGAAGCATAGGCTACCACATTTCTATTCTGCATCAACACGCATCCTAACCCTTGGTAAGAAGCGTCACAATACACCTCAAAAGCCTCGTTAGGATCCGGCAAAATCAGCACTGGTGCAGTAGTCAATCTCTTCTTCAACTCTTGAAAACTTGCCTCACATTCTTTCGTCCAATCAAAAGCTTGACTCTTCCTTGTGAGTTGCGTAAGAGGCCCAGCTATCTTAGAAAAACCTTCAATGAACCTTCGATAATATCCAGCCAATCCAACAAAACTTAGGATTTCGGTTACCGTCTTCGGCCTCTCCCATTGCAAAATAGTTTCTATTTTCAATGGGTCCACCGCAATACCTTCCTTGGAAATTACGTGACCCAGAAATTGAACTTCTTCTAACCAAAACTCACACTTTGCCAATTTTGCATACAGCTTCTTGTCCTTCAAAATTTGGAGAACTATACTTGAGATATTCAAAGATGCTTTTCCTTATTTTGGGAGTAGATCGAATGTCATCGATAAAGACAACGACAAACCTGTCTAGATACGGACGAAAAATCCTATTCATATAGTCCATGAATATAGCAGGAGCATTTGTCACTCCGAATGGCATCACCTGATACTCATAATGCCCATAACAAGTTTGAAAAGCTGTTTTAGGTATATCCTCTACCTTGACACAAATCTGATGATAACCTGATCGCAGATCTATTTTAGAGAAAATAACTGCTCCTTTCAGCTGGTCCATCAAATCATCGATCCTTGGAAGTGGATATTTGTTCTTTATCGTGACCTTTTTCAGCTGACAATAGTCTACACAAAGACGAGAAGTTCCATCCTTCTTCTTGACTAGTAGTACTGGTGCTCCCCACGGTGAAACACTCGGTCGCACAAACTGCTTTTCCAACAATTCCTCCAATTGCTTCCTCAACTCCACCAATTCCGATGGCGACATCTTATATGGTGCAATTGAAATAGGACCTGCTCCTGGTACCAAATCAATAGCAAACTCGATTTCTCTTTCCGGTGGTAAGCCAGGTACATCATCAGGAAAAACTTCCAGAAACTCATTCACGATTGGAATAGCATTCATATCTTTTTCACTCTTGACTTCCAAAGAAGACAGCAGCATGTATCCTTGAGCTCCGTCCCTCAACAAAGATTTGACTTTGACGGCGGTTAAAAATCTAGAATCCTCATCCTTAGGAAAAACTAAGGTTTTATTGGCACAGTCTAATAGGATATGATTAGAAGATAACCAATTCATTCCTAATATTATATCTATTTCAACAAGAGGTAAGCAAATTAAATTGACCGAAAAGACTCGATCATTTATGGTAATAGGGCAGTTCAAACATACTTTAGATGTAACAACAGGTTTGGCAGTTGGTGTAGAAACAATCAATTGAAAACTCAAAGAAGACATAGGTAATTTTAACCGATCCACACAGTCATACGCAATAAATGAATGCGTCACACCTGAATCATATAGTACAGTCAAAAGATTACCTGCTACAACACCTTCCCCCTGAATAAGATCTTCAGACTGAGAAGCCTCAGCTCCGCTCATCGTGTACACTCGCCCTCCAGATCGCGACTGAGTAGCACAAACATTGCTCATAACTGGCTTCCTTTCTGACTGGTTACATTCTCTAGAAACATGCCCAAGCCTTCCACACTTGAAACAGATCGGCCCTTTAATTGAACAGTCTCTAGATATGTGGCCACTCTTTCCACATTTAAAATATCTTGGCGTAAACGCCACATTCGTACCAGCTTTGTTGCCACTAGAACTTCCCCCGATAGATGGACGTTGAGGTTGATTCCCCGGTGGTCTCGAATACGGCTTGCGTTGAAACCGGTTATTATTATTGCCTCCTCTTTGGAACCTTATCGGTCCACTGTTGCGATTTCTTGGATCACGTGACGGCTCCAACTCCTCGAGTCGTACACATGTGTCCACGAAAGCATGAAACTGGTTCATCCTTAAGGGTAGTACTCCTCTCTTCAACTCTACCCTCAGCCCTTCCTCAAATTTCTGACATCTCCACGCATCATTCTGTCGAGTTTGAGCATAGTCTAAGAACTGAGACAAGCTCTCAAATTTAGAAGTATATTCATTGACAGTCATGTTGCCCTGACGTAAACCAAGAAATTCCATCTCCATGGCATGTTGAGCACAGTCATGTTGACTCGCCTTCTCTGGATTAAATTCACCTCTGAACTGCGGCTAGTTATTGCGCCTAAACTCGGACAAGCTTAGAGCATCAGCAGTCGCATCTTGCTGTTGAGCTGCTCGTTCATTTTGTTGCATAATCACCTCTGTCATACGCTGCATAGCCTCAGCAACTGCAATCATTGGGTCAACATTACGGTTCACGTTTGCACGCGTTCCTCTTCCGCCAGACATCTTCTTTTTCAATTAAACAAGATAAAACAAAGTCAGATGTACCCTTTCGGACACCAATCACGGAGAATCACATAACACAAGCAAAAACAGATCTAACCACAACCCCAAAAGACTCTAACTTGAGCTCTAATACCAACTAAATGCAACACCCTAATGAGGATGTCACATTTCCGAATAATAATAATAAAACCTTTACCCAAGTTATAAATTATTACGTAATATATAATAATATAGGTTGTAATTCTTTTTGGACCTTATATTATAAAATAAAGTAAACAAAACATAAAATAAAATAACTATTGCATACACATCATAATTATACATATGATTTAGTTTTTAATAAGTACAAATAATTTACATATTACAAACTATTTAATTAAAAACAATATATTGTCTGGTTTAAAGCAAACCATAAACTAGACCAAGCATAACACTAAAAGTTCTGATCCTCCGAAGAATCCTCCTCGGGAAGATCATCGGAAGACAGAAATACTCTGGTAACACCATACCACACTGAAATCAATCCATATGATATGGATGATCTCGAGGTTTGCCTTCCTCGAACTGGTCACTCGGTTGTTGCTCCTCGTTGTATTGACAATCCAACAGTTGCTCCTCTTCTACTTCCTCAATGACTTTACAGAACATAAATAATCATACAGAAAATATATACAAAGAGGTGAGACAATCTATATCATTACCAGTATAGCAGTAGGAAAACGACAAAATATACAGATATAGCAGTTAAAACAACAAAATCATATTAGCACAACATATATCATATCTCAACCAAGTATAAATGTCACAGATGCAAAATATCACAAATCAAATTATAACTATTCACACAGTGATGCAGATTAAATATGCCATGTACTCAGACTCGTTCCTACTCTATTGAGCTAAACACAAACATCAGAGAGAATGATCCGGTAGACATGTCCACACATCAAGCTGCCTCAACCAACAATTACACAGTCAAATACGTCGTGTAAATAGCACACAGTCAAATACGTCGTGTGAATGGCACACAGTCAAATACGTCGTGTCAATAGTACACAGTCAAATACGTCGTGTACGTCCAGGCATAGTACCAGACAGTCCCCAATAGATCCTGATTAAGAAAAGTATTTATCGAGATCGCTAGTGTGTGTTTTCAGTTACCACGGTCCAGAGGAGCTACCAACTGTCCACATGTGGAATCTACTGCACACTAACACCTCCAAGTTCTCCACATGAACACATTACGCCTATCACACCTGCAACACGGTGCAATTCATCTTGTCAGTCAATCGTCAATTTTAACCAAATTGACATACCATCCATAATTACAAAAATACCCTCAGTATCACCATGAGTCATAATTACATAAACATCCTCATTGTCACCATCATTACAAAAATACCCTTAATATTAATAATTCCAAAAATAGTATGTCTCCATTTGACAGTACTATTTCCCAACATGTCCGGGTCCACCACTTTGACCCGACAGTAAAAACTTACTGTTTCCATAAGTCACATAAAAATTTTATCGCCTTTTCACAATTACATCACATTTGACAAACGTTTTTCAATCGCGTAAATATTTTTCAACGTTTTTCTCAATCGCGTAGTTTAAAATCCACTATTTTAAATACGCGTAAACTATTTCTACTGTTTTTCACTGTATAAAATATTTCTTGACGCTCCAAATTAAATTTTTAAACTTTCCAAAACTAAAAATATTATTTAGACATTATTTTCCATTTTTATTTACAAAAATTACTCTAAGTAATAATTTCTGACGTTTTTTTCTCAAAAATTTGATTTTAATAAATTCTTCTACAGTTAATTTTTTTTTTTAACTACGTAAAATATTTCCTTGCTTTCTAAATGTCATTTTGAAACATTCTTCAATACTTGCTCATTTTTAATCAATTTTGACAGCATTTAGTTTAGAAAATCCACTAAATGATATTTTCTACGTTTTCTTTTTTAAAAAAATCCTTTATTTAATTATAACCATCAAATACACTTTGAAAATTGCTAACATACTTTAAAACTCAAAGATAAGTATTTTTCAAGTGTTAAAATTTATTTCTTTACCATACTAGACTTCTAGTAAAAATTCATTTACTTATTTGACTCTTGAAAATCCATCGTAATTGAATTCGTTTTAGGTTAATAAACTAGTTTACACTTAGAAAATAAATTTTGGATCAATTAAACATTAAAAATATATTTTGGCGAAAATTACCATTTTTATACAAACCATGTTTAAAATTATTTTGCATCCATTAAATCATTGAAAAATCCTTTAACTTAATTAGATCAATTAGGTTTTCCTTTTAGAAAATGGTTGAGAACATATTGGTTCTCTTTTCATAGTAAAAACCATAAGCTCTTCATCTTGTGTTCTTTGGAACACTTTTACAAATCTCAACATATTTGCACATCCAACAATAATTATCATAGATCCATGAACATATAATATATTTATGAACACATACCATATATTAAAGCAATAATAAAACACATACCAAATATCAAAGCTATAAACATGCTTGTATGCATAATAAACCACAAATAGAAAAGAAAATAACATGCACACATATACAATCACAAATAGAGAAGACAATAAACAACCAAGTGAATGAATCCTTATGGATTCTTCACCACAAATACATCCATTTTCTCACCACCACACATGGTTGATGAGATTAAATCTCCCTCTTACCTATAAGGAAGACAAGATCTCCTTGGACTCCTCCTTAGAAATTTTGTGTAGCTTCAACAAAAATCCTAACAAGCTTAAACAAATTATAAAGTCATAAACTATGGATGAAAAGATAAACCATGGATCAATCATGGCTTAGAACATCAAAAATCAAATTAGAAACAAGAAAGAAGAATTTTCACCTTATAGGAAAGAAACTTCAAAGTGATTTTCCAAGCTCCAAATGGATGATTTAGCAAAAACTCACAACTAGAGATGTTCTTAGAATATGGTTTAGGTTTAGGAAATTGGGTTGGATGAAATTTTTGATGGATGGAAGTAAGATTGATGGTGTTGGCCGAATGGTGGAAGAAAAGGAGACTTAGGAGTTTCTTTGAGTTCTTTGGGTAGGAGAGAAATGAGAGAATTATTTGGAGTGATAGAATGGATGAGTAAGAGTGAATAATTGCCTTAACTTCATAATGCATGACCGTAGACTTCCAAAATAAGTGCAGCCCCTTTTGTTGACAAATTAGCTTCATAATGGCCTTAGATGGTTTCAATGGTGGATGGCCAAGCTCTAGAATTCCATGATTGCATTTGATTGAATAATTGAATGCATAATTATAGCATATGGCCGAAATTTGCATAGGAAATTCAATCAAAATTTGATTGATTTTAATAGCTTATTTATGCTTAAGTCCTCTTAGTTAAGTTTAATTAAAAGTTAGTTAGATTCTTTTGTATTTTAGTTAATCATTTATTTACTTAGAGTCCCTAATCTTCTACTTAATTATACTAGTACATTGCCTAACTAAAATTTGATGGAAAATTAATTAGGTTTAATCCATTTAATTATCACTTAAACCCTTTAGATTAACTTAATTAGGTTTTAGACTAATTATTCCATTAAGTTAGATTTTAAACTAACTAATCTACTAAATCTAACTATTTTTATGGATTTTCAACCTTTTGGTTTAGAATTTTACAAGCCATTTACGTTGGTAAATTTTTCCTAAAAGTGGGTCCCACAAACCCAAAGTAGGTCCCGCAAAACAAATGTGAGTCCCACAAGTCAAATGTGGGTCCCACATATTTTTCTGCATGATAAATATTTTTATTATACAAAAAAATCTTAAAAATTAAAAGATTGATATATGTATTATTCGGATTGGGTTTAGTAAGATCGCCACTCCAAATAATCAAACAAGATTTTCTCCCGACCTGAAAATTATTATTTTCTTGACTCGGAGCAAATCACACGAAACAATCAAATACAGTTACGAAACAGTCAAATTAATTTTATAACACACAGAAAATAGAAAACAGTATAATTAGGGCAAAAATGTAATTAACCAAAAATTGGGGTGTTACAACTTTCCCCCACTAACAAAAATTTCGTCCTCGAAATTTATCGTACCTTAGAAAAGATGTGGGTACTGCTCCCTCATTTTGTCTTCTAGCTCCCAGGTAGCATCTCCTATTACCTCATTCCATATTACCTTTACCAATGCAATCATCTTCCCACGAAGCTACTTCACTCTCCTGTCCTCAATCTTAACAGGAAGCGTCTCATAAGTCAAATTATCTTTCAGTTGTACTTCATCAGGTTAAATGACATGCGTTGGATTAGAAATATATTTTCTCAGTTGAGACACATGGAATACATTATGGAGATTTGATAGAAAAAATGGTAAAGCTATCTAGTAGGCTACAGGACCTATTCAACGAATAATTTGATAAGGTCCAATAAATTTATGAGTGAGTTTTTTGAATTTGATAACCCTTCTGACACCAGTCGTAGGTGTTACACGTAAAAACACATGCTCTTCTTCCTCAAATTCAAGAGGTCTCCTGCGCTTGTCAGCATAGCTTTTCTGTCGGCTCTGAGTTGTCCTCATTTTCTCCCAAATCATCTTCACCTTCTCCGTAGTTTGTTCCACAAGATCAGGTCCAATGGTCATACTTTCCCCATCTTGATACCAACACAAAGGTGTTTGGCATCGTCGCCCATAAAGTGCTTCATAGGGTGCCATCCCTATACTTGAGTGAAAACTATTGTTGTAGGTGAATTCTATCAAAGACAGAAATTCATCCCAACTCCCTTGTTGTTCCAACACACAAGCACGCAATAGATCTTCTAGCGATTGAATAGTCCTCTCTGTTTGACCATCAGTCTGCGGATGATAAGCAGAACTCAGACGTAACTTAGTTCCCATGGCTTCTTGTAGGTTTCGCCAAAACCTTGACGTAAACCTCGGGTCTCTATCAGAAACTATACTTGAGGGTACACCGTGAAGTCTAACAACTTCACTAATGTACACCTGGGTTAATTGTTCTAATGAATACTTGATATTAATCGGCAAGAAATGCGCTGACTTCGTAAGCCTATCAACTATAACCCATATAGAATCATGACCCTTCTTCATTCTTGGCAATTTGGTAACAAAATCCATTGAGATACTATCCCATTTCCACTCGGGAATAGTTAAAGGTTGTAACATACCGGCTGGTCTTTGATGTTCAACTTTTGCCTTTTGACAAACCAGACAAGACGCCACACGTTCCGCAACATCTCTCTTCATCCTTGGCCACCAAAACATCCGCTTTAAGTCTTGGTACATCTTTGTCATCCCCGGATGCATACTCAACCTACTTGTATAAGCTTCATCCAGAATTGCTTGTTTAAGATCGAGATCATCAAGTATACAAATCCTTCCTTTAAACCTTAAAACTCCATCAGATCCTTCCTCAACCGTTGCCTTATGACCTTGCTTCAAAAATTCTTTCTCATTCAGTAAATATGGATCCTTATCCTATTTTTCCTTGATTTCTTCCAGCAAGTCATTCAAAATAATAACTTTACTTAGACAAATTCTTCCTAGTGCCAATTCCACTGACAACCGTAAATCTCTAAACTGATTGATCAATTCTTCCTCCGTTATCATCATAGTAGAAACACTGATCACATTCCTACTTATGGCATCTGCTACCATATTCGCTTTTCCTGGATGGTATTGGAGTTGGAAATCATAGTCCTTCAAGAACTCTAACCATCGTCTCTGCCTAATGTTCAATTCCTTTTGATTGAACAGGTATTTTAAACTCTTGTGGTCACTGAAGACATTGAACACAGCTCTATACAGAAAATTTCTCCATATTTTCAACGCAAAAACCACTGCAGGGAGTTCCAAATCGTGTGTTGGATAGTTCCTCTTATGAACCTTCAACTGTCTTGAAGCATAGGCTACCACAATTTTATTCTACATTAACACGCATCCTAACCCTTGGTAAGAAGCGTCACAATACACCTCAAAAGCCTCGTTAGGATCCGGCAAAATCAGCACTGGTGCAGTAGTCAATCTCTTCTTCAACTCTTGAAAACTTGCCTCACATTCTTTCATCCAATCAAAAGCTTGACTCTTCCTTGTGAGTTGCGTAAGAGGTCCAGTTATCTTAGAAAAACCTTCAATGAACCTTCGATAATATCCAGCCAATCCAACAAAACTTAGGATTTCGGTTACCGTCTTCGGCCTCTCCCATTGCAAAATAGTTTATATTTTCGATGGGTCCACCGCAATACCTTCCTTGGAAATTACGTGACCCAGAAATTGAACTTCTTCTAACCAAAACTCACACTTTGCCAATTTTGCATACAGCTTCTTGTCCTTCAAAATTTGGAGAACTATACTGAGATGTTCAGCATGCTCTTCCTTATTTTGGGAGTAGATCAGAATGTCATCGATAAAGACAACGACAAACCTGTCTAGATACGGATGAAAAATCCTATTCATATAGTCCATGAATATAGCAGGAGCATTTGTCACTCCGAATGGCATCACCTGATACTCATAATGCCCATAACGAGTTTGAAAAGCTGTTTTAGGTATATCCTCTACCTTGACACAAATCTGATGATAACCTGATCGCAGATCTATTTTAGAGAAAATAGTTGCTCCTTTCAGCTGGTCCATCAAATCATCGATCCTTGGAAGTGGATATTTGTTATTTATCGTGACCTTTTTCAGCTGACGATAGTCTACACAAAGACGAGAAGTTCCATCCTTCTTCTTGACTAGTAGTACTGGTGCTCCCAACGGTGAAACACTCGGTCGCACAAACTGCTTTTCCAACAATTCCTCCAATTGCTTCTTCAACTCCACCAATTCCGATGGCGACATCTTATATGGTGCAATTGAAATAGGACCTGCTCCTGGTACCAAATCAATAGTAAACTCGATTTCTCTTTCCGGTGGTAAGCCAGGTACATCATCAGGAAAAACTTCCAGAAACTCATTCTCGATTGGAATAGCATTCATATCTTTTTCACTCTTGACTTCCAAAGAAGACAGCTGTAACACCCTCCGTAGAGCGTCACATTTTTTTAAATAAAACATAAAATAAACTGAAATCATTTTATAAAAGTTTTGATTTTTAAAAGATAAATTTTAAAATTTCATTGCGCGGAAATATAAACTTACCAAAAATTATAAGAAAAACCGAAATTAAATTGAATTGATTAATACACATATTATATATGCTACGAAAATATTCAACAACAATTTAAAACATAACATTTACAGACTCAGAGAAACAGTAGAAAACCCAATGAAGGTTACTACTAATAGCACGGTAACAACACTAACGAGAAAAATCCAACCTACATGGTCCATTTCTTCACTAACTGCATCCTGTTGAAACTTGGAAGATTTCACCTTGACGCCGTCACCATCTTCAGAACATAGCCTCCAGTAGGTCTAAGAAACTCATTTCACCTACTATACGAATTTAACAATACAAACACAACAAAAATAATACAAGAAAGAGGTGAGATCTCCTTTCACCACCAAGATGCAAGATTTGGTAGCAAAGAATAATACGAATGACAAAGTCATTCCATACACACATATATTACCAATACAATCATGTTATCAATTTATAAATAAAATCAAATAAGCATATATCATAATAAAATGAATAACAATAACAACATATAACATCACGATAAACATATAATAAATAACGACATATAATATTATGGATAAAAATATAAGAAATAACCACATATAAGATCATAGATAAAAATATAAAAAATATAATAAATATCAACATATAACATCATAGGCAAAAAGATAATAACAACATATAATCATAAGATCACGGATAAAAGATCACGGATAAAAGATAATAATGTACAACATATAAACATATGCAATATGACACAATCCTACTCCATAGAGCTAAAAACCTACAGACATCAGAGAGCGAATGATCCTCAAAATCTATTAGTACCACGGCTGCCCAACCAAACTATCGGGTTGTCACACGTTGCGCCAATAGCCCACGACACATGGAATCCACCATCCAGACGTGGTGTAGTTCACTGTCTCCCGTTGTGGCACTACAGGCAATGTACTATTAGACTTTATAAGATCTCGATTAAGTATAGTGTGTGTCGAGTCTACTAGTGTGTTGCCATTTACCACGGCCCAGAAGAGCAACCAACTGTCCACATATGGATTTATGCACACTAATGCCTCCAAGTCCATTCAAAATCGAACCACACTACGCTTATCGCACCGACAATACGATGTGATTCACTTCGTCAATCAATCCACCAAAATTGGCATTAACTCAAGACAAAAATATACAGTAAGTCCCACCGGACAAATACTGTTCCAAAGCCTGTACGGGTTCACCTCATAGCAAGACAAGAAAAATATCTGAAAAGCTCATGCGGGTTCACCTCATAGCCCGACAGTAGAAAAATATATAGAATACTCTCAATAATATAAAATATATAGTTTTGGTCAATCGCGTAGAAATTTTATCGCGTTTTCACAATCACATCGTTTTTACAAACGTTTTTAAATCGCATAAATATATTTTTCTGTTTTTAGAATCGCGTAGAGTTTTTAATACGTTTTCTCAACCGCGTAAGATTTTTAAATCATTTTCTTGTCCGAATTCCTTAAAAACACTGTTTAAAACAAACAGAAATAATATTTAATACATTTAAATTGCGTAGAATATTTTTCATACCGTATACTGTCTTTTGGACATCTTTTCTATCTTATTTGTCAATTTTTAGTAAAAACGGACAAATATTATGTTTAGAAAAATTATAATAATGATTTTCTAAGGTTTCTTCAAAAACCCTTTTTATTTTTATTACAACCAATTAATTACACTTTTGAAAATTACTAACGTGCTTCAAAACACAAGGTGAGCTATACGTTAGAAATTTTACAAAGCTACTGTATTTCTTCTAACAGTAAAAATTATTAGTTTAAACTTCTTAAACTTAATTCTAATCAATTTATTTCTTCAAAACTCATTGTAATAAAATCTTTTTGGCATTTATTACTTAAACTTAGTTGAAAATAATTTTATAAATCAAAAACATTTAAATTTGGCATTTTGGCCGAAAATCATTCTATGCTTTATAATTCATTCCTAATTATTTTCATACATTTAATCTCTTATAAAACTCTTGATCTAATTTATTTTTATTAAATTAGCTAGTCCATAATTAGAAAATAAATTTAGATTAAAAGTATGTGGCATGTTGGCCAAATTTAACAAAGTCTTTGCATTTGATCTTTAAATTATTTTTCATCTTTTAAATCAATGTCAAATTCATTGTATTCCTTAAATCATTGTTTTAGAAAATGGTTTTAGAAATCAAAACATTTAACTTAGGCATGTTGGCCGAAATACCTAATTTCATTCTTGGATCCATAAATTCATTTTTCTTACTTTAAATCAATTTGTAACTTGTCAATTTTCCTAGGTTAATTAAATCACACTTTTAGAAAATTGATGAGAACATTTTGGTTCTCCTCTTTGCCTTGAGGCCGTGAGTTTGGATTTGTGTTCTTTGGAACACTCATGCAATTCCTTGTATATTATTTACATGTTACAATAATTATCATGCATATAAGTACACATACCATATATTAAAACAACCATAAAACACATACAAAATATTAAAGCTTTTAGACATATTACACACATAACACATACAAAAAAATATTAAAGCCATTAAACATGCTACACACATAATCAAACACAATTAGGAAAAACAATAAACAATCAAGTGAATGAATCCTTATGGATTCTTCACCACAAACACAAACATTCCTCACCACCAACACATGGTTGATGAGGGTAATCTCCTCTTACCTCTTGAAGAACCTCCAAGTTCCTTGTATGTCTCCTTCAAGCAAATTTCAACCACCAAGAGCTTCTTGAAAAACAAAGAAAACATGAAATATTAATACCTAAGGCTCTAAACTAAAATAATCATGGATTAAAATCATGATTAAAACTTTGAAATGGATAGAAACATGAAGATTAAAGAACCCTACCTTTAAGGCTTCAAACTTAAGCTTTGAAGAACAAGATAGAAAATGGAAGATTTAGGCTTAGGTTTCAATTACAAAGGGTCTTGAAATGAAGTAAAGAAGCAAGAAATAAGGTGGTTTAGAATTATAAAAAAGTGATTGATAGAAATAGGGTGGAAGGCCGTGAGGTTGGAGAAGAAAGGGAGAAGAAATATTTGAGAGCTTTTCTTGTTTGATAGCTTTGAAGAAAAGTGAAGACTTTGATTAAATGAAAACAAAGTCTCCTTTTTACTATACTTGGCCATGAATCACTTTGAGAGAAGGTGAGAATTATATTTGGTTTTGCTTCCTCCAAATGCATGGTCGTAAATGCATAGGAATAAGGATGAAATGAAATGTAATAATTGTCTCCCTAAATCATGCATTACCGTAAATGCATAGAAAGTGAGAGTGAATTGGAGTATTGGAATTGTCTTCCTAAAGCATGCCATTGCCGTAGAAACACATGCAAAAAAACCACTAAAATTGACTTTGTCTTACTTGGGTAATTAATTGAAAGATAGGAAGAATTGAATGATAATAATTGCTTCACAAAAGTTGCTTTGCCGTAGACTTCAACCAAGAAAAGCCATCAATATTGACTATTCTTCATTTGTTTAACTTGGCTTTCTAAATGAATTTCCTAAAGCTTTCTACGTGAATTCACTTTGGTGAATTTGGCTATTAGAGCAAATTACTCTCTTCCTCCACCATAGAACACCAAATTTCAAGAAGCCTAAATTTATTTGATAGCTTGTTTTCTATTGGTTCTTAAAAATTTAAGCCATTAATCTTGACCAATTTCTATTGGTTAAATATTTACTAACTTGATTCTTATTGATTGCTATTTTTGTTGACCAATTCCTATTGGTGCACATTGTATATTTTCTAACATACTTTAACCAATAAACAATAATTATACAATAATTACTGTTTATAAAGTCAGTATTTATTGTCTAATGGGTAATAAAATATACATAGATTTTTATTTTAGACTAACAGAGTAGCAATTATTATTAATCATTTTTTTCTACTGATTACCCTTGATGAGTCATAAAGCGAGTCATCAAAGAGAAATTTCTAGAATATGTGACTTACTACGATGAGTCAGTATGATGAGTCATCGTGGAACTTTCTAGAACGGGTGAGTCAACATAGATATTTTCTAGAGCAGGTGAGTCAGCATGGCGAGTCAGCGTGTTGAGTCACTACGCTAAGTCACCAATGATGAGTCACAGTGATGAGTCATCATGGTGAGTCATCTGGGAAACTTCTGGAACAGGTGACTCACTGCGGTGAGTCACAGCCACCAATTTTGACCAGCTCCTCATTGGTCCACGTATACAGCATTTGATGACTAAACGTGGGTCCTGCAAATATTTCTGGGTCCGCTGTCACTTATTTGTACTGACTAATAAAATAATATTATAATATAAAATTATTTTATTTGACAGTTAAATCCTAAAAATTAAAAGATTCACAACAGTATCATTCAGAATTGGGTTTAGTAAGATCCCCCAGCTCCGAATAATTAAAACAAGATTTCCCCGGTCCAGAAAATTATTATTTTCCTGCCCCGAAGCAAATCACTCAAAAAGTCCAAATAAAATCACAGATAGTAATATTGCACACAATGATCATACAGAAAAATTTAATACAGTACATTCGGGACGTAATGGTTATTTTTTCATTTTTCCCCCACCACGAAGCAAATCACTCAAAACGTTCAAATAAAATTACAAACAGTATTATATATCTATATTTCACACAGAAAAATTTAAAACAGTAATTTGATAAAATTTTTATTTTAGCGCGTAAAAATAAGAAACAGTAAAACAGGGATGCAACGGTCTTTTACCCAAAAGTTGGGGTGTTACAACAGCAGCATGTATCCTTGAGCTCCGTCCCTCAACAAAGATTTGACTTCGACGGCAGTTAAAAATCCAAAATCCTCATCCTTAGGAAAAACTAAGGTTTTATAGGCACAAATAGGATATGATTAGAAGATAACCAATTCATTCCTAATATTATATCTATTTCATAAACAATCAAATTGAAAAAGACTCTCAAATGACATACATAATTTTAGATGTAACAAACACGGTTGGTGTAGAAACAATCAATTGAAAACTCAAAGAAATAGGTAATTTTAACCGTCACACATACGCAATAAATCATATAGTACGTCAAAAATCATTACCTACTACAAGATTACCTGCCCAAACCTTCCCCCGAATAAGATCTTCGGGGATCGAGAAGCCTCAGCCTCCGCTCATCGTGTACACTCGCCCTCCAGATCGCGGCTGAGTAGCACAAACATTGCTCACAACTGGCTTCCTTTCTGACTGGTTACATTCTCTAGAAACATGCCCAAGCCTTCCACACTTGAAACAGATCGGCCCTTTAATTGAATAGTCTCTAGATATGTGGCCACTCTTTCTACATTTAAAAAATCTTGGCGTAAACGCCACATTCGTACCAGCTTTGTTGCCACTAGAACTTCCCCCGATAGATGGACGTTGAGGTTGATTCCCCGGTGGTCTCGAATACGGCTTGCGTTGAAACCGGTTATTGTTATTGCCTCCTCTTTGGAACCTTATCGGTCCATTGTTGCGATTTCTTGGATCACGTGACGGCTCCAACTCCTCGAGTCGTACACATGTGTCCACCAAAACATGAAACTGGTTCATCCTTAAGGGTAGTACTCCTCTCTTCAACTCTACCCTCAGCCCTTCGTCAAATTTCTGACATCTCCACGCATCATTATGTCGAGTTTGAGCATAGTCTAAGAACTGAGACAAGCTCTCAAATTTAGAAGCATATTCATTGACAGTCATGTTGCCCTGACGTAAACCAAGAAATTCCATCTCCATGGCATGTTGAGCACAGTCATGTTGACTCGCCTTCTCTGGATTAAATTCACCTCTGAACTGCGGCGGGTTATTGCGCCTAAACTCGGACAAGCTTAGAGCATCAACAGTCGCATCTTGCTGTTGAGCTGCCCGTTCATTTTGTTGCATAATCACCTCTGCCATACGCTGCATAACCTCAGCAGCTGCAATCATTGGGTCAACATTACAGTTCACGTTTGCACGCGTTCCTCTTCCGCCAGACATCTTCTTTTTCAATTAAACAAGATAAAACAAAGTCAGATGTACCCTTTCGGACACCAATCACGGAGAATCACATAAGACAAGCAAAAACAGATCCAACCACAATCCCAAAAGACTCTAACTTGGGCTCTGATACCAACTAATTGCAACACCCTAATGAGGATGTCACATATTACAAACTATTTAATTAAAAACAATATATTGTCTGGTTTAAAGTAAACCATAAACTAGACCAAGCATAACACTAAAAGTTCTTATCCTCCGAAGAATCCTCCTCGGGAAGATCATCGGAAGACAGAAATACTCTGGTAACACCATACCACGCTGAAATCAATCCATATGATATGGATGATCTCGAGGTTTGCCTTCCTCGAACTGGTCACTCGGTTGTTGCTCCTCGTTGTATTGATAATCCAACAGTTGCTCCTCTTCTACTTCCTCAATGACTTTACGGAACATAAATAATAATACAAAAAATATATACAAAGAGGTGAGATAATCTACATCATTACCAGTATAGCTGTAAGAAAATGACAAAATATACAGATATAGCAGTTAAAACAACAAAATCATATTAGCACAACATATATCATATCTCAACCAAGTATAAATGTCACAGATGCAAAATATCACAAATCAAATTATAACTATTCACACGGTGATGCAGATTAAATATGCCATGTACTCAGACTCGTTCCTACTCCATGGAGCTAAACACAAACATCAGAGAGAATGATCCTGTAGACATGTCCGCACATCAAGCTGCCTCAACCAACAATTAGGTCAAAACACGTCGTGTAAATAACACACACAAATACGTCGTGTGAATGGCACACAAAAATACGTCGTGTGAATAGTACACAATCAAATACGTCGTGTACGTCCAGGCATAGTACCACACAGTCCCCAATAGATCCTGATTAAGAATAATATTTGTCGAGATCGCTAGTGTGTGTTTTCGCTACCACGGCCCGTAGGAGCTACCAACCATCCACACGTGTGAATCTATCGCACACTAACACCTCCAAGTTCTCCACATGAACACATTACGCCTATCACACCCGCAACACGGTGCAATTCATCTCGTCAGTCAATCGTCAATTTTAACCAAATTGACATACCATCCATAATTACAAAAATACCCTCAGTATCACCATGAGTCATAATTACATAAATATCCTCATTGTCACCATAAGTACAAAAATACCCTTAGTATTAATAATTCCAAAAATAGTATGTCTCCATTTGACAGTACTATTTCCCAACATGTCTGGGTCCACCACTTTGGCCCAACAGTAAAATCTTACTGTTTCCATAACTCGCGTAAAAATTTTATCGCCTTTTCACAATTACATCACATTTGACAAACGTTTTTCAATTCCGTAAATATTTTTCAACGTTTTTCTCAATCGCGTAGTTTAAAATCCACTATTTTAAATACGCGTAAACTATTTCTACTATTTTTCACTGTATAAAATATTTCTTGATGCTCCAAATTAAATTTTTAAACTTTCCAAAACTAAAAATATTATTTAGACATTATTTTCCATTTTTCTTTACAAAAATTACTCTAAGTAATAATTTCTGACGTTTTTCTCAAAAATTTGATTTTAATAAATTCTTCTACAGTTAATTTTATTCTTTAACTACGTAAAATATTTCCTTGCTTTCTAAATGCCATTTTGAAACGTTCTTCAATACTTGCTCATTTTTAATCAATTTTGACAGCATTTAATTTAGAAAATCCACTAAATAATATTTTCTACATTTTCTTTTTAAAAAAAAATCCTTTATTTAATTATAACCATCAAATACACTTTGAAAATTGCTAACATACTTTAAAAACTCAAAGATAAGTATTTTTCAAGTGTTAAAATTTATTTCTTTACCATACTAGACTTCTAGTAAAAATTCATTTACTTATTTGATTCTTGAAAATCCATCGTAATTGAATTCGTTTTAGGTTAATAAACTAGTTTACACTTAGAAAATAAATTTTGGATCAATTAAACATTAAAAATATATTTTGGCCGAAAATCACCATTTTTATACAAACCATGTTTAAAATTATTTTGCATCCATTAAATCATTGAAAAATCCTTTAACTTAATTAGATCAATTAGGTTTTCCTTTTAGAAAATGGTTGAGAACATATTGGTTCTCTTTTCATAGTAAAAACCATAAGCTCTTCATCTTGTGTTCTTTGGAACACTTTTGTAAATCTCAACATATTTGCACATCCAACAATAATTATCATAGATCCATGAACATATAATATATTTATGAACACATACCATATATTAAAGCAATAATAAAACACATACCAAATATCAAAGCTATAAACATGCTTGTATGCATAATAAACCACAAATAGAAAAGAAAATAACATGCACACATATACAATCACAAATAGAGAAGACAATAAACAACCAAGTGAATGAATCCTTATGGATTCTTCACCACAAATACATCCATTTTCTCACCACCACACATGGTTGATGAGATTAAATCTCCCTCTTACCTATAAGGAAGACAAGATCTCCTTGGACTCCTCCTTAGAAATTTGGTGTAGCTTCAACAAAAATCCTAACAAGCTTAAACAAATTATAAAGTCATAAACTATGGATGAAAAAGATAAACCATGGATCAATCATGGCTTAGAACATCAAAAATCAAATTAGAAACAAGAAAGAAGAATTTTCACCTTATAGGAAAGAAACTTCAAAGTGATTTTCCAAGCTCCAAATGGATGATTTAGCAAAAACTCACAACTAGAGATGTTCTTAGAATATGGTTTAGGTTTAGGAAATTGGGTTGGATGAAATTTTTGATGGATGGAAGTAAGATTGATGGTGTTGGCGAATGGTGGAAGAAAAGGAGACTTAGGAGTTTCTTTGAGTTCTTTGGGTAGGAGAGAAATGAGAGAATTATTTGGAGTGATAGAATGGATGAGTAAGAGTGAATAATTGCCTTAACTTCATAATGCATGACCGTAGACTTCCAAAATAAGTGCAGCCCCTTTTGTTGACAAATTAGCTTCATAATGGCCTTAGATGGTTTCAATGGTGGATGGCCAAGCTCTAGAATTCCATGATTGCATTTGATTGAATAATTGAATGCATAATTATAGCATATGGCCGAAATTTGCATAGGAAATTCAATCAAAATTTGATTGATTTTAATAGCTTATTTATGCTTAAGTCCTCCTAGTTAGGTTTAATTGAAAGTTAGTTAGATTCCTTTATATTTTAGTTAATCATTTATTTACTTAGAGTCCCTAATCTTCTACTTAATTATACTAATACATTGCCTAACTAAAATTTGATGGAAAATTAATTAGGTTTAATCCATTTAATTATCACTTAAACCCTTTAGATTAACTTAATTAGGTTTTAGACTAATTATTCCATTAAGTTAGATTTTAAACTAACTAATCTACTAAATCTAACCATTTTTATGGATTTTCAACCTTTTGGTTTAGAATTTTACAAGCCATTTACGTTGGTAAATTTTTTCTAAAAATGGGTCCCACAAACCCAAAGTGGGTCCCGCAAAACAAATGTGAGTCCCACAAGTCAAATGTGGGTCCCACAGACTTTTCTGCATGATAAATATTTTTATTATACAAAAAAATCCTAAAAATTAAAAGATTGATATATGTATTATTCGGATTGGGTTTAGTAAGATCGCCCAGCTCCAAAGAATCAAACAAGATTTTCCCCGGCCCGAAAATTATTATTTTCTTGACTCGGAGCAAATCACACGAAACAATCAAATACAGTTACGAAACAGTTAAATTAATTTTATAACACACATAAAACAGAAAACAGTACAATTAGAGCAAAAACATAATTAACCAAAAATTGGGGTGTTACAACTCTCCCCCACTAACAAAAATTTCGTCCTCGAAATTTATCGTACCTTAGAAAAGATGTGGGTACTGCTCCCTCATTTTGTCTTCTAGCTCCCAGGTAGCATCTCACATTACCTCATTCTATATTACCTTTACCAATGCAATCATATTCCCACGAAGCTACTTCACTCTCCTGTCCTCAATCTTAACAGGAAGCGTCTCATAAGTCAAATTATCTTTCAGTTGTACTTCATCAGGTTGAATGACATGTGTTGGATTAGAAATATATTTTCTCAATTGAGACACATGGAATACATTATGGAGATTGGATAGAAAAAGTGGTAAAGCTATCTGGTAGGCTACAGGACCTATTCGACGAATAATTTGATAAGGTCCAATAAATTTATGAGTGAGTTTTTTGAATTTGATAACCCTTCTGACACCAGTCGTAGGTGTTACACGTAAAAACACATGCTCTCCTTCCTCAAATTCAAGAGGTCTCCTGCGCTTGTCAGCATAGCTTTTCTGTCGGCTCTGAGTTGTCCTCATTTTCTCCCGAATCATCTTCACCTTCTCCGTAGTTTGTTGCACAAGATCAGGTCCAATGGTTATACTTTCCCCATCTTGATACCAACACAAAGGTGTTCGGCATCGTCGCCCATAAAGTGCTTCATAGGGTGCCATCCCTATACTTGAGTGAAAACTATTGTTGTAGGTGAATTCTATCAAA
The DNA here is from genome assembly GCA_029884605.1 of Ormosia emarginata. Taxonomy (NCBI): domain Eukaryota; kingdom Viridiplantae; phylum Streptophyta; class Magnoliopsida; order Fabales; family Fabaceae; genus Ormosia; species Ormosia emarginata. The sequence continues at coordinate 450,337 of JAQQTP010000033.1, read as the reverse complement.
CACAGAAATTCATCCCAACTCTCTTGTTGTTCCAACACACAAGCACGCAATAGATCTTCCAGCGATTAAATAGTCCTCTTTGTTTGACCATCAGTCTGCGGATGATAAGCAGAACTCAGACGTAACTTAGTTCCCATGGCTTCTTGTAGGCTTCGCCAAAACCTTGACGTAAACCTTGGGTCTCTATCAGAAACTATACTTGAGGGTACACCGTGAAGTCTAACAACTTCACTAATGTACACCTGGGTTAATCGTTCCAATGAATACTTGATATTAATCGGCATGAAATGCGCTGACTTCGTAAGCCTATCAACTATAACCCATATAGAATCATGACCCTTCTTCATTCTTGGCAATTTGGTAACAAAATCCATTGAGATACTATCACATTTCCACTCGGGAATAGTTAAAGTTGTAACATACCGGCTGGTCTTTGATGTTCAACTTTTGCCTTTTGACAAACCAGACAAGACGCCACACGTTCCGCAACATCTCTCTTCATCCTTGGCCACCAAAACATCCGCTTTAAGTCTTGGTACATCTTTGTCATCCCCGGATGCATACTCAACCTACTAGTATAAGCTTCGTCCAGAATTGCTTGTTTAAGATCGGGATCATCAAGTATACAAATCCTTCCTTTAAACCTTAAAACTCCATCAGATCCTTCCTCAACCGTTGCCTTATGACCTTGCTTCAAAAATTCTTTCTCATTCAGTAAATATGGATCCTCATCCTGTTTTTCCTTGATTTCTTCCAACAAGTCATTCAAAATAATAACTTTACTTAGACGAATTCTTCCTAGTGCCAATTCCACTGACAACCGTAAATCTCTAAACTGATTGATCAATTCTTCCTCCTTTATCATCATAGTAGAAACACTGATCACATTCCTACTTATGGCATCTGCTACCATATTCGCTTTTCCCAGATGGTATTGGAGTTGGAAATCATAGTCCTTCAAGAACTCTAACCATCGCCTCTGCCTAATGTTCAATTCCTTTTGATTGAACAGGTATTTTAAACTCTTGTGGTCACTGAAGACATTGAACACAGCTCTATACAGAAAATGTCTCCACATTTTCAACGCAAAAACCATTGCAGGGAGTTCCAAATCGTGTGTTGGATAGTTCCTCTCATGAACCTTTAACTGTCTTGAAGCATAGGCTACCACATTTCTATTCTGCATCAACACGCATCCTAACCCTTGGTAAGAAGCGTCACAATACACCTCAAAAGCCTCATTAGGATCCGGCAAAATCAGCACTGGTGCAGTAGTCAATCTCTTCTTCAACTCTTGAAAACTTGCCTCATATTCTTTCGTCCAATCAAAAGCTTGACTCTTCCTTGTGAGTTGCGTAAGAGGTCCAGCTATCTTAGAAAAACCTTCAATGAACCTTCGATAATATCCAGCCAATCCAACAAAACTTTGGATTTCGATTACCGTCTTCGGCCTCTCCCATTGCAAAATAGTTTCTATTTTCAATGGGACCACCGCAATACCTTCCTTGGAAATTACGTGACCTAGAAATTGAACTTCTTCTAACCAAAACTCACACTTTGCCAATTTTGCATACAGCTTCTTGTCCTTCAAAATTTGGAGAACTATACTGAGATGTTCAGCATGCTCTTCCTTATTTTGGGAGTAGATCAGAATGTCATCGATAAAGACAACGACAAACCTGTCTAGATACGGACGAAAAATCCTATTCATATAGTGCATGAATATAGCAGGAGCATTTGTCACTCTGAATGGCATCACCTGATACTCATAATGCCCATAACGAGTTTGAAAAGCTGTTTTAGGTATATCCTCTACCTTGACATAAATCTGATGATAACCTGATCGTAGATCTATTTTAGAGAAAATAGCTGCTCCTTTCAGCTGGTCCATCAAATCATCGATCCTTGGAAGTGGATATTTGTTCTTTATCGTGACCTTTTTCAGCTGACGATAGTCTACACAAAGACGAGAAGTTCCATCATTCTTCTTGACTAATAGTACTGGTGCTCCCCACGGTGAAACACTCGGTCGCACAAACTGCTTTTCCAACAATTCCTGCAATTGCTTCTGCAACTCCACCAATTCCGATGGCGACATCTTATATGGTGCAGTTGAAATAGGACCTGCTCCAGGTACCAAATCAATAGCAAACTCGATTTCTCTTTCCGGTGGTAAGCCAGGTACATCATCAGGAAAAACTTCCAGAAACTCATTCACGATTAGAATAGCATTCATATCTTTTTCACTCTTGACTTCCAAAGAAGACAGAAACATGTATCCTTGAGCTCCGTCCCTCAACAAAGATTTGACTTTGACGGCGGTTAAAAATCCAGAATCCTCATCCTTAGGAAAAACTAAGGTTTTATTGGCACAGTCTAATAGGATATGATTAGAAGATAACCAATTCATTCCTAATATTATATCTATTTCAACAAGAGGTAAGCAAATTAAATTGACCGAAAAGACTCGATCATTTATGGTAATAGGGCAGTTCAAACATACTTTAGATGTAACAACAGGTTTGGCAGTTGGTGTAGAAACAATCAATTGAAAACTCAAAGAAGACATAGGTAATTTTAACCGATCCACACAGTCATACGCAATAAATGAATGCGTCACACCTGAATCATATAGTACAGTCAAAAGATTACCTACTACAACACCTTCCCCCTGAATAAGATCTTCAGACTGAGAAGCCTCAGCTCCGCTCATCGTGTACACTCGCCCTCCAGATCGCGGCTGAGTAGCACAAACATTGCTCACAACTGGCTTCCTTTCTGACTGGTTACATTCTCTAGAAACATGCCCAGGCCTTCCACACTTGAAACAGATCGGCCCTTTAATTGAACAGTCTCTAGATATGTGGCCACTCTTTCCACATTTAAAATATCTTGGCGTAAACGCCACATTCGTACCAGCTTTGTTGCCACTAGAACTTCCCCCGATAGATGGACGTTGAGGTTGATTCCCCGGTGGTCTCGAATACGGCTTGCGTTGAAACCGGTTATTGTTATTGCCTCCTCTTTGGAACCTTATCGGTCCACTGTTGCGATTTCTTGGATCACGTGACGGCTCCAACTCCTCGAGTCGTACACATGTGTCCACCAAAGCATGAAACTGTTTCATCCTTAAGGGTAGTACTCCTCTCTTCAACTCTACCCTCAGCCCTTCCTCAAATTTCTGACATCTCCACACATCATTCTGTCGAGTTTGAGAATAGTCTGAGAACTGAGACAAGCTCTCAAATTTAGAAGCATATTCATTGACAGTCATGTTGCCCTGACGTAAACCAAGAAATTCCATCTCCATGGCATGTTGAGCACAATCATGTTGACTCGCCTTCTCTGGATTAAATTCACCTCTGAACTGCGACGGGTTATTGCGCCTAAACTCGGACAAGCTTAGAGCATCAACAGTTGCATCTTGCTGTTGAGCTGCTCGTTCATTTTGTTGCATAATCTCCTCTGCCATACGCTGCATAGCCTCAGCAACTACAATCATTGGGTCAACAATACGGTTCACGTTTGCACGCGTTCCTCTTCCGCCAGACATCTTCTTTTTCAATTAAACAAGATAAAACAAAGTCAGATGTACCCTTTCGGACACCAATCACGGAGAATCACATAACACAAGCAAAAACAGATCCAACCACAACCCCAAAAGACTTTAACTTGAGCTCTGATACCAACACAATGCAACACCCTAATGAGGATGTCACATTTCCGAACAATAATAATAAAACCTTTACCCAAGTTATAACTTATTACGTAATATATAATAATATAGGTTGTAATTCTTTTTGGACCTTATATTATAAAATAAAGTAAACAGAACATAAAATAAAATAACTATTATATACACACCATAATTATACATATGATTTAGTTTTTAATAGGTACAAATAATTTACATATTACAAACTATTTAATTAAAAACAATATATTGTCTGGTTTAAAGCAAATCATAAACTAGACCAAGCATAACACTAAAAGTTCTGATCCTCCGAAGAATCCTCCTCGGGAAGATCATCGGAAGACAGAAATACTCTGGTAACACCATACCACGCTGCAATCAATCCATATGATATGGATGATCTCGAGGTTTGCCTTCCTCGAACTGGTCACTCGGTTGCTGCTCCTCGTTGTATTGACAATCCAACAGTTGCTCCTCTTCTACTTCCTCAATGACTTTACGGAACATAAATAATAATACAGAAAATATATACAAAGAGGTGAGACAATCTACATCATTACCAGTATAGCAGTAAGAAAACGACAAAATATACAGATATAGCAGTTAAAACAACAAAATCATATTAGCACAACATATATCATATCTCAACCAAGTATAAATGTCACAGATGCAAAATATCACAAATCAAATTATAACTATTCACACGGTGATGCAGATTAAATATGCCATGTACTCAGACTCGTTCCTACTCCATGGAGCTAAACACAAACATCAGAGAGAATGATCTGGTAGACATGTCCGCACATCAAGTTGCCTCAACCAAAAATTACACAGTCAAATACGTCGTGTAAATAGCACACAGTCAAATACGTCGTGTGAATGGCGCACAGTCAAATACGTCGTGTGAATAGTACACAGTCAAATACGTCGTGTACGTCCGGTGCATAGTACCGCAGGTCCCCAATAGATCCCGATTAAGAATAGTATTTGTCGAGATCGCTAGTGTGTGTTTTCGCTTACCACCACGGCCCGTAGAGCTACTGAACCGTCCACACGTGGAATCTACCGCACACTAACACCTCCAAGTTCTCCACATGAACACACTACGCCTATCACACCCGCAACACGGTGCAATTCATCTCGTCAGTCAATCGTCAATTTTAACCAAATTGACATACCACCCATAATTACAAAAATACCCTCAGTATCACCATGAGTCATAATTACATAAATATCCTCATTGTCACCATAAGTACAAAAATACCCTTAGTATTAATAATTCCAAAAATAGTATGTCTCCATTTGACAGTACTATTTCCCAACATGTCCGGGTCCACCACTTTGGCCCGACAGTAAAAACTTACTGTTTCCGTAACTCGCATAAAAATTTTATCGCCTTTTCACAATTACATCACATTTGACAAACATTTTTCAATTCCGTAAATATTTTTCAACGTTTTTCTCAATCGCGTAGTTTAAAATCCACTATTTTAAATACGCGTAAACTATTTCTACTATTTTTCACTGTATAAAATATGTCTTGACGCTCCAAATTAAATTTTTAAACTTTCCAAAACTAAAAATATTATTTAGACATTATTTTCCATTTTTCTTTACAAAAATTACTCTAAGTAATAATTTCTGACGTTTTTCTAAAAAATTTGATTTTAATAAATTCTTCTACAGTTAATTTTATTCTTTAACTACGTAAAATATTTCCTTGCTTTCTAAATGCCATTTTGAAACGTTCTTCAATACTTGCTCATTTTTAATCAATTTTGACAGCATTTAATTTAGAAAATCCACTAAATAATATTTTCTACGTTTTCTTTTTAAAAAAAATCCTTTATTTAATTATAACCATCAAATACACTTTGAAAATTGCTAACATACTTTAAAAACTCAAAGATAAGTATTTTTCAAGTGTTAAAATTTATTTCTTTACCATACTAGACTTCTAGTAAAAATTCATTTACTTATTTGACTCTTGAAAATCCATCGTAATTGAATTCGTTTTAGGTTAATAAACTAGTTTACACTTAGAAAATAAATTTTGGATCAATTAAACATTAAAAATATATTTTGGCCGAAAATCACCATTTTTATACAAACTATGTTTAAAATTATTTTGCATCCATTAAATCATTGAAAAATCCTTTAATTTAATTAGATCAATTAGGTTATCCTTTTAGAAAATGGTTGAGAACATATTGGTTCTCTTTTCATAGTAAAAACCATAAGCTCTTCATCTTGTGTTCTTTGGAACACTTTTGTAAATCTCAACATATTTGCACATCCAATAATAATTATCATAGATCCATGAACATATACATATATTTATGAACACATACCATATATTAAAGCAATAATAAAACACATACCAAATATCAAAGCTATAAACATGCTTGTATGCATAATAAACCACAAATAGAAAAGAAAATAACATGCACACATATACAATCACAAATAGAGAAGACAATAAACAACTAAGTGAATGAATCCTTATGGATTCTTCACCACAAATACATCCATTTTCTCACCACCACACATGGTTGAGGAGATTAAATCTCCCTCTTACCTATAAGGAAGACAAGATCTCCTTGGACTCCTCCTTAGAAATTTTGTGTAGCTTCAACAAAAATCCTAACAAGCTTAAACAAATTATAAAGTCATAAACTATGGATGAAAAAGATAAACCATGGATCAATCATGGCTTAGAACATCAAAAATCAAATTAGAAACAAGAAAGAAGAATTTTCACCTTATAGGAAAGAAACTTCAAAGTGATTTTTCAAGCTCCAAATAGATGATTTAGCAAAAACTCACAACTAGAGATGTTCTTAGAATATGGTTTAGGTTTAGGAAATTTGGTTGGATGAAATTTTTGATGGATGGAAGTAAGATTGATGGTGTTGGCCGAATGGTGGAAGAAAAGGAGACTTAGGAGTTTCTTTGAGTTCTTTGGGTAAGAGAGAAATGAGAGAATTATTTGGAGTGATAGAATGGATGAGTAAGAGTGAATAATTGCCTTAACTTCATAATGCATGACCGTAGACTTCCAAAATAAGTGTAGCCCCCTTTGTTGACAAATTAGCTTCATAATGGCCTTAGATGGTTTCAATGGTGGATGGCCAAGCTCTAGAATTCCATGATTGCATTTGATTGAATAATTGAATGCATAATTATAGCATATGGCCGAAATTTGCATAGGAAATTCAATCAAAATTTGATTGATTTTAATAGCTTATTTATGCTTAAGTCCTCCTAGTTAGGTTTAATTGAAAGTTAGTTAGATTCCTTTGTATTTTAGTTAATCATTTATTTACTTAGAGTCCCTAATCTTCTACTTAATTATACTAGTACATTGCCTAACTAAAATTTGATGGAAAATTAATTAGGTTTAATCCATTTAATTATCACTTAAACCCTTTAGATTAACTTAATTAGGTTTTAGACTAATTATTCCATTAAGTTAGATTTTAAACTAACTAATCTACTAAATCTAACCATTTTTATGGATTTTCAACCTTTTGGTTTAGAATTTTACAAGCCATTTACGTTAGTTAATTTTTCCTAAAAGTGAGTCCCACAAACCCAAAGTGGGTCCCGCAAAACAAATGTGAGTCCCACAAGTCAAATGTGGGTCCCACAGACTTTTCTGCATGATAAATATTTTTATTATACAAAAAAATCCTAAAAATTAAAAGATTGATATATGTTTATTCGGATTGGGTTTAGTAAGATCGCCCAACTCCAAATAATCAAACAAGATTTTGCCCGGTCCGAAAATTATTATTTTCTTGACTCGGAGCAAATCACACGAAACAATCAAATATAGTTACCAAACAGTCAAATTAATTTTATAACACACAGAAAACAAAAAACAGTACAATTAGAGCAAAAACATAATTAACCAAAAATTGGGGTGTTACAACTCTCCCCCACTAACAAAAATTTCGTCCTCGAAATTTATCGTACCTTAGAAAAGATGTGGGTGCTGCTCCCTCATTTTGTCTTCTAGCTCCCAGGTAGCATCTCCCATTACCTCATTCCATATTACCTTTACCAATGCAATCATCTTCCCACGAAGCTACTTCACTCTCCTGTCCTCAATCTTAACAGGAAGCGTCTCATAAGTCAAATTATCTTTCAGTTGTACTTCATCAGGTTGAATGACATGTGTTGGATTAGAAATATATTTTCTCAATTGAGACACATGGAATACATTATGGAGATTGGATAGAAAAAGTGGTAAAGCTATCTGGTAGGCTACAGGACCTATTCGACGAATAATTTGATAAGGTCCAATAAATTTATGAGTGAGTTTTTTTGAATTTGATAACCCTTCTGACACCAGTCGTAGGTGTTACACGTAAAAACACATGCTCTCCTTCCTCAAATTCAAGAGGTCTCCTGCGCTTGTCAGCATAGCTTTTCTGTCGGCTCTGAGTTGTCCTCATTTTCTCCCGAATCATCTTCACCTTCTCCGTAGTTTGTTGCACAAGATCAGGTCCAATGGTTATACTTTCCCCCATCTTGATACCAACACAAAGGTGTTCGGCATCGTCGCCCATAAAGTGCTTCATAGGGTGCCATCCCTATACTTGAGTGAAAACTATTGTTGTAGGTGAATTCTATCGAAGACAGAAATTCATCCCAACTCCCTTGTTGTTCCAACACACAAGCACGCAACAGATCTTCCAGCGATTGAATAGTCCTCTCTGTTTGACCATCAGTCTGCGGATGATAAGCAGAACTCAGACGTAACTTAGTTCCCATGGCTTCTTGTAGGCTTCGCCAAAACCTTGACGTAAACCTCGGGTCTCTATCTGAAACTATACTTGAGGGTACACCGTGAAGTCTAACAACTTCACTAATGTACACCTGGGTTAATCGTTCTAATGAATACTTGATATTAATCGGCAAGAAATGCGTTGACTTCGTAAGCCTATCAACTATAACCCATATAGAATCATGACCCTTCTTCACTCTTGGCAATTTGGTAACAAAATCCATTGAGATACTATCCCATTTCCACTCGGGAATAGTTAAAGGTTGTAACATACCGGCTGGTCTTTGATGTTCAACTTTTGCCTTTTGACAAACCAGACAAGACGCCACACGTTCCGCAACATCTCTCTTCATCCTTGGCCACCAAAACATCCGCTTTAAGTCTTGGTACATCTTTGTCATCCCCGGATGCATACTCAACCTACTAGTATAAGCTTCGTCCAGAATTGCTTGTTTAAGATCGGGATCATCAAGTATACAAATCCTTCCTTTAAACCTTAAAACTCCATCAGATCCTTCCTCAACCGTTGCCTTATGACCTTGCTTCAAAAATTCTTTCTCATTCAGTAAATATGGATCCTTATCCTATTTTTCCTTGATTTCTTCCAGCAAGTCATTCAAAATAATAACTTTACTTAGACGAATTCTTCCTAGTGCCAATTCCACTGACAATTGTAAATCTCTAAACTGATTGATCAATTCTTCCTCCTTTATCATCATAGTAGAAACACTGATCACATTCCTACTTATGGCATTTGCTACCATATTCGCTTTTCCCAGATGGTATTGGAGTTGGAAATCATAGTCCTTCAAGAACTCTAACCATCGCCTCTGCCTAATGTTCAATTCTTTTTGATTGAACAGGTATTTTAAACTCTTGTGGTCACTGAAGACATTGAACACAACTCTCATACTAGAAAATGTCTCCACATTTTCAACGCAAAAACCACTGCAGGGAGTTCCAAATCGTGTGTTGGATAGTTCCTCTCATGAACCTTCAACTGTCTTGAAGCATAGGCTGCCACATTTCTATTCTGCATCAACACGCATCCTAACCCTTAGTAAGAAGCGTCACAATACACCTCAAAAGCCTCGTTAGGATCCGGCAAAATCAGCACTAGTGCAGTAGTCAATCTCTTCTTCAACTCTTGAAAACTTGCCTCACATTCTTTCGTCCAATCAAAAGCTTGACTCTTCCTTGTGAGTTGCGTAAGAGGTCCAGCTATCTTAGAAAAACCTTCAATGAACCTTCGATAATATCCAGCCAATCCAACAAAACTTTGGATTTTGGTTACCGTCTTCGGCCTCTCCCATTGCAAAATAGTTTCTATTTTCGATGGGTCCACCGCAATACCTTCCTTGGAAATTACGTGACCCAGAAATTGAACTTCTTCTAACCAAAACTCACACTTTGCCAATTTTGCATACAGCTTCTTGTCCTTCAAAATTTGGAGAACTATACTGAGATGTTCAGCATGCTCTTCCTTATTTTGGGAGTAGATCAGAATGTCATCGATAAAGACAACGACAAACCTGTCTAGATACGGACGAAAAATCCTATTCATATAGTCCATTAATATAGCAGGAGCATTTGTCACTCCGAATGGCATCACCTGATACTTATAATGCCCATAACGAGTTTGAAAAGCTGTGTTAGGTATATCCTCTACCTTGACACAAATCTGATGATAACCTGATCGCAGATCTATTTTAGAGAAAATAGCTGCTCCTTTCAGCTGGTCCATCAAATCATCGATCCTTGGAAATGGATATTTGTTCTTTATCGTGACCTTTTTCAGCTGACGATAGTCTACACAAAGATGAGAAGTTCCATCCTTCTTCTTGACTAGTAGTACTGGTGCTCCCCATGGTGAAATACTCGGTTGCACAAACTGCTTTTCCAACGATTCCTCCAATTGCTTCTTCAACTCCACCAATTCCGATGGCGACATCTTATATGGTGCAATTGAAATAGGACCTGCTCCTGGTACCAAATCAATAGCAAACTCAATTTCTCTTTCCGGTGGTAAGCCAGGTACATCATCAGGAAAAACTTCCAGAAACTCATTCACGATTGGAATAGCATTCATATCTTTTTCACTCTTGACTTCCAAAGAAGACAGCAGCATGTATCCTTGAGCTCCGTCCCTCAACAAAGATTTGACTTTGACGGCAGTTAAAAATCCAGAATCCTCATCCTTAGGAAAAACTAAGGTTTTATTGGCACAGTCTAATAGGATATGATTAGAAGATAACCAATTCATTCCTAATATTATATCTATTTCAACAAGAGGTAAGCAAATTAAATTGACCGAAAAGACTCGATCATTTATGGTAATAGGACAGTTCAAACATACTTTAGATGTAACAACAGGTTTGGCAGTTGGTGTAGAAACAATCAATTGAAAACTCAAAGAAGACATAGGTAATTTTAACCGATCCACACAGTCATACACAATAAATGAATGCGTCACACCTGAATCATATAGTACAGTCAAAATATTACCTGCTACAACATCTTCCCCCTGAATAAGATCTTCAGACTGAGAAGCCTCAGCTCCGCTCATCATGTACACTCGCCCTCCAGATCGCGGCTGAGTAGCACAAACATTGCTCACAACTGGCTTCCTTTCTGACTAGTTACAATCTCTAGAAACATGCCCAGGCCTTCCACACTTGAAACAGATCGGCCCTTTAATTGAACAGTCTCTAGATATGTGGCCACTCTTTCCACATTTAAAACATCTTGGCGTAAACGCCACATTCGTACCAGATTTGTTGCCACTAGAACTTCCCCTGATAGATGGACGTTGAGGTTGATTCCCCGGTGGTCTCGAATACGGCTTGCATTGAAACTGGTTATTGTTATTGCCTCCTCTTTGGAACCTTATCGGTCCACGGTTGCAATTTCTTGGATCACGTGACGGCTCCAACTCCTCGAGTCGTACACATGTGTCCACCAAAGCATGAAACTGGTTCATCCTTAAGGGTAGTACTTCTCTCTTCAACTTTACCCTCAGCCCTTCCTCAAATTTCTGACATCTCCACGCATCATTCTGTCGAGTTTGAGCATAGTCTGAGAACTGAGACAAGCTCTCAAATTTAGAAGCATATTCATTGACAGTCATGTTGCCCTGACGTAAACCAAGAAATTCCATCTCCATGGCATGTTGAGCATAGTCATGTTGACTCGCCTTCTCTGGATTAAATTCACCTCTGAACTGCGGCGGGTTATTGCGCCTAAACTCGGACAAGCTTAGAGCATCAACAGTCGCATCTTGCTGTTGAGCTGCTCGTTCATTTTGTTGCATAATCACCTCTGCCATATGCTGCATAGCCTCAGCAGGTGCAATCATTGGGTCAACATTACGGTTCACGTTTGCACGCGTTCCTCTTTCGCCAGACATCTTCTTTTTCAATTAAACAAGATAAAACAAAGTCAGATGTACCCTTTCGGACACCAATCACGGAGAATCACATAACACAAGCAAAAACAGATCCAACCACAATCCCAAAAGACTCTAACTTGGGCTCTGATACCAACTAAATGCAACACCCTAATGAGGATGTCACATATTACAAACTATTTAATTAAAAACAATATATTGTCTGGTTTAAAGCAAACCATAAACTAGACCAGGCATAACACATAAAGTTCTGATCCTCCGAAGAATCCTCCTCGGGAAGATCATCGGAAGACAGAAATACTCTGGTAACACCATACCACGCTGAAATCAATCCATATGATATGGATGATCTCGAGGTTCGCCTTCCTCGAACTGGTCACTCGGTTGCTGCTCCTCGTTGTATTGACAATCCAACAGTTGCTCCTCTTCTACTTCCTCAATGACTTTACGGAACATAAATAATAATACAGAAAATATATACAAAGAGGTGAGACAATCTACATCATTACCAGAGATAGCAGTAAGAAAACGACAAAATATACAGATATAGCGGTTAAAACAACAAAATCATATTAGCACAACATATATCATATCTCAACCAAGTATAAATGTCACAGATGCAAAATATCACAAATCAAATTATAACTATTCACACGGTGATGCAGATTAAATATGCCATGTACTCAAACTCGTTCCTACTCCACGAAGCTAAACACAAACATCAGAGAGAATGATCCGATAGACATGTCCGCACATCAAGCTGCCTCAACCAACAATTACACAGTTAAATACGTCGTGTAAATAGCACACAGTCAAATACGTCGTGTGAATGGCACACAGTCAAATACGTCATGTGAATAGTACACAGTCAAATACGTCGTGTACGTCCAGGCATAATACCAGACTGTCCCCAATAGATCCTGATTAAGAATAGTATTTGTCGAGATCGCTAGTGTGTGTTTTCAGTTACCACGGCCCAGAGGAGCTACCAACTGTCCACATGTGGAATCTACTGCACACTAACACCTCCAAGTTCTCCGCATGAACACACTACGCCTATCACACCCGCAACACGGTGCAATTCATCTCGTCAGTCAATCGTCAATTTTAACCAAATTGACATACCATCCATAATTACAAAAATACCCTCAGTATCACCATGAGTCAAAATTACATAAATATCCTCATTGTCACCATAATTACAAAAATACCTTTAGTATTAATAATTCTAAAAATAGTATGTCTCCATTTGACAGTACTATTTTCCAACATGTCCGGATCAACCACTTTGGCCCGACAGTAAAAACTTACTGTTTCCATAAGTCGCGTAAAAATTTTATCGCCTTTTCACAATTACATCACATTTGACAAACGTTTTTCAATTCCGTAAATATTTTTCAACGTTTTTCTCATTCGCGTAGTTTAAAATCCACTATTTTAAATACGCGTAAACTATTTTTACTATTTTTCACGTATAAAATATTTCTTGACGCTCCAAATTAAATTTTTAAACTTTCCAAAACTAAAAATATTATTTAGACATTATTTTCCTTTTTTCTTTACAAAAATTACTCTAAGTAATAATTTCTGATGTTTTTCTAAAAATTCGATTTTAATAAATTCTTCTACAGTTAATTTTATTCTTTAACTACGTAAAATATTTCCTTGCTTTCTAAATGCCATTTTGAAACGTTCTTCAATACTTGCTCATTTTTAATCAATTTTGACAGCATTTAATTTAGAAAATCCACTAAATAATATTTTCTACGTTTTCTTTTTAAAAAAAAATCCTTTATTTAATTATAACCATCAATTACACATTGAAAATTACTAACATACTTTAAAAACTCAAAGATAAGTATTTTTCAAGTGTTAAAATTTATTTCTTTACCATACTAGACTTCTAGTAAAAATTCATTTACTTATTTGACTCTTGAAAATCCATCGTAATTGAATTCGTTTTAGGTTAATAAACTAGTTTATACTTAGAAAATAAATTTTGGATCAATTAAACATTAAAAATATATTTTGGCCGAAAATCACCATTTTTATACAAACCATGTTTAAAATTATTTTGCATCCATTAAATCATTGAAAAATCCTTTAACTTAATTAGATCAATTAGGTTATCCTTTTAGAAAATGGTTGAGAACATATTGGTTCTCTTTTCATAGTAAAAACCATAAGCTCTTCATCTTGTGTTCTTTGGAACACTTTTGTAAATCTCAACATATTTGCACATCCAACAATAATTATCATAGATCCATGAACATAAACATATATTTATGAACACATACCATATATTAAAGCAATAATAAAACACATACCAAATATCAAAGCTATAAACATGCTTGTATGCATAATAAACCACAAATAGAAAAGAAAATAACATGCACACATATACAATCACAAATAGAGAAGACAATAAACAACCAAGTGAATGAATCCTTATGGATTCTTCACCACAAATACATCCATTTTCTCACCACCACACATGGTTGATGAGATTAAATCTCCCTCTTACCTATAAGGAAGACAAGATCTCCTTGGACTCCTCCTTAGAAATTTTGTGTAGCTTCAACAAAAACCCTAACAAGCTTAAACAAATTATAAAGTTATAAACTATGGATGAAAAAGATAAACCATGGATCAATCATGGCTTAGAACATCAAAAATCAAATTAGAAACAAGAAAGAAGAATTTTCACCTTATAGGAAAGAAACTTCAAAGTGATTTTCCAAGCTCCAAATGGATGATTTAGCAAAAACTCACAACTAGAGATATTCTTAGAATATGGTTTAGGTTTAGGAAATTGGGTTGGATGAAATTTTTGATGGATGGAAGTAAGATTGATGGTGTTGGCCGAATGGTGGAAGAAAAGGAGACTTAGGAGTTTCTTTGAGTTCTTTGGGTAGGAGAGAAATGAGAGAATTATTTGGAGTGATAGAATGGATGAGTAAGAGTGAATAATTGCCTTAACTTCATAATGCATGACCGTAGACTTCCAAAATAAGTGCAGCCCCCTTTGTTGACAAATTAGCTTCATAATGGCCTTAGATGGTTTCAATGGTGGATGGCCAAGCTCTAGAATTCCATGATTGCATTTGATTGAATAATTGAATGCATAATTATAGCATATGGCCGAAATTTGCATAGGAAATTCAATCAAAATTTGATTGATTTTAATAGCTTATTTATGCTTAAGTCCTCCTAGTTAGGTTTAATTGAAAGTTAGTTAGATTCCTTTGTATTTTAGTTAATCATTTATTTACTTAGAGTCCCTAATCTTCTACTTAATTATACTAATACATTGCCTAACTAAAATTTGATGGAAAATTAATTAGGTTTAATCCATTTAATTATCACTTAAACCCTTTAGATTAACTTAATTAGGTTTTAGACTAATTATTCCATTAAGTTAGATTTTAAACTAACTAATCTACTAAATCTAACCATTTTTATGGATTTTCAACCTTTTGGTTTAGAATTTTACAAGCCATTTACGTTGGTAAATTTTTCCTAAAAGTGGGTCCCACAAACCCAAAGTGGGTCCCGCAAAACAAATGTGAGTCCCACAAGCTAAACGTGAGTCCCACAGACTTTTCTGCATGATAAATATTTTTATTATACAGAAAAATCCTAAAAATTAAAAGATTGATATATGTATTATTCGGATTGGGTTTATTAAGATCGCCCAGCTCCAAATAATCAAACAAGATTTTTCCTGGCCTAAAAATTATTATTTTCTTGACTCGGAGCAAATCACACAAAACAATCAAATACAGTTAAGAAATAATCAAATTAATTTTATAACACATAGAAAATAGAAAACAATATAATTAGGGTAAAAACATAATTAACCAAAAATTGGGGTGTTACAGGTTGCACTAAGGTTCTATCTTTTCACATACATACTAGATTAACTAACTAGTGTGTGAAAAGTATAGTGTTATGTTTAACTCTTACATAACCACCATCTTAACTTTCCTATAGACTCAACTCATCCTAGTGAAAAAGTCTATCTTAACTAATGTCTCATCTATCCTTGCTTAAGGAAATAAATGAGCATTTCTCTAAAACTTTGCATAATTAACTCAACTTTAACTAAAGCGAGTAAGTCATGCATCTAGATAAATATAACATACTTATTCTGGTTGTATCTAGCTTTCCCTTCCATCACACTTCTAGTAGTAGCTTATACTACACTTGTGTGCTTAAGGTTCCAGATACCTCTTTAATTATTCCAAACTCATGGAATGCTTAAGACCTCTTTAATTATTCCAAACTCATGGAATGCTTAAGAACTTAACTTCCATACTTTCATTAGTGTCTAAGGAAGTAAATTCCCTTTATCCTGCACTTCTAACTCATCTTTGCTAATACATGAGTTATTTGCTAATACATGAGTTATTGCACATTTCTACTATACCTTATGATTATGACATCTTATTATGTATTTAGCAATGTACAAAGTCCCACTTAACTAGAGACTTAGTACCTAAACATTCCCTCCTTGGAACAAATACACAATCTTGTCTCCACTCAAGTGAATCTAACTCAAGAGTGGTTCTTACTTGCAACTCTTTGTTGCTTAAGGTTCTAAGTACCTTTCTAAGGTAATCCACGACTTTTGGATATCCTAAGATTCATACCTTTCTCATTCTCTACTAAAGTGAATACTAGTATTCATTCTAGTTTACGTATCTCCATTGCACTATCTCATCACATCTTGAGTGATATCTATTACAACGTTAAGTTGCCTAAGGTGTAATGTCATTACCTAAAGCTAACCTTTCCTTTAGGATGCTTAAAAGCCTATGCTTTCTCATACTTGATGGGTAAATATTTTCCACTTGAAAATATCCCCATTTGTGTCTTAACACACTTTAGGAAACATATATAAATGATTCCATTAACTATAGAACTTCAAAACATCCAAAATCAACATTTTGGAGCTTCAGGGTCTCATGCCGCGGCGCCCTGCTCTCGAGTGCTAATACTGGGCTAATCGTTGGTCTCAAGCCGCGGCACCACACAACACACGCCGTGGCGCCCATGACAGAATAGTGGTTCTGCATAATTCTACAGCTACGGGTTTACTGTTCTCTTAGTCATTTGCACGGATTTTGGCCATTTCTAATCAGTTTCTATGTGATTCTAAGTTCCTAACTAGTTCATTAACACTTAGGAAACATCAATCACTAACTTAAACCTCTTAATTTGGATTCTTGAACCAAAATCATGCATGCTTGACCCTAAACCCCAAAATGGGCATCAATGGTTTAAATGAATATTTCTAGGTTTCTGAACTCAATTTATGACCTAAGAAACATATCCATGCAAACCAAACACATCAAACTCATCTAGAACTCAATTTAGCATACTAGGTTGTTAATATGCATACATAGAGAAAATAGATGAGTAAAGGCTCTAAACCCCTACCTCTTGAAGACTCTTGATCTAGAAACTTGATCCTTGATCTTCTTCTCTTCCTTCTCCCTTTCTTCTTCTACCCCTTTCTCCCTTCTCCCCTTTCTCTTTTTTTCTGTCTTTCTTTCTCTGTTTTTCTTCATTCTGCCAAGAGAGAAGATAGAAATAGGGGGTGGGACATGAAGGGAATTAAAAAAAAGATTAACTTAAGTTTCTACACTGAAACTTATATCTACTAAGGACACTCGAATTATGCTAATTCAAGTTTTCCAGCTTCCAACAACTTTAGAATATATCATAGGATTTATCTAAATTGTTGTTTCACCATTTTCATGATTTTCTATATCTGCTGCTAGTCATTCGGTATTAAAACGCACAACCAGTATGCCTAAAAGTACCAAACTGACTCTGATTCTCTTGAAACTTTTACCACATCTTACTTGGCTTATTTGTGACCTAAAAATAAACTCACTATGTTTGTTTCCCTCAACTTAGCAACTTATGCTATTATCTGAGTCATTTTAAGCTACTTTACAACTTCTGTGTTGCAACTAAGTGCCTAAATGAACTCAGTTTGTCACAAAACTTGACTGGCATGCTAAACAAGTTAAACACTACCTTTGCTAACCATTTACCAATCTAACATGTGTTTAAGGGTATTACATTTCTCCCCTCCTTTTTAAAAATTTTGCCCCTAAAATTGCTCACCTCAAGCAAACAATTCTGGCTACATAAAACTTTACATGGAACTTCTGCTTCCACGCAGTCCTTTTTCAGTATCAGCTTCTCCCATCCACCTTCTCTTGACGAGATCTGCTTACCTTAAAGCTCTTGATCTCTATGCTTATGGATGGTAAGTTGTACTAAAACATAACTTAGCTTTGAACTCCTTCTTATAAGGCTTTCAAAACCAGGTGTGAATCTAGTATCTCTATCAAACACTATATTCACTGAAACTTCATGAATCCTGACTATTTCTTTCAAAAGTAGTTGAACTACCTTATCTAGAGAATAGCTAACTGTACTTGGCAAAAGATGGGCAGATTACTTAATCTCACCACTCTTACCAGCAGCTCAACATATTCTATGATGTTCTTTAACATACTAGGCCACCATACATCTTCCTTAACTCTTGGAAAACCTTGGTAGCCTCTTGATAGATGGTATACTTTCTCTGGTGAGCTTCCTCCGGAATCCTTTTTCTTGATTTTTGACCCTCTTGGAAAACAAAGTTGTCTCTAAACTTTGTTATTCCCTCTTAGTCATAACAAAATCCTTTAGGCTTCCTTAGAAGATCTGCTCACACTCGTCCCTTAAAGCTTCATTCTCCTTCTGAGCTTCAAAGAAATCTGAGTCTTTAGGCCTCTTACTATGTCCACCTTGCTCACTGAGAGACTATCTGGAATTATAGTTACTGCTAGACTCAAATTCTCGAAAACTCTCAAGAAATTCACTATCTCTTGGACTATCATTTGGGACACCTGTAGGAATTTCCTACCTAGTGCATCGACCACTTCTTTGGCCTTACCTGAATGATATCTCAACTCAATATGAGCCTTGAAAAATTCTATCCATCTATTCTGCTTCATGTCCAGCTTCCTCTGATCAACAAGCATCTTGAGCTATCATTATTGCTGAGCATCTCAAACTAAACTCCTTATGAGTTATGTCTCCAAAACTATAAAGTAATCACCATTGTGGCTAATTCCAAATCATACCTAGGATAGTCCTTATCTTGCAGACTTAACTGCCTTGATGCGTAGGCATCTACCTACCTCTATTGCATCTGAACACACCCTAGTCCCATCTTCGAAGTATATCTAACTACCTCAAAGTTCTTTCGGGAATTTGGAATTACCAATACTAACGTAGTAATCAACCTTCTCTTCTACTCTTGGAAAACAAAATCACTATCTAGAGTCCACTGCTGAGTACTACCTTCCTTAACTGGCCTAAACTAGGTAGCACTAACTTAGAAAATCTACTAATAGATTCTCTGCTCTTGGATACAATCGCTACTCTACCCATTGTACCTTTACTTAGACTCTACTAGGGTTCTCTGCAATTTCTGTCTTGCGAATTTACATGGCCCTTAAACTGTACCACTTGTAATCCAAAACTGACTTTTGGCTTACTTGGTACTTAACCACTTCTTTTTAAAAGTTTCCAAAACTACCTTTGACATACTTTTCATGTCCTTTCGTAATCCTGGAAAACTCTCGAAGATCTGCTCTTCTTCACTCTATTTCTATAACAACCAAGTCTTAGATCATCTCCTGAGAAAAGTCAAAGCTTTTCTCAACTGATATACTTGATCATCCTTCTCTTAGACAAAGACATTTATTCTTGATATTCCTTTGTTCAACTTGCCTTTAACTTAAGGCACAGTCTCACACACCAACTAAACAAGAACATAACATCATTTGTCTTTCTAAAACAGTCAAATCATACCAACAAGGTAAACAAACTAGATTCACAAAGTAAATCAACATGATCTACAAAGTAAATCTCTACTCTTCTTATACACACCTTAAAAGATTTCTCTTTACATGTGTTCTTATCTCATACTAAGTTGGAAGATTTCGTCGCTTCCTTTGTCCAAGAATCATCTCCCTTACGATGTCTTGGTTACTCACTTATGCAGCACACGGATTACTCGTCAAGCACGGTCTACATCCATGTATCTTACCACATCTAGCACATCTTAGTGACTTGAAGCTTGACATACCTCTTTCCTTAGAGTTGCTCATCTAAAAGCACTCTACTTATACTTATCATCACTCCAAGCTTTCACTGTGCAACTCTGACACAAATTGAGATCAAAAGGCACCCTTACTGATCTCAACATCTGATCTTTTCCTCTTTAGGAACTTTCTAACTCTTGTTTCATCGAGGTCCTGAGATTACTACATGAAAAATGGTGCACTCCCTAGTCCGGTACAACAGTCAGACTACGGAGTGTCATTTAAATCTCTAACTTAAGTACTTGAGAAGAACTAAGGAATCTACTTCTACAACTTTGCATTTACTGACTAGAACAAAGAAGTCCTTAACCTCCTTTTCCATTGCAACTCTTCTAATACCCTCTCCAAGTTCTACTTCAAATTTTACTTACTTCCAGTCTTCATCTGGATTGGACGTAAAATAAGAAAAGAACTTTTGACATTCTTTGAATTACTTCACATACAGGTCTTCAGTAATATCCCCTTGCTCCAACTTTAGGAATTCCTACTCCTTTGCTTTCTAAAACTCAAGGGAATAATACTTATCTAGCAAAGTAACTCTAAACACCTCTCAAGTGGTTTGAGTACTAACCATCTCTAGTAACCTCTCTGCTCCATCTCATCAGTTTTCGGCTTCTCCTACTAACCCTTACACAGCAAGGTCACCTTCTGTTCATCAGCGCACAACATGACCTCAACGATCTCTTCCATCATGTGAAGTCATCTTCTAGCTATGACTGAACCAAACTCTCCCTTGAAAACAAAAGAGTAACTTTCTTGAGCTCTGAGAAATACTGATTCCTCAAAAGTTCCTTCTCGTCCCCGCAACTAACGATGCGAGTCCTATTCTATCGCTTTTGATAGACTTCTACTAATGGCAGTCTGCTCTCTCAATACAGCAGCCATTTCTCAAAGAGCTCTGGTTATCTCTTTATTACCAGTCTCCTAGTCTCATAGGTTCACCTGGTAGTTGCCATAGTTTCCTGTACACACAGAACATTACATATTGAGTTAGCTAGGCTCAATATCATGTACTTGTGTTATAACACCCTAATTCTCAATACTGTAGTACACCCTAAGTATATTAAGTAAATAGAATTAGTATGTCACTTCCTAACTTTAGCGTAATAAATAACCTGTTCAATATCTATTTAACGAATAAATATATAGAACCTTTAAGAAAGCAAGAGAGCAAGACATTTTATACCTCAGGAAACTTGCTCTTTACTAGAAATCTATCTGATATGTCTGAGATTACAAACATTTGCAAAACTAATTACATCAATTTATTTACAAAGCCATAAATATAATTACATAATCAAAACTATTAGTTTAACAACATAAGCAAATCTTCATCTCCTTGCCTTATGCTTGCTTGAATTCTCCTCTGGATTTATCATGGAAAACATAAAGAGTTCAGGGTGAGAATTAACGATTCTCAGTAGTAAGTTTGAAATCGTAACATCATGATAAATCCAACTGCTTTGAGGTAAAACGTAAATTGTACTTAATCATTTGGAAAGGTGGCATAAGCCAAAACTCGGTCCTTTCCCTTCCCAAAGCAGACAGTTCATTCAACTACAAAATAATCCATTTATATCATAACAAATCAATTCAACATCACAACTTAAATAGCATGTACCATAAACATTTATCATCATACTATAAACAACACTTAAATCCTTTAAATACTACTATCAACCTTTTATAATAAGCTTTTAACCTTAATCTTCACATTGAATCAAAACAAGACGATTGCCCATACAATCGTCAATTTTTATGCAATGCATGGTAATGTATGATAATGCCTAATGAGAATCCTAAAGTATGCTCATGTAATGATTCTTTGAAATGATTTTATTTTAGAAAACTCATGTTATTTGAATATTTCTAGGAAGCCCTTTTGTTCCAGGAAGCATCTTTTAATGTAACAGCCCCAGCCAAAGCTCCAACTCCCAGGAAGCTATGTTAATCTATTCCGTATTATTTATATGGCTCGGTATTAAATCCTCTCCTTCGGTCTACAACCCTTCATTGGGATTATTGAATCCTCCTTCAGGTTATAGCCCTTCATTGGGACCAAACCTAGAACCATGCCTTTTGTTTCTCCCAAAGGTGGCTCCCCCTCCTTCGAACTACAACCCTTCATTAGGATTATTGAATCCCCTCCTTCAGGTTATAGCCCTTCATTGGGACCAAAGCTAGAACCATGCCGGAGAATGCTTCCTTGTATTATTTTCTGGGTAGGCAGGATGCTCTTTTGTTCCTTGCACTACCAAACATTTATAACTTTAGCATTTGGAGCCCTTTTGTCCAAGCATAAATTTACAATACATAGAAACATCAAATAACAAGTTTGAAAACAAAACATGCAAGAGTATTAAAACCTTTCCTTCCTTCACTTTTTACATAATTGTACTTTTCTTTACATAATAAGGAAGCAATTACCATGATCATTAAACTTTTCTTAATGCATTATCATACATGCTAGTAGAGAGGGACTCATTCAACCTCATCTACCTTTACCTTTTCTTTTATATTGCTTCCCAATATCATGTTCATCAACTTTATCCATACCATACAAGGCATATTCAATGTATTACAACATCAACATCATTCACATATGTCATTCATTCCATATTAAGTGCATATAATGATTTACTTCATAAGTCATTCAATCCATTACATTTATACATCAATTTCATGCATACATTTCATTATAAGCTCAATAAAAGAGCATTTAATTCAAGTTTAACCCATAAAGGAGAAAACACATTTCTATTACACTTTTATAATTCAACTTTACCTATTAAAGAAGCTAGTAAAGTTTCTAGGGTCCAAACTTTCTCAAAACCCCCTTAATTTTTGCCTAAAAAGGCTGTTTTTCATGAGTGCACCAAATGCACGTACTAACTTCAATAATTCTTAGATTTTACAGTAATATAGTCTTCCCTCATATCTTTCAAATGCCACAAACCTCACCTCATTTGGATAAATGTAACCAAAAATATGCAACATTATGCAGAAGGTAAAATAGGGCATTTTCTGTTTTACCCTAAAATGACCTGATTTTGAAATAAAACTGGGAACAAACTAAGAATTCAATAATTCTCAAATTTTTACTACATGAAGCCTTTTGTCTTAGCTTTCAAATGGCTCTGGAATCAAGTCTATACGATGTCTGTAGCTCAAGTTATGCAATAAACATCACAGACTACTTGACGCTGTCCTGTTTTCTACATAATTCGGGTAATGCATGATTTTGGTTTCTAACCAAGTTCTTATCCTCAAATCACGAATTCTAAGTGTTTCTCATCCCTAATCATGGTATCTAATCATGTTAGGATCATTAAACATTAAATTCAAGTCATCAATCATAGATTTAGACTCGTTCAAGTAAGGAAATATCATTTTTCTCACTTTGTACATCAAAGGTCCAAATGAAGAGCCTCAAGTTTCTAACTCAAACTCGTACCATAAATAAGTCATAAATAACCATTGAAAATACATTCAAGCAAGAGAATACTCAAAATACCTCAAAAGCACATTTTGCCCGTTTATACTTCAACTAACCTTGATTTTTGGAACTAAATGCATCATAGGTCCAACTTTGACATCTATGAAGAGAAAACATAACCTCCTTTATTATAAATACATACATTGCTCAGTCCTTCCTTAAAAGAAACATATTGGTACCTCATTGCACGTTAGAACATTGATATCTCTTCAACTAATCTCACTAGTACAATCAAATCATAATATATCTCTAACACCATACAAATAAAATGTAATCACAAATAATCATAATCAAAATCATATATTACACAACATTTCTCATGTTCCTCCTCATATACAACAACTTAAAATGACACAAAATAGCATTGCATCTCATATTTTTCCCTTCATTTCACGGCTGGACAGCAAGCAGATAATTGCCTCTAGTCGTTGGGCGCCTAGGTGCTAGCCGCCCTACTGGAGAATAGCAGCAGCGTGCTACTGCTGCACCTTCATTCCAACCAACTTTCTCATGATCTTAAACCATTTCTATCACTACAACCATACCCTAACATCAATCACACTTTAATCTCATCCAAAACTAAAGTAAATCAAGAGCATAAACCTTTTCACCATACTTCCTAAATCAAGAACAAGTCATCTTTGAGCTTAAAAGTTGAATAAACAAACATGAAAACAACATTCAAACACTTAAACCCATACAAATAGGGCTGCCAAAAATGTGCAGAAAAATAAAAGGAAGAGAGATTAGAACCAAAACCACAAACCCCCTACCCCAAGCTTGGACTTCCCTTTTTGATTCCCTTCTTTTCCTTCTATTTTTCCCATCTTCCTCCATTGCATTTCTGCCTCTGTTTTTCTTTCTCCATTCTGCAGCTGGAGTGCGTACGAGAGAGATGAGAAAGTGAGATGAAATCTCACTTTTAAAACAAGTAACATTAAGGGCAATTTTTGTCATTTTACTAAACTTCCTATCTTTTGGGAACACTTTGATCTTATTACTTTAAGTTTTCTAACCTCCATAAATATTAAAATAAATTCTAAGATTTACCTTAATACTTATTTTACAGTTTCCTTAATTTTTCATATCTGCGCTGAGTCCAGTCGATATCAAAACACGTACTCAGTATGCTTAAAAATACCAAACGAACTCAAATTACCTTCAAATTTTAACTACAACTTTCTTAACTCATTTATGACTTAAAATAACTTATCAATAATTATTTCTCTTATCTATGCAATTTATGTCATTTTCTGGGTCATTTTAGGCCACTTTCCACATTCTGTGTTGCGGCAAAGTGCCTAAACTAGCTCAGTTTGTCATAAAACTTTACAGACATGTTAAACTAGTATTAGGCTACCTCGGTAACCCTTTACAAGCTTAACATGTTATCGGGGATGTTACATTTCTCCCCTCCTTTTAAAAATTTTGTCCCCAAAATTTAGTTTTCCATACTAAAAGTCTAGAGATTTCTAACACATTCTCTTAATGGTATACAACTTGTCCTTCCCAACCTTTGATCGAAACTTAGAGATTCTCATTCTTTTATCTTAACGGGGTTTACTTTAGAAAGGGTTTGTAGATTGCACTTCCTACTGCCCTTCCTGTTCCTGTGGATACCTCTTCACCAAGTATCTTACTTGACTATTACATAGCATACTAACAAAATTTATTGTCGTGTCACCTTTTACGTTCTCTATATTCAAGGTACTTAGGCTCCACAATTTGTATTTAATCTGACTTGTCTTCATCTTGTGCATCTCTGGGTATAGTATCACTTTTCTTATCCTTATAAATTACCTTCTATTTCTTTTAAAAATCCATTGTTCTATGCTCTCATTGAAACTCAGTCTATACTTCCCACATTACATCAATATGTGCAACTTCTAATAATCTTATTGCCTTAAAAGTTCAACCAGATTAAGAATTTCCTTAATTTATTTATTCTTTGAGTATCTTCCTTTCCTTATATTCTTCTATCCAACAACTTTAACAATCAAAACATTATCATCACCAAAAGATTAATGTGGTTGTGTTCGTGTGTTATGTAAAATAGGGTCCTTGAACCCCAAGCTTCTATTTGAAGAGACTTAATAGCGATATATATGTGACTCTTGAGAATCTCCAAACTTACAACTTTCTATATTACTCTTTTCATGATACAACTTGATCTAATTCGGAAAGAACACTAGAGAAAAACAAACTGAAAACTTCAAAAGGACCATTTTTCTGCTCTTTCACTTCTACCCCAATATCTTAATTCTACAGTATTTAACAACACCACATCTCACGTAAAATCGAATTGGAATTCCATAACAAACTTTGTTGAATACTTTCGCATTTCGCACACTTCTGACTCCATATTCTCACTTGAACTTGCTTTCATTTATATTGTGGAAATTGAAATCTAACTTTAATATCTAACCTTTTTCTCTCTTAAAGGCTTTACTAATTCATTCTGTTATATCATTTTCTAATTGATAACAAAGTTGCCTTTCTAAGCTCTTGATAATCATAGGAATCCTAATCTCATTTGTAAAGGTGGGTTAACTTCCATCATAATAAAATCTTGTTAATACTAGCAATCCATTCCTTCACAGCAATTGCCACCATCTTAGTTCTCTTAAACATAGCACCGGTACTATCTCTAATAAATTCCATAACTAATATCTCAACTCAAGAACTCCATTTTTCTTATCTTCTTGCTTGTTCTTTAGGAGATATTTATTTAAAGAGGTCACTCTAAAATTCTTCCAATTCATCTATGTATCAATAATTTCCATTGATCATTTCAAACTTATCAACCAATGCTCCACTTCTCTTTTCAATATAAAAGAAACAAACTACACCTTTTGTTCATTTGGATAACTTATTACATAGAGTATCTTCTTCCTTACACTTAACCTTTCTATTACAAAACCTCAGCATTTCAACTAATTACGTATCCTTTAAAACTCCGAGATAAGTTTCTTGCTTGCTGAAATTTAAGTTCTTTTTTTTTCCATCATATTCATTATTCAAACCTTGAGCTCTTCTATTTTTATCACCTCATTAAGAAAGCAACATCAATCAACTACTAACTCTATTTTGTACCTTCTTTCTAAAGTCATTCTTATCATCCTCAACTGACGAATTTGATCTCCTCCTTTTACTCATGCTACTAATAGCCTCACTCTGCTTCTGCATCATTCCATTAATAACTTATGTCTATTCTCCTATGGTGACACTCTAATCTCTCTTCGCTTTCATCAACGGTCTAACTATCTCAGACATATCATAATTACTCTTTGAAAAAGCTTTCCTATTCTCCCTTATTCGCCTAGGAGGTGTTATAATTTCCTGTTTACACAGAACATTACATATTGAGTTGGCCAAACTCGATATCATGTAACTGTGTGTTAGTAATTATTAACATCCAATCCTAAGGCTGTCATGCAATCCAATTCACATATCTCACTTAAAGATAAAAGAATGCACGACACTAACAAAAATATCTAAATATGCTCAGAAGCATAGTCAGTCAATTCCCCGGCTCAACAGGAAGAACTGCTCTGATACCAAAATGTAACACCCTAATTCTTAATACTGTAGTATACCCTAAGTATATTAAGTAAATAGAATTAGTATGTCACTTCCTAACTTTAGCATAATAAATAACCTGTTTAATATCTATTTAACGAATAAATATATAGAACCTTTAAGAAAGCAAGAGAACAAGACATTTTACACCTCAGGAAACTTGCTCTTTACTAGAAATCTATCAGATATGCCTGAGATTACAAACATTTACAAAACTAATTACATCAATTTATTTACAAAGCCATAAATATAATTACATAATCAAAACTATTAGATTAACAACATAAGAAAATCTTCATCTCCTTGCCTTATGCTTGCTTGAATCCTCCTCTAGATTTATCATGGAAAACATAAAGAGTTCGAGGTGAGAATTAACGATTCTCAGTAGTAAGTTTAAAATCGTAACATCATGATAAATCCAACTGCTTTGAGGTAAAACGTAAATTGTACTTAATCATTTGGAAAGGTGGCATAAGCCAAAACTCAGTCATTTTTCTTCCCAAAGCAGACAATTCATTCAATTACAAAATAATCCATTTATATCATAACAAATCAATTCAACATCACAACTTAAACAGCATGTACCATAAACATTTATCATCATACTATAAACAACACTTAAATCCTTTAAATACTACTATCAACCTTTTATAATAAGCTTTTAACCTTAATCTTCATATTGAATCAAAACAAGACGATTGCCCATACAATCGTCAATTTTTATGCAATGCATGGTAATGTATGATAATACCTAATGAGAATCCTAAAGTATGCTCATGTAATGATTCTTTGAAATGATTTTATTTTAGAAAACTCATGTTATTTGAATATTTCCAAGAAGTCCTTTTGTTCCAGGAAGCATCTTTTAATGTAACACCCCCAGCCAGAGCTCCAACTCCCAAGAAGCTATGTTAATCCATTCCGTATTGTTCACATGGCTCGGTATTAAATCCTCTCCTTCGGTCTACAACCCTTCATTGGGATTATTGAATCCCCTCCTTCAGGTTATAGCCCTTCATTGGGACCAAACCTAGAACCATGCCTTTTGTTTCTCCCGAAGGTGGCTCGGTATTAAATCCCCTCCTTCGAACTACAACCCTTCATTGGGATTATTGAATCCCCTCCTTCAGGTTATAGCCCTTCATTGGGACCAAAGCTAGAACCATGTCGGAGAACGCTTCCTTGTATTATTTTTTGGGTAGGCAGGATGCTCTTTTGTTCCTTGCACTACCAAACATTTATAACTTTAGCATTTGGAGCCCTTTTGTCCAAGCATAAATTTACAATACATAGAAACATCAAATAACAAGTTTGAAAACAAAACATGCAAGAGTATTAAAACCTTTCCTTCCTTCACTTTTTACATAATTGTACTTTTCTTTACATAATAGGGAAGCAATTACCATGATCATTAAACTTTTCTTAATGCATTATCATACATGCTAGTAGAGAGGGACTCATTCAACCTCATCTACCTTTACCTTTTCTTTTATATTGCTTCCCAATATCGTGTTCATCAACTTTATCCATACCATACAAGGCATATTCAATGTATTACAACATCAACATCATTCACATATGTCATTCATTCCATATTAAGTGCATATAATGATTTACTTCATAAGTCATTCAATCCGTTACATTTATACATCAATTTCATGCATACATTTCATTATAAGCTCAATTAAAGAGCATTTAATTCAAGTTTAACCCATAAAGGAGAAAACACATTTCTATTACACTTTCATAATTCAACTTTACCTATTAAAGAAGCTAGTAAAGTTTCTAGGGTCCAAACTTTCTCAAAACCCCCTTAATTTTTGCCTAAAAAAGCTGTTTTTCATGAGTGCACCAAATGCACATACTAACTTCAATAATTCTTAGATTTTACAGTAATATAGTCTTCCCTCATATCTTTCAAATGCCATAAATCTCACCTCATTTGGATAAATGTAACCAAAGTTATGCAACATTATGCAGAAGCTAAAACAGGGCATTTTCTGTTTTACCCGAAAATGACCTGATTTTGAAATGAAACTGGGAACAAACTAAGAATTCAATAATTCTGAAATTTTTACTACATGAAGCCTTTTGTCTTAGCTTTCAAATGGCTCTAGAATCAAGTCTATACGATGTCTGTAGCTCAAGTTATGCAATAAACATCACAGACTACTTGACGCTGTCCTGTTTTCTGCATAATTCGGGTAATGCATGATTTTGGTTTCTAACCAAGTTCTTATCCTCAAATCATGGATTCTAAGTGTTTCTCATCCCTAATCATGGTATCTAATCATGTTAAGATCATTAAACATTAAATTCAAGTCATGAATCATAGATTTAGACTCGTTCAAGCAAGGAAATATCATTTTTCTTACTTTGTACATCAAAGGTCCAAATGAAGAGCCTCAAGTTTCTAACTCAAACTCTTAGCATAAATAAGTCATAAATAACCATTGAAAACACATTCAAGCAAGAGAATACTCAAAATACCTCAAAATCACATTTTGACCTTTTATACTTCAACTAAACTTGATTTTTGGAACTAAATGCATCATAGGTTCAACTTTGACATCTATGAAGAGAAAACATAACTTCCTTTATTATAAATACATACATTGCTCTGTCCTTCCTTAAAAGAAACATATTGGTACCTCATTGCACGTTAGAACATTGATATCTCTTCAACTAATCTCACTAGTACAATCAAATCATAATATATCTCTAACACCATACAAATAAAATGTAATCACAAATAATCATAATCAAAATCATACATTACACAGCATTTCTCATGTTCCTCCTCATATACAACAACTTAAAATGACACAAAATAGCATTGCATCTCATATTTTTCCCTTCATTTCACGGCGAGACAAGAACTAAGAATTGCCTCTCGGTCGTCACTGGCGCCTAGGCGCCAAATACCGCCTGCCGATCGGAGAAAAGAAGAAGATGCTATTGCTGCACCTTCATTCCAACCAACTTTCTCATGATCTTAAACTATTTCTATCACTACAACCATACCCTAACATCAATCACCCTTTAATCTCATCCAAAACCAAAGTAAATCAAGAGCTTAAACCTTTTCACCATACTTCCTAAATCAAGAACAAGTCATCTTTGAGCTTAAAAGTTGAATAAATAAACATGAAAACAACATTCAAACACTTAAACCCATACAAATAGGGCCACCAAAAATGTGCAGAAAAATAAAAGGAAGAGAGATTAGAACCAAGACCACAAACCCCCTGCCTCAAGCTTGGACTTCCCTTTTTGATTCCCTTCCTTTCCTTCCATTTTTCCCATCTTCCTCCACTGCTTTTCTGCCTCTATTTTTCTTTCTCCATTCTGCAGCTAGAGTGCATACGAGAGAGATGAGAAAGTGAGATGAAATCTCACTTTTAAAACAAGTAACATTAAGGGTAATTTTTGTCATTTTACTAAACTTTCTATCTTTTGGGAACACTTTGATCTTATTATTTTAAGTTTTCTAACCTCCATAAATATTAAAATAAATTCTAAGATTTACCTTAATACTTATTTTACAGTTTTCTTAATTTTCCATATCTGCTCTGAGTCCAGTCGATATCAAAACACGTACTCAGTGTGCTTAAAAATACCAAACGAACTCAATTTACCTTTAAATTTTAACTACAACTTTCTTAACTCATTTATGACTTAAAATAACTTATCAATAATTATTTCTCTTATCTATGCAATTTATGTCATTTTTTGGGTCATTTTAAGCCAGTTTCCACATTCTGTGTTGCGGCAAAGTGCCTAAACTAGCTCAGTTTGTCATAAAACTTTACAGACATGTTAAACTAGTATTAGGTTACCTCGATAACCCTTTACAAGCCTAACATGTTATCAGGGATGTTACATGTGTGACAGTAGCTATTAGCACACATACCTAAGGCTAGTCATGCAATTTCATCTGCATATCTCAAAAAGAGATAAAAGAATGCATAACTTTCTACTAAACTGCTACTCATGCCTAAGCACAGTCAGTCCATACCCCAGCTCAACAGGATGAACTGCTCTGATACCATAATGTAACACCCTAATACAGATATCTAGATATATCTTAGTTAGGCATAGATATATAAAGATAACCAGTACTAGAAACGTCACTTCCTCATACTTTATTCTAACATATATCCATAATCACAACTGAGTAATTATAGAAAGCCTTGAGAGATTGCAAAAAACTTAAACCTCATATATACAAACTTAGCCACAAGAGGGCTTATTGTAATACATATAATATAAAACTTACAGAACAAATATAAACTAATTACATAAGTTCTGTCTACTTAAAGCAATAAAAACTACTCTAGTCTTCATGCTTTATCTTCTTACCCTTAGCAGGGTCTGTACCATAGTACCTGTGCCTGATCCTGCATCTGTTCCTGCATCTGGATTTACATGGAATGGCAACTGGGGTGAGAATAAACATTCTCAGTAAAAGCAATTCCAATACCATTTAACTATAACATTGTATATAACAAATGCTATAATTTCTAACTTAGGAGCTTCCTCCTCTTTTCTCATATCTGCACACTTTCTTATAGTGTGATATCAACCGATAGCCTACACACTATTAATATATACAACGCCCATACAGCTGTAAATACCAACAATGACGGACAATGTCCATACAACTGTCCGTGAATGCAATGAGAATGATATGTAATATGAAT
Organism: Ormosia emarginata; assembly: GCA_029884605.1. Classification (NCBI taxonomy): domain Eukaryota; kingdom Viridiplantae; phylum Streptophyta; class Magnoliopsida; order Fabales; family Fabaceae; genus Ormosia; species Ormosia emarginata. The sequence goes on along the minus strand of JAQQTP010000033.1, from coordinate 418,493 downwards.
ATGCCTAAGGAAATCCTAAGAGTGTGTGGATGAAATGCAAATGCATGGTTTTGTTTTTAAATATATGCAGAAGTTTATTTTGAAAACAAGGAAGTTTGCTAGGAACTAGTCAGTATATCATCCAGTGGTAATTAGAGGAAAGTTCATCCTCACATTACACATATCCTAGCACGCTGAGAAATTCGGGCTTCATCCTTACTCAAAGAATGTCTTTGGATTTCCCACTTATCTCCTTTGGCCTTGGCACTATCGAGACATCAGGGTTATGTCCTTCTCAAAAGTCCTTCAGACACCCATCTATCTCCTTTTGCCTCCATGAATGAACATCAAAGGATATTCACCAAGATCGATACTACTTGACTAATTTGTAGACTTACATACGTACTTATATACTTAGTTCCTTTACGATCTAAGCATATTCTCCTAGGAACTTTGGCTTCTTATGTTTACCCTTTGTAATGAGAAGAATCTGTAACCTCATACTACATGTAACCTTAGCATTTGGTTAGAAATACATGTCCCCTTAGAAACTTATCTGATTTCTTACCTTCTTAGCTAAATGACCTCACGCCATATAATGTTACATTCTTAGGTAAACATTACCAAACCATTTCTCATACTTGTACCTAAACTCCACCTCATCACTCATATCTCTTAAGTGATTTCTAATGCAACACTATGTTACTGAGGTGTTAGGTACTTACCTATGGCAAACCACTTTTCTTGGTTGCACTAAGGTTCTATCTTTTCACATACATACTAGATTAACTAACTAGTGTGTGAAAAGCATAGTGTTATGTTTAACTCTTACATAACCACCATCTTAACTTTCCTATAGACTCAACTCATCCTAGTGAAAGAGTCTATCTTAGCTAATGTCTCGTCTACCCTTGCTTAAGGAAATAAATGAGCATTTCTCTAAAACTTTGCATAATTAACTCAACTTTAACTAAATCGAGTAAGTCATGCATCTAGATAAGTATAACATACTTATTCTGGTTGTATCTAGCTTTCCCTTCCATCACACTTCTAGTAGTAGCTTATACTACACTTGTGTGCTTAAGGTTCCAGATACCTCTTTAATTATTCCAAACTCATGGAATGCTTAAGACCTCTTTAATTATTCCAAACTCATGGGATGCTTAAGAACTTAACTTCCATACTTTCATTAGTGTCTAAGGAAGTAAATTCCCTTTATCTTGCACTTCTAACTCATCTTTGCTAATACATGAGTTATTGTACATTTCTACTATACCTTATGATTATGACATCTTCTTAGTTACAATTCATCTTATTGTGTATTTAGTAATGCACAAAGTCCCACTTAACTAGAGACTTAGTACCTAAACATTCCCTCCTTGGAACTAATACACAATCTTGTCTCCACTCAAGTGAATCTAACTCAAGAGTGGTTCTTACTTGCAACTCTTTGTTACTTAAGGTTCTAGGTACCTTCCTAAGGTAATCCACGACTCTTGGATATCCTAAGGTTCATACCTTTCTCATTCTCTACTAAAGTGAATACTATTATTTATTCTAGTATACGTATCTCCATTGCACTATCTCATCACATCTTGAGTGATATCTATTGCAACGTTAAGTTGCCTAAGGTGCAATGTCATTACCTAAAGCAAACCTTTCCTTTAGGATGCTTAAAAGCCTATGCTTTCTCATACTTGATGGGTAAATATTTTCCACTTGAAAATATCCCCATTTGTGTCTTAACACACTTTAGGAAACATATATAAATGATTCCATTAACTATAGAACTTCAAAACATCCAAAATCAACATTTTGGAGCTTTAGGGTCTCACGCTACGACACGACATTGGCACGCCGCGGCGCCCTACTCTCGGGTGCTAATACTGGGCTAATCTTTGGTCTCAAGCCATGGCACCACCCAACACATGCCGCGACGCCCATGACAGAACAGTGGTTCTGCATAATTCTGCAGCTACGAGTTTATTGTTCTCTTGGTCATTTGCACGGATTTTGGCCATTTCTAATCAGTTTCTAAGTGATTCTAAGTTCCTAACTAGTTCATTAACACTTACGAAACACCAATCACTAACTTAAACCTCTTAATTTGGATTCTTGAACCAAAATCATGCATGCTTGACCCTAAACCCCAAAATAGGCATCAATGGTTTAAATGAATATTTCTGGGTTTCTGAATTCAATTTATGACATGAACAAGTCATAAATGACCTAAGAAACATATCCATGCAAACCAAACACATCAAACTCATCTAGAACTCAATTTAGCATACTAGGTTGTTAATATGCATACTTAGAGAAAATAGATGAGTAAAGGCTCTAAACCCCTACCTCTTGAAGACTCTTGATCTAGAAGCTTGATCCTTGATCTTATTCTCTTCCTTCTCCCTTTCTTCTTCTTCCCCTTTCTCCCTTCTCCCCTTTCTCTCTTTTGTTTCTTTCTTTCTTTGTTTTTCTTCATTCTGTCGAGAGAGAAGATAGAAATAGGGGGTGGGACATGGTGGAAATTAAGGAAAAAAATTAACTTAAGTTTCTACACTGAAACTTATATCTGCTAAGGACACTCGAATTGTGCTAATTCAAGTTTTTCAGCTTCCAACAACTTTAGAATAAATCATAAGATTCATCTAAATTGTTGTTTCACCATTTTCATGATTTTCTATATCTGCTGCTAGTCATTCGGTATTAAAACGCACAACCAGTATGCCTAAAAATACCAAACTGACTCTGATTCTCTTGAAACTTTTACCACATCTTACTTGGCTTATTTGTGACCTAGAAATAAACTCTCTATGTTTATTTCCCTCAACTTAGCAACTTATGCTATTATCTGAGTCATTTTAAGCTACTTTACAACTTCTGTGTTGCAACTAAGTACCTAAATGAATTCAGTTTGTCACAAAACTTGACTAACATGCTAAACAAGTTAAACGCTACCTTTGGTAACCATTTACTAGTCTAACATGTGTTTAAGGGTATTACACAAACCCCCCTCCATTTTCACTTGATTTGATCAAATTGCATTTTAAAATCCTTGAGAGACGATCCGGTGTTGTTTCCTATGCTACGAGCTATAGGCATAACTCGGTTACAATTTTGGTGAGTTTGGCGCTTGTCAAACCCCAATGACTCTAATCTTTAATAGGCTATAAATACAAGTTGTTGGGCATTTATGGAGGTTTGAAAATCAATTTGAAAAACTTGGTTAAGCATTAATACGAGCTTTCACAGCCATTTCACTTAATCCTCTATTTAGAGCTTCAAAAGTGTGAATCCATAACCCATCAAGCTTCAATTTGTATTATCCACTCTTGAAAAAGTCTCTTATCATTCATACTCAGTTTATTCTGTAAAGAGGGTGAGGTATCCCTCAAGGATTGTAAGGGTGAGGTATCCCTTGAAGTTGAGGCTCAAGCACAAAGGGTGAGGTATCTCAAGGTGTGTTGAATGCTCTATTGTGTAAAGGTAGCAAGCACTTGCTCAAGCTTGAAGTACTAGTGAAAAATCTCAAGTGATTGCTTGAGGACTAGACGTAGGTCACAAGTAGTGGTTGAACTAGGATAAATCTTGTGTTTGATATTTTAAACTCTACTCCTTTGCTTTTGTACAATAGTGTATTTGCTAGCTTGAATATTATTTGCTTTGGTTGATTCATTTGTGAGTGAAAGTATTTGATCTTCTTTATTCATTCATCTCTATTAATCAATAACTTCAACGAAAATTAATAATTAAGTATTTTGCGAAAAATTTGTGAAAATATTTTATAAACTCAATTCACCCCTTCTTGAGTATTAATGCCACTTTAACAAAATATAGTAAAGCGGTCAAAAAGAAACTCAAATAGTGGGGGTTAAATTCGAAAAAATAAATATTTTAAAAAATTATATTAAAAATAAATAAATAAACTTGGGTTAGAAACCCCTTAAGGTATGTTTGCAAGTTATGATTTTGAAAGATTTTGGAGGGAAAAAAAGGAAGACTTATTCTTTATTTTGAGTAAACAATATCTATAGTTAAGATTTTTTAAAAATAAATGAATAAAATGAAAGATCACTGTATAATCTTTAAATCATTCTTTATTTATATTTATAAATATTTTATAATTATCTTAATTTAGAAATGAAAAATAAGTCTTCTCTTTTTTTTCTTCCAAAAATTTCCATCCAAACATATCCTTAAGGTAAAGTATGCCCCTAAGTAACCTTCCATATATTGTAGTAGAGAGGGATAGAATAACTAAAACTATTGACAAAAAGGATTGGGCAGAATTTCACCATCGAATAAAAAAAAATCTTAAAGAGAATATCACTTGAGCTAAGACTTTTAGGTGTAAATTTTTTTTTCACTTATTTTCAAAATTTATAATAATTTTTTTTTATTTTTGGTTAAATTACTCTTTTTTACATGGTTAAATTATTCATTTGATATTTATAATTTCACAACAGATTTAATTTATTTTATATATTTTAAAATTGATTTAAAATGTACTTATAATCTATACTATTATTATAGGGATTATCTACTTTGGTATCTAATTTTCATTTTTAAAGATTTTCATGATTAATTACTTATTTTATGATTTAAGAAAATATAAAAAGAATAAAAATGCAAATACATACATTTTATTAATCAGTAAAGATTAAAAGATAAATATAAAAATAAACTGGGAATAAATTTTATTAATCATTTTAATATTTAAGGGTATATACATTGTTCTGAAGTGGATTCAGAGGTGTACTTGAGAAAGACTTGTCACGATGTTTTTTCCCATTGTGTAGCAATAGCAGAGTATGTTGAACTGGGGGGTTAGTACCTGCAAAGGAACTCAAACACTCAAGTCAGACTGTACACAAGTAGAGTTATGTTATGAGTGATAAGTTACCTGAGAAAATGAATAAGCCTGATATTTATAAAGGTTGGATGGGGTGATACACTCCCATAATAATTGCTGAAGATCCCTATATTATCGAAATATAGATACTGCAATTATGGGCAGTTAAAGCGATTACGAGTGCTATTATTATACAAGATCATGATTGGAAGCTACAGATAATCTTTAGGACTTATCTATGACACAGGTCTCAGGGTCATAATGTTTTGACCCAATGTCATACTTTGACTTGTGTGGTGTTAGGATCTCATCTGTGTCATCCTGTTGAGGGCGTCAACGACAGACTCCAACATTATGCGGGTCAGGTGGATCCATGGGACATGATCCCAGATCACGATCTAGAACTGTTGCCCTTAGCTTGGTGCTTAGATGGAATAACTAAGTGTCAAGGTACCGAGTTTAACAAGAGCACACGACGCGCAATGGAAAAAGGGATCTAAGTCATTCAACACCGAATCTCTCGAATGTTTTCCAAAAGGCCAAGGTCAGTTATATATTATTGTATGCCTCCACAGTTGGCGTGTAAGACTAAGATCCGAGGCGAATCACTCTGCTTATGTTTCCATTTCACCAACCAAGGTATATCTTTTGTTTCCTCCATGCATAGTTCATGGGGTCTTCATTCTTTCTTACAGTTTTACTCTATAACTCGTAGCAGTCTGAATAAGCTTGGAAAATTGTTGCTTTGACTTTATTAAGAATTAATGGTCTTTTAAAAAAAGATAATAGTTTTATGTTGTTTCCCAACTACCCGTTACTCCTGTGACCAATTAGAATAAAGAAGCATTAAAATGTGGCTTTGAACGTGTGATTGGTTTACCTTTTCAAGGACCAATCAGAATGCTTCGTTCCCTTTATAAATAGGGAATGCTTGCGTTAAGGATGACTTTCCTTTTGTTTTGTGGCTTTGCTTGAGAATGATATCATTTGAGAGAATGGTTTCTCTATTATTTCTGGTACACATGTGGAGGGTTTAGCCCCCATCTGAAACCATCTTCCTATTCTTCCCAAAATCATTAATGGTGTTTGTTTTTTTATTGTTAGTCCCTCCGGTGAGGGCTTTTCTTTCTCGGCGAAATGGCTTGGTGAACACCAAGTAACTTATAGTCAGAAGGTCTTCCAGATTTTCCAAGATAGTTACAAGGGTTTCAAGGATAAGTACTTCAAGTTGATGGCGGCACCAGAGACTCATCCATTCTTCCTAGACATTGACGTGGAGCCAATGTTTGATTCGTACTAGACCCAAAGGGCATGAAGTACTCCCATTAGGTTGATTGAACAGGAGAAAGTCGACCTTGATTGGAATAACTTTGAGTACATCGACTTCCTAACTATGTGGGCTCAGGAAGTGGGCCTTATTTCTTATAAGGACGTGCTAGATGCCGCTGGCGATGAAACTTTCTAGGTCATCCTAGGTAGCGTAGTCCGCAGCCCGTGTTTAATTTTTAGTATATAGTAAGGATCTGCACAAGTAGGGTTGTGCTATGAGTGATAAGTTACCTATTTTGAAGTGGATTCAAAGGTGTACATGAGAAAGGCACGTCACATTGGTTTCCTCCTTACGCAGCAGCAGCAGAGCATGTTGAATTGATGGGGTTGGTACCTGCAAAAGAACTTTAACGCTCAAGTTAGACAGTGCATGTAACACCCTCAAGAACATGTTAGGCTAGTAAACAGGTTACAAAGGTAGCCTAATACTTGCTTAACTTGTTAGTTTAGTTTTGTGACAAACGAAGTTCATTTAGGCACTTTGTTGTAACATAAAAATTGAAAAGTAGCCTAAAATGACTCAAATAATAGCATATATGGCTAAATTGAGGGAAACAAGTATGGATAACTTGTTTCTAAGTCACAAATGAGTTAAATAAGGTGTAGTTAAAATTTGAGAACAATCGGAGTCAGTTTGATATTTTTAGGCATACTGATTGTGCTTTTAATGCTTGATTGACCCCTAGTAGATATTAAAAAATAGAATAAAGGTGAAACAACAATTTAGATGAATCCTAGTATTTATTCTAAAGTTGTTGGAAGCTGAAAAACTTGAATTAGCATAATTCAAGTGTCCTTAGTAGATATAAGTTTCAGTACAGAAACTTAAGTTATACTTTTCTCTAAATTTCCTCCATGTCCCTATCCCTCATTATCTCTCTTTCTCACAGCTAAGAGAAGCTGAAAACAAAAAAGAAAAGAGAAAAAGGAAGAAATAAAGGAGGGGAAGAGGAAGAGAAGAAGAAGGACTAAAGACAAGGATCAAGAGCAAGATTAAGAGGCTTAAAGATTGATCATCACATGAGGTAGGGAATTTCTATTCACCTTTTCTCTCTTTGTTCATCTTGAATAATTAAGGGTTTTCATGGATAGAAAATGGGTTTGGGTAGCCAAATCCATGTCCTTGGCTTGGTTCTTGATTCCAAGGACTAAGTTAGGAAGTTTTTAGCTTAGAGAATGCTAGATGGCCATTTATGACTTAATCCAAACCTTTGTGGTTCATAGATTCAGAACTTGAAAATAGTTGGGGTTAATGTGATTTTGGACCTAAATCTATGCCCAAGTGAATTAATAGGTTGCTTAAAAGTTACAACAACTTTAGAGGCTTAGATTGATATTAGAAATCACTTGGAATCCAATATTTGGAAGGATATAATTAGTTTGGAAACCAATTATGCAGTAAACGCATTCTGCAGAATGGTCATACCTAGGCATAGCTTTTCCATGCTTAGGCATGGGCTGATCAGTTTTCAGCCCAGCGAGACAGAGAGCATCACGCCTAGGCATGGTAAAACTAAGCCTAGGCATAAGACAAGGCAACATCCTAACAACCTATATTGTTTGTTGCATAACTTAAGTTGTAGATATCGAAATCACTTGATTCTAGTGTCATTTGAAAGCTAAGACATAAGGCTTCATGTGGTAAAAATTTCAGAATTATTGAGTAAGCCAATTAATACTAGTTTTTGTTTGAATTCAAGGTAGATTCAGTAGAAAAAGGTTTTCTAGCAGCCAGTAAACTAGATTACATAATTTATTACTCCGATGTCGTATTGACATGAGACTAGTGGCATTTTTAAGCTAAGATGTAAGAATTCTTACCTGTTAAATTTTAGAATTTTACCACTTGTAGTTTATTCCCAGTTTCAATTTAAATTCAAGTCAGAATCGGGTAAATCCGAAAATGTCATGTTTTGGCCTCTGCAAAATGTCGCATATCTTTGGCTACACTTATCCAAATGAAGCAAGATTTATGGCATTAGAAAGATATGAGGGAAAGTTACATTCTCATAAATTTCAGAGTTTTTGAAGTTATGATTCACATTTGGTGCAATATTGAAAATTAACCTTTTTAGGCAAGATTTGAGGTGTTTTGGGTACAGTTTGAGCCCTATAAACACTAGTAACTCTTTTAATAGTTAGAGTTGAGCGCCATAAGACCTAGTTGGCAATAATTGAGCGCCATAAGGCTTAGTTGGCAATAGTTGAGCGCCATAGGGCCTAGTTGGCAAGAGTTAAGTGTCACAGGATCTTGTTGGCAAGAGTTGAGCGTCATAGAGCTTAGTTGGCAAGAATTGAGCACCATAAGGCGTAGTTGGTAAGAGTTAAGTCCCATAAGTTATTGTTGGCAATAGTTGAGTGCCATAGGACCTAGTTGGCAAGAGCTGGTTCCTTTATTTAAAAAGGATTAGTTATCTAAGTAGTGAATATTGCCGGGTAAGCCTAGTAAAGTGGTGACACCGGAGTATTTCATGAAAGGATTAGTTATCCAAGTAATGAACATTGTCGGGTAAGCCTAGTAAAGTGGTGACACTAGAGTATTTCATGAAAGGATTAGTTATCCAAGTAATGAACATTGCCGAGTAAGCCTAGTAAAGTGGTGACACTGGAGTGTTTCATGAAAGGATTAGTTTTTCCAAGTAGTGAATATTATCGAGCAAGCCTAGTAAAGTGGTGACACTAGAGTGTTTCATGAAAGGATTAGTTATCTAAGTAGTGAATATTGTTGGGTAAGCCTAGTAAAGTGGTGACACCGGAGTGTTTCATGAAAGGATTAATTTTTCCAAGTAGTGAACATTGCCGGTGACACCAGAGTGTTTCATGAAAGGATTAGTTTTCCAAGTAGTGAATATTATCGGGCAAGCCTAGTAATGGAATAAAGAAGTGAAATGGGGAGAGAAATGAAGAGAATGGAGAGGATGAATAGGATGGGGGAAAGAGATAGGGTTGTGCAGGGTTGAAAGGAATGGGGGAGAGAAGTAGGCTGCGTAGGGTGGAGGAGGAAGAAGGGCTGAAATTGCCCAAATAAAACCCTAAGTGGGGTTTTAGGGGTGCTGATGCAAAGACACGGGTCGTGTCAACTGACATGGCCTAACCCATGTAACCCTCTGTGAAAGAGGTGGGGATTGCCTTAAGAAAACATGGGGCATGTCATATGACACGGCCAGACCCGTGTTCTTCTCTGCTATACATATGGCCTTCTGATTCACACTAACACGGGCTGTGTCACATGACACGTCCCAGACCGTGTTGGTCTCTAAAAAGGGCAATGGTTGCCCATTTGAGGACACGGGTCGTGTCATATGACACGACCAGACCCGTGTTTGGCTCTGTGAGCCACTAGATCTACAGAATAGTCCTTCTGATATGAGGACACGGGTTGTGTCATATGACACAGCCCACCTTGTGTTGTCTTCAGTAGCAACTGGGGTTTAAGCAAACTGGAAAAATCACACCAAAATCTCATAAGATCACTAATTCACAAAGATATCATCCATTCGAACTCTTATGTAGACCCCAAATACTCAGCAAATAAGTCACTCATGCATTCAATCTCAAGCCTAGTGTGCAAAACATAAATAATTGCAAAGATGCATGAATCAGTAGGCAAAGAACACAGCAAAATGGACTAAATTATGAAGCTAAACAAGAAAAACATGAAAACAACATAAAACAGAAAGGAGAAAGAAAGCAAATCTGGTTGGGTTGCATCCCAATAAGCGCTTGGTTTAATGTCCGCATCCCGACATTGTAACATTCCTCAGTGTTCAACATAACAAGGATAGAGAAGGATCATCGCCTCGACTTCTGTATTCTCTGAAAGCTCATGGTAAGGCTTGAGACAATGTCCATTGACCTTGAATGTCTTTCTAGATGCCTCATTCATGATCTCCACTGCACCAGAAGAAGAAACAATTATTACTACAAATGGCCCAATCCATTTAGAACGTAGCTTACCTGGAAACAATTTGAATTTGGATTGGTATAGCAACTCTTTAGCCTTTGTTGAAACTTTTCCTAGAGATCATATGATCATATAATGCTTTGGTTTTGGCCTTGTAAGTGAGGGTACTCTCAAAGGCTTCACTCCTTAACTCTTCCAACTCCTGCAATTAGAATTTCCAGTGCTTTCCAGCACCTTCCAGATCCATGTTAACTTGCTTAACAGCTAAGTAAGATCGATGCTCTAGCTCCACTGGCAAGTGACAAGGCTTCCCATACACCAATCAGAATGGTGACATGCCAATTGGGGTCTTGTATGCAATTCTATAGGCCCATAATGCATCATCAAGTCTAATACTTCAATCCTTGTGCATTAGATTCACAGCCTTTTCAAGGATGGACTTGATTTCCCGATTAGGCACTTCAATCTATCCATTCGTCTGTGGATGGTTGGGAGTAGAAGTCTGGTGCACCACACCATATTTCTTCAAAAGGGCCTCAAATGTTCTGTTGCAGAAATGAGTCCTTTGATCACTAACGATGGCCCTTGGAGTTCCAAACTTGGAAAAAATAGTATACTTCACAAAATCCACAACAGTTTTAGAATCATCAGCTTTGGTGGCCTTGACTTCCACCCATTTAGACACATAATCAACAACTAAAAAAATGTATGAGAAGCTAAATGAAGGAGGGAATGGTCCCATGAAGTCAATGCCCCAAACATAAAAAATTTCCACAAAGATTATTGGAGTTTGAGGCATTTGGTTTCGCGGACCAATATTACCTATCCTTTGACGGCGATCACATGACTTACAGAAGTCATATGTATCCTTAAAAATTGTGGGCGAATAGAAACCACTGTCAAGCACTTTGTTAGCTGTCCTCCACATGCATAAATATGATAAAAAGAGAGTATGGATTGAATTTCTAAATCCAAAATACATTTCTGAATTACTTAATCTGCATAATGCTTGCAAAGGTAAGGATCATCCCAGATGTAATACTTGCAATCACTCTTCAGCTTATCTCACTGTGCCTTGGTCAGGCCCTTCGAAAAATCCTTAGTAGCCAAATAGTTAGCAATATCAGCATACCAAGGTATTGTAATCTCGATGGCCATTATTTGCTCATCCAAAAAACTCGTTTGGATAGGTATATCCTCCTCTTCAGTCACCACCCGACTCAAATGGTCCGCTGCCAAGTTTTCACTCCCCTTCTTGTCTCTAATCTCCAAGTCAAACTCCTAGAGCAATAGAATCCATCAGAGCAATCTGGGCTTTGCATCCTTCTTTTCTAAAAGATACTTCAAGGCTGCATGATCAGAAAATACAATCACTTTGGAACTAATTAAATACGTTCTGAATTTTTCCAAAGCAAAAACCACAACTAGAAGTTCTTTCTCAGTTGTAAAGTAATTCAAATTTAGCATCATTTAGGGCCCTTGAGGCATAGTAAAAGACATATATAGTTCCTTATCAACTCACTGTCCTAGGATAACCCTAACCACGAAGTCACTAACATCACACATTATCTCAAATGGTAGCTCCCAATTAGGTGGCCTAATGATAGGCGTTGTAGTCATCAACTCCTTGAGTTTGGTGAAAGCTTCCATACACTTTTCATCAAAATGAAATTGGACGTCTTTCTGAAGTAGTGTACAAAGGGGTAAAGATATCTTGAAGAAATCCTTGATGAATCTCTGATAAAATCTTGCATGACCAATAAATGAGTGAATCTCCCTCACACTAGTGGGCGGAGGCAAGGAGCTCACAAGTTCTACATTAGCTTTATCCACCTTGATTCCCCTAGCAGAGATTACATGACCTAGCACTATACCCTCTTCTACCATGAAGTGGCATTTTTCCCAATTCAACACAAGGTTAGTGTCAATGTATCTTTTGAGAACTAATTGCAAATGCTCCAAACAACTTTCAAAGCTAGTCCCAAACACACTAAAATCATCTATGAAGACCTCAATAATATTCTCTATGTAATCAGAAAATATACTTATCATGTATCTCTGAAATGTCGAGGGTGCATTGCACAGTCCAAAAGGCATTCATCGATATGCAAAAGTGCCAAAGGGACAACTAAAAATGTTCTTATCCTAGTCTTCTAAAACAATGGCAATCTGATTATAGCCTGAAAATCCATCCAAAAAGTAATAGTGAGTGTGACCAGCTAATCTCTTCAACATTTGATTAATAAAAGGCAAAGGGAAGTGGTCTTTTCTGGTGGCTGCATTTAATTTTCTGTAATCGATGCAAACACACCACCTTGTTTGTAGCCTAGTGGGAATAAGCTTGTTCTTAATACTTTATACCACAGTAATTCCCAATTTCTTTGGTACTACCTGAACCGAGCTCATCCACTTATTATCAGAAATGGGGTATATCACCCCCACACTTAGGAGCTTCAGTATCTCCTTCTTTATAACTTCCATCATAGGAGGATTCAACCTCCTCTGGGATCTCTCGCTGGTTTAACCCTATCCTACATTAAGATTTTGTGCATCCAAATGGAGGGGTTAATCCCTTTGATATCCACTATAGTCCAACCAATGACTGTCTTATGTGCCTTTAAAACAACCACCAATTTCTCCTTTTGCTCTTGGGTGAGTGACTTAGCAATGATCACTGGAAGTGTGTTCTTCTCTCCCAAGAATACATATTTAAGATGAGCTGGCAACTCTTTGAGTTCAAACTCTGGTGCTTGCACCACAGAAGGTTTAGGTGCATCATTAGTAACGGGTAACTCAACATATGAAACATCATATCTTTCTGAAGTGGAAGAAAGCACATGCATGGCTGCTACCACATCATGAATATCTTTGCTCCATGGCTTGCTCGCATCAACTTTCTTTTCTTCGTGTAAATCTAAGCTGAGTCAAAACAGTATCAAGAGCATCAAAATGATTGGACTTAAAAGCAACAAACATTAAAGAATCAAAAGCATCAAAAGAATCAATCCAACAAGTAGATTGCACATCACTCGAGTATCTCATGGCCTCAAAAATATTGAATTTGATTAATTCTCCATCAAATTTCCATGGTCAAGGTCCCTGAGTGTACATTAATCTTTGTCCGCGCAGTCTTCAAGAAAGGTCTTCCCAACAAGATAGGAGTAGAGTTGGGGGATTTATCTTCCTCCATGTCCAGCACATAAAAGTCCACTGGAAACACTAATTCATTCACCTGCACTAACACATCCTCAACAATGCCTTTCGGGTATACGTTAGATCTATAAGCTAATTAAACGATAACACCAGTTGGTTCTAAAGGACTAAGAAATAAGGACGCATAAATAGAATAAGGCATGACATTTATAGATGCACCTAAATCTAACATTGCCCTTTCAAACCTTGTGTTACCTATTGTGCATGGTATGGTGAATGTGCCAGGATCCTTGCACTTAGTTGGGAGTTTCTTATTGAAAACAGCTGAAACATTCGCTCCCACTTGACCCTCTCATTACCTTTTAACTTCCTTTTGTTAGTGCATAATTCTTTTAAGAACTTAACATATCTAGGCACTTGCTTAATGGCATCTAACAAAGGAATATTAACTTCCACTTTCCTAAACATTTCTAAGATCTCTTTATCCACCTCTTCTTTCTTATTTTTAACTAATCTACTAGGAAAAAAGGGCCTTAGTGGCATATTTAGGGAGTGGTTCAGAAACACTTACCTTAGGGGCCTAGAATTGGGCCCTTCCTCTTCTACCTTATTAGGATTTTAAGCTTTGTCTTTAGTGACTTGTGGAGGAGAAGTGGGTACATCCAATGCCTTCCCACTTTGCAAGGTTACAACGCTAGCATTTTCCCTCGGATTCACCTCCGGCTGTGAGAGAAGTTTCCCAGAAAGTTGACTCTGAACCTTGTTTATCTCAGTGGCTAACTGTCCCATCTGTTGCTGCAAGTTACTAATGGTGGCCCTTGTTTCTTATTGAAACTAAATGTTATTAGTGGCCATTTGTCTCATTAGCTCCTCCAATGAAGGCTCAGGTTGCCTAGGAGCTGGGGCTTGTTGTTGTCTCAGAGGGAACAATGCTTGCCTCTATTGAAACCCCAAAGGTCCTTGAGTCGGAGGTTAACTTTGGGGTTGCTTTCCATAGCTGAAGTTAGGATGATCTCTCCACCCTAGGTTGTATGTGGTTGACTACGGTTGTAATTTTTAGAAGTGCTAGAATATCTCCCTACTGCCTTTGCTTCCTTATTTGTGTCCTCATATAGAGTGGGACATATATCAGTGGGATGTCTAGGAGAGTAATAAATCCCACAAGCATTGACTGATGCTTTTCCACTAACCATTAGCTTCTGAACCATGATGGTCAATTGAGCCATCTGCTGCTGCAAGCTAACTGTATCCGCCTCTTTTATTGCTCGTACTCCAATGTCATTCCTGGTAAAGAATTATTGAGTATTCGTATCCATTCTTACGATCAAGTTCCTAGCTTCTTGAAGAGTCTTATCAACCAACGCTCCTCCACTACCAGCATCAATCATGTTGCGGTCCATCACTAGCAAACCCTCATAAAAGTACTGAATCAACAGTTGCTCACTAATTTGGGGCAGCTAGCACACAACCTCTTGAACTTCTCCCAGTAATCATGAAGTGATTCCCCATGCCTTTGTTGGATGCTGCAAATTTCTTTTCGAATGGTGGAGGCCTTAGAGTTCGGAACTTGGAGACTTTAGTGTACGGGATCCCACATGTGGACGCTTAGTAGTAAGTATCTATCCGGTAGAAGACCGTGAACTACACCACGCCTGGAAGTTGGTTGGAGCTTTGTCTTGCCAAGAATTAATCGATCCAGGTGATAAATAGTACAATCATTCCTTTGCAGAATCCTTTAACGAGAATGGAAAAGCCCTGAGCTTGACTTATTCTTGTTTTACCTCTTGTTATATGTTTTTTGTTTATTTATTTTACGCGGTAAAGACTTCGAGGAAAGGAACCCCCACGTAGGCTTTATACTGGAACAAACCACATGTATCTCCTTTAAATGCTTGTTTGGATCCTCTCCAGCTAATCCATTGAAGGATGGTAAAAGGTGGATTAAACCAGACTTCAACTCAAAAGCCCCTTCAGTTTCTGAAATTTCTATACAAAGAGGCTGTTGGTCTAAATCTGGAGCACCCAACGCCCTTAAGGTATTCTCTGCCATCACCACTTCTTGAGATGTTTCAGAAAATGTCTCAGAACTGCATAAATCTATATGGCGGGCAACTTCGACGTCAGCAGGTGTGAATTGAAGAGGAAACTGTGAGCTGACTTGTTCAAAGTAACACCTTAGATTCCTTAATTACTCGTTTATGTCACCACTAGACATGAACACTTGCAAAATAGTGGGAAAGGAGGAAGAAAAGAATTAAAAACTAAAATAAAAACATAGTGAAAAATAGGAAACAAACTAATAGCGCAATTGAACAATTAGTTCCCTGGCAACGGCGCCAAAATTTGGTGTGGTGTTTGGATTATGAATTAAAATTGATATTAGAAACAGTTGCCAAGTCCCACCAGAATTATAAAAAACCTTACAACCAGCTGTAGTTAGCAAGGATCGATCCACAGAGAACTAACTCAATTAACACTATTAACTGAATCCTAATTTAAACTCTAAATAACAATAGACAGTAAAAAGGGATTTTGTTAATTCAAGCTAAAACAAAAACTAAAGATAAAACAATAGCAAAGTAATTACGATTTGAATTTCCAATTTGAGGATATTGGTTAAGAGAAAGAATCCACTACTAGGTTTATACGATCATGCAAACCCACATAACTTTATCTCAATATAATTAATTATGTTTTTACACAATTGTGAGGTTAATCTCTGTTTTCCTTTAGTATTGGTTAATTTAGCAACCGCTCAAACTATCCTTAACCACTAGTTAGCTATAAAGCAACTGCTCTTATATCTATCCAATGATCGCATTAAGAAATAGAAAACCAATCACGCTAAGATTCAATCACACACCAGGACTAAATTGCTTAGATCATATGCTCCACTAATCCTACCACCGTAACTGCGCATAGCAATCTTAGTTTTACCACTTTCAAAATTGGCAAGAATATAAAAACCTTTATATTGAATTAAGATCAGAAACAAATGAATAAAAACACAATTGTATTGAAATAAAAGAATATGCAGAATTTACATAACCAAAACTAGAGTTTCATCCTCTCTTAATCGAATAAGAGTTTAGCCACATATGGCGAATTCAAAATCAAAATCAAAACGAAATAGAAACATGGTCCAGAATGAAAGCACGAAAGAAAATTGAAGATCAAACTAGTTTTTAGTGAGTAAGGTTAATCGATCTCCAATTACTCAAACCCGAGTCTCCAATCTTCGATCAAATCTCCCTCTTTCTTGTTCTTTGAATCCTCTTCTCTTCTCTGATGGCTTTCAGTTCAGAACCCCCTTATGAGTCCTAGCTAATCCTATTTATACCTTTAGATCCCTAATTTTGCATCATAATTCGAAATTAAGTTTCTGATTCGAAGACACGAGTCGTGTCATTTGACACAGCCTACCCCATGTCTGACTATGCCCTCACAAACTCAGGCATTTTAAAACTCAGAGAACTACACGGCACACCCCGTGTCAGATGACATGGGTTGTGTTGTTAGTCAAAGCTCAAAACTGGATTCCCTTTGTCATGTCAGAAACATACACGGCCTATCCCGTGTCATATGACACGGGCCGTGTTGTTGATTTTCTTCAACTTTAGCTGGGATTCTCAATAAACATTCTTTTTCCCTTGCTTCAAGAAGTGGTATTAATCTAGATGAATCCTTGGCTCTTCTTTCACATGGATAGCAAGCCTAGTTTAAGGCTAATTGACTCCAACACTCAAGGGTTTCCTGAAAAGTGCAATTCACTTATGAGTGTTTATGAACACATTAAAGTAAAGTTTCACAATAAGATTCCAATTAAATTGAATACCAGAAACTTATTCAAATATTATCAATTGATCGCATATGGAATCCAATTAGATCAAATGTAAGGGATTCAAAATACTGAAATTATCAATAGATCATATAATTTTAGTTATGACTTTCTATAGTTATTTATTTTAAATGTTATGACTTAATTGATGATTAAGTTAGAAATAGTATGATTGATACTGCTTATCCAGGTATATATCAGATATACTAGGGTACCGGTATTAGGTTGTTACATTATGGTATCAAAGCAGTTCATCTTGTCAGTCGGGGTATGGACTGACTAGGCTTAAGCAAGATTAGAGTTTTTTGCTAAAGTGTTATGCATTTCTTGTCACATATGCGAGTTGTGTTGATAGAATTGCATGACAAGCTTTAAGTTGGAGTGTTAATGGATACTATTATACATAGTGTGATTGGGGAAGCATTACTTCACCAAGGCGACTTAGGTGCAATGGGAACTCTTCTAGTGAAGGATAAAGTAATAAAGCTGAAAAAGTTATGAGAAATGACAACTTCTAGGAGGAAGCAGACTGCTATCGCAAGCAGAGTTTTAGAAGGGATGAAAGTAATTTCATCTCAGCAGCTAGTACCACTAATACAGTCAATGTATGTAGTAGTGGTAGTAAATGACTGAAACTCCTCAAATCTCTCAAAGTTTAGAAAGTCCAATCCTACATCTTGTAAGGGAAAGTAAGACCTGTTTGGAGTAGGTGAAATGACTTAAGAAAATGAAAGAAATCTTTACAGTTGAGGTTTGTTCAGATGATCTGAGAGTTTTGGTTGCCTCTTAAATGTTAAAAAGGGAGGCAGAGTTTTGGTGAACAGAATATCAATGAGATAGAGTTCTCAAGACCTGAATAAGGTGGCATGTTAGTGAGCTAGTAAATGGCTAAGTTCAAAGAAGTAAGCGATAAGTATAGAGCAAGTTACAGAATCGAACTTCAACCCATAGAACTCTAAGTTAAGGTGTTGACGTTCATTTTTCTATATTCACCATTCTTTGTTTGTGAAGGTTGACGAAGGATGGATAACATCTAGTTCTTCATGATACTCAAAGTAAAATCATGAATAAGTGAAGTTGAGTTTCTAATCCTTTTCTACATGAGCTATAGTGTCATTAGATATTTGTAGAATAAAGGATTGGTAGAGAAGAGAAAGAATAAGAAAGTCATCATTCTAAAAGTTTTAAGTTTGTCCTCCTACAATATTCTTTTTGAATCATACTAGATCAATAACTCGAGGAGAATAGATGATATTAGATTTTTATTACCCTAGTTATTCGAATTTGCAAGATCTCAGTAGTGAGCCAAAGTTTACCAAGTAGCCAAAGTTCGAATAGCATGGACTTCAAAGCTAATTGAATAAACTAAGAGAACTATTTGATTGACATAGTTTGGAGAGACAGACTAGCCTTAATCGAGTAGACTAAGTGTACTATTTGATTAAGTAAGATTTTGATGTTAATCAAAAAATGATGTTAGCTTTCGAGTAGTAATTCAGAATGACTTACTTTCAAAGGTGATCAAATAGATGGAGAACTATTCGAATAGGATATTACAGAATGATATGTTAATTTTACCGAGTAAATAAAGGGAATTATTCATTTGGCAAGAGTTCAAGATTAATTGAATATACTATAAGAGTTATTCGATTAGTATAGTTTTGATTAGTTGAAACAGATAAAGAGAGACTTAGTTTCGATTGATCAAGAAAGGCAAAATGGTGCCGATAGTACTAATCAAAGAGAATAGTTGAGGATCCCTATAGCTAGCCTCTAGTGGAGCAATAGTCGCAAGGTTTCCATAAGAGGAAGAAAAATAGATAATAGGTATAAGAAGTATGCTTCTAGACTTAGTTATCTTCAAGATAAAAACTAATTGAGCTGCAACTTAACTGGTGAGAGTCATTTCCTTTAAGGGAAACAAAAGGCCTGGTCACGGGTTCGAATCCTAGGAAGGGCTACAGATCGAAGGTGGGAATTGAATTTTCATGCTAATGTTAGACGATATCTTAGTAGATGTGACGACACCCTAGAAGTAGTGGATGGTTGCTACATTAAAAGTGAAGGGACTAAAGTATGATAGATGAGGGAGTTCACATAGAGGCATGCCTAGTTGAGTTGGCTAAATAGTATGTTATACTTATAGCTAATCAAAGCACTTTTAAATAAGTATATACAGAAGTTGAGAGTAGTGTCTAACCTCAAAGTTCAAGTTAAAGTAAGAGTTTATACTCTGAGTAGTAAGGAGGCGGCTCAGACTCTCGATCCTATATGAGATAAGGACATAGTTAAAGATAATATCTAAGTTTTAGTATGTGATTCAAGAGTACCCCACTCTTTGATTTCATATGAGTATGTAAAGAGATCAGATTTACTAATGTTGGAGTTTTCCCTATGTTTTATCCTTGTCTACACCAACAAGAAAGCTAGTCACAACTTCCTTAGCAAGTTTGGATTATTGTTTAAAGATAGAAGGTAAGATTTCCTTTGCGAATCTTATTTGTTTATCTCTTCTTAACATGGATGTTAGATTAGACATGGTTTTGAATTTATCAGATAAAACATTGAGGTTTACATATGATGATTCTTCTGTGCCTATTTCTTTAGAGTCTATGTTTTAAGAGCTAAACAAGTGAACAACTTTTAAGTAAAAGAGATTTAAAGATATGTTTTCCTTTTTCTTCTAGTATGTGAAAGTTGAGCAAGTCTTAAGGAATATATATGTGATAAGAAGACATCCAGAATAAATTCCTAGAAAGATGAATGAGTACCACATAAGAGAGAAGCAAAACTCTTTATAGGCATGGTACGAGTTAAACTAGTAGATGGCTTTGAAGTGTTTAGTGATCATATGAGTTTGAAACACTTGTTTGATCAAAAGAAGCACATGAGGCAGAGATGATGGATGGAATGCTAAGAAGAACTTGGTTGTGATGATAGGATCATAACTTTGTGTTATAGTATCATCCAGGTAAAGCCACTGCAAGGGCTAATGCACTAGGTAGGAAATTCCTACAGGTGTCCTTGATGATGGTCCAAGATAGAGTGAACTTCTCGAGAGTTTTAGTAATTTCAGTCTAGCAGGCCACTGCAAAGGCTAATGCACTAGATAGAAAATTCCTACATGTGTCGCTGATGATGGTCCAAGATAGAGTGAACTTCTCGAGAGTTTTAGGAATTTGAGTCTAGCAGTGTTTATCTACCACATAGTCTCATAGTGAGTAGAATCGGCATAGTAAATAGCTTAAGGACTCAGATTTTTGAAACTCAAGAAGAGAATGAAACTCTTAGGGACATGAATGAGCAAATCCTCTAAGAAACTCGAAAGGATTTTGTTATGACTGAGAATGGAGTGACAGAATTTAAAGACAAACTTTGTGCTCCAAGAGAGTCAAGGATCAAAGGAAGGGATTCTAAAGGAAGCTCACAAAAGAAAGTATACTATCCATTTAGAGGCTACTAAATGTGATAAGATCTTCAGATAATGTTAGGTAACCTAGAAGGAAAAAGAGCATATCAATATAGGCATCTAGGTGGCTTTGGCCAGAGACTAGTAAAGGGTGAAGTTAACACCAACAAAACATTTTTGGGAGTTAGAGTCCCATATAAAGTAAGATTGTTAGAGTTATAGCAAGAGAAAAGCAATTTTGAGGACAAAATTTTAAAAGGATGGGAGAAATGTAACACCCTCAAGAACATGTTAGGCTAGTAAATGAGTTACAAAGGTAGCCTAATACTTGCTTAACATGCCAGTTTAGTTTTGTGACAAACGGAGTTCATTTAGGCACTTTGTTGCAACACAGAAATTGAAAAGTAGCTTAAAATTACTTAAATAATAGCATATATGGCTAAGTTGAGGGAAAAAAGTATGGATAACTTGTTTCTAAGTCACAAATAAGTTAGATAAGGTGTTGTTAAAATTTAAGAATAATCAGAGTCAGTTTAATATTTTTAGGCATACTGGTTGTGCTTTTAATGCCCGATTAACCCCCAGTAGATATGAAAAAATAGAATAAAGATGAAACAACAATTTAGATGAATCCTAGTATTTATTCTAAAGTTGTTAGAAGCTGGAAAACTTGAATTAGCATAATTCAAGTGTCCTTAGCAGATATAAGTTTCAGTGCAGAAACTTAAGTTAGATGAATCCCTCATTTTCTCATTTTCTCACAGCTAATAGAGGTTGAAAATAGAAAAGAAAAGAGAGAAAAGGGAGAAAAGAGAAAATGGAAGAAATAAAGGAGGGGAAGAGGAAGAGAAGAAGAAGGACCAAAGACAAGGATCAAGAGCAAGATTAAGAGGCTTAAAGATTGTTCATCACATGAGGTAAGAGATTTCTATTCACCTTTTCTCTCTTTGTTCATCTTGAATAATTAAGGGTTTTCATGGATAGAAAATGGGTTTGGGTAGCCAAATCCATGTCCTTGGCTTGGTTCTTAATTCCAAGAACTAAGTTAGGAAGTTTTTAGCTTATAGAATGCTAGACAGAGATTTATGACTTAATCCAAACCTTTGTAGTTCATAGATTTGGAACTTGAAAATAGTTAGGGTTAATGTGATTTTGGACCTAAATCTATGCCCAAGTGAATCAATAGGTTGTTTAAAAGTTACAACAAGTTTAGAGGCTTAGATTGGTGTTAGAAATCACTTAGAATCCAAGATTTGGAAGGATATAATTGGCTTGGAAACAAATTATGCAAAAAATGCATTCTAAAGAAATTTTTGTAGAATGGTCATGCCTAGACGCGGCATTTCAATGCCTAGGCATAGGCTGATAAGTTTTCAGCCTAGCAAGACAGAGAGCACCATGCCTAAGCATGGTAAAACCAAGCTTAGGCGTGAGACAGTGCAACATCCTAACAGTCTATATTGTTTGTTGCATAACTTAAGTTGTAGATATCGGAATCACCTGATTCTAGTGCCATTTGAAAGCTATAACATAAGGCTTTCATGTGGTAAAAATTTTAGAATTATTGAGCAAGCCAATCAATACCAGTTTCTATTTGAATCCAAGGCAGATTCTGTTGAAAAAGGCATTCTGGCAACTAGTAAACCAGATTGCATGATTTCTTGCTCCGATGTCATATTGACATGAGACCAGTGGCATAATTTTACCACTCGTAGCTTGTTCCCAGTTTCAATTTAAAGTTAGGTCAAATTGGGTAAATCAGAGAATGTCTTGTTCCCACTATAAGGCTTAGTTGGCAATAGTTGAGTGCCATAGAGCCTAGTTGGTAAGAGTTGAGTGCCATAGGGCCTAGTTGGCAAGAGTTAAGTGTCATAGAGTCTTATTGGCAAGAGTTGAGCGCCATAGAGCCTAGTTGGCAATAGTTGAGCACCATAGGGCCTAGTTGGCAAGAGTTGAGCGCCATAGAACCTAGTTGGCAAGAGTTAAGTGCCATGGGGTCTTGTTAGAAATAATTGATTGCCATAGGACCTAGTTGGCAAAAGTTGGTTCCTTTATTTAAAAAGGATTTGTTATCCAAGTAGTGAACATTGCCGGACAAGCCTAGTAAAGTGGCGACACCGGAGTGTTTCACAAAAGGATTAGTTTTTCCAAGTAATGAACATTGCTGGGTAAGCCTAGTAAAATGGTGACATCGAAGTTTTTCATGAAAGGATTAGTTTTTCCAAGTAGTGAACATTGCTGAGCAAGCCTAATAAAGTGGTGACACTGGAGTGTTTTATGAAAGGATTAGTTATCCAAGTAATGAATATTGCCGGGTAAGCCCAGTAAAGTGGTGATATTGGAGTGTTTCATGAAAGGATTAGTTATCCAAGGCTAGGCCAAGGATGTAATATCCAAAGCTATGCTACGGATTAGTTTGTCCTAAGCTTGGCAGTGGATGAGCATATCCTATGTTAGGTGGTGGACTAGTTATATCATATGCTAGATTGTGGATGAGAAATCCTATGCCAGGCTTTGGATCGGTATATTCTACGCTAGACTATGGATGAGAAATCCTATGCCAAACTGTGGATTAGTATATCCTATGCTAGGATGTGGATGCGAAATCATATGTCAGGCTAAGGATAAGTAGGCTTAATGCCAAATGAAGGAATACAATTCCTAAGTATAATTAAGTTACATATACGATTTTTAATTTAGAAATATATCTTTGTATATATATTTAGTTTTAATACCATGAGATATATGTCTTTACTGAGAATTTTATATTCTCACCCCATTATGTTTTATAGTTAGCTGGTCAAGACCCTACAAGAGGGCAAGAAGATGAAGATAACAGAAAAGTTTAGTTTTATGTTCTTAATTCAAAGTTTATGTATTAATTTATATTTGCTTTGGAAATATAAAAGTTGTATGTATAAAGTTTATATGTATAACTTTAGTTATGGCTCTCCATAGTTATTTATTTTAAATGTTATGACTTAATTGATGATTAAGTTAGAAGTAACATGACTAATACTGCTTATCCAGGTATATGTTAGATACACTAGGGTACCGCTATTAGGCTATTATAGTGCACAAGTATAGTTTATGTCAAGAGAGATAGGTTACCCCTGAAGGTGAATATGCTTAGTATTTATATGGGTTGGAAAGATATGCTCCTATAATAGTCGCAGGTAGAGATATGTTCCCTTCTTAGTTACACAGAATCCCTATAATAGTGGAATGTTGATACTACAATCATTAGCAGCTACAGGCAGTTATGGGTGCTATTATTGTACAAGATCATAATTGGTAATAACAGATATCGCGGTAATGTTGTTGCTACCCAATGTCGTAGTCTAGCATCGATTATACAGGGATCTTGTCTACATGCCAAGTGGACCTCCTCTAGGAGGGTGTTAATAATATACTCTGCCATACCATGCGTTTGGTCAACCTATGGGATCGTGATTCCTGATCACGGTCCAGAATAGTTGTCCCCAACTTGGCGCTTAGATGGAACAACTAAGTGTCAAGGTACCAAGTTTAATAGGAGCATATGTTCCATAGTGGAATTTTTTCCAAAGGGGCGAGGTATATTATAATATGGCTCCTAGGTTGATGTGTAAGGTTAGGATCTGAGGTGCATCGCTCTACTTACATTATCCGAGATATGTTATTTGTTGCCTACATGTACGGTTTATGGGGTCTTCGTCCTTTCTTGCTGCTTTTATTATGTAGCTTGTAGCAGTCTAAGCTTGCTTGGGAAACTATCGCTTTGAATTTATTAGGAATTAAAGCTCCTTTATAAGAGGATAGTAGTTTTATATTGTTTTCTAACTGTCCGCTACTCCCGTGACTAATCAGAGTTATGGAACATTAAAACGCAACTTCCGACGTGTGATCAGTTCACCTTTTTAGGGGCCAATCAAAATGCTTCATTCTCTTTATAAATAGGGAATGTTTGCATTAAGGCTGTCATTCCTTTTGTCTTGTGGCTTTGCTTGAGAATGATATCTTTTCAGAGAATGGTTTCTCTCCCATTTCTTGTATGCACAAGGAAAGTTTTGCTCTCATATAAAATCATCTTCCTATTCTTACCAAAATCCTTAAAGGTATTTACATTTTTCCAGGCAATCTCTCTAGTGGAGGCAATTCTTTCTCGGCGTAATGGCTTAGTGAGGTCCAAGTAACTGCCCTACGTGGGTTGGCTAACATGCATATGAGTAGTAGAAGCCTTTCTCTCCTAGCATATGCAGGAGCGTGTAAACTTTTTGTGTGTGCTAGAGGGATCCGCTGCTTCTATGTAATTCTTGTGATGCATACAAGTGTTTCACACTTTGTCCTCCTCCTTTCTCAACTATGGTGGAGGTACTAGCCATAGTTTCTTTTCCTAAGTGTAGTAGGATATATAGGAGAGCTCTAAGGTGGAACAATCCCTTACAGCAACTTGGGGTGATTGTGAAGCATTCTGTGGAACAATCTTTTGATGCAGAGCACCCTCCCGTTGGCTAGCAAGGAAGAAATAAGTGTTGGTTTTTGGAGGAGTCTTGGAGGTGGTAGTGATTAGTGGCCATCATCGTCAACACTGTCCTAGCTTCCTTCTTGGCTCTTGCTCGTGGGTATTGTTGACTTTTTATTGTCTTGGAAGAACTTTTATATACTCTTTTTTTGTTAGAGTTGATGATGTATAAAATGTGAATAATAAAATTCTTTTTCTGAATCTTGTGATTTGCATCTTCTATTTTCCTCTTCCTGTTTTTTTCTTTTTCCCTAAGGTGAGTCCAACACTCCTCCTGTAATAATGTCATGTTGCCCCCAACTTAGTACTTGGCTAGCACAATGAAGTGGCAAGATAGTCTTAATGCCACCGGGTGA
The DNA here is from genome assembly GCA_029884605.1 of Ormosia emarginata. Lineage (NCBI taxonomy): Eukaryota > Viridiplantae > Streptophyta > Magnoliopsida > Fabales > Fabaceae > Ormosia > Ormosia emarginata. Next base: position 393,172 of record JAQQTP010000033.1, on the reverse strand, counting down.
TGGCATATGTGCTTCACATGTGATCCGTGTTACCCTATGGGGTCAATTTCTAATCTACGGAAATACATAACCAAGTCTTGACATTCGTGGAAGCATCGTGGTTCGGAAAGAGTCCACGTTCTAGTTGACTATAAGTGGACATTCTGGGTGTAGCTGGGACCTATAGAAAGAGATTTATGGTCCGTTTAAAAAATCCAGACTCAATTTACAGGGCTTGCACGACGTTTAGTTTTTTGTGGAACTATCTCTTCAACTGTTGTGACAGTTGTGGGATCTATATGGAGTACTTTAACTGGCATATATGGTTAGGGTTCTACACTCCATAATGAGTAATTTTCAAAATCCGAGGAGTTAGGACAGAATTGTCCCCTAACCGTCTGGCCTATATAAAAAAGGATTAAAGCGCTCCTTTCTCTCTTTTACTGCTTGATTCGAGTGTCCGAGCTCAACTAAATAACCAAATTCCAATTCTATCAATAACTTATAGCAAAATGCAGTGAACTGAGTTGTCTCTCAAGGATCTAGGTACCAATCAAATCAAATCAAGGTTAAATAGGGGGAAATTGTGTATGCAGAATAAAAACATAATAATTAACTATAAGAAAAATCAAATTGCTAAGCAACTAATCCAAGAAACTGTCAGAAACCTAGTTAGCTTGTCATCAATCACTAAACATGCATCTGGATTGAATTAATTGGTTAACATATGATTGAATAGTATCAAACACATAAAATTCAACAATAGATAATCATCTAGAATTTAACTAATAAACAATTCATAAACATGCGATCGCTAGATTCATGCAACCTATGCTAGTTTAACAACTAGAATTCAAATAACCTAGATTAACAAATCTGCTAACCTAACCATCTTCAATTCATGTGACTAAAACACAATTAATCAATCACAATTTAATCACAAATCTTAATTAAGGTTAAGGATCCAATCAGATCACATCACACAATAGAGATCTTTAATCAAGCAATTCGAAATCCAAATCAAGAGAAGAAGAAGATAATTAATTCAAAATCAAACCAAAATTTCCTCAAGATCCTTGGATTGATCTTGAATTTTTAGCTCTTCATGGTGCAACACATGGTTTACAAAAGAAAGGAGAAAATTCTAGGTGAAAGAATCAAGTAAAACAGCTTACGACTACTATCTATCTCAGATTCCATATTTATACCAAAAAAAAATTAACCTAAAAATTAAAAATCCTAATTTGCCCCTACGTTAAAGTTAATCCTCGACCTCTTAGTTTTCCTTAGCCACTGAAATCACTTGATTTGGGCTTAAGATGAGAGAGTTACGCCCAAATCACTCCCAATGGGTCTCTAGTCTCGTCAGCCAACTTCACAGGGGTAGAACACCATCAAAACGTTGTAGTTTGGATAAGTTTTCTACATAAGAATTGACAATCTATGTCTTAGCTTTCAAATTCTACTGGTTTCAGGTTTGTATCACACCTATAGACCAAGTTATAGACCAATTAGTGCACGCTACTCAAGTTCCAGTGACAGCACTTGTGTTTTGACTTCCAAGCCCAATTCGGTTCACTAATATTTGATTTAGCTCTAAGGCTTTGTAAGAAAGTTGTAAAGATCTATCTTATCTTTCTTAAAAGGCAATATACATAATTTTTAGATATCTAGAACTCAAGATATGACTGAAATACATAAATAGTGTAAAATCCTAATAATGCTAGAAAGATCAATTAAGCCCAATTTGAGTCTAAACTTACAAAACATGACCAACCTTAATCAATTAAGTATATAGAGAATGTAAAAAACTAAAAATTGGGATTTATTAATGTATATAATTTGAGATTATCAAATTCCCCCACTCTTAAATTTAGCACGTCCCGGGCAAACTAAAAATTCAAACTAAAGGACAAGGAACACAAAAACTCAAAAACCAAAACTCAAACAAATTTACTTTCCAATGACCTTCAAGAATGTAAAAGTTTACAAGTAAGGATAGTAACCAAGAAGTTTAAGGGATCAAAACATTCACAAAGTGACATTTCTTTACATCCCAAATCAATAAGCAAGATAATTTCAATTGACAAGCATAAACCAAGAATGATAGATTTTCGCAAGATATACTCTCACTCCCTTAAGTGTTTAGTGTTAAAAATGTCTAGAAGGTAAGTGTTTCACTAAACTCAACTCATGAAAATTTACACTACCATAAGTTTGCTTATCGTCTACTTCTCCACTATTCTATGCACATGAATGCACAAATCAATAGGGTTTTATTCAAGGTTGTAATAGGCTAAGGTAAGGGGTGAGAATAATAAGGATATGACAAGCTAAAAACCAAAGAGAATAAAAGAACATTGGAGATGAATTCTAAAAACAAGCATGAAAGTTTAATGTGATTCTATATGATGTAGATTATTCTCTTCATATATATTCCCTCTTCCCTTTTTTTTTAGAAGTATTGAAACTTTTTTTTTTTGTGAAGAAGAAGAAGAAGATTTTAGCACAACATTTTCACACCCCCCAACACTTAAACCATGCTTGTCCTCAAGTAAGACCAAGCAACTAACAATTTAAGATTCCCCCATACTTGTTCATGAGCTCATCCAAGGATATTGTCAACGCTCTCCTATTCCTCAAGGTAAAGGCACAACATGGTTTTTTACTATGGGTAGATAAAGAGCTAAGAACAACAAAGAATAGGAAAATAAGCTCAAGGGAGTTAATCAAGGGAAAATATGTAAAGGTTGGCTATTTAGCTAAAGTAGCTAATGCAAGGAAAGAATGTCTCATTCATATTCATGCATGCATGTGAAAATGTAGCCTAAAAAAGAATAAAAACAAGTTCTAGAGTAATCCAAGTTCATGAGTGAAAACCACACAAGAAGGAAGATAATGGTACAATTACTTAATCTATTCATCAATAAACTCAAATTCTCATAAGGTATAAGTCTATCAAACTTAATTTACCAAGTCAATTTCTATTACCAAACAAGTCAAATTTAAGATGAAAGACAATTCATTCACTTATGCAATGAACCTCTAATCCTCGAATTTTTACCTCTTCATGGATACAACACGCGATTTGCAAAAAAGAGCTACAAATTCTAGGTAGAAGAATCAAGTAAAATAGCTTATGACTACTATTTATCTCAGGTTCCCTATTTATATAAAAATAATTTTCCTAAAAATTAAAAATCCTAATTTGCCCTTATATTAAAATTAATCCTTGGCCTCTTAGCTTTCTATGGCCACTGAAATCACTTGATTTGGGCTTAAGATGAGAGAGTTATGCCCAAATCACTCTCAATGGGTTTTTGGTCTCGTCAGCCGACTTCACAAAGGTAGAATACCATCAAAACGTTGTAGTTTGGATATGTTGTCTTCATAAGAATTGACTATATATGTCTTACCTTTCAAATGCCAATGGTTTTAGTCTATATCACACCCACAGTCCAAGATATAGACCAATTAGTGCACACTACTGGGTTCCAGCGATAGCACCTGTGTTCTGAATTATAAGTCCAATTTGGTCCACTAGATGTCTGATTCTACTTTAGGGCTTTTTATGAAAGTTGCAGAGATCTCTTTTATCTTTCCTAAAAGGCAATATACATAATTTTAAGATACCTAGAACTCAAGATATGATCAAAATACAAACAGTGTAAAATCCTAATAATGCTGGAAAGATCAATTAAGCCCAATTTTAGCCCAAACTTACAAAACATATTAAGCTTAATCAATTAAGTATATGAAGAGTGTAAAAGACTAAAAATGGGAATTTATTAATGTATGAAATTTGTGAATATCAAATTCTCTCACACTTAACTTTTTCACGTTCCATGCAAACTAAAGATTGAAACTAAGGGACAAGGAACACAAAAACTCATAAACCAAAACTTAAACAAATTTACTTTCCAATGACCTTCAAGAATGTAAAAGTTTATAAGTAAGGATAGAAACCAAGAAGTTTAAGGGATCAAAACATTCGTGAAGTGACATTTCTTTACATCTCAAATCAATAAGTAAGATAAATTCAATTGAAAAGCATAAACCAAGAATGATATATTCTCACAGGATATACTCTCACTCCCTTAAGTGTTTAGTGTTAGAAATATTTAGAAAGTAAGTGTTTCACTTAACTCAAATCATGAAAATTAACACTGCCATAAACTTGCTTATCTTCTACTTCTCCATTATTCTATACACATGAATGCACAAATCAAGAGGGCTTTATTCAAGGTTGTAATAGGGGCAAGGTAAGGGGTGAAAATGATAAGGATATGAAAAGCTAAAAACCAAAGAGAATAAAAGAACATTGGAGATGAATTCTAAAAACAAGCATGAAAGTTTAATACGATTCCATATGATGTAAATTATTCTCTTCATATATATTCCTTCTTCCCCTTTTTTTTCAGAAGTATTGCAACTTTTTTTTATGAAGAAGAAGAAGAAGATTTTAGCACAACATTTTCACCCCCCACTTAAACCATGCTTGTCCTCAAGCAAGACCAAACAACAATAGCAATTTAAGATTCCCCTACACTTGTTCATGAGCTCATCCAAGAATAAAGTTAACATTTTCCTATTCCTTAAGGTAAAGAGACAACATGGTTTTTCACTAAGGGTAGAAAATGAGCTAAGAACAATAAAGAATTAGAAAATAAGCTCAAGAGAGTTAATCAAGATAAAATATGTAAGGTTGACTATCAGGTTAAAGTAGCTAATGTAAGGAAAGAATGTCTCAATCATGTTCATGCATGCATGTGAAAATGTAGCCTAAAAAAGAATCAAAACAAGTTCTAGAGTGATCAAAATTCATGAGCTAAAAGCACACAAGAAGGAAGAGAATGGTACAATTGCTTAATACATACATCAATAAGCCCAAATTCTCACAAGGTATAAGTCTATCAAACTTAATTTTCCAAGTCAATTTCCATTACTAAACAAGTCAAATTCAAGATGAAAAACAATATATTCACTTATATAATGAACCTCTAATCCTCAAATTTTTACCTCTTCATGGATTCAACACACGATTTGCAAAAGAGAGGAGAAAATTTTAGGTAGAAGAATCAAGTAAAATAGCTTATGACTACTATTTATCTTGGATTTCCTATTTATAAAAAAATAACTGGCCAAAAAATTTAAAATCCTAATTTGCCCATAATTTAAAGCTAATCCTCAGCCTCTTAGCTTTCCTTGGCCATTGAAATCACTTGATTTGGACTTAAGATTATAGAGTTATGCCCAAATCACTCTCCATGGGTGTCTGGTTTCATTAGCTGACTTCACAAGGGTAGAACACCATCAAAACATTATACTTTGGATAAGTTTTCTTCATAAGAATTGACTACGTATGTCTTAACTTTCAAATGTCACTAGTTTTAGGTCCATATCACACCCACAGACCAAGTTATGGACCAATTAGTGCATGCTACTCGGGTTCTAGTGACAACCCTCATTTTCTGACTTCCAAGCCCAATTTGGTCTACTAGATATCTAATTCAGCTCTAGGGCTTTGTATGAAAGTTATAGAAATCTTTCTTATCTTTTCTAAAAGGCAATATACATAATTTTTTAACATCTAGAACTCAAGATATGACTGAAATACAAAAATAGTGTAAAATCCTAATAATGCTGGAAAGATCAATAAAGCCCAATTTGAGCCCAAACTTACAAAACATGACCAACCTTAATCAATTAAGTATATGGAGAGTGTAAAAGACTAGAAATGGGGATTTATTAATGTATGAAATATGTGATTATCAAATTCTCCCACACTTAACTTTTTTACGTCCCTGGCAAACTAAAGATTTAAACTAAGAGACAAGGAACACAAAAACTCAAAAACAAAAACTTAAACAAAATTACTTTCCAATAACCTTCAAGAATGTAAAAGTTTACAAGTAAGGATAGAAACCAAGAAGTTTAAAGGATCAAAACATTCGTGAAGTGACATTTCTTTACATCTTAAATCAGTAAGTAAGATAAATTCAATTAAAAAGCATAAACTAAGAATGATATATTCTCACAAGATACATTCTCACTCCCTTAAGTGTTTAGAAATGTCTAGAAGGTAAGTGTTTCACTTAACTCAACTCAAGTCATGAAAATCTATACTACCATAATCTTGCTTTTCTTCTACTTCTCCATTATTCTATACACATGAATGCATAAATCAAGAGGGCTTTATTCATGGTTGTAATGGGGCCAAGGTAAGAGGTGGGAATGATAAGGATATGACAAGCTAAAAACCAAAGAGAATAAAAGAACATTGGAGATGAATTCTAAAAACAAGCATGAAAGTTTAATGTGATTCCATATGATGCAAATTATTCTCTTCATATATATTCCCTCTTCCCTTTTTTTTTAGAAGTATTGCAGCTTTTTTTTTTTATGAAGAAGAAGAAGAAGATTTTAGCACAACATTTTCACACCCCTAAGTTAAACCATGCTTGTCCTCAAGTAAGACCAAACAACAATAACAATTTAAGATTTCCCCACACTTGTTCATGAGCTCATCCAAGGATAATGTCAATGCTTTCCAATTCCTTAAGGTAAAGGGACAACATGGTTTTTCACTAAGGGTAGATAATGTGCTAAGAACAATAAAGAATAAGAAAATAAGTTCAAGAGAGTTAATTAAGAGAAAATATATAAGGTTGGCTATTTGGTTAAAGTAGCTAATGCAAGGAAATAATGCATCATTTATGTTCATGCATGCATGTGAAAATGTAGCCTAAAAAAGAATCAAAACAAGTTCTAGAGTGATCAAAATTCATGAGTGAAAAGCACACAAGAAGGAAGATAATGGTACAATTACTTAATCCATTCATCAATATGCTCAAATTCTCACAAGGTATAAGTTTATCAAACTTAATTTACCAAGTCAATTTCCATTACCAAACAAGTCAAATTCAAGATGAAAGACAATCCATTCACTTATGTAATGAACCTCTAATCCTCGAATTTTTACCTCTTCATGGATGCAACACATGGTTTGCAAAAGAGAGGAGAAAATTCTAGGTAGAAGAATCAAGTAAAACAACTTATGACTACAATTTATCTTGGATTCCCTAGTTTACAAAAATATTTGGCCAAAAAATTTAAAATCCTAATATGCCCATAATTTAAAGTTAATCCTCGGCCTCTTAGCTTTCCTTGGCAACTGAAATCACTTGATTTGGGCTTAAGATGATAGAGTTATGCCCAAATCACTCTTAATGGGTGTCTGGTATAGTTAGTCGACTTCACTAGGGTAGAACACCATCAAAACGTTGTAGTTTGGATAAGTTGTCTTCATAAGAATTGACTATATATGTCTTACCTTTCAAATGCCAATGGTTTTAGGTCCATATCACACCCATAGACCAAGTTATGGACCAATTAGTGCACGCTACTTGAGTTCCAATGACAGCCCCCGTGTTCTGACTTCCAAGCCCAATTCGGTCCACTAGATATCTGATTCAGCTCTAGGGCTTTGTATCAAAGTTGTATAGATCTCTCTTATCTTTCCTAAAAGGCAATATACATAATTTTTCGTTATCTAGAACTCAAGATATGACTGAAATAAAAAAATAGTGTAAAATCCTAATAATGCTAGAAAGATCAATTAAGCCCAATTTGAGCCTAAACTTACAAAACATGGTCAAGCTTAATCAATTAAGTATATGGAGAGTGTAAAAAACTAAAAATGGAGATTTATTAGCGTATGAAATATGTGATTATCAAATTCTCCTACACTTAACTTTTTCACGTCCTGGGTAAACTAAAGATTCAAACTAAGGGACAAGGAACACAAAAACTCTAAAACCAAAACTTAAACAAATTTACTTTCCAATGACCTTCAAGAATGTAAAAGTTTACAAGTAATGATAGAAACCAAGAAGTTTAAGAGATCAAAACATTCATGAAGTGAAATTTCTTTACTTCTCAAATCAATAAGTGAGATAAATTCAATTGAAAAGCATAAACCAAGAATGATTTATTCTCACAAGATACACGTTCACTCCCTTAAGTGTTTAGTGTTAGAAATGTCTAGAAGGTAAGTGTTTCACTCAACTCAACTCAACTCATGAAAATTTACACTACCATAAGCTTACTTTTCTTCTACTTCTCCACTATTCTATACACATGAATGCACAAATCAAGAGGGTTTTATTCAAGGTTGTAATGGGGCCAAGCTAAAGGATGAGAATGATAAGGATATGATAAGCTAAAAACCAAAGAGAATAAAAGAACATTGGAGATGAATTCAAAAAACAAGCATGAAAGTTTAATACGATTCCATATGATGCAGATTATTCTCTTCATATATATTCCCTCTTCCCTTTTTTTTTGAAGTATTACAACTTTTTTTTTATGAAGAAGAAGAAGAAGATTTTAGCATAACATTTTCACACCCCCCCAATTAAACCATGCTTGTCCTCAAGTAAGACTAAACAACAATAACAATTTAAGATTTTCCCACACTTGTTCATGAGCTCATCCAAGGATAATGTCAATGCTTTCCTGTTCCTTAAGATAAAGTGACAACACGATTTTTTACTAAGGATAGATAATGAGCTAAGAACAACAAATAATAGGAAAATAAGTTCAAGAGAGTTAATTAAGGGAAAATATGTAAGGTTGGCTATTTGGTTAAAGTAGCTAACACAAGAAAAGAATATATCAATCATGTTCAGGCATGCATGTGAAAATGTAGCCTAAAAAAGAATCAAAACAAGTTCTAAAGTGATCAAAATTCATGAGTGAAAAGCACACAAGAAGGAAGATAATGGTACAATTACTTAATCCATTCATCAATAAGCTGAAAATTAGATAGTGGAAGGGCGATCTTGCTAAAATCCTGGGTGAAGCGCTTGTAAAAACCTGTATGTCCTAAAATAAAACGCACATCCCGCATGCATGTGGAATAAGATAAATAAGTAATGACATCTATTTTAGCAGGATCTACTTCAATGCCCTTACTAGAGACTACATGGCCAAAAACTATACCTTGTGCTACCATGAAATAACATTTTTCAAAATTTAAAAAAAGGTTAGTTTCAATACATCTATTCAGTACCTTAGTCAGACTATCCAAACCAGAATAAAAAAAAGCCATAAACAATAAAATCATCCATGAATACCTCCATGCACTCTTCTAAAAAGTCTTAAAAGATGCTCAACATACATTGCTGGAAGGTGCCAAAGGCATTGCAAAAGCCAAAGGGCATCCATCTGTAAGCGAAGGTGTCAAAGGGACAGGGAAATGTAGTATTCTTTTGGTCTTCAGGTGCAATGTAGATCTGAAACTATCCAATGTAACTGTCTAAGAAGCAATAGTGTGACTTGCCAGCCAACCGCTCCAGTATCTGGTCAATGAATGGAAGTGGGTAATGGTCCTTCCGAGTAGCCTGATTGAGGCTTCTATAATTAATGTAGACTCTCTAGCTATTCTGTACTCTAGTAGGAATCAACTCATTCTTCTGATTGGCCACAATAGTCACTCTAGATTTGTTGGGGATAACCTGTACTGGGCTCACCCATTGACTGTCCGAGATGGGATAGATAATGCCATCCTGCAGTAGCTTAGTCACTTTTTTCTTCACCACATCCAAAATTAGAGGATTCAATCTCCTTTGGGGCTGCCTCACTAGTTTAGCTATATCCTCAAGTAAAATTCCTTGCATGCATGTGGAAGGACTAATGTCAGGAATATCCTCCAGTGTCCATCCAATGGCCCTTTTATGCTCTCTCAAAACATGTAGCAATCTCGCTTCTTGTTTAGTAGGGAGGTTTCTGGATACAATCACCTGAAGTTGTTCATTATCTGCCAAGTATGCATACTTTAGGTGCTCTTGTAACGATTTCAGTTCCAATGTTGGTGGCTGCACTACAGAAGGTAATAATCTAACAGGTTGCTGTTGCTCTACTTCTGCTGCCTGAACCTCTACATATATATCACTTGTTGTACAATCTGCTAACACAAGAATAAGTTCATCATATCCTAAAGATGCATAAATTTCAGAACCACACAACACAACTAGCACACAAATCACCACATATAGAGTCACCAAAATCAACAATCTTAGGAAACACCTCACACAAGTCAGCATACGAATTATTAACTAAATCATCAATTAAATCAATATGAAAGAGAACGTTATTCCATAGGATGTTTCATAGCATCAAGAATATTCAACCTAACAATGGAATCTCCAAACTCCATGGATAGAACTCTTGCATGCACATTAATCTTTGTCTGTTCTATTTTAAGGAAAGGTCTCCCTGGAATAAGGGGAGTATTGTTAGATGATGACTCCCCCTCCATCTCAAAAATGTAGAATTCAGCTAAGAATATCAACTTGTTCACTCAGACCAGCATATCCTTCACTAAACCAACTAGGTAAGCAATACTCCTATTAGCTAGCTGGATTATGATAATTCCATTAAATGTAGTTATTATGCCCAATATCTATGTTATATAGAATGCTTAGTCCTTATTATTATGCATATATGGAAGATTTTAGGCTCATATCCATCAAATTTCATTTTGATATCTTCCTATATGATCTTGAGAAAATCTAGCATATTATTCAGGTGATTAAGTGAATTTGTAACTATTATTAACTTGGTGATTTCTCTACTGTAAGATGGGCTCCAAACAAGCAAATTTGTGGAAGACTTGAACCTACATTAGAAGAGAAAACCCAATGTGAATTTCAGTATCTCACGCCGTGGCACAAGCATGTTCATGCTGCGACATAGTGCACTCAGTCTGCTGCATACTAAAACCTGAGGCTTACACGCTGCGACACAAAAGAGTGTATATTGCAGTATGATGACCTAAATTTAATGTGTCGCGGTGCATATGGTCCATGCGCAGCATGATAGTGAAAAATTAGCCTATAAATACTAATTTTAGGCAATTCAAAAAAAAAGGCTTTTACATTTTAGAACACAACTGCTAGGGTTTGTTGTTAAGGTTGAAAAAAAGCTGAATAGACCAAAGTTAGAGGCTATCTTCTTCAAGAAAGAAGATTCAACCATCACAGATCACTATATTGAGCTTTCATCTCTTACTCATTTTACTTTTTATCTTCTATTGCCATGATATTGATTATTTATGATAGATTTTCATATGTCATGAGTAGCTAAGTTGTGTATAGGGATTTCTTTGGATCCTTCTATGAATATTGATGATTTTGTAACCCTTTGAGTTAATATAGATGATTTGGGTTTGTTTAACCATATTTCTCTTAATGCTCTTGAGTGTTTGGCTAACATTTAATATGATTGGATTAAATCTATTGAACTAGACATAGGGATTTAGGTTCGAGATTATGGATGTGGTTAATGCATGTTTAATTTCGTTTTAACGGTGGAATAAGTTAATTAGCTAATGAGATAGACATACCTATTAGTCATGCATAGCTATTGTTGAGAATCATTTTTAATGAGTGGAGTTTGCATTAGATCTCATAGAAACATATTGAACTAGGTAAATGAAGCATGGTTAAATGACCTAGACATAGGCTTTTAACTAAGTTAGTTTCTCAAGCTAACAAATCCTGTCTCATTTATGTTGCTTAAAAGGATTGCATATCATTGGTTGAAGTAGAGGGTGAAGAAGGATTCCCTATTCTCTAATCAATATATTAAATTCTGATTTACTGCATTTAAGTCTTTTAGTTAACTTATATAACCCTTTATAATTTGAATGTTCTTGAATAGCATTAAGTAAGTTATTAGTTGATATTTAGCTTTGGAATTGACTATATCCTCGTGGGAATGATATCCTATTTAACACTTTATTGCTTGGGTGACCTGTGCACTTGCGGCCTAGAAAGGGACAAACAAGTTTTTGGCACTGTTGTCGGGAGATTACGACTTAATTTATGTATTGCTAATATTAACAATGAGCTTATTTAGTTCTAGTTCAAGCCTCTTTTTATTCATAGTAATTTAAGTTTCCATTCATTATTTGTTATAGGTACAGTTAAGATGGTAAATGATCATAACCATACGAGGCCTTTGAGGGAGTTCTCAACACCTCAAATAGAGAATTTATAGTTTAGCATAAGACGACCTCCCATCCATGAAAACTATTTTGAGATCAAATTGGTCATAATCCAAATGATACAAACTTCTGTGCAATTTGGTAGTTTGCCTAGTGAAGATCCCAACGCTCATTTATCTACCTTTCTGGAGATCTGCGACACCTTTAGGTATAATGGTGTTTCTAAGGATGCCATTCGCTTAAGGCTCTTTCCTTTCTCTGTCAGAGATAGAGCCAAGAGTTAGTTGCAATCTTTGCCTACGAGATCAATAACAACTTAGACTGATGTTTGCAACAAATTTCTATACAACTATTTTCCACTGGCCAAGACTGTTGAGATGGTGAATGACATCACATCATTCACCCAAATTGAACCTGAATCCTTGTACAAAGCCTGGGTAAGGTACAAGGATCTGCTTTGTTGGTGTCCACATCATGTTATATCGTCGTGGCATCAAGTTTATTCATTTCACAAAGGCTTGTTATTGCATCATCGGCCCATAGTGGATGCAACAACTGGAGGCTCTTTACTAAGAAAATCATTTGAAGATGCCTTTTAACTATTGGAGGAATTAGCAGTCAATAGCTACCAATGGCCCTCTACAAGAAACACTCCGCAGAAGATGGTTGGAGTGCATGATGTTGATGTTATTACATCGCTGTCAGCTCAAGTGGTAGAAATTGTAAATAAATTGGACAGTATGGGGCAAAGCCCTCATCAGAGCCTATTTGTTCTCTATGATGTAACACATCTAAATATAACAACTGCAGCGTAATCGTCATTACACCACAGTTACTAGATCCAGGCGTGTCACAGTCATGATAACAGTAATTTCAAAATTTACGCAAGTTTATTTTTTTTTCATTTTTATGCATAAATAGAAAATACGAGCCATGAATGAAATATAAATATATTCAACCCTTAATACAACCACTGAAATAAAATCACATTCCTTATATATATTTTATAGTCAATTAACACAAATCACTAATAACATAGAATATAATAATTACAGAGGCAAATAAAATACAGCGGGAATAAAAACACTAAAGGGGAAAAGTAGTAACCCTGGGGTAGGTACTACTAGCAGACAAAGTCGCAACCCCATATACACATATGACGCTCGGAGTCCCAGTCAACAAGTCAGGCATCAATGCCTCCACGCAACTGCACTCGTACGTAGCCAAAGAAATCTTGTCCAGACGCCCAATCCAATCAACCAAGGTGTGGTCCGTCTTTATCTTCCTCACGATCTTTTATCAAATATAAATATAAAACAGAAATACAAAAATATAGGAAAGAGGTGAGACACCCATCTTTCATTACCATTACGGCAATAAGAAAATGACATCGCGCAGAGCACCCACAAAGCAATTTATAATATATTTATTAAAAAGCAATTCAATTCAATTATAAGCAATAATAAGAATCAATAATATCAGTGATATTTATAGTAAAGGCAGAACAACAGTAAGCAATAGCAGGCAGATCACAATAGTATTTCCAAGAATCAGCACAACAATTAGATAATCATTTACAGAAGTAAAATAGTTATCTTCACATTCACAGGTGTTCATGCTCAACAATTTATTAGACCGACAATGAACGATGCACAATGCATTATGATACCACAATTCCTACTCTATGGAGCTAGACATAAACATTTTCAGAGTGAATGATCAAGGAGTAATGCTAGTATATCGTTAGCCTTAAAATACAGTGTGTTTCATCTCATAAAAATATTTGCGCAAATGGCTTATACATGGCACCTCAACAGTTGATCATGATATAGGACAGCATCTCGGTCCGAATCGTCGGTGTGTTTGCATCGGTCTACCCCACAGCACAAAGGAGCTCATAAATGTCCATGTGAGGAACCCGCACCCCGACGCCCCCAGGACCAACAACATATGGCACCTACGCTAGTCTATTCGCACCCGTACATAAGTGTTATTCAACTCCTAGGCATACATCGCCTTTCAACAATGTCCAACGGACAAAACATATGCATGACGAAACAATGTCCAATCATATATGTTCATCAATGATGCATTCATCATATACACTACCACAACGGTATATAGTCATTCTCAGTATCAACATGTCATATCTCATTGAGAATTAAATCAACAAGTACATAACCCTTCATAGGGACTCACAACACATAAAGTCAAATCTCAATATCAATATATATTATGGTTTATCATTATCACCATTCCCCATTAAGGGTTTAACATTTTCAAGAACTTAAGTCTTGATCAATTATGAAAATACTTAGGTTAACTAACCCTTAAAATCGTAGCCTCACAAGCCCTCAAGGTTCTAAATTCCTTCTCGCATTATGCTCTAGTCTCTTGATACCAATCATTTAGTTTTTATTTTACATGGGATCAATCCAATTCCTCAACATTATTAGGTATTCATGGTTTATCAATTATCATCATATCCATATTAGGGATTTTTCATGTCTTTAAACACCTAATCTCCAAAGATGCACAAAGGCATCATTTAAACTTTAAGTTTTTCATAACCAACTCCACTATGATTATAAATCCTTTAGTGTTCAATTACACAAGCTTTATTGCTTACTAACTCAATCCAAACTCTCATTATCATGGGCCAAAACCGTGGCCCTTCAAGTCTTCAAAGATCCAATTTCTTTCCATTTTATGTATTAACTTCTTAATCTCAATTTACTTAAATTTTGATTTATCAAAGTCATTTCAATTCCTTATGATTTTAAGCCAAAACCGTGGCCATCATTTGTCATCAAAGTTTCAATTCTTCACCACATTATGCATTAGTTACTTGATACTTAATCACTCAAATTCTATTCCTCTCAAGATCAATTCAATTCCCAAATTTCCAAGGTCCAAACCGTGGTTTCATAAGTCCTCTAAGTTTCACTTTTTCTTTCCTTTTTTTTTGGTACTAGGTCATCATTATCAATTCACTTAAATTTTAGTTCATTAAGATCAATCCAATTGCCTAAGGTTCAATGCCAAAACCGTGGCTTCATAGGTATCCAATGTCCAATTTTTTCTTTCCACTTTTATGCATAAGTTTTCTTAATACTAGTTCACTTACATTTAGTTCATCAAACTTAATCCCATTGCCTCTTTATCAAGACCAAAACCGTGGCTTCATGTGGGGTAGTAAACCCTTGGAACTTCATATTCATAAGTTTTTATTATCATCATTTAACATTCAATTTCATAGCTTCCTTTTATTATGTACAAAACAAATTTATCAATCAAGAATCATCTCAAAACCATGGCATCAAGTCAAGGTAGGAAACTCCACATTTTTCATTTAACAACCTTAACTTGATCAAGCATATTTAACACATCAAACATATTCAAGAACACAATTCAAGCATTAATCAAATTCAAGAACACTATATCATACAAATTTTTACAATTCAAGTAAGCATACAAGGATGGAATTCTCCATCAATATACATACAAAGTTCCCTCACCGCCATAAGTGGTTGAAGTGAGTAGTCTCCCTCTTACCAAGAGAAGACAATTCAAGAAAACAACTCCTTGGCTCCTTGATTTGCAAATTTGGATTCCACCTTCAAGAGAACCATAAAGTGGTCTAATTCTCCTATTTACATACTAAGGATTGAAAAGAATGATCCTTGGTCACATAGTAAACAAGGAAAACGAAAATGAGAAGAAATAGGAGAGAAATCAAGAATCTTTACCTTGGAAGACAATAGAGACAAGGTTGGATTTTGAGCAAGCCTTCTAAATGAAACTTGTAGAGAAGATGAAGGTGAGTGTAAAAAAGTGTTTAGTAAAGAGAAAAATCAAAAAGCTTGGTCATCCATGGAGGAGTGATTTTCGGATTTGGAGAGGGAGAGGTAGGAAGGTTGGATTTTTGAAGAGATTTCCTAAAGAGAAAATGTATAGGAGGTTGAGAGAAGTCTAGAAATGGTGTTTATGAAGAGAAAAGTAAAGAGAAACAATGGTGGTGGTGGCTGGAAATTTTGGATTCAAGAGGAGGAAAAAGAGAAGAGGTGGAGACAAAATGAAGGTAGAGGTGGAAAATGAAGAAGCTTTCTACACAAAGAAGGTAGAGGAAGTGAAGGTAAGTATGGAAATGAGCTTGGAAAGGAGAAAAGTTGAACAAAAATGGTGGAGGAAGGGCTGCAATTTTCGTGGTCATGGTGGAGGTAGAGAGAAGGAGGAGAAAAAGATGAAGAAGATGAAGTGAAGAGAGAGAAGTGAATAGGTAAAGTGAATTAGGGTTTGAGTGTTAAGTGTGTAGTAGAAGCTTGACCAAATTTGGCTCCAAATGGGCTGCCAACCGTAGCCCTATGAGAGTGTGGGAGGGAGTGTTGTGTCATTTCCATGCTATTAGAGTGGGTAGTTAGGTCATTTTGGGTCAAAGCTTCTAAAAGCTTGATTAAAATAGCATTATATTTGAATTAAAGTAGATTTAATTTGACAAAAAATGGATTGCATTTGGATAAGGTGATAGGATTTCTAATGCATGCTATTATCCAATGGATAATAGTTGCAGTCGACAGAAGTCAGTATTAATTTATCTAACAGATGAAATTTATACAGCGTTTTATTATTTCGTCTGTTAAATTTCTTGAAAAACGTAAAACTTTGTAAACTATGTCCGGCCTTGGGTTTAGTAAGATCCCCCATCGACGTTTCCATAGTTCAAGGTTCTCGGGAAAAATATTTCATTTTCCTGGCTCCGCTCAGCGCGCATGCAAAACGAAAAATATATTAAAATATTCAACGTTTCCGGAAAAATTCCCATAAATCACAAATATTATAAAATGACTATTTGTCACAAATTTTTCCAACTTTTGAAACGTTACAGTCGTTTACCCAACTCTGCCCAATGTGCACGTAAAATTATACTAAAATATTCGACGTTTCCGGAAAAATTCCAGAAAATTCTCAAAAATCACAAATATTGTAAAATGAATATTTGTCATAAAATTTTTCAACTTTCGAGCGCTACGGGGCGAGTTGATGTACACGTAAAATGAAAAATATATTAAAATATTCAACGTCCTCAGAAAAATCTGAAAAAAATTCCCAAAAATCTCAAATATTGTTAAATGATTATTTATCCTAAAATTATCAATTTTCGAGATGTTACATATGACAAGTATGGTGATAACCATTCAAGCGATAGGTGCCCTTCCATTGATAAAAATGCACAATATGTTGGGAACTATTACCCATAACAAAACAACTAATACTCAAACCAGTACAACCCTGAATGGAGGAACCATCCTAACTTCTCTTGGACGGACTGTAACACCCCTTTTAAAGATGTCACACATAAAAGAAAATAAAAGAAATAAAAATAAAATCTACCCAAGTTGTGAAACATTTGTTAAATATTATTACGGGTTGTAAAATAATTCTTGATAGACAGAAATATGTAATAAAAAGATAATGCGAAAAATACGAAATAAAAAAAAAAACATCATCACTAATAATATACATATGATTAAGTTATAAACAGTACAAAATAATTTACAACTAAGACCACAACTATTTAAACAAAGACAACCGCAATAAAAGAGTTAATATATATACGGAATACGCGACGCGCCCAAAAAAAACATCATGATTATCTAATCCTCGATGGATCACTCTCGATGAAAATGATCATCGGGAGATAGATATCTGGATGTCTCGACACACGGCGATAACGGGATCGCGCGGTCGATACGATGCTTATCTCACTAGGCTCGGGTTTTCAAGACCCAATAACGCCTAATGGATAAGGGTAACTTTAAGTGCGTTTCGTAGTCATTACGTGCTCTTCATCAAAACGATGACGTAGGATCACGGTCACACGTCCCGCATCGTCACGAGTCACGATCTCCTCGTAAATGCCAAGCCGCACCTCCATGAAATACCAACTCTATGAATCCCAAAATTGGCGTTTTATCCTCACAATCAATCCAGAGGATATGGATGATCGGATGGTTCTTGATCGTCAAAGAGATCGTCGTCTAGTCTTCCTCCTCTTCGGGTACACGATCTCAAGAGGTATGTTCCTCTTCCTCAAGTCTTTACCGCGTAAAATAAATAAACAGAAAATACATATAACAAAGAGGTAAGACAACATAAAATCATCACAACATGGCCAATAAAAAGACGACAAACAATATACATATAGTTCATGCAATACATAAAGCTTTAACAATTATAATAAGCAGATTGAAGAAAATTTAGATATCATCATAATGTATCACATCACAAATAAAACTTCACGTTGATAAAACAAGAAAGATAAGAATAAATAGATAAGATATAATAACCAAATATAATAACAATAACCAGATAAAATAAACAAATAAAATACGTATAAACAATAAATAGATAAGATGGAAACAAATAGATTAGAGATAAATAATATGACAAAATCCTACTCCATGGAGCTAAAGAAAAACACAAGTATCGAGAGAGAGAATGATTCGCAAAACCTAATAGTACCACGGCTGCCCCACCAACTATTTGCTTTAGACACGTTGCGTCTATAGCCCCACGACACGTGAATCTATCAATCCGGGCGTGGTGTAGTTCACGGTCTCACGTTGTGCACTACAGGCAAATGTACTACTAGATTTCACAAATCTCGATTAAAATATAGTGTATGTCGAGTACCATAGTGTGCTATCGGTTTACCACGGCCCAATGGAGCGACATTAGCATTCCACATGTGGGATCCCGTACACTAAAGCCTCCAAGTTCATTAGAACAATGAACCACACTATGTTTATCGCATCGACAACACGATGTGATTCGTCTCGTCAACAAATCCACCAAATACATGGCACACATAACGAGATAGATGGAAAGCAGGGCAACCGAGTTCACATTTTCCCGACAAAGAAATAATTCTCAAAAACGTACGGGTTCACATTTTCCCGACAAGAAATAGATTTTCAAAAGCTGACGGGTTCACATTTTCCCGACAAGTAAAATAATATAGTAACGGTTAATCGCGTAGAAATTTTATCGCATTTTCATAATTCCGTCGTTTTTACAAACGTTTAAAAATCGGGTAAAGATATTTTTCTGTTTTTAAAATCGCGTAGCATTTTTAATACGTTTTCTCAATCGCGTAGGATTTTTAAATCATTTTCTTATTCGAATGCCCTTAAAATTAAATTTAAAAGACGTAAATAGTACTTAGTATATTTAAACTAAGTAGAATAATTTTTCATACCGCATAAGTCATTAGGATATTTTTACTATCTTATAGGTTCATTTTTACTAAAAATTGACAGCATTTTATTTATAAACTTATAATAATGGTTTTCTAAATTTTCCATAAAATTTCCTTTTTACCTAATTTTTAACCATATCATTTAATTCTTTTTGAAATCTCTAACATGCTTCAAAACTTAAAGTGAGCTATATGTTAGAAAATTTCTCAAAATTTCTGTATTTTACTTCCTAATGATAAAATCACTAGTTTTAATCCTTTAAACTTAATTCTACTAAATTTGTTTCTTCAAAAATCATTTTAGAAAATTTCTTCTTAACTTGTATTGTCTCTTTTTAATTGAAAAAGGTTTGGAATCAAGTTTTAGAAATCATAATTACCTATAGTGGCATGTTGGCAATTTTGTAAAACTTTCATTTGATTTCTAAATCATGTCAAAGGTATTATCTTATCTAAGTTCATTAAATCATGTTATAAAGTAATGATTTTGAATCAAATAAATCCTTTAGGCATGTTGGCCCAAAATTTACTAAATCTTTACCATTTGATTTCTAAATTCCTTTTTCTTTGATTAAAACAATTTGAAACCTTCTTATTTCTCCTAATTAATTAAGTTGCACTTTAGGAAAAATGAAGAGAACATTTTGGTCCTCACACTTTGTCATTGCCGTGAGGAGGGAATGTGTTCTTTGGAACACTCATGCAAATTTACACATGTTATTCACATCTTATACCTTATCATACAATTCTAACACATGCATTTATATTTCTAACACATGCAAAATATTTCTAACATATAAAACCTAAATTAAAGCTTATAGACATACAATCAAAAGCTAATAGACATGCAAAATTATTACAATCATCAAACAAGAAAGCTACTAACACATAACACCTAAGCTACTAGCAACCACAAAAATTAACAAATACACATCAATAAACACACCACAACCGAATCCTTATGGATTCTACAAACAATCCATCTTCTTACCACCATCAAGGGATGATAAGAATTGTCTTCCTCTTACCTTAAATGAAGACAAAAAGCTTGCTTTCACACCTCCTATGGTTCGGTTTTCACTCCACCAAATACCTAAAAATCTCAAATAAAATCTACATGTTATTAACCATGAAAAAGAAGCTAAACCATGGAGAAATCATGGTTTAGAACTTTGAAAAAAGAAGAGAGAAAAGAAAAATATGATATTTCACCTTCTAGGTAAAACTTTCAAGGTTGATTTCCAAGCCTTAAATGGAAGATTTTGAAGAAACTTCCAACTAGAAAGGTTCTTAGAATAGTGTTTAGGTTAAGGAAACTTGGTTAGAAAAAATTTTGGATGGTTGGATGGTTAGGAAACAAGCTTGGCCGAATGGAAGGAGAAAAAGGAACAACAATGGTGGCTAGGGTTCTTGATGAGAGAGAAGAGAGAAAAGTGATGAAGATGAAGTGTTGTTTTTGGCTTTCTCACTCCTAATGGCCGTAGCCTTCAAGTGTAAGGATGTGCATGGATTTGGCTTCATCCAAGCCATTGAATACATCAAAGGTCAAGATCAAATCTTGCTTAACAAGCTTAAATTCTATTGGTTGCTCATGGTGACTCACCTTGCTTAGTCACACAGTGTAATAAATTCTCTGCTGAGTCAGCTAGCTGAGTCAGCCTGTTCTGGAAAGTTCTACTGTTTACGGTGATTAATTAAGCTACCGATCTAACCGTTCTGCTAATTGTGGGTCCCGCAAAATATTTCAGGGTCCACTGTCACTAAATTATACTGACTAATAAAATAATATTATAATAATATAAAATTATTTTATTTGTGACAGCTTAAATCTAAAAATTAAAAGATTATTTTTAAGTCTCATTCAAATCGGGTTAAGTAAGATCCCCCAATTCTAAATAATAAAATAAGATTTTCCCCATTTAAAATATTATTTTCCTGCTCGAGCAAATCACACAAAAAGTCCATATAAAATCACGAGGCGGTATTTTCGTGCATTAAATCAAGAAGAAAACAATTAAAAACAAAAAAAACAACGAAAACAAGACGTTCGGGACGTAACGGTCATTTTCCGTTTTTCCCACAACGTAGGTAATCGTCCAAAACGTTCAAATAAAATATCCAGAAAATTATATAGGCTGTATATCTTTCGAAAAAATTAATACAAAGTGCTTCGAGAAAAAATTTTATTTTTCCGTCTCGAAAAACAAATTACGTAAAACGATCAAATAAAATTTGAGCCTGTATTATCGTAATTGTTTTCATACAGAAATCGAGAACAGAAAAATAGGGACACAACGGTCATTCATACAAAAGCATGAAAAACAGAAAACAGTACATTCAGAATATTTTCTAAAAATTGGGGCGTTACACGGACAACCAAGGAGCTTCCTCCTTAGCATTTGGAAATGAAAGACCTAACTATCCTCTTGGTTTCGCATCACAAAAGAAAAGAAATTATCTCTTGAAGACATGTTTATGCAACTCATGGTTAAGACCGATTCCTTTATGACAAAGACTGATACTCATCTAGAAAAGAATGATTTGATGATTCAGAGCCAAATGGCTTCGATGAGAGCATTGGATATGCAGGTAGGGCAGTTGGCTAATGCCATCAATAATAAGCCCCCAGGGACCTTTCCAAGTGACATTGTCAACAATCCCAAATGTACTTCCAATGAGCATTGCAAAGCCATCTCACTAAAGAGTGGGAAGGATATAGAAGGAAATCCTAAGACAAAGCTGCTTGAGGAAGATCTTGAGGTGACAAAGGACCAGGTGGTTGTAAATGAAAAGGTTATCTAGAAGAAGGTAGAGGACAATAAAAAAGAGTCAAGCCATATACACCACATTTACCCTTTCCTAACAAACAAGCTAAGCAAAAACTGGAAACTCAATTCTATAAGTTTTTGGAAATTTTTAGGAAACTTCACATAAATATACCATTCACTGAGGTCTTGGAACAAATGCTAAGAAAAGACGGTGTGGGGATTATGAAACCGTGGCATTGACAGGGGAATGTAGTGTCATTTTGCAAAATAAGTTACCTCCCAAGCTGAAGGATCCAGGAAGCTTTACCATACCATGTACAATTGGAAGCCAATTCTTTGGTAAAGCTTTGTGCGACTTAGGGGCAAGCATAATGTTGCTTGATTCCTCTGCCAGGTATTGCAGTAAACCAAGTTTTGAGCCGTTAAATATATCCACTGATAAGCCTATTTTCCAACCCTCCATAGTCACCCCACCTAAGTTGGAACTGAAATCATTGCTTGATCATTTAAGGTATTCATACTTTAGGGAAGCTTCTACTTTTCCTATTATCATTTCTTCATTTTTATCAAAAGAACAAGAATCAAAGTTATTGAGAGTACTGAGGGAGTATAAGAAAGCTATAGGGTGGACGATTGCAAACATAAAAGGCATTAGTCTTACAATATGCACGCATAAAATCTTGATGGAAGCTAATGTCAATCCAATCATTGAATATTAGAGGCGTCTCAACCATATTATGAAAGAGGTGGTCAAGAAAGAGATCATCAAGTGGTTAGATGAGGATATCATATACTCAATCTCTAATAGTAAATGGGTGAGCCATGTTCAATGTGCGCCCAAAAGTGGTGGAATGACAATTGTTGCCAATGAAAACAATGACTTAATTCCCACTAGGACAGTAACAAGGTGGCATATATGCATAGACTACATAAAGCCGAACACTGCGAGCAGAAAGGATCATTTCCCACTACTATTTATTGATCAAATACTGGACTAGTTGGTTGGGAATGCATTTTACTGTTTTCTAGATTGACATTTTGGATACAATCAGATTGTGATTGCCCTTGATGACCAAGAGAAAACAACCTTCACTTGCCCCTATGGAACATATGCTTTTAGAAGGATGCCATTTGGTCTGTGCAATGCACTAGCAACCTTCCAAAGATACATGATGGCAACTTTACTGACATGGTAGAGAAGTTTCTTGAGGTATTCATGGATGACTTTTCAATCTTTTGGTGATTCTTCGATGATTGCCTTAATAATTTGGCCTTGGTCCTGAAATGATATGAGGAGACCAATTTGATGCTCAACTGGGAGAAGTGTCATATAGTGTCTCATAAAGGGATGAAGGTAGATAAAGTAAAGATAGAGGTTGTCCACCACCAATCTCGGTGAGGGGAATCCAAAGTTTCCTATGGCACGCAGGATTCTACTGGAGATTTATAAAAGACTTCTCCAAGTTTTCCAAACCACTATGCATTTTATTGGAGAAGGATGTGCCATTTAAGTTTGACGAGGCATGCATGGATGCCTTCATAAAGTTAAAGGAAAGATTCGTTTCAACACCGATTATCACTAGCCTGACTGAACCATACCATTTGTATTAATGTGTGACGCTAGTGATTATGCAGTTGGTGCTGTGCTGGGTTAAAAGAAGGACAGAATTTTTCATTCTATTTACTATACTAGTAAGACTCTCTCGGATGCTCAATTGAATTATAAAACTACCAAGAAGGAATTACTAGTGGTGGTTTTTGCATTCGATAAGTTTCGGTCGTATCTTGTTGGCACCAAGGTTGTTGTATATATTGACCATTCTGCCATCAAGTATCTAATCAGCAAGAAGAATGCAAAACCAAGATTGACTCAGTGGATATTAATGTTTCAAGAATTTGATTTAGAAATCCATGATAGGAAGAGGGCTGGAAATCAAGTGGCTGATCACTTGTCAAGATTGGAAGGTGAGTCAGGCCAATGTAATTCGACCTTGATTAATGAGTCATTCCCCAATGAGCAACTTTTTCTAGTAAAACACCATGAGTTTCCTTGGTATACTGATTATTCCAACTATTTGGTGAGCGGTGTTTTACCACCTGATCTTACTCATTATCAAAGGAAAAAGTTCCTACATGATATAAAGTTTTGTTAATGGGATGAGTCATATCTCTTTAGGCAATGTGTTGATCATTTAATCAAAAGATGTGTGCCTTTAGAGGAGACTGAGGCTATCCTCGAGTAATGTCATGCATCCCCTTATGGTGGCCATTTTGGAGGAGATAGAACTGCCACTAAAGTAATGCAAGCTGGATTTTACTGGTTATCTCTATTTAAAGATGTTGTTTCCTTTATAGCCAAATGTGATAGGTGCCAAAGAACAGGAAACATATCAAGAAGAAATGAAATGCCATTGAACATCATGTTAGAGGTTGAATTGTTTGATATTTGGGGAATTAACTTCATTGAGCCATTCATACCATCCTTTGGTCAACTGTATATATTGGTGGCAGTTGATTCTATCTCAAGTGGGTTGAAGTGGTAGCCTTGCCCACAAATGACTCAAAAGTGGTGGTGCAGTTCCTAAAGAAGCATATTTTCACTCACATTGGAACCCCAAGAGTGATCATAAGTGACGAAGGTTCTCACTTTTGTAACAAATGCTTTCAAGAGCTCTTAAGGAAGTACGGAGTCTCGCATAGGGTTGTCATAATATATCACCCACAAATAAGTGGGCAGGCCAAAATCTCAAACCGTGAGATTAAGAGAATCAAAGAGAAAATGGTAAGTCATTCAAGAAAAGACTAGTCAAGGAGGTTGGAGGATACATTATGGGCTTATCGCACTGCTTTTAAGACTCTAATTGGCGTGTCTCTTTACAACCTTGTATTTGAAAAAGCATATCACCTGCCAGTTGAATTGGAACATCATACATATTAGGCTATCAAAAAGCTCAATTTTGATATTCAGGCGGCATGTGAGAAACGACTGCTCTAGTTAAATGAACTGGATGAATTTTGCTTGTGAGCTTATGAAAATGCCAAGCTTTATAAAGAGAAAATCAAAAGATGGCATGAAAAGCTCATAATTGATAAGAGGTTTGAGCCAAGGCAACAAGTCTTATTGTACAACTCAAGACTTAGATTATTTCCAGGAAAGCTCAAATCAAGGTGGTTGGGACCATTTATGGTGATGAAAGTGTTCCCCCATGAAGCCATAGAGATTGCTCCACCAAATAGCTCGTTAAGCTTTAAGGTTAATGGCCAACACCTAAAACCTTATGATGGAGGAGAGGTTGATAGGAGGAAGTCTTACCTTACATTAAATGATCTATGATGCAAAGAAAATCAAGTCCTATCAGGACTATAAATAAGGCCATTTTTTGGGAGGGAACCCCAATGTTTAATCTTTAGTTTTAAAGTCTTTAAATATGTCAATACTTTGATTTTGTGATTTTATTATGCTTTTGTTGTAGAAACTGTAATTTAACCCTTTAGACAAATTTTGCAGGTGATGGAGGCCAGAATGAAGCAGAAACAACATCAGAATGGATTTTTCTGCAGAATTATGCAAAAAGACTCCTCACGTTATGGCTAAGAGACTTGTCACGCCGTGACGCAAATGTATTTTGGTGCATCTTAGGCCAAAAACTAGAGAGCAACATGCCGCAGCGTCCCTTTTGTTTAAAAATAATAATAATATAAATAATATAAAAATAAAAATAATAAAATTTAAATAAATAATATGGTGGGAATTTAATACACGCCGCGACACATGTATGTTCACGCCATGGCACGCTGCGGTAAATAGGGTTTAATGTTAGGGCGTTTAGTGCTTCTTTCCCATTTTCTCTCCAAATTTCTCTTTATTTCCCTGTTTCTCTGAATTTCTCTCTCATTTCCTGTATTCCCCACACCATCTAAGCCTTAATCTTTCACGTTTTCAAGGTATGTACGTTTAACCTTTGTTATTTTTTATATTTAGTTTTCATTTTTATGATAATCTAAGTTTTTATTTTATTTGGTTTTTGTTTTGGGTATTTTATGCATTTTTGTTGTTTCTTAGTTGATTTCTAGCTATATTTACATATATCATATGGTGCTTTGGTGTTGCCCTGCGTGTTGTTGGGCAAAAGCATAGAATTTTGGTCTTTGCGCTGCAACATGGCTCATAGAATGCCGCGACGTATGTTTAAATGTCCATGAATGTCGCGGAGTGAGTGATGAATACCACGACATGAGGTTAAAGGGTGATGAATGTCACGACGCAGAGATGCGTGTCGTAGAGTGTGACCCCAAATTGTGCTGAATTTTTGTGTTTTACATGCTTTTCTTATTTTTGAATGATTAATCCTAATATTTTGTATATTTTGATAGGTTAGGGACAACATACCTCTTACACCATGCCTCATAAATGCCAAAGAGGTTCCACCAGCCACTGTACAGATGGAGGCGCAAATGGCACGATTAGCTACCATGCAAACTTGCTAGTACCAATACACTATCTAGACTCAGCGGTGGATGGCGGAGCGCCTGTGGTTTCCCATGGATGACTTTCCGGTGCCCGAGTTCTCACCCGTAGCTGTAATTGTCCCTCCCTAGCCACAACAAGACTTAAAGGATGTAGATGATGCTGATCAATAGGAGGAGGATGACTAGCCCTGCTGCATATACAAGGCAATTTCTTTCATGTTTTATTTTGATATTTTGTGTACAGTGGGGACATGTTTCCCTTTGGTTTGGGGGAGCTTTATTAACATGTTTTGTATATGTTTTGGGACATTATGGTATGTTATGTTTTAAAAGTTTTTATGTTTTAATATATATCATTATTGTAGTATCATGATTATATAGTGTTTTGTTTATTATAGTACAATGAGTATATAGTTTTTATGTTTTATTGCAAATGAGCCTAATGGAATGCATATTTTGAATACTTATCACAAAGCGAAATATTTTAAAATGCATCACAATGTGCCAATTGTTAGTGTAGTTTTGGTTGTCCAATGAAAATATTGCTTGTGAATTGTCCTCTTTGAAGTGAAACCATATGCAATCAAGAAACATGTTGAAACAATCTAGTCACTTTTCAAATGCATGATTTAGATCCCACTTGTATGAGCATGTAACTTTGAATATGATATGAGTGCATGTTTAGAGAAGGTTTATGAATAGTGCATGTTGAGATTTCAAGTATCCTAGAAATTGTATTTAAACTCTCTTGAAGTGAAATCCTAGATTATGCATGATGAGGAAATGATTAGGGCATTGTTTGGACCGATTGAGTCTTTCAAGCTTACCCTGATGTGATTATATCCATAGATCCCTTTTGAAGCTTAAATAATGTTGGCCTTTTATGTTTTTCAACAACCATTGTATTCCCTACCATGTAACCATTCTAATGCAAGTGAAAACATTGTATTTTCATCATACCACCATTGTTTGTTGAGCACATAATATGTTATTTCTTGAAGTGAGTTCAGCTATTAGGGGTATTATGCATGTTAATTACAAAAATGAACTTGAAGGAACCATCTGCAATAAAAGAAAAAGCATTGCTTTGTTTAAGCATAGAAAAAAAAGAAAGCAATTGAATGAAATAAGAAAAGTCAAATACAAAAAGCATTGAATAGTTCTAGAGAGTTCTAGTCTTTTAGTTTTGAATACCCTAATAGTTTCACTTGGAAGCTCAAGTTTCGAAATAGTATGTTTACGTTTCTCAATGTTTGTATTGAATCATTTCCCTGTTATTCTTCTGCCCATAACCATTGGCCTTACATTACAAGCTATTAAAGTCCCTTTTGATTCTCAATTGTGCGTGATTTACATTAGTGAAGAGAGAGTTTAAAGACAATCTTATGCATTATTTGATTTCTATGCATGTATGTTCATAAACTTATCCAGATGTGTATAACTTGAGTAGGAGAAGTTTAGCTTGCATGCTTGTGAGTGATGTGGCTTACATGAAAAGTGGTTTTGAATGTTATCATCCTAAAGATTGTGTATGTGCAGAGCTGATTGTGTGGCATTAGCATTCTTTAAGGGTTTAAACAATCATTGTTCACTTGTTGTGGTTTTAGTAAAAATGGAATTCAAGAAAGATGTTGATGTATGTTGAAGCATGATTTGTCAATAAGGTTTACTTAATCATACTATGTTTTGCTCGAGGATTAGCAAAAATTTAGGTTTGGGGGTATGATAACTTTATTAAATGTAGTTATTTATGCCTTATATATGTGTCATATAGAATGTTTAGTCCTTGTTATTATGCATATATGGAAGATTTTAGGCTCATATTCATCAAATTCCATTTTGATCTCTTCCTATATGATCTTGAGAAAATCTAGCATATTCTTCAGGTGATTAAGTGAATATGCAACAGGTATTAACTTGGTGATTTCTCTATTATAGGATGGGTTCCAAATAAGAATATTTGTGGAAGACTTGGTTGCTACATACTGAAACCCGAGGCATGCATTTCGCGATGCAAGGGAGTGTACGACGTGGTGGCCTAAATTTAATGCACGTTGCGGTGCAAGGTGGTTCATACCATAGCGTTATTGGGAATTGCAGATACATCACGTAGCGGAATAATAAAAATTCCCTTACAGGATCCATGCGAAAAAGCCATAATCTGAGTTTTTTTAAAGTGTTTACCTCTTAAAGCTTGATAAACACAAGCGATATGAATCACCAACACCGTAACAGCAACGATATCTTTATGGTATCCACACAAATAGACTTGCAAAAACGTCCAACGTCCACAATCTTGGAGTATGACCTCTCTGCAATAGTGCTAGCTGCGAAGAGAGGAGAAGGAAACCTGTCACTCTCTTACTAACTCTTTGTAGGTACGGCAAGGGTTCTGTGATGTCTGCTTAGCAGCCCCTTTAGTAGTACTATTTATAATAGTAACTGTCTTAAGTGAGTGTGAGCAGTAGTAAGGTAAGTTGTGCAACCCTAAACTCATCTAATATGAGTCTGGTCCATAATTGAATCTAAGTCTAACTTGGATCCTAATTACTTCAATTTAGTCTGCTTTATGTGTATGACCCTATAGGTTCTCATAACGTTGGCAATAATATCAAAATCTCAATTTAATATTACAAGCAGTGAGTGGTATCCAGCAACACATCGCTGCTACCCAAGTAATGAGAATGTCAGTGATTTGACATAACCTTTCCGTGACCAATGTTTCTGTGTAGTTTAGTCCCTTTGTCCAGATATCTAGATTGAACACAAGGCATAGAATATGTCACCCTTGTATAGTTCAATCCTTTGTTTCCTGATATCCGAGTAGACTTAATAACAACAAATAAGATTGATATCTTATATCGACTCATTTGAGCATGGTCATGCATTTCGCAGTCTTACTCCATCAGGGGGCCCGAAAATATCACTCCTGTTATGTAGGAGGGACAAATCTCATCTTGTTCACTCACATCCCTCTGCATGATTCGCGGTATGTCCAAGAACTAACTTTATAATCACCTTATTACAGATGATGTTTGATGGCATTAAAACACACAACTTCTCATGTAGGAATCATAGTGATTTCAGCTCAAAGGACCACATACACCATTGTCACTATGAGAACTGCTTATGACACTCACGTAATGATCCATTTAGCATTCTCATGGCGGGTCTGTCCAGTACATTATTACTCTAATATGTACCCATGTGAAGATTTGATATCTTATATCCATGACCCGTGAGATGTGGTCATCAGTGTACGCATATACTAGACACAATGCATTATTGTTGTCCTAATTAACAATAATACTTAACCAGGGACATTTAAGAATAGTATTTTATCCAACAGGACCTCACGATTAAGTCATCCACTTGATGTCCTACGGCATCAAAATTACTATTCTAAGGACTTTATTATGTTTATAAAAAAAGAACACAATAAATGAAATGCCTCATATATTAAAAATAGCATAATATAATGTATGTAAATACAAACAAAATGTATCAGCCTCTAGAGCATGCACCAACAGGCGTGACAATGAAAAATTGGCCTATAAATTCTGATTTTAGGCAATTTAGAAAAAAGAAGGCTTTTACATTTTAGAACACAACTACTAATGTTTATTGTTGAGGTTGAAAGGAAGCTGAAGGGAAAAGTTGGAGGCCATCATTAAGAAAGAAGATTCAAGCATCAAAAGATCACTATATTGAGCTTCCATCTCTTACTCCTTTTACTTTCTCTCTCCTATTACCATGACAAGGATTATTTGTGATAGATTTCGTATGTTATGAGTAGCTAAGCTGTGTATATGGATTTCTTTTGATCATTCTATGAATATTGATGATTTTGTAACCCTTTGAGTTAATATAGATGATTTGAGTTTTTTTTAACCACATTTCTCTTAATGCTCTTAAGTGGTTGGCCAACATTTAATGTGATTGGATTAAATCTATTGAACTAGACATAAGCATTTAGGTTTGAGATCATGGATATGGTTAATGCATGTTTAATTTCATTCTAATGGTGGAATAAGTTAATTAGCCAATGGGATAGACATATACTTATTGGTCATCCTTAGCTATTGTTGAGAATCGTTCTTAATGAGTGGAGTTTGCACTAGATCTCATGAAAATATAGTGAACTAGGTAAATAAAGCATGGTTAAATGACCTAGACATAGGCTTTTAACTAAATTAGTTTCTTAAGCTGACAAATTCCGTCTCATTTATGTTGCTTAAGAGGATTGCATATCATTGGTTGAAGTAGAATGTGAAGAAGCATTCCCTATTCTCTAATCAATATATTAAATTCTGATTTACTGTATTTAAGTCTTTTAGTTAACTTGCACAACCTGTTTATAATTTGAATGTTCTTGAATAGCATTAAGTAAGTTATTAGTTGATATTTAGCATTTGAATTGACTGTATCCTCATAGGAATGATATCATATTCATCACTTTATTATTTGCACGACCCGTGCACTTGTAACCTACAAATGAACAAATAGATCACCACACCTGTTGTAACGCCCCAATTTTTAGAAAATATTCTGAATGTACTGTTTTCTGTTTTTCATGCTTTTGTATGAATGACCGCTGTGTCCCTATTTTTCTGTTCTTGAATTTTGTATGAAAACAACTACGATAATACAGGTTCAAATTTTATTTGATCGTTTTACGTAGTTTGCTTTTAGCTTCGAGACGGTAAAATAAAAATTTTTCTGAGCTACTGTATTAATTTTTCTGAAAGATATACAGCTAAATAATACTGCTGGATATTTTATTTGAACGTTTTGGACGATTACCTACGTTGTGGGAAAAAACGGAAAAATGACCGTTACGTCCCGAACGTACTGTTTTCTCTGTTTTTGTCTGTTTTTAATTGTTTTCTTCTTGATTTAATGCCAGAAAATACTGTCTGTGATTTTATATGAACTTTTTGTGTGATTTGCTCGAGCGGAAAATAATATTTTCCCCGGGGAAAATCTTATTTGATTATTTAGAATTGGGGATCTTACTTAACCCGATTCTCGAATGAGACTAAAAATAATCTTTTAATTTTTAGATTTAATCACAAATAAAATAATTTTATATTATTATAATATTATTTTATTAGTCAAGATGTTTTAGTGACAATGGGACCCTAAATATTTTGCGGGACCCACAATTAGCGAACGTTAGATCGTAGCTTAAATAATCACCGTAAGTCGTAGAACTTTCCAGAAGTGGACTACTCAATAGTCGACTCAAAGAGAGCATTTATTACGCAAAGTGTGACTAAGCCATGTGAGTCACCTAGAACCAACCAATGAGAATTAGGCTTGCTCACCAAGGCTTAATCTTAGCCTTTGATTCATCCAATGGCTTGGATGAAGCCAAGCAAGGTGCCCACCTTGCACCCCACATCAAGTTCACGGCCAAGAGGCCTTAGGAGACAAAAATCACTTTCATCTTCATCACTTTTCTCTCTTCTCTCTCATCAAGAACCCTAGCCACCATTCTTGTCCATTTTCTTCACCATATTCGCCAAGCTCATTTCTAACCATCCAACCATCCAAAAATTTTTCTAACCAAGTTTCCTTAATCTAAACACCATTCTAAGAACCTTTGTAGTTGGGAGTTTCTTCAAATTCTTCCATCTAAGGCTTGGAAACCAACCTTGAAAGTTTTACCTAGAAGGTGAAATTTCATGCTTTTCTTTTCTCTCTTCTTTTTCAAAGTTCTAAGCCATGATTTTTCCATGGTTTAGCTTCTTTTTCATGGTTAGTAACATGTAGGTTTTGTTTGAAATTTTTAGGTGTTTGGTGGAGTGAAAACCGTGACCTAGGAGGTGAGAAAGCAAGCTTTTTGTCTTCATTTAAGGTAAGAGGAAGACAATTCTTATCATCCCTTGATGGTGGTAAGAAGATGGGTTGTTTGTAGAATCCATAAGGATTCGGTTGTGGTGTGTTTATTGATGTGTATTTGTTAATTTTTGTGGTTGCTAGTAGCTTAAGTGTTATGTGTTAGTAGCTTTCTTATTTGGTAATTGTAATAATTTTGCATGTCTAATAGCTTTTGATTGTATGTCTATAAGCTTTAAATTAGGTTTATGTGTTAGAAATATTTTGCATGTGTTAGAAATATTTTGCATGTGTTAGAGATATAAATGCATGTGTTAGAATTGTATGATAAGGTTTAGGATGTGAATAACATGTGTAATTTGCATGAGTGTTCCAAAGAACACATCCAATAGCTCACGGCAATGCCAAAATGTGAGGACCAAAATGTTCTCTTCATTTTTCCTAAAGTGCAACTTAATTGATTAGGAGAAATAAGAAGGTTTTAAATGGTTTTGATCAAAGAAAAGGAATTTATAAATCAAATGGTAAAAATTTAGTACATTTTGGGCCAACATGCCTAAAAGATTTATTTGATTCATAATCATTACTTTATAACATGATTTAATGAATTTAGATAAGATAATACCTTTGACATGATTTAGAAATCAAATGAAAAAGTTTTAACAAAATTCGCCAACATGCCACTATAGGTAATTATGATTTCTAAAACTTGATTCCAAACCTTTTTCAATCAAAAAGAAACAATACAAGTTAAGAAGAAATTTTCTATAATGATTTTTGAAAGAACCAATTGATTAGAAGTAAGTTTAAAGGGTCAAAATTCATAAGTTTATCATTAGGAAGGAAATACAGTAATGTTAAGAAATTTTCTAACATATAGCTCACTTTAGGTTTTGAAGCATGTTAGAGATTTCAAAAAGTATTTAATGAAATGGTTAAAAATTAGGTAAATAGAAATTTTATGGAAAATTTAGAAAACTATTATTATAAGTTTATAAACAAAATACTGTCAATTTTTAGTAAAAATGAACCTATAAGATAGTAACAATATCCTAATGACAGTATGCGGTATGAAAAATTATTCAACGTAGTTTAAATGTACTAAGTACTATTTCTATCTGTTTAAACAAGTAATTTTAAAGGCATTCGAATAAGAAAATGATTTAAAAATCCTACGCGATTGAGAAAATGTATTAAAAATGCTACGCGATTTTAAAAATAGAAAAATATCCTTACCCGATTTTTAAACGTTTGTAAAAACGACGAGATTTCAAAAACGCGATAAAATTTCTACGCGATTGACCATTACTATATTTAATTTTCGCTGTCGGGAAAATGTGAACCCGTACATGCTTTTGAGGTTACTTCGCTGTCGGGAAAATGTGAACCCGCATAGGCTTTCTTATCATTGAGGGTATATTTTTATCTTGAGGGCATTTTCGTAATTTCATATATTTGGAATTATGTTTTGTCTTTATACCAATTTTTGGTGTTTTGGTTGATAGGCGAATCACATCGTGTTGTCGATGCGATAAGTGTAGTGTAGTTTATTGTTCTAATAAACTTGGAGACTTTAGTGTACGGGATCCCACATGTGGATTTGGTAGCTCCATTGGGGCCGTGGTAAACCGATAGCACACTAATGTACTCGACATTCACTATATTTAATCGAGGTTTGTAAAGTCTAGTAGTACATTGCCTATAGTGCCACAACGGAGACAGCTGAACTATACTACGCTGGATGGTGGATTCCCGGTGTCGTAGGCTATTGACGCAACGCGTGATCGCGTAATAGTTGGTTGGGCAGCCGTGGTACTAATAGATTTTGCAAGTCATTCTCTCGATATCTGTTTGGGTTTAGCTCCATGGAGTAGGGTTGTGTTTTGGTGTATTTGATTATATCTTGGATAATATTCCATTTTCTCTATTTATCTTTATCTGGTAACATCTTGGATGTTTTTACATTTTCTCTATTTGTATTTATCTGATAATTTTTATGTTAGTTGTCTATTCCTTATCTTATTTTATCTGTGAGATTGATTTATCTGTGTGAATTTCTTTATTTGTGTTATATCTGTGATGTTCTGAAACACTAGGATATTTAATATGTATTACTGTTATAGCTTATTTGTATTGTATGAACTGTGTAGTAGTTATTTGTCGTCTTCTTATTTGCCATGTTGTGATGATTTTATGTTGTCTTACCTCTTTATTGTATGTGTCTATTGTCTATTTATTTTATGCGGTAAAGAGTTTGAAGAGGAAGAAGAGGAACAACCTCTTGAGATCGTGTACCCTGAGGAAGAGGAAGGTCAGCAAGCCGACGATCAGTTTTACGAACAAGAACCATCCGATCATCCATACCCTCTGGATTGATTGTGTGGGGGATGGCGACGCCTGCATTTTTGGGATTCGTAGAGCTGGTATTCCATGGAGGTGATCTGGCTTGGCATTTACGAGGAGATCGTGCTTCTGTTACCTATCTTGGACGTATGACCGTGATTCTACGTCATCGCTTTGATGGAGATCCTATTGCGACGACGACGACATTATTTCTGCACTTAGAGTTACCCTTATCCATTAGGCGTTATTGGGGTCTTGAAAACCCCGAGCCTAGTGAGATAAGCATCGTATCGACCGCGCGATCCCGTTATCGCCGTGTGTCGAGACATCCGGATATCTATCTCCCGATGATCATTTTCGACCGAGAGTGATCCATCCGAGGATTAGATAACCATGATGTTTTTTTTTTAGGCGTCAGTATGTCTCGTATATATTAACTCTTTTATTGCTTTCTTTCTTGTTTTTATTTAAATAGTTGTAGACTTAGTTGTAAATTATTTGTACAGTGTATAACTTAATCATATGTATATTATCGGTAATGAAGTTTTTTTTTATTCTATTTCGTATTTTCCGCATTATCTTTTTATTACATATTTCGGTCTATCGGAATTATTTTTACAACCCGTAATAATTTTAACAAATATTCCGCAACTTGGGTAGATTTTATTTCTATTTATTTTATTTTCTTTTATGTGTGACATCCTCAAAAGGGTGTTACATTAGTTGGTATCGAGCCCAAGTTAGAGTCTTTTGGGGTTGTGGTTGGAGTCTGTTTTTGTTTGTCTTTGTGTGATTCTCTCGTGATGTTTGTGATTTATATCCTTTCGGAAATATCTAGAAGGATGTATCTAACTTTGTTTTGTTATGTTTGAAGAAAGAAGATGGCTAGTAGAGGTAGAGGACGTGCTAACGTAAATCGAGATGAGGACCCGATGTTGGTTGCTTCTTTGAGGCTATGCGGCGAGTATGGTCAAGTGATAACTCAAAAAATTTGAGAGCACCCAACAACAAGATGCTACAAAGCAGATGCCCTAAATTTATCTGAATTTAGGCGTCATAATCCGCCACAATTTAGAGGCGAGGTGGATCCGGAGAAAGCGAGTCGTGGATGCAAGATTTAGAGAGAATCTTTGAGGGATGGGATGTACGGATGAAAAGAAAGTAACTTATGCTTTGTTTTCATGCTTTGAGAGGAGATGCGAACATTGGTGGAGAGGAATCCGCCGAGTGTTGCAAGTTTGAAGGGACCGAGATCACCCGGGAAGTGTTTTCTAATACTTTTACTCGGATAAATATTTTCTCTGCGAGTGCTAGGCATGCCAAGGAAATGGAATTTCTTGGTTTGCGACGACAGGGAATATGACGGTGAATGAGTATGCCACAAAATTTGAGAATTTGTCTCAATTCTCGGATTATGCTCGAACGACAAGATGATGTGTGGAGATGCAGGAAGTTTGAATCAGGTTTAAGGGTGGAACTGAAACGAGGAGTGGTATCTTTGAGGATGACTCAGTTTCATGCTTTGGTGGATGCTTGTGCTCGACTTGAAGAGTTGGAGCCATCTAGAGATCAAAGGAATCGGAATTTTGG
Source organism: Ormosia emarginata (assembly GCA_029884605.1). Classification (NCBI taxonomy): domain Eukaryota; kingdom Viridiplantae; phylum Streptophyta; class Magnoliopsida; order Fabales; family Fabaceae; genus Ormosia; species Ormosia emarginata. The sequence goes on along the minus strand of JAQQTP010000033.1, from coordinate 356,913 downwards.
ACCGACAAGGTTCCAGAGAGGTGGAGGTAGTAATGCAAATCGGTTTCAGCGTGAAGCGTATACCAGGCCAACAGAAGTCAATCTCAACGACCATCTGTTAGTGGAAGTGCAAGTGGTAGTGGAGGTGGACAGAGGGTGGCGTTTACGCCAACATGTTTTAAGTGCGGGAAGAAAGGTCATATTTCTCCCGAGTGTACAGTTAAAGGTGCAGTTTGTTTCAATTGTAAACAACCTGGGCACATAGCAAAGGATTGTCCACAGCCGGAGAGAAAACCTGCTGTTCGGTATGTTAAAGCTAATCAGCAAAAATCTGGAAGTACTCAACCGAGATCTGGAGGACGAGTGTATACAATGGTGGGATCTGAGATTTCTAAGTCTGATGATCTTATTCAAGGAGAAGGAGACATTGGAGGTAACCTTCTGACTGTCTTGTATGACTCGGGTGCTACACACTCGTTTATTGCATATGATTGTGTAGAAAGGTTGAAGTTGCCCATATCTTCTCTGAATGTTATGTTGAATGTATCTACGCCAACTGCTAAACCTGTAGTTACTTCTAAGATCTGTTTGGATTGTCCAATTGTTGTGAAGGACCGTTTGTTTTTGGTTGATTTGATTTGTTTGCCTCTCATTGAGATAGATGTAATCTTAGGGATGGACTGGTTATGTTCTAACCATATCCTCATAGATTGTGCAAAGAAAACTATAGTTTTTCCTAAGGAAGAAGAGTCTGGATTCTTAACTGCTGTTAAGGTCAAGTCTTTGTTGAGAAATGGAGCGCAGGGATATCTGGTATTGTCTTCTCTAGAAGTTAAGAATGAGAAGGATGTGAATACTATTCCTGTTGTCAACGAATTTCCGGATGTTTTTCCTGAAGATGTACCGGTTTACTGCGGAGCGGAGATCGAGTTCTCAATTGATTTAGTACGGAACAGGTCCTATCTCAATTGCACCATATCGTATGTCGCCAATAGAGTTGGAGGAGCTGAAAAAGCAATTGGTGGAACTGTTGGAGAAAGAATTTGTACGACCTAGCGTTTCCCCATGGGGTGCACCAGTACTTTTGGTCAAGAAGAAGGATGGAACGTCACGACTTTGTGTGGACTATCGGCGAAACAAGGTGACTATCAAGAATAAATATCTGCTTCCAAGAATCGACGATTTGATGGATCAATTGAGAGGAGCCGTGATATTTTCCAAGATAGATCTACGATCAGTTATCACCGATTCGTGTAAGAGGGGAAGACGTGCCGAAAACTTTTCGAACTCGTTATGGACATTATGAGTATCAGGTAATGCCATTCGGGATGACGAATGCTCCTGCTATATTTATGGATTATATGAACAGAATATTTCGTCCATATCTAGACAGATTTGTCGTTGTCTTTATCGATGACATTCTGATCTATTCTCAATCAAAGGAAGAGCATGCTGAACATCTGAGTGTTGTTCTTCGATTTTGAGGAGAAGCAGCTTGTATGCGAAGTTGTCTAAGTGTGAGTTCTGGTTGGAAGAAGTTCAATTTCTTGGACACGTAATTTCTAAAGAAGGTATAGCGGTGGACCCATCGAAAGTGGAGACTTGTTTTACAAGTGGGAGAGACCTAAGACAAGAATGTTTCGAAGTTTTGTTGGACTTGCATTGGTTATTATCGAGATTTATCGAAGGTTTTTCCAAGATTGCTGGACCGCTTACACAACTTACGAGGAAAAGTCAAGCTTTCGAATGGACGGAAGAACGTGAAGCTAGTTTTCAAGAGTTGAAGAAGAGGAGGTTAACAACTGCATACGGTGTTAATCCTACCATATTCGACGAAATCTTTCGATGTGTATTGTGACGCTTCTTATCAAGGACTAGGATGCGTGTTGATGCAAGACCGAATGTGGTGGCGTATGCTTCTCGACAATTGAAGATTCATGAGAAGAGTTATCCTACGCATAATTTAGAATTGGCTGCGGTAGTTTTTGCTTTGAAGATATGGAGACACTTTCTCTATGGAGCAACGTTCAATATTTTCAGTGATCACAAGAGTTTGAAATACTTGTACGACCAGAAGGAGCTGAATATGAGGCAGCGAAGGTGGTTGGAATTTCTGAACGATTACGATTTTCAACTTTTATACCATCCTGGTAAGGCGAATGTCGTGGCCGATGCCTTGAGCAGGAAGATTATTAGTGTTTCTGCGCTAATGATTAAAGAAAAGGAGCTCATTGAACAGTTTAGAGATGAGTGGTCATTTGTTGAGTTGAAACCGGGGAAGATCTGTATTAGCATGGTTACTATCTCGAGCGAGCTGATGGAAGACATAAAGGAAAAGCAAAATGCCGATAAATTTTTGCAAGGAATAAGGGAGCAAATGAAACAAGGCGAGACACTAGAGTTCAAGGAAGGAATTGATGGAATTCTGAGATTTCGGGGTAGAGTCTGTGTTCCTCGTAATCGAGAGTTAAGAAGATATATTGTGAAACATGCCCATACTAGTCTATTGAGTATGCATCCAGGCATAACAAAGATGTATCAAGACTTGAAGAAGTTATTCTGGTGGCATGGAATGAAGGGTGATGTTGTTAGATGCGTGTCGACTTGCCTAGTTTGTCAAAAGTCGAAAGTTGAACACCAAAGACCAGCTGGGATGTTGCAACCATTATCGATTCCAGAATGGAAATGGGACAAAGATTTCTATGGATTTCGTTCTTGGTTTGCCAAAGACAAGGAGAGGTCATGATGCAATATGGGTTATAGTTGATAGACTTACGAAATCAGGCTCATTTCTTACCAATCAATATTAAATATTCATTGGAAAGATTAACCCGCTTGTATATCAATGAGATTGTCGATTACATGGAGTGCCTACATGTATAGTTTCTCAGAGATCCGAGGTTTACGTCAAGATTTTGGCGAAGTCTACAAGAAGCTATGGGAACTAAGTTACGACCGAGTTCGGCGTATCATCCGCAGACCGACGGTCGAGTGAAAAGAACTATACGATCTTTGGAGGATTTATTGCGTGCTTGTGTTTTGGAACAACGGGAAGTTGGGATGAATTTTTATCTTTGATAGAATTCACCTACAACAATAGTTTTCACGCAAGCATCGGAATGGCACCTTATGAAGCATTGTATGGAAGACGATGTCGAACGCCGTTATCTTTGGTATCAAGATGGAGAAAGTATGATTGTTGGACCTGGAGCTTGTACAACAAACTACGGATAAAGTCAAGATGATACAAGAGAAGATGAGGACGACGCGCAAAGCGACAAAAGAGTTACGCGGATAAGCGAAGACGACCTCTTAAATTTGAGGAGGGTGAGCATGTGTTTCGAGAGTTACTCCTACGACCGGTGTCGGAAGAGTAATTAAGTCTAAGAAGCTTACTCCTAAATTCATTGGACCATATCGATCATCCGACGTATTGGTCCCGTAGCATATCGATTGCTTTGCCGCCGTTTCTATCCAATTTGCATGACGTGTTTCATGTGTCTCGCCATTCGAGTAAGTATATGCCGATCCGACACATGTTATACGGTCGGATAACGTACTGCTTAAAGGAGAATTTGACTTACGAAACTTTACCCGTCGGGATAGAGGACAGAAAGGTAAAGCAACTTCGAGGGAAGATGATCGAGCTGAAAGTTATATGGAATGAGGTGACGGGTGAAGCTACTTGGGAACTGGAAGATAAAATGAAGGATCAGTATCCTCATTTGTTCGGATGAACATCGAATTTCGAGGACGAAATTTTTATTTGTTGGGGAGTGTTGTAACGCCCCAATTTTTAGAAAATATTCTGAATGTACTGTTTTCTGTTTTTCATGCTTTTGTATGAATGACCGCTGTGTCCCTATTTTTCTGTTCTTGAATTTTGTATGAAAACAACTACGATAATACAGGTTCAAATTTTATTTGATCGTTTTACGTAGTTTGCTTCGAGACGGTAAAATAAAAATTTTTCTGAGCTACTGTATTAATTTTTCTGAAAGATATACAGCTAAATAATACTGCTGGATATTTTATTTGAACGTTTTGGACGATTACCTACGTTGTGGGAAAAAATGGGAAAATGACCGTTACGTCCCGAACGTACTGTTTTCTCTGTTTTTGTCTGTTTTTAATTGTTTTCTTCTTGATTTAATGCCGAAAATACTGTCTCTGTGATTTTATATGAACTTTTTGTGTGATTTGCTCGAGCAGGAAAATAATATTTTCCTGCCGGGAAAATCTTATTTGATTATTTAGAATTGGGGGATCTTACTTAACCCGATTCTCGAATGAGACTAAAAATAATCTTTTAATTTTTAGGATTTAATCACAAATAAAATAATTTTATATTATTATAATATTATTTTATTAGTCGATGTTTTAGTGACAAATGGACCCTAAATATTTTGCGGGACCCACAATTACTTGCGAAGCAGTTTAGATCGGTAGCTTAATTAATCACCGTAAGCTGTAGAACTTTCCAGAACAGGCTGACTCAGCTAGCTGACTCAGCAGAGCATTTATTACGCAGTGTGACTAAGCCATGTGAGTCACCGGGAACCAACCAATGAGAATTAGGCTTGCTCACCAAGGCTTAATCTTAGCCTTTGATTCATCCAATGGCTTGGATGAAGCCAAGCAAGGTGCCCACCTTGCACCCCACATCAAGTTCACGGCCAAGAGGCCTTAGGAGACAAAAATCACTTTCATCTTCATCACTTTTCTCTCTTCTCTCTCATCAAGAACCCTAGCCACCATTCTTGTCCATTTTCTTCACCATATTCGGCCAAGCTCATTTCCTAACCATCCAACCATCCAAAAATTTTTCTAACCAAGTTTCCTTAATCTAAACACCATTCTAAGAACCTTTGTAGTTGGGAGTTTCTTCAAATTCTTCCATCTAAGGCTTGGAAACCAACCTTGAAAGTTTTACCTAGAAGGTGAAATTTCATGCTTTTCTTTTCTCTCTTCTTTTTCAAAGTTCTAAGCCATGATTTTTCCATGGTTTAGCTTCTTTTCATGGTTAGTAACATGTAGGTTTTGTTTGAAATTTTTAGGTGTTTGGTGGAGTGAAAACCGTGACCTAGGAGGTGAGAAAGCAAGCTTTTTGTCTTCATTTAAGGTAAGAGGAAGACAATTCTTATCATCCCTTGATGGTGGTAAGAAGATGGGTTGTTTGTAGAATCCATAAGGATTCGGTTGTGGTGTGTTTATTGATGTGTATTTGTTAATTTTTGTGGTTGCTAGTAGCTTAAGTGTTATGTGTTAGTAGCTTTCTTATTTGGTAATTGTAATAATTTTGCATGTCTAATAGCTTTTGATTGTATGTCTATAAGCTTTAAATTAGGTTTATGTGTTAGAAATATTTTGCATGTGTTAGAAATATTTTGCATGTGTTAGAGATATAAATGCATGTGTTAGAATTGTATGATAAGGTTTAGGATGTGAATAACATGTGTAAATTTGCATGAGTGTTCCAAAGAACACATCCAATAGCTCACGGCAATGCCAAAATGTGAGGACCAAAATGTTCTCTTCATTTTTCCTAAAGTGCAACTTAATTGATTAGGAGAAATAAGAAGGTTTTAAATGGTTTTGATCAAAGAAAAGGAATTTATAAATCAAATGGTAAAAATTTAGTACATTTTGGGCCAACATGCCTAAAAGATTTATTTGATTCATAATCATTACTTTATAACATGATTTAATGAATTTAGATAAGATAATACCTTTGACATGATTTAGAAATCAAATGAAAAAGTTTTAACAAAATTCGCCAACATGCCACTATAGGTAATTATGATTTCTAAAACTTGATTCCAAACCTTTTTCAATCAAAAAGAAACAATACAAGTTAAGAAGAAATTTTCTATAATGATTTTTGAAAGAACCAATTGATTAGAAGTAAGTTTAAAGGGTCAAAATTCATAAGTTTATCATTAGGAAGGAAATACAAAAATGTTAAGAAATTTTCTAACATATAGCTCACTTTAGGTTTTGAAGCATGTTAGAGATTTCAAAAAGTATTTAATGAAATGGTTAAAAATTAGGTAAATAGAAATTTTATGGAAAATTTAGAAAACTATTATTATAAGTTTATAAACAAAATCTTGTCAATTTTTAGTAAAAATGAACCTATAAGATAGTAACAATATCCTAATGACAGTATGCGGTATGAAAAATTATTCAACGTAATTTAAATGTACTAAGTACTATTTCTATCTGTTTAAACAAGTAATTTTAAAGGCATTCGAATAAGAAAATGATTTAAAAATCCTACGCGATTGAGAAAATGTATTAAAAATGCTACGCGATTTTAAAAACAGAAAAATATCCTTACCCGATTTTTAAACGTTTGTAAAAACGACGAGATTTCAAAAACGCGATAAAATTTCTACGCGATTGACCGTTACTATATTTAATTTTCGCTGTCGGGAAAATGTGAACCCGTACAGGCTTTTGAGGTTACTTCGCTGTCGGGAAAATGTGAACCCGTACAGGAACTTTCTGCCATTGAGGGTATATTTTTATCTTGAGGGCATTTTCGTAATTTCATATATTTGGAATTATGTTTTGTCTTTATACCAATTTTTGGTGTTTTGGTTGACGAGACGAATCACATCGTGTTGTCGATGCGATAAGTGTAGTGTAGTTTATTGTTCTAATAAACTTGGAGACTTTAGTGTACGGGATCCCACATGTGACAGTTGGTAGCTCACGCCGGGCCGTGGTAAACCGATAGCACACTAATGTACTCGACATTCACTATATTTAATCGAGGTTTGTAAAGTCTAGTAGTACATTGCCTATAGTGCCACAACGGGAGATCAGAACTATACTACGCCCGGATGGTGGATTCCCAAATCGTAGGCTATTGACGCAACGTGTGATCGCGTAATAGTTGGTTGGGCAGCCGTGGTACTAATAGATTTTGCAAGTCATTCTCTCGATATCTGTTTGGGTTTAGCTCCATGGAGTAGGGTTGTGTTTTGGTGTATTTGATTATATCTTGGATAATATTCCATTTTCTCTATTTATCTTTATCCGGTAACATCTTGGATGTTTTTACATTTTCTCTATTTGTATTTATCTCGATAGTTTTTATGTTAGTTGTCTATTCCTTATCTTATTTTATCCGTGAGATTGATTTATCTCGTGTGAATTTCTTTATTTGTGTTATATCCGTGATGTTTCAAACACTAGGATATTTAATATGTATTACCGTTATAGCTTATTTGTATTGTATGAACCGTGTAGTAGTTATTTGTCGTCTTCTTATTTGCCATGTTGTGATGATTTTATGTTGTCTTACCTCTTTATTGTATGTGTCTATTGTCTATTTATTTTATGCGGTAAAGAGTTTGAAGAGGAAGAAGAGGAACAACCTCTTGAGATCGTGTACCCCGAGGAAGAGGAAGGTCGGCAGCCGACGATCGCTTTACGAACAAGAACCATCCGATCATCCATACCCTCCGGATTGATTGTGTGGGGGATGGCGACGCCTTTGCATTTTTGGGATTCGTAGAGCTGGTATTCCATGGAGGTGATCGGCTTGGCATTTACGAGGAGATCGTGCTTCATTACCTATGCGGGACGTATGACCGTGATTCTACGTCATCAGTTTGATGGAGATCCTATTGCGACGACGACATTATTTCTGCACTTAGAGTTACCCTTATCCATTAGGCGTTATTGGGGTGCTGAAAACCCCGAGCCTAGTGAGATAAGCATCGTATCGACTGCGCGATCCCGTTATCGCCGTGTGTCGAGACATCCGGATATCTATCTCCCGATGATCATTTTCGATCGAGAGTGATCCATCCGAGGATTAGATAACCATGATGTTTTTTTTTGGGCGTCAGTATGTCGTATATATTAACTCTTTTATTGCTTTCTTTACTGTTTTTATTTAAATAGTTGTAGACTTAGTTGTAAATTATTTGTACAGTGTATAACTTAATCATATGTATATTATCGGAATGAAGTTTTTTTTTTTATTTCGTATTTTCCGCATTATCTTTTATTACATATTTCGCATCGAATTATTTTTACAACCCGTAATAATTTTAACAAATATTCCGCAACTTGGGTAGATTTTATTTCTATTTATTTTATTTTCTTTTATGTGTGACATCCTCAAAAGGGGTGTTACACCTGTAGCCTTTAAAGGACCAAGTTCAAGGGAATTAAAAATAGACATAAGCATTACATTAATGGAAGCACCTAAGTCTAACATGACATTCTATAATCTACAATTTCCTATTATGCAAGGAATTGTAAAAGTCTCTGGATCCTTGCACTTTTGTGGCATAGGCTGGATAAGGGCTAAAACATTTTGGCCTATGCTGATTCTCTCATTACCTTTTAGCCTCCTTTTGTGTGTACACAGTTCCTTCAAGAACTTGGTATACTTTGGTATTTGCTTGATTGCATCTAGTAGTGAGATGTTTACTTTCACTTTCCTAAAAGTCTCAAGCAGCTCTTTGTCTTTCTCAACCTCTTCTATTTTTCTGGATTGTGTGGCTCTTTGGGGAAAAGGAAGAGCTATGGCAGGTTGAGGCTTCTATTTGGCTCCAGCGGCTGCTTTCTCATCATTATTACTAGATTTCTGGACTAGTGCACCAGAATCATGCGTGGCTACTGCTGATGGCTTATGCAGTTGTTTGTTCACTGCTGGTTGGGACTCCACTATTTTTCCAAACCTCACTATAATGGAACTCACATTTCCCTTTGGATTGTTTGGGAAAGGAGTTGATCAGATTCTTAATTCTACAATTGATTTAAAGTAGAAGCTAACTGTCCAATTTGAGTTTCTAAGTTTTGAATTGAAGCTTTTGTCCTTTTTGAAACTGTATGTTGTTGGTGGTTATCTGCTCCATTAGATCCTCCAAAGTAGGCTCAAATTTTGTGGCTGCAGGACCTTGTGGTTGTTGCTGGAAGGGTGGTCTGCTTGGTCCAGCCTATTGTTGAAATTGCTTTTGGAAGGGCTGCTTGTACTGCTGCTGTGGTGCTGCATTCCCATGTCTCAGGTTAGGATGATCTCTCCAGCCATGATTGTATATGTTGGAGAATAGATTATATTTTTGTTGCTACTACTGGAATTATGGTTTACCAGAAAAGACACTTGCTGCAGCAATAGATTGGTCTTGGAATGCAAAACTGTCATCTTGAAGTATAGGGCACGCATCTGTGGGGTATAAAGGACAAGAACAGATACTGCACACTCGAGCAAATCCTTGCACAGATGGTTGGTGCCTCTCTACTGCCAATTCTTTCATCAAAGAGATCAGTTCATCAAGTCTAAGTTCTAGTCTTTGTTGATCAGCATTAGAAAGCTGGACTTCATTAACTTCTCTAGTTGGAGTTATAAGTGTCGGATTGTTGAATCCTTGGAGTTCAACTTAGAATAAGAGCAAAGGCCCCAAGACTTTTCAAAGAGAAAGAGGACAGATGAAGATCCTCAAAAGAAGAAGAAATTTTCACAGTTCAAGAGCTAACCAGGAAAATGGAAGCAACTCAAGATAGAAGATAGAGGACCTCAGTGTCCAAAGTGCAAAGGGTACCATGGCAACGCAGCTTGCAAATAGACTAAATGGAGTGTTTTTCTTGTGGCAAAAAGGGAAATTATGCTAGGAACCCAGCAGCAAAGAGCATCCACTTCTAGGCCCTTGACCCAAAGAAGAGTGTTTACTCTGAGTGGCGCTGAAGCAGCCCGATCCTCCAATCTAATACAGGGTAAGTGTGTGGTTTAAGATAAGCTTTTAATTGTACTTTTTGATTCTAGGACAATCCACTCATTTATTTCTTATGATTATGTGAAGAAGTTGGAATTACCCATTTCAAATCTTTCCTATGACTTGTCCGTATCCACCCCTATAGGTAAACCAGTAAACATATCCCAAATCTGCCTGAATTATTGTGTCATCATTGAAAATAGAGACTTCTGATGTGTGTGAAATAACATCATATTTTGTTCTTGTTTTGCATGTATATTTAGGCATTTTAGGCATTTTAGTTTCCCTTTTTATTTGTTTTTCCCTTTAGTTCGGATAACTACGGTGTTTTTGGTGTTATTATGCAGGATTGGCGCTGAATTGGTCTTAAAATGGATGGAAAGCTTGCGTAATTGAAGTTGGAGCTTAAAGGATAGCATTTTGGGACAAAAAGCTCACTCCAAAGGGTTCCACGGCCTGCCTGTGGAATTCTTCACGGCCATGGATCGAGAAGCTGCGCAAAAAAGTGAAAGAAAACTTACAGGGAATTCCACGGCCATAGAACTCAAACAGAGAGAACCACAGTCTAGCCATGGAATTACCCATGGTCGTGGATCGTTGTCCGTGTCAGATTTTTAAGTTCATTTTTCTTATTTTTTATGGGCTTGGATTAGTTTAAACCCCTAGGGTATTTATAGATGTTCTGAATACAATATTAGGGTTCGAATTCTATTTAGAGGAGCCACATTGGAGGCTCTTGATCTTCATCGTCCTCTCTTCTCTCTTCGATTACGGGTCTGAATGCTTTTGAACTTAATTTCTGGTTTCTTCTTCTTTATGTCTGAGTAGTTCCTTTTGTTTCTGGGATTGGACAATGCCCTTTGATACATTGATGATGATTAATTGATTTTGTTTTCCCCTTTTATTAATCTTGAATGTTCTTTGATTCAATCCTTATTGCGCTTATCCATGTGAATTTGTTGGCCACTTATTTGTATCTCATAGATATCTAAGGACATACTGAGAGGTGAACCTAGGTGTTGGAACCATAAGAATTAAACTTAAGGTCTAAATCACGAGAGTAGGTTTAGCCTTTCGAGGATTAATGAATTACCAAAAAGCTTAATGGATTCAATTTAGATTCAATTACCACGAGAGTAAGAATTGGTTTAATTGGGCACGGTTCTTGTCTCTTGAGAAAGAACATTAACTAAATTAGGGTAATTCACCTTCAATTGAATTTCAATTTTAATAAAAGGATTGTCAATTAGGAGTCTTGTATCATTGTGGTTACCCCCAATCTTGGAAGCTTTCTTAAATCTAAAAACCTTTCTTAACAACTTGCTATTTTTGTTCTCAATTTTGCACCTTGACATTTATTTATTTAATTACTTAGTTACTACGTTCTTATCACTCCACAACTATATTCTTTTGTTTAATTTAATTGAATTAATAAATTAATTGGTATTCATAGACATAGTCCTTGTGGATTCGATCATTTTATTACTTGACAACGAAACCGTACACTTACGAATTTCACACACCAAGTTTTTGTCACCGTTGCCAGGGACTGTGTTTTTCTTGAATATCAATTTAATTTTTTAATTTAATTATTTTAAACCTTTTTACTACTTTCTTTTTTTCTCTTTGACTCTCTGCAGGAAATTTCTCTTGTTTATGTGAAGTACTAGATATTCTGGGACTCTTGAAGAAGTAGATACTGAAATTGAAAGAACTTTTCATAGAAGAAGAAGACAACAAAGGCAAAGAGCGAGAGAATTACTTGAGCCAACGCTTGTCATGGCTGCACCTACTGATAATAGAACTCTTAAAGAGTGTGCAGCCCCTAATGCTCAGGGTTTGCATTCTGGAATTGTTCAGCCAGACATTGAAGCTAGACACTTCACCATATCTCCTGCCTTACTCTGTATGATAAGGCAGAACCAGTTTGGAGTATTGCCATCAGAAAACCCGAATGATCATGTGGATATGTTTTTGGAATTCTGTGAGACCCTTAAGATTGAAGGCGCTTCTGTTGATGCTATTCGTCTCCACCTGTTTCCATTATCATTGAGTGATAGAGCTAGAGCTTGGTTGAAGTCAGTTCCTGCTAAGACAATCACTACTTGGGACCAATTGGAGCAAGCTTTCTTGAACAAATTCTTTCCATCTTCCAAGACTGCTCATCTTAGGACCCAGATCACAAGCTTCGTTCCGAAAGATAGATAGTCATTGTCGGAAGCTTGGGACAGATGTAAGGCTCTACTAGAAGCCTGCCCACACCATGGGTTAGAAAAATGGTTGATAGTCCACACCTTCTATAATGGCTAGAATATTCTTCAAAGGTGTCTCTAGACTCCGCAGCTGGTGGAGCTTTGATGAACAGAAGATTGACAGAAGCCTACGAGATCATTGAGAGTGTTGCCACAAATCATCACCAATGGGTAAATGAAAGAGGGCATAACCCGAGAAAACTCTCGGGAGGTAAGTTTGAGGTAGATGAGGTTGATTTAATTATGTCAAAATTTGATTCTTTGAATAAACGTTTTGACATGCTTGAAAAAGCCCATGTTAATGCCATAGGTGCCTCTAACAATTTTTGTGAGATTTGTGGAGCACAGGGACACATGGGTGCTGAATGCCAAGTTGGAATTGGCTCCTCACAAGGCGTACCGGTGGAGCAAGTGGAATCATACCACAATTTCCACGACTTCAACCAAAAAGGGAGGAATGATCCTTATTCCCAAACTTACAACCCCGGTTAGAAGTCACATCCCAACTTCTCCTACTGGAATAGTTAATACCAAGTTGGGCAAGGTAGTGCTAAACACTATTCTGGATTCCAACAGGTACAAAAATCTAAACTTGAGTCTATTCTTGAGAATTTTATTGAGAGTCAATCTAAGCAAAATGAGGAGTTTAGGCAACATGGGCAAGTTGTGACTGAGGCTATTAGAGAGTTATCATCTAAGGTTGAAAATTTGGCCATTCATAATAATATGTTGGAAACTCAGATTACCCAACTTACAGGCATTTCACATAGGCAACATGGTAAGTTTCCTGTCAACTTGAAATAAATCCAGGTAATGAACATTGCATGGCCGTTAGTTTGAGAAGTGGTAAGAAATTAGAGGATCCCAAGGGTAAGGGGGTGAGTGACAAAGATGAGGGGAATAAGGAAAAAGACACTAAGACACAACCCTTAGAGGAAGAGGAAACTAATGAGAAGGTGTCTAAATATGTACCCCCTGAACCATACTAACCCCCAGTGTTATTCCCTCAAAGATTGGCTAAGGCCAAGCTAGATAGGCAATTTAGGAAGTTCCTAGAGGTCCTTAAGAAATTGTACATTAATGTACCCTTCACTGAGGCGTTGCAACAAATGCCTACCTATGCAAAATTTCTTAAGGACATTTTATCTAATAAGAGAAAGCTTGAGGAATATGAGACAGTAGCTTTAACTGAGGAGTGTAGTGCTTTAATTCAAAATAAATTGCCTCCTAAGTTAAATGATCCAGGTAGCTTCTTTATTCCTTGTTTGATTGGTAACACTAGTTTTGATAAAACTTTGTGTGATTTGGGGGCTAGTGTTAGTCTTATGCCCTTTTCTGTGTGTAAGAAATTGGAGGTGGGTGAACTAAAACCCACAACTATCTCCTTTCAATTGGCGGATCGGTCTGTCAAGTACCCCGTAAGCATCTTGGAGGATGTTCCTATTAGAGTGGGTAAGTTTTTCATACTTGTTGATTTTGTTGTGCTTGACATGGAAGCAGATGCTAAAATGCTAATCATACTTGGGCGTCCATTCTTCGCCACTAGAAGGGCAATTATTGATGTCCACGAAGGGAAATTGACTTTGCGATTGAACAATGAGGAAGTAGTTTTTAATGTTTTCAATTCTGAAAAAAATCCTAATTCCTTTAATTCATGTAATCGCATAGATGCTACTAATGTTGTGGACAGTGTTATGCTTTCAAATATGCAGGAATCTGTGACTGATGTTATGTTAGAGGAGACCTTGCCCAAGGCTGCTACCAAGTTCGAGAAGGCTAAGCCCTACAAGAAGGGACCAAAGAAGCAGAACGATAAATGCGTCAAGAAGCGTGAATTTAAACTAGGGGATAAAGTTCTTGTTGATAACTCGCTTCTATGTTTCTGTCTAGGTAAGTTATGGTCAAAATGGTCAGGACCATATGAGATTGTTCGAGTCTTATCCTACGGTGTGCTTGAGATGAAGACAAAAGGCCATAAGACATTCATGATAAATAGCCAGAGAGTGCAACACTATGAAGAAGGAGTGGGGACTGAGTACCACTCCATTGACATCACCTGAGCATAGAACTAGCTCATAGTCAAGCTAATGACTATAACTTAGGGCTTCTTGGGAGACAACCTAAAATTTTCTCTTTTTTTCTTTATTTTCTTATTTTTATTGATTAACACTTTTCTGTTTTTGTTTCATAGTTAGCTAGTGTTGAGTCGGCTTAGGTGCCTCCCTGAGTTCGGAGCCTTTGGAGGGGGATGTATATAGTTGTCGGCCGCCAAAAAGATTTTTATTCTATTTCCTTTAGTTTTTCTTTATTTTCGCATTTCATTCTATTATTTTGTTTTTCAGTTTTTGATTTATTTTTCTTGAACAGTTTTAGACCAGATGTTCGAGTTCATGGCTACACGCCTCCCTTTCCCACCACCGCAGTGAGTTCTTTTCTTTTATTCCTTTTCCAGTTATAGATTTTTACATTGGGGACAACGTAAGGTCTAAGCTTGGGGGGTATTTCTCCATTTTTATTTTTATTTTCATCTTCATTGTCATGCATTCTCATATTGTATTGTCACATTGCATTTTCACACCATCATATCTCTCAACTTTTTAGTTAACTTTGTGCCCCTTTCTTTTGGGGATTTTGAAACAATATTGATTTGGAACCTAATTTGTTGATTCTTGTGGTAGGCAACAGGCATTGTCTTTAATTGATAGTGGAGGTGATTTCTTGATAGTTGATAATTAGCATATGTTCTTTGAATTTGTGCTTCTCATTAATTTTTGAACCTCTAAAAGTGAGTTTTGAGCCTATATGAGATTTATGCACTATATGATTTTTCATCCCATTCTTTGTGTTGAGTGAAAATTCCTCATTGATTTTGTGCTCTAGAACTTGATTTGAAACCATTTTGAGGCGAAATTTCTGTGTACATGCTTGAATGTGATTAAGGCATCTTAGGTATTTTTCTGGCCTTCTGAAGTAATTGTTACACTTTCATCCTCTAGTTGCCCATTTTGAGCCTATTTCATAATTATTTTTCTTGATGCCTATGATGATACATTGTCAGTGATCATTTAGAATATTGAATGGAGCAGTTTAGGTTTGAATGTTGTATTAGGAATTATGTGTTTTGAAAATGAAGTTTCTCCCCTATGATTAAATAAAAAAATTTAAGGGAAAGGAAAAAGAAAATAAAAGAAAAAAACATGAGATGAAAGCTTGAAAAGATGGAAAAGAAAGGAAGAAAATGTGGAGTTATGCTCTTGATTGAAAAATACTTTTGCTCCATTTATGTTCTATTGGGTTTCTTGTGCTTATTTAAAATTTTGTTAGCCCTTTGTGCATACCTTCCTTTCTTTATCCTACCTAATATCATTCCCTTGGCCCCATTACAACCCTTGAAAAACCTTTTGATTCTTACATGCATGCTAATTATTAGTGAAAATTTGGTTTCTTATCAAGCTTATGGAGGTGCATTTTCTTTGAAGAATCTTGAGCGCATTGTCTTCACACTTAAACACTTTGAGTGTGGTTAGCAGAGTGAACCTAATGTAGTGAGGAGCATGATTTCTAAGAACTTTAGCTTCTAATTGGACTTGATTTTGATTACCTCTCTAATTCTTGGTTTGCCTTTGCCTATTGCTTGGTTGGAGGTTTTCTCGGGTTCCTCATTCATTATTGTCTCTTGATCCCATTTCTTGGTTTGGTCTTAGTTATTGCTTGGGGACAAGCAAAATCTTAAGCTTGGGGGATTTGATGTGTGTGAAATAGCATCATATTTTGTTCTTGTTTTGCAGGTATTTTTAGGCATTTTAGGCATTTTAGTTTCCCTTTTTATTTGTTTTTTCCCTTAGTTCGTATAACTGCGGTGTTTTTGGTGTTATTATGCAGGATTGGTGCTGAATTGGTCTTAAAATGGATGGAAAGCTTGCGTAATTAAAGTTGGAGCTTAAAGGATAGCATTTTGGGACAAAAAGCTCACTCTAGAGGGTTCCACGACCTTCCTGTGGAATTCTCCACGGCCATGGATCGAGAAACTGCGCGAAAAAGCAAAAGAGAACTTACAGGGAATTCCACGGCCTGGTCGTGGAATGATCCACGACCGTGGAATGATCCACGACCGTGGAACTCAAACAGAGAGAACCACGACCTGGCCGTGGAATTACCCACGGCCGTGGATCACTGTCTGTGACAGATTTTTAAGTTCGTTTTTCTTCCTTTTTATGGGCTTGGATCAGTTTAAACCCCTAGGTTATTTATAGATGTTCTGAATACAATATTAGGGTTCAAATTCTATTTAGAGGAGGCATATTGGAGGCTCTTGATCTTCATCTTCCTCTCTCCTCTCTTCGATTACGGGTCTGAATGCTTTTAAACTTGATTTCTGGTTTCTTCTTCTTCATGTCTGAGTAGTTCCTTTTGTTTCTAGGATTGGGCAATGCCCTTTGATACATTGATGATGATTAATTGATTTTGTTTATCCCTTTTATTAATCTTGAATGTTCTTTGATTTAATCCTTATTGAGCTTATTCATGTGAATTTGTTGGCCGCTTATTTGCATCTCATAGATATCTAGGGATGTACTGAGAGGTGAACCTAGGTGTTGGAACCATAAGAATTGAACTTAAGGTCTAAATCACGAGAGTAGGTTTAGTCTTTCGAGGATTAATGAATTACCAAAAAGCGTAATGGATTCAATTTAGATTCAATTACCACGAGAGTAGGAATTGGTTTAATTGGGCACGATTCTTGTCTCTTGAGAAAGAACATTAACTAAATTAGGGTAATTCACCTTCAATTGAATTTCAATTTTAATAAACGGATTATCAATTAGGAGTCTTGTATCATTGTGGTTACCCCCACTCCTGGAAGCTTTCTTAAATCTGAAAACCTTTCTTAACAACTAGCTATTTTTGTTCTCAATTTTGCACCTTGACATTTATTTATTTAATTACTTAGTTACTACATTCTTATCACTCCATAACTATATTCCTTTGTTTAATTTAATTGAATTAATTAATTAATTAGTATTCATAGACATAGTCCCTGTGGATTCGATCATTTTATTACTTGACAACGAAACTGTACACTTGCGGATTTCATACACCAACTTCATTGTGAACTTGATATGTCTACCCTTGGTTGACATAGATCTTATCTTAGGCATGGATTGGTTGTCCCAAAACCATGTTGTTCTAAATTGCTCTGATAAAACCTTGGTTTTCTTTCCAAATACTCCTCCTTTGAATATCCCTTCTGAGTCTATATATCTAAATGCCAGTTAAGTCACCAACTCTCTAGCGGAGAGGGCTCATGGTTACATTCTCATTTTTTCGTTGAATTCCGAGAAGGAACAAAGTTTGAAGAATATTCCTGTGGTGAGAGAGTATCCAGAGGTGTTTCCTGAAGAAGTGAGTGAATTGCCACCTAACAGGGAAATTGAGTTTGCTATATACTTAGGGCCAGGAACATGGCCTATCTCCATAGCACCCTACAGGATGTCCCCTCTAGAGCTATCAGAGCTTAAGAAACAAATAGAAGAGTTGTTGGACAAAAAGTTTATTCGGCCTAATGTCTCACCTTAGGGAGCTCCTACACTTTTGGTAAAGAAGAAAGATGGTAGTATGAGGTTGTGCGTAGACTATAGGCAGCTGAGCAAGGTTACAATTAAGAATAAGTATCCTTTGCCTAAGATAGATGATTTGATGGACCAGTTGAGATGAGCGACAGTGTTTTCAAAGATTGACTTGAGATTTGGATACCATCAAATCTGGGTTAAAGAAGAAGATGTCCCTAAGACTACTTTTAGGACCAGGTATGGGCATTATGAATACCTTGTATTGTCCTTTGGCCTGACGAATGCACCTGCTTTTTTATGGATTATATGAACAAGATATTTAGGCCTTTCCTTGATAAATTTGTTGTTGTCTTCATAGATGATATTCTTGTTTATTCGAGAACAACTGAGGAATATGAAGAGCATTTGAGAGTAGTCCTAGAAATCCTAAAGAAAAAGAAGTTGTTTGCTAAATTATCAAAATGTGAATTTTGGATTAAGGAGGTGCAATTCTTGGGAGATGTAATATCAAGAGATGGAATATCTGTAGATCCCAGTAAGATAGAGGCAGTGTTGCAGTGGGAAAGACCTACCAATGTAACTGAGGTTAGAAGTTTCTTGGGTTTAGCTGGATATTCTAGGAGGTTCATAAAGGGCTTTTCCCAGATAACTTTGCCTTTGACCAAGTTAACTAGGAAGGAAGCACCTTTGAGTGGACCTAAAAATGTGAAAATAGCTTTCAAGAGTTGAAAAAAAAATTGACCACCATACCTATGTTAGTAATCCCTGACCCACAAGAGAACTTTGAGGTTTATTGTGATGCTTTGAAAAATGGGTTAGGTTGTGTTTTGATGCAGAATGGAAGGGTAGTTGCATATGCTTCTAGGCAGTTAAGACCCCATAAAGAGAACTACCACACCCATGATCTAGAACTAGCGGTAATTATGTTTGCAATGAAAATTTGGAGGCATTATTTGTATGGGGTCAAATTTGAGGTCTTTAGTGATCATAAAAGCTTAAAATATTTGTTTGATAAAAAAGAAATGAATTTTGCATGCGTCCCAAATGATGGTACAAGAGATGGAACTGCTTAAGAGCTTCAGAAACTTGAGCCTAACGAATACTATGTTACCACATAGTCTGAGTTTGTAGAGATTAGAGATTTATAGTGAATTGATGGCTCAAATTAGAGAAGCTCAAGAAGGAGATGAAATTCTAAAGCAGATTGGTGAGCAAATCCAAATAGGAAAGAAAGAAAAAATTTAAAAGGACTCAAGATGGGACACTTATGTTTCGTGATAGAGTTTGTGTTCCCCAAGAAGGTGAAATTAAGAAAAAGATCTTAGAAGAAGCTCATAAGAGTAGGTTCACCATCCACCCTGGATCCACAAAGATGTATCAGGACCTCAAGAAGGTATTTTGGTGGCCAAACATGAAAGGAGAGATAGCAGAGTATGTGTCCAAATGCTTAGTGTGCCAAAAAGTGAAGATAAAGCATCAAAAACCTTCTGGATCTCTCCAACCCCTAGCAATCCCTGACTGGAAATGGGAAAGCATATCTATATATTTTGTAATGGCGTTGCCTAGAACCCAGTCAGGTCATGATGCCACTTGGGTCATAGTGGACTGGTTGACCAAGTCTGCTCACTTTTTGGCCTTAAAAGCAAATTGGTCACTAGATAAGTTGGCTCAACTTTACCTCCAGGAAATTATGAGATTACATGAGATTCCCTCGAGTATTGTATCAAACAGAGATCCAAGGTTCACCTCTAGGTTTTGGGGAGCCCTGCATAAAGCATTTGCGACAAAGTTGAATTTCAGCACAGCCTACCATCCGCAAACCGATGGCCAGACTGAAAGAACCATCCAAACATTGGAAGATATGCTTAGAGCCTCTGTGCTTGACTATTAGGGTAGTTGGGATAGGTTCTTACCTTTGATAGAGTTTGTCGACAATAGCAGTTACCACACTAGTATAGGGATGGCACCTTATGAAGCCTTGTATGGTAAGAAGTGTAGATCATCCTTATGCTGATGCGGAACTAGGGAACAAATTATCCTAGGTCCTGAAATGGTTAGAGAAACCACAGAGCAAATTAAAATAATCAAGGATAGGATGTTAGCAGCCCAAAGTAAGCAAAAGAGTTATGTAGAAGAGCGTTGAAGGCCTCTGGAATTCAATGAAGGAGAACATGTGTTCCTCAGAGTCACTCCTACTACTAGAGTTGGTAGGGCTATTAAAACCAGAAAGTTGACTCCTCGATTTCTTAGTCCTTTTCAAATTCTAAAAAGGGTCGGACCTATTGCTTACCAAATAGCCTTACCCCCCCCCCCAGTTTGTCAAACCTCCATGATGTTTTGCATGTTTCCCAACTACGAAAGTATAATCTGGATCCTTCACACATTTTGAGAAATGAAATGATACAGTTAAAAGATGATTTAACTTTTACAATTAAACCTGTGAGGATCATGGATAAGGCCGTAAGAGAGCTCAGGGGAAAACAGATCCCTTTGGTAAAGGTGTTGTGGCAGGGATGTGACTCTGAAGAAGCCACGTGGGAATTTGAATCTCACTTGATGAGAGAGTATCCGGAGCTTTTAGGATGAGGTAAGCAAATTTTGAGGACAAAATTTGTAAAAAGGAGGCAAGAATTGTAACATTCTCTCCAGCTTAATAAATTTAATTAGATTATATTAATGAGTTTGCATAAATTAAGCCAGGAAAGGATACTAAAGTTTGAGATACCAATATTGCAGTGTAAGTAAAATGGTGAAAGGGCAAAAAAGAAAATTTTGAGTGAAATCTAGAATTTTCTACGATAATTATAGAAGGTGGAAAAAAATTTATTTCTGAGAGACTGATGTATCCTTAGCAGATATAAGGTTAGTAGTTAAATTTTCCTTTTTGACCCAATCCCATGGTTTTGCCACTGTAGCAAGCAACTACTTTTACCAAATGCTAGATATTTTCTATTCATCCTCATTTTCTCCATCTCTCTCTCACGTCTCCCTCTCTCTCTTTCTCCATTCTCAAATTTTCATTCCACTCACTCTCTATTCAGTCCATTTTAACATGACCAGCAGAGGAAGGAGGGGAAATCAAAAGCAAGAAAGAGCTTAAGGAAAGGAGGAACAAGAGAAGACAAAGGAAAGTTGTCACAAGCTAGGTAGGGGGAAATTTTCTTAAGCTTTGTTCATCCTTGTTTCTTCTGTTCTTATTTCTTGAAAATGATGGATTGATAATTTTTTAGAATATTTTGAGATGATGAACAAAATTTATGCTTGTATGATATGGTTGCATGATAAAAACTCAAGCATTAATCTTGTTCTTGATGAACCTTGGGTTTTGAAAAATAGGTATGAAAGTCCTTTTGTGGTTGGTTGTTTTATGGGTGATTTGGGTGCATTTCTATTATTACTTGATGTTGTGGTTGTTTTTTGATGGTTTGATTTAGGTTAAAGTGGTTTAAGAACTCTGATTTCTGTATAAATCGAGCTTGTAATCGATTACATAACCCCAGTAATCGATTACAATGCTTCTGGAGTTTCAAAAAAAGTTTCTGGGCTGGATGTAATCGATTGCATCCTAGATGTAATCGATTACAGAGCCTCGGGTTAAGCCGTAATCGATTACATCCTGGATGTATTCGATTACCGAGCTTCTGGTTGAGGTGTAATCAATTACATTAGTCATGTAATCAATTACCAGGCCCCCAAATATGAGTTTTTGATCCAAAATTGATGGAAATAGAGTTCTTAACCCCATGAGACCTAAATACAAACCTTAAACTTTAAATGTTGAATGATTATGCATCCAGACTACTTGGGAAAACACTTTGATGGTAATGTGACAAGAGATTGAATGATGAATTTGAACACTCATGATGGGAACTACTATATTGTACATGTTATTGCTTGATAATGAAATGCGAGGCCTTGTGTCATGATTTGAGATTGATAGATTGGATATCATGAGTATAAATAAATTGATTAGCATGTAAGATAATGCGATAAAAGATTGACGATTTAAAACAATGGTTGAATCTTTATAAGTAACTTATTCCTAGGATATCCTTGGGCCTAGGAGGTGACTTAGAAATGATGGATGAGGATAGACATTCCCTTACCATTAGAGTATTGAGGTTGAGGATGGAAGTTAGTCCTCCCTCTTTACTTGAGTTCTCCATGGTCAATGGTAGTTGAGGATAGATATTTCCTCTCTGCTCTTGAGGTATTCCTAGTTTAAAGATAGTGTGAGGATGGATATTCCCTCCCTATCAACAGTAGTTGAGGATGGACATTCCCTCTCTACTCACAACTCTATGGAGGATGGACATTCCCTCTTTGTTGTGGCTTGATTTGGGTTACTCGGGGTAGTCTTGTGTAGCAAGAGCTATGAATGGGTTGAAGTGCACTAACCCAAAAGTAGGCTACTACCAAGAGATTGGTATTGTAATGATGGACATTCCCTCTGTGCTATTAGTTTAATTAATGATACATGTGTCTTAAGGATTGGAAATGATGAGAATTTAGATTTTGATTTATGGTTTGATAAAATGATTTCTATTTGTACGATTTTAATGGTTTTCATAATGATATAATAAGTTGTCCATTTCGGGAAAAGGAAAGACTCAGATTTGGCCTTTTGCCACCTTCCTAGGAACATACTACATGATTTGAACTGATTTTTTTCTTGAAATAGCTAGAACCATTGTGATGACATGTTTTTCTTTAAACTGCTACTGAGAATTGTAAGATTCTCACCCCATTTCTTTAATTTCCATGATGATTCCAAGATACCCCTTTTAGCTTGTAGAGATGGTGTTGGACTCGAGCTTACGAAGAGTAGCTTATTCCTTTTGATATGGTATTTTGTATATGGTTATACACACCATTCTTTTGGGCTTAAAAGCTAAGTGATGTAATTAATATATTTTGTTGTACTTGAAAGACGTACTATAGATGTCTTCGTTTATGGGTATATATTATGTATTTTCGTTTCAGGCTCATATCTTGTATATTATTTATAAATTTTCTTTTTAGAAATTTCTTTTTATATTGAATTTGTGATATCCTTTAATACGATTGTTAATGCATAATTCCGGATATGACATTAACTTAAGTATTAGGATGTTACAATTTGGTATCAGAGCAGTTCATCCTATAAGAGCCCAGGTATGGACTAGCTATGCTTTTAGCATGTGTGTCATGCATTTTCCTACCATGATACTGAATGTGCTGATGAACTTGCATGACAGCCTTGTATGAATGTTATGGTCAACTGTTGCACTGTTGCATGAGTATTGAGCTTGATCAACTCAATATATAATGTTCAGTGTGCACAGGGCACTATGGCATCAAAGAGGCGTATGCGGGGAGGAAGAACATCCGCTAATAATATGACGAATATGATGGAAATGTTTAGAGAAATGACAGCGGCGATAAGGGACTTGAGGCAGGAGAGAGTTGTAAATAATCTATATCCACAGCAAGAGAACGAGGCAGCTG
The DNA here is from genome assembly GCA_029884605.1 of Ormosia emarginata. Classification (NCBI taxonomy): domain Eukaryota; kingdom Viridiplantae; phylum Streptophyta; class Magnoliopsida; order Fabales; family Fabaceae; genus Ormosia; species Ormosia emarginata. Next base: position 333,891 of record JAQQTP010000033.1, on the reverse strand, counting down.
TAGTGAGGAATGATCTTTCTGAATTCAGGAAATGTAATCCGTCATCCTTTTATGGAGAATATAATCCGACAAAGGCTAAAGAATGGATTAGGGAGCTAGAGAAGATATTTGATGTGCTGGCTTGCACAGATGCACAACGAATTTCTTATGCCTCTTTCATGATGAAAGGAGAGGCTGAGCTTTGGTGGAATAATACAAGAAGACTTCTAGAAGCTACTGGAACTCAAGTTTCTTGGAAAGTGTTTAAAACCACTTTCCTAGAGAAGTATTTTCCACCAAGTATCCAAGAAGCGAATGAGGTATAATTTTTAGAGCTTAAGCGAGGAAGCTTGACAGTGGATCAGTATTTGACCAAGTTTGAGGAATTAGCTAAGTTCTTCTCTCAACTTAAGAACAATCCAGATGAAAAATGGAAGTGCGTCAAGTTCGAGACCGGCTTGAGAGGAAGCATTAAGAAGGCCATAAAACCCTTAGAAATTCAAAATTTCCATGCATTGGTAGATCAGTGCCAGATTGTTGAATCCTTGGAGTTTGACTTAGAACAAGAGCAAAGGCCCCAAGACTTTTCAAAAAGAAAAAGGATAGATGAAGATCTTCAGAAGAAGAAGAAATTTTCAAAGTTCAAGAGCCAACCAGGAAAATGGAAGCAACTTAAGATGGAAGATAGAGGACCTCAGTGTCCAAAGTGCAAAGGGTACCATGGCAACGCAGCTTACAAAATAGACTAGATGGAGTGTTTTTCTTGTGGCAAAAAGGGACATTATGTTAAGAATTGTCCCCAACAGCAAGGAGCATCCACTTCTAGGCCTTTGACCCAAGGAAGAGTGTTTACTCTGAGTGGCGCTGAAGCAACCTGATCCTCCGATCTGATACAGGGTAAATGTGTGGTTTAAGATAAGCTTTTAATTGTACTTTTTGATTCAGGGGCAACCCACTCCTTTATTTCTTATGATTGTGTGAAGAAATTGGAATTACCCATTTCAAATCTTTCCTATGACCTGTTAGTATCCACCCATATAGGTAAACTAGTAAACACATCCCAAATCTGCCTGAATTGTTGTGTCACCATTGAAAATAGAGACTTCATTGTGAACTTGATATGTCTACCCTTGGTTGACATAGATCTTATCTTAGGCATGGATTGGCTGTCCAAAAACCATGTTGTTCTAAACTGCTCTGATAAAACCTGGGTTTTCTTACCAAATACTCCTCCTTTGAATATCCTTTCTGAGTCTATATATCTGAATGCTAGTCAAGTCACCAAACTCTCTAGTAGAGAGGGCTCATGGTTATATTCTCCTTTTTTCGTTGAATTCCAAGAAAGAACAAAGTTTGAAGGATATTCCTGTGGTGATAGAGTATCCAGAGGTGTTTCCTGAAGAAGTGAGTGAATTGCCACCCAACAGGGAAATTGAGTTTGCTATAGACTTAGTGCTAGGAATAGGGCCTATCTCAATAGCACCCTATAGGATGTCCCCTCTAGAGCTACCAAAGCTTAAGAAACAAATAGAAGAGTTGTTGGACAAAAAGTTTATTCGACCTAGTGTCTCACCCTGGAGAGCTCCTGTACTTTTGGTAAAGAAGAAAGATGGTAGTATGAGGTTGTGCGTAGACTATAGGCAGCTGAACAAGGTTACAATTAAGAATAAGTATCCTCTACCTAAGATAAATGATTTGATGGACCAGATGAGAGGAGCGGCAGTGTTTTCAAAGATTGACTTGAGATCTGGATACCATCAAATCAGGGTTAAAGAAGAAGATGTCCCTAAGACTGCTTTTAGGACCAGGTATGAGCATTATGAATACCTTGTAATGTCCTTTCGCCTGACGAATGCACTTGTTATTTTTAGGGATTATATGAACAGGATATTTAGGCCTTTCCTTGATAAATTTGTTATTGTTTTCATAGATGATATTCTTGTTTATTCGAGAACAACTGAGGAATATGAAGAGCATTTGAGAGTAGTCCTAGAAATCCTAAAGAAAAAGAAGTTGTTTGCTAAATTATCAAAATGTGAATTTTGGATTAAGGAGGTGCAATTCTTGGGACATGTTATATCAAGAGATGGAATATTTGTAGATCCTAGTAAGATAGGGGTAGTGTTGTGGTGGGAAAGACCTACCACCGTAACTAAGGTTAGAAGTTTCTTGGGTTTAGCTGGATATTCTAGGAGGTTCCTAAAGAGCTTTTCCCAGATAGCTTTGCCTTTGACCAAGTTAACTAGGAAGGGAAATACCTTTGAGTGGACCCAAAAATGTGAAAATAGCTTTCAAGAGTTGAAAGAAAAATTGACCACCACACCTGTGTTAGTAATCCCTGACCACTAGAGAACTTTGACGTTTATTGTGATGCTTCGAAAAATGGGTTAGGTTGTGTTTTGATGCAGAATGGAAGGGTAGTTGCATATGCTTCTAGGCAGTTAAGACCCCATGAAGAGAACTACCCCACCCATGATCTGGAACTAGCGGTAGTTGTGTTTGCATTGAAAATTTGGAGACATTATTTGTATGGGGTCAAATTTGAGGTCTTTAGTGATCATAAGAGCTTAAAATATTTATTTGATAAAAAAGAAATGAATATGAGGCAAAGGAGGTGGACGGAGTTTCTCAAAGACTATGATTTTGAGTTAAAGTATCATCCAGGTAAGGCTAACATGGTGGCCGATGCGCTTAGTAGAAAACTTTTGCATGCGTTGTAACACCCCGAGAATACGTATTTTATTTGTTTTGGTCGATTCCGAATTATTTTGAGTAATCCGACTCGACTTCTGTGGATTTTATATTTTTTGTGATTTTAAGAATTTTTGGGAGTTTTTACTTTTTTGATTATTTTAATATTATTTTTGGGGTATATATAAGCCTTCGTATTTTATTTCTTTTTCTCAATCCTTAATTATTTTTACTAATCTAATTTGATTTTCATGAATTTCACAACTTGTTGTGATTTTTGTGAATTTTTGTGATATTTCGGATATTTTGAATATTTTAATATATTTTAGATATTTCAAGATATTTTGAATATTTTATTATATTTTAGATATTTGAGGAATATTTTAATATATATTTGAGATATTTTGGGATATTTTGAATATTATATTATATTTTTGATATTTTGGTATATTATGAATATTTAATATATTTTTGATATTTTGGGGTGTGTGTGGGCCTTAGGGCGTGGCCCAAAAAATTAAAATTTTCTTTGACCAAAAAATTTTGTACTATTGATTCAGAGTTGGGGGATCTTACTAAACCTGAAACCGAAAATAGTTTTTGAATTTTTGTTTTTCTACAATTTTATCTGACGAATAAAATCGAGGTATGTTTTATTATCCATTAGATAATATCTTCTAGAAAAATATCTAGTAGATGATTCTAGACGTAAGCCTAGTCACCCACTCTAGAATGTTCTAGACGATGACTCATCGTTTGGTGACTCACCTAGGTGACTAGCCTAGTGACTCACATGTTTCAGCTTGTTCTAGAAGACTCTAGAAAATGCCTCATCAACGCGCCTAATCATCAAGTGCTTTACACATGGACCAATAAGGAGCCGGTCAAAGTTGGTGCCTGTGACTCATCGCGAAGGACCAATAGAAGCTCGACATGTGGCATGATACCTCAACACCTGTGATCAGCATATTCGGGAAGCTTCCAGAAGTGGTGACTCACCATATTCTAGAAGCGATGACTCGCCGCAGTGAATCACACATTCTAGAAGGTTCCATGCTGACTCAGCTGGTGACTCAGCTAGTGACTCACCATGCTGACTCACCTGTTCTAGAAATTTCTATGCTGACTCATCTTGCTAACTCATTGTAGTAAGTCACATGTTCTAGAAACTTCTCTTTGATGACTCGCTCTTTGACTCATCAGTAGAAAAATGATCAACATTAGTTGCTACCCAACTGGAGCAAGAGAAAAATTTAGGTATATTTTATTATCCATTGGACAATAGACATTGACTTTATAAGCAGTAATTATTATTCATTGTTTAAAGTATACCGAAAAATATCTTGATCAAATATCCTAAGCCTTCATCTTTTTCATGAAGTCTATAAATAGGAGGGCTTTGATTCATTTGCATCTTTTGCATGAAGCTCACCCTTTTTCTCTCCTTGTTTTCCGCGGCCAAACACTCTTGGAGGCCAAAATTCTACACTTGCTCATCTTTTATTCATCTCTATCCAAGAAGCCAAAACTATACACCAAACACTCTCACTTTTATGAAAGCTTTCTCATTATTTCTCTTCACTAAACCCACGGCTATGACTCCTTGGAACACTAAGTTCTATACTTAGTTCATCTTTGTCTCAATTTCACCAAGAACCAAGAACAAGCAACAAAAACTCTCTCACTTTCTCTCCCTCCCTAGATTCGGCCAAGCACTAAGAACCACTCTCCAAACTTCTATAATTCCTACCAATATCATTTCTTGAATCCTCTCATTAATTCAAGATACTTTCATGTTGGGAATTTCTCAAGATTCATTCATCTTCATCTTTTTATCAAGCAAAGAACGCAAAAGCTCTTACCTTTCTCTCTCACAAAGCTCACGACCAACCACCACAAAATCACCTTCCAAGCTTCAATAATTCTAAACAACCTTAGATCTTAAATCTCCATGCAATTCTAAGGAACTTTCATGTTGAGACCATCTTCCAAATCATCCATCTTCAAGCACTTTTTCTAAGATCTAAGTTTGAAGAATAAAGGGTGAAATTCTTGATATTCTCTTCTAATCATAGATTCAAAGTTCTAAACCATATTTTGATCCATGGTTTTTCTTATTTAAGCCTTAGATATTAATATTTCATGTTTTCTTTGATTTTCAAGAAAGCACTTGGTGGTTGAAGTTTATCTTGAAGGAGACAACAAGAGGACATACAAGGAGCTTTGGAGGTTTCACCAAGAGGTAAGAGGGAGATTACCCTCATCAACCATGTGTTGGTGGTGAGGAATGAATGTGTTTGTGGTGAAGAATCCACAAGGATTCATTCACTTGGTCATTTAAAGTTTTCCTATTTGTGATTAATTTTTGTGTGCAAGCATGTCTATAGCTTTAAAATATATGGTATGTGTTTTATGATTGCTTCAATATATGGTATGTGTTCATAGATGCATGATAGTTATTGTAGGATATGAATAAAATGTTGAGGATTTGCATGAGTGTTCCAAAGAACAAATGAAGCTCATGGCTTCACCACTACAAAAGGAACCAAGATGTTCTAAATATTTTTCTAATTATGGATAAAGTGATTTAATAATAATAAGATGGATTAAGAGTTTTTATAAGAGATTAAATTATGAGAAACAATTAAATATGATTTTTAATGCATAGAATGATTTTTGGCCAACATGCCTACTTATGATATTTTTTTAATCCAAAACTATTTTTAAAAGTGTGGACTTATGAAATTAATTTAATGAGAACTTAATTAAATGGATTTTTGGATAAACAATGGAAAGTAATTTAATTTTAGAGTTAAATTTGTGAATTGAAGTAATGATGTAAATACTTGAAAGGTATTAACGTATAGCTCACTCATTGAGTTTTGAAGCGTGTTAGCAAGTTTCGAGATGTAATTATTAGTTATGACTAAGCAAGGTAACTTTTTGATGGAAGCGTAGAAAATATCACTTAATGAATTTTTTAGATAAAATGTCGCCAAAAAAAATTAATTAAAAATGAACTAATAATAGAGAAAGTTTCAATGTAAAATTTGAACGTAAAGAAAATATTATACGTAGTTGAGAAATACTAGAAATAGCTTACGCGTATTTTAAAATAATAATTTTAAGTTACGTGATTGAGAAAATGATTTAAAAACACTACGCAATATTTAAAATGTTGAAAAATATTTACGCGATTTAAAAACGTTTGTAAAAGTAACGCGATTGTGAAAACGCGATAAAATTTCTACGCGATTAATTGGAACAGTGAGTTTTGCTATCGGGGCAAAGTGGTGGACCCGGACATGTTGAGATATGGCACTGTCAAGTGGAGACGTACTATATTTGAGAATATTGAGATTGAGGGCATTTTTGTAAATATGATGACATTTTGAGACTAAGGGTAATTCTATAATTATGGTTCTTATTCATGCATTGAGAGTCGTGTCAATTTGGTTGATATTGGCGATTGATTGACAAGATGAATTACACCGTATTGTCGGTATGATAAGCGTAGTGTGGTTCATCAAGTGGACTTGGAGGCATTAGTGTGCGGAGTATTCCACATGTGAACAGTTGGTAGCTCCTTTGGGCTGTGGTAACTAGCAATACACTAATGATCTCGACACGCACTATTCTTAATCAAGATCTTGGGGAGACTATTTAGTACAATGCCTGTAGTGCACGACGTGTTTGGACTGTGTACTACTACATGATGTTTTGGACTGTGGGCTATAGACACGACGTTAGACAGTGTAATAGTTTGGTTGGGCAGCCTGAGGTACTGACAAATCTTTTCAGATCATTCTCTCTAATGTTTGTGTTTTAACTCCATGGAGTAAGAATGAGTTTGTGTATATTTACATATGCGGTCTGCATCTTAATGTGGTTATTTATATTCAATGTTGAGATATTATGTATGATGTGTTAATATGAGTTATTATGCATGATGTAACTATATGGTTTATTGTATCAATTGTTATATCTGTTATGGTAATATTATTGCTATTCATTTTATTACAATATATGTTTATTGGAATTATTTGTAAATTGATAACAAGATTATATTTGTGATATCTCTGTGTATGGAATGACTTTGTCATTCGTATCATTCTTTGCTGCCGTACTAGTATTGGTGAAAGGGGATCTCACCTCTTTGCTGTATTATTTTGTTGTATTTGTATTGTTAAATTCGTATAGTAGGTGAAATGAGTTTTCTTAGACTTACTGGAGGCAATATTCTGAGGTCGGTGACGGCGTTGAGTGATCTTCCAAGTTTCAACAATAAGCATTTTGATGGAGGAACGGAACAAGTATGTTGAGTTTTCTCGTTAGTGTTATTACCGTGCTATTAAGTAGGACTCATCATTGGGTTTGCTACTGTTATCTTGAGTCTGTAAATTTCATGTTTTAAAATGTTATTGGATATTATGTGATATAAGTAATATGTGTGTTAATCAATCTAGTCTATTTTTCTGTATTATTCATATTTTCGGTAAGTTTATATTTCCACAAAAAGGAATTTTTAAAATCCACATTTTAGAACTCAAAGCTTTTATGAAATGACTTTTTAGGTTTTAAAGTTTTTAGTCGAAAATGTAATGCCCTACAGAGGGTGTTACATGCATCCCAAATGATGGCACAAAAGATGGAACTCCTTGAGAGCTTAGAAACTTGAGCCTAGCGACAACTATGTTACCACATGGTCTGAGTTTGCAGAGATTATAGATTCATAGTGAATTGAGGGCTCAAATTAGAGAAGCTCACGAAGGAGATGAAATTCTAAAGCAGATTGGTGAGCAAATCCAAATAGGAAAGAAAAAAAAAATTAAAAGGACTCAAGATGGGAGACTTATGTTTTGTGATAAAGTTTGTGTTTCCCATGAAGGTGAAATTAAGAAAAAGATCTTAGAAGAAGCTTATAAGAGTAGGTTCACTGTTCACCCTAGATCCACAAAGATGTATCTGGACCTCAAGAAGGTATTTTGGTGGCCAAACATGAAAGGAGAGATAGCAGAGTATGTGTCCAAATGCTTAGTGTGCCCAAAAGTGAAGATAGAGCATCAAAAACCTTTTGAATCTCTCCAACCCCTAGCAATCCCTGACTGGAAATGGGAAAGCATATCAATGGATTTTGTAATGGGGTTGCCTAGAACCTAGTCAGGTCACGATGCCATTAGGGTCATAGTGGACTTGGTTGACCAAGTCTGCTCACTTTTTGGCCATAAAAGCAAATTGGTCACTAGATAAGTTGGCTCAACTTTACCTTCAGGAAATTATGAGATTACATGGGATTCCCTTGAGTATTGTATCAAATAGAGATCCTAGGTTCACCTCTAGGTTTTGGGGAGCCCTGCATAAAGCATTTGGGACAAAGTTGAATTTCAGCACAGTCTACCATCCGCAAACCGATGGCCAGACTGAAAGAACCATCCAAACTTTGGAAGATATGCTTAGAGCCTCTGTGCTTGACTATTAGGGTAGTTGGGTTAGGTTCTTACCTTTGATAGAGTTTGCCGACAACAACAGTTACCACACTAGTATAGGGATGGCACCTTATGAAGCCTTGTATGGTAGGAAGTGTAGATCACCCTTATGCTGGTGCAAAACTGGGGAACAACTATTCTAGGTCCTGAAATGGTTAGAGAAACCACAGAGCAATTTAAAATGATCAAGGATAGGTTGTTAGTAGCCTAAAGTAAGCAAAAGAGTTATACAGAAGAGCGTAGAAGGCCTCTGGAATTTAATGAAGGAGAATATGTGTTCCTCAGAGTCACTCCTACTACTAGAGTTGGTAGGGCTATTAAAACTAGAAAGTTGACTCCTCGATTTCTTAGTCCTTTTCAAATTCTAAAAAAGGTCGGACCTATTGCTTACCAAATAGCCTTACCCCCCCCCCAGTTTGTCAAACCTCTATGATGTTTTGCATGTTTCCCAACTCTAAAAGTATAATCTGGATCCTTCACACATTTTGAGAAATGAAATGATACAGTTAAAAGAAGATTTAACTTTTATAGTTAAACCTGTGAGGATCATGGATAGGGCCATAAGAAAGCTCAGGGGAAAACAGATCCCTTTGGTAAAGGTGTTGTGGGAGGGATGTGACTCTGAAGAAGCCACGTGGGAATTTGAATGTCACTTGATGAGAGAGTATCCGGAGCTTTTAGGATAAGGTAAGCAAATTTTGAAGACAAAATTTGTAAAAATGAGGGAAGAATTGTAACATTCTCTCCAGCTTAATAAATTTAATTAGATTATATTAATGAGTTTGCATAAATTAAGCCAGGAAAGGATACTGAAGTTTGAGATACCAATATTGTAGTGTAAGCAAAATGGTGACAAAAAAGAAAATTTTGAGTGAAATCTAGAATTTTCTACGATAATTATAGAAGGTGGAAAAAAATTTATTTCTGAGAGACTGATGTATCCTTAGCAGATATAAGGTTAGTAGTTAAATTTTCCTTTTTGACCCAATCCCATGGTTTTGCCACTGTAGCAAGCAACTACTTTTACCAAATGCTAGATATTTTTTATCCTTCCTCATTTTCTCCATCTCTCTCTCACGTCTCCCTCTCTCTCTTTCTCCATTCTCAAATTTTCATTCCACTCACTCTCTATTCAGTCCATTTTAACATGACCAGCTGAGGAAGGAGGGGAAATCAAAAGCAAGAAAAATCTTAAGGAAAAGAGGAACAAGAGAGGATGAAGGAAAGTTGTCACAAGCTAGGTAGAGGGAAATTTTCATAAGCTTTGTTCATCCTTGTTTCTTCTGTTCTTATTTCTTGAAAATGATGGATTGATAATTTTTGTGAATGTTTTGAGATGATGAACAAAATTTATGCTTGTATGATATGGTTGCATGATAAGAACTCAAGCATTAATCTTGTTCTTGATGAACCTTGGGTTTTGAAAATAGGTATGAAAGTCCTTTTGTGGTTGGTTGTTTTATGGGTGATTTGGGTGGATTTCTATTATTACTTGATGTTGTGGTTGATGTTTGATGGTTTGATTTGGGTTAAAGTGGTTTAAGAACTCTGATTTCTGCATAAATTGAGCTTGTAATCAATTACATAACCCCAGTAATCGATTACAATGCTTCTGGAGTTTCAAATAAGGTTTCTGGGCTGGATGTAATCAATTACATCCTGGATGTAATCGATTACAGAGCCTTGGGTTGAGTTGTAATTGATTACATCTTGGATGTAATCGATTATCGAGCTTCTGGTTGAGGTGTAATCAATTACATTAGTCATGTAATCGATTACCAGACCCCCAAATATGAGTTTTTGATCCAAAATTGATGGAAATAGAGTTCTTAACCCCATAGGACCTAAATACAAACCTTAAAGTTTAAATGTTGAACGATTATGCATCCAGACTACTTGGGAAAACACTTTGATGCTAATGTGACAAGAGATTGAATGATGAATTTGAACACTCATGATGGGAACTACTATATTGTACATGTTATTGCTTGATGATGAAATGCGAGGCCTTGTGCCATGATTTGAGATTGATAGATTGGATATCATGAGTATAAATAAATTGATTAGGATATAAGATAATGCAATAAGAGATTGACGATTTAAAACAATGGTTGAATCTTTATGAGTAACCCATTCCTAGGATATCCTCGGACCTATGAGGTGACTTGGAAATGATGGATGAGGATAGACATTCCCTTACCATCAAAGTATTGAGGTTGAGGATGGAAGTTACTCCTCCCTTTTTACCTGAGTTCTCCATGGTCAATGGTAGTTGAGGATAGATATTTCCTCTCTGCTCTTGAGGTATTCCTGGTTTAAGGATAGCGTGAGGATGGACATTCCCTCCCTATCAACAGTAGTTGAGGATGGACATTCCCTCTCTACTCATAACTCTATGGAGGATGGACATTCTCTCTTTGTTGTGGCTTGATTTGGGTTACCCGGGGTAGTCCTGTGTAGCAAGAGCTATGAATGGGTTGAAGTGCACTAACCACAAAGCAGGCTACTACCAAGAGATTGGTATTGTAATGATGGACATTCCCTCCGTGCTATTGGTTTGATTAATGACGCATATGTCTTAAGGATTGGAAATGATGAGAATTTAGATTTTGATTTATGGTTTGATAAAATGATTTCTATTTGTACGATTTTAATGGTTTTCATAATGATATAATGAGTTGTCCATTTCGGGAAAAGGAAGGACTCAGATTTAGCCTTTTGCTACCTTCCTAGGAACATAATAGATGATTTGAACTGATTTTTTTTTCCGAAATAGCTGGAACCATTATGATGACTCGTTTTTCTTTAAACTACTACTGAGAATTGTAAAATTCTCACCCCATTTCTTTAATTTCCATGATGATTCCATGATGCCCCTTTTAGCTTGTAGAGATGGTGTTCGACTCGAGCTTACGAAGAGGAACTTATTCCTTTTGATATGATATTTTGTATATGGTTATACACACCATTCTTTTGGGCTTAAAAGCCAAGTGGTGTAATTAATATATTTTGTTGTACTTGAAAGACGTACTGTATATGACTTCGTTTATGGTATCTATTATGTATTTTTGCTTCAGGCTCATATCTTGTATATTATTTATAAATTTTCTTTTCAAAATTTTTTTTATTTCCTTTAATACGATTGTTAATGCATAATTCTGGATATAATGTTAACTTAAGTATTAGGATGTTACATCTATCCCTCTTGATAAGTTGAGTAAGACATCCAAATTCTAATTTTTATCTTGCCCCTATCAGTAATGAAGCACCTAATGCACTTCACGTGTGTCTGTTTTCGAGTAATAATTGGTTATGCCACCTTTGCTAACTAATTATTAAATCAAATAACTCTCTACCTCATGGTAATAACCGATTAGCCTTATATGCATAATCAGTTATTTGGCTAATATACTTGTTCTAAGGCTTCTAGATAATCGGTTATACATTTCTATAACTGGTTATCTGAGCCATTATACACCAGAAACATTCCGCAGAACATGGTCTGCATAAATCTTGGTTTCTAAGCAAGTTCTACCCCTCAAGATAAGTTCTTAGAGGGTGTCAAATTTTAATCAAGACCTTTAGTCATGTTTTAAATCATTTACAACCTCTTAACTCCTTCAAGTTTGGATTAAAGAATCAATCTCCACCTAATTTGTTTCTTAACTTAAACTCAAGTGAAATCTATGGGATTAAAACTAAAAATACCATTTTAGCTCAACCTTAATAACTTAAGTAAGCATATTCTCAAATTTACAACAAACATTCAATAATTAGTCATTCACTACAATCATCAAATGTACAATGCTAAAAAAACTTTTAATCACTTCTTTAAGTCATCATTCTACATTTTTGTCCAAATTAAAACATATTCAGTTACTTCAAAATTACTAATACTAGAACTTACTCTTAGCATCACAAATGATCAATATCAAACATTTAGAATCTAACTAGGTCACGACTACAAGTCATATTCCAACCTTCTTAATTTACTCAATTTGTAAGTATGAAAATTTATGAACAATTCAAACTTCACATTTTCATTTAAAATTTGGCATCAATGCATGATACAAATACATTAATTTCAAAACCAAAATAGGACATACTGCCACAATGATTTTAAATCACATTTTAAGTCAAAATGTCATGCACAAAAGCAATATAATTCTAGGCACTTGGAGGCAGCAAGCTACTATGAACTTTGAGCCTCAAAAATAATGAAATCCCAATATATTCATCATCACAAATTCAAAACAAGAGTCAATAGGAATATAGGATAGATTTAGGCAAAGAAACCATTTCTATGCATAGTATCGCTATAAGTTATATAACATACAAATGGACATTAAACATTGCATCTCCAATTGTCACGTATAGAAATTCATCTTATGCTTATTATTATTATTTTTTAACCTTCATCAATTAGAATAACAAGCTAGATTATATATCAACACAAGTTTCCTTTCTTTTGTTGAGTTATCTGTGGACAACAATTCCATCACAAAAGTCAACAATGGTGGCTACACAAGAAACAATGGTTGGCCATCATCAACTATTAATTAGCCATAAAACATAAGATGCAAAAGTCAACAATAGTGGCTTCACAAACTATTGTTACCGTAGCTTTCAAAAGTACAACACAATTTTCTTATTAAGAAAGCTATGGCCATGAGTTTTAATGCCATAAACAAGTCACCAATTCATTTTTTTAAAACTCAATAAAGCCTGGTTCAGCCATGGACAATCAAGATCAAAGCAACACAAATTCAAGGTTATAGTCAAGCTTTTCTAATAAACAAAAGTTGCATAAGTTAGTTGCATAGAAAATCAACCCATTCCACAATCATCATTGAAAAGTAAATGTGAACAAGTGACACTCAAAACCACATAGTTCTATGTGGAAACCATGACCAATTAATCATTCACCATTCTCTTTTTATACCAATATCACAATTTTCTTCATTCAAAAAGAAGAAATTCATGAAAGAATCATAAATCAACAAGAAAACCATCCCAATTTTTTATGGTTTGAACGGTGACCCTCTCATGGAATATAACCAGAATGTTTAACTTAAAAACCATAGAAGATGAAGAGTAATTAAAGAAAAATACCCCCTACCAAAACTACATTTGTTCACTGGTGTTCGTTGCACATTGACTTTCATTTCTTCCAATATCCTACTTGTCTTGGTTGCTAGTTGTCTTATCGCAACAACTATTCTTTGAAGACTTCAGATATATCTGGTGTACTATCTCTATTTCTGTCACTACCAGGCACTCTACTACCTTGATTTCAGGTTCGCCTAGTTGATGCCATAGTTTTCTGTACACACTTCACATTACATATTGAGTTGATCAGGTTCAATATCATGTAACAATGTAACAATTAACTATAATATACAAACTCTAGGTCGTTATGCAATTCTATCTATGCATCTCATCGTTAAGATAAGACAATTGCATAATGTAACATCCTAAAAAAATTCTGTATCTCTTAAACAGTAATTTTGATAGTTAACAAAATTTTACTGTTTAGTAATTTCTGGATACTATAAAATTATTTTGATTATTCCATCAGCGTATTTGATCATTTTGAGTGATTTACTCCATGTCAGGAAAATAAAAATTTTCGGGTCGGGGAAAACTTTACGTAATTTAATTTTTACCATTTGCTTTTAATTATTTTACGTAATCTAATTTGATATTTGTGCGTTTTCAAATTTTTGTAATTTTATGGGTGATTATGAAATTTTTATGATACTCCGACCATTTTTGGACTGTTTGTGGGTCCCAATGGTCTTACGTAGGCTGGGATGAGTCCCAAAACGTGAAAATTTTTTTACGCATAGAAAAATTTGTACTGTTGAGACGGAGACAGGGGATCTTACTAAACCTGAATTCGGAGACAGTTTTAAAAAATTTCTTGTACTGTGTTTTGTACTATATTTAATTTATTGAACGATAAAAATACAGTAAATATAATTTTTGTGGGGTTTAGCAGATAAAAATAAATATTATACTGTTAAGTCCACAATTAGTGGTTATGATAATTTTTGATGGACCAATAGGAAGCAAGTCCAATATTTAAGACTTTGAAATCAACCATCAATTTAATCAACGGTGATGGATAAGTCTAATAAAATGGCTATGACCATTTATAACCATTGGATTTAGAATTGATCAAGGGAGGAGATTTGGTCTTACAAAGTGGCTAGGACCATTTGTGACCATTGGATTTGAATTTAATCAACGGTGGAGATGGATCAATCATGACCATTGGATTTGGATTTAATCAATGGTGGAGATTTAGTCATCAAAAATGGCTTTGACTAATTATAACCCTTGGATTAAAAGTAGAAGGTGTAATCTTGACCCTTCATTTTGGAGATGCATCTAATGGCTTAGATTTCAAGAAGGAAAAATCTAATGGCCTAGATTAAGTCTTCTAAATCAAAAGTCTACCTAAATCCTTACCATTGAATTAATCAATAGTCTAAAATGCTCCAAATGGTGGCTTAAAAAAGATGACAACATTATTGCATGCAAAATAGAGGGGGGAGGGGACAGTTTTGTGTTGTATTTAGAGCTAAAGGAAAAGTTGAAATGCCATTATTAGTTGCTTTAGTCAATTATGCACCATTATTGATTTTTGGCACTCTTAGAAGAATGCATGTAGAGGGGGGGACGGTTTTTGAGTTGTTTAGGAGCTAAAGAAAAACTTTATGACCATTATTACTTATCATGGTCAATATTACATCATTCTTGACCATTATTGCTTTGTTTGCATCCTTAGGAGATTGCTTGGAGGGGGGACAGTTTTGGTGTTGCTTAAGGCCATAGGAAAAAGTTTGAAGGCCATTATGAGTTATCTTGATTTGTCTTTATCATTCATTGATTTTCTTGAAGCAAGACTTAGCAAAAATATTCTCTTCTTTCTCTCCAAGTGAAGCTACGGCCATGCACCCTAAAGGAGACCAAAGAATTCATTTCCATACTCCATATTATTATATCTTCATCTTTTCATTCAAGTATCAAGAAGCAAAACCAAAGAAAACTCCATTTCTCTCCCTAAACACACCATTCGGCCATATCACTCAAAACCACCATCCAATCTATTTTAATTTCATCCAACCATAGATCTTGAATCTACATGATATTCTAAATAACTTTCATGTTAAAGATTTCCTCTAAATCATTCATCTTCATGGACTTTCTTCAAGATCCATGTGATGGAGTATTTATGGTGAATGTGTCGTAATAAGACTTCAATTTCACCTTGAATCTCTTTTTCATGTTGTGTAAGGAAACTTCATTTCTTTTCTCTTTTTCATGATCTAAACCATGTTTGATCCATGGTTCCTCTTAATCAAGCTTAGTATATTAATTTTTATGTATTTTGTTTTGTATTTGAGAAGCCCTTGGTGGTGAAGGACTTGGAAAAAGAAGCAAAACAAAGAGCTTTTGAGGATCTTCAAGAGGTAAGAGGGAGATCCATCTCACCAACCAAGTATGGTGGTGAGAGATTGTTTTATATTTGGTGGATGGTGAATCCATGTGAGGATTCATATCCATGGTCTTGTAATTTATTTGTGGTTGTTTATGCGTTTTAATTATTTGCCTATGCTTGATATGCTTTGCATGATTTTATGGCTTTGATAGTATGCTTATGTTATGCATGATGAGTATATGGCATGCTTGTAGTATTTATGATGAAATATGTATGTGTATGCCATAATGTGTTGATGGAAAGGAAATCAATTTTTGGCTCCAATGACTAAAGGAAAAAGGCTACGGTTTTGATGCCCTTGATTAGGGTTCATGTTGAAATTTTTTTCAAGAACAAGGGAATTAATTTATGGGTCCCTAGAACCTTGAGAATTTCGGCCAAGACACCTCAACATAGGTGTTTACAAATTAATATTTTTATGGAAGAATAAAATTGGATTGATTAGAAAAGCATGAAAAATAAACAAAGGTTTATTTTTCAAAGAGTACATGAACACGGTTTTTAGAAGGATTTTTATTGATTTATTTTATGTAAAAAGTTTCTAAGTATTTTACTAAACATGAGTTTTAAATGAAATTAGCAATGTTGATTTTAAGGATTTGCAAAGAAAGAGAAAAAAGATTTGCAAAGAAAGTGAAAAATGAAAAATGAACAAACGATTTGACTTCAAAGACCAAGTGCTCACGGTTTTTGTTAAAGAATTTTTAATGGTTTTGTTTGTGTAAAACCATATCAATTTAGAAGGAAAAATATTTAATGGTTTTAATAGTCATGTCCACGTTTTTGAGGGCTTGCAATGCCTTCATTTTTATGAACAAAGTGATTTTCAAAGTAGAAATGTAACTTGATTTAATACAAGGAATTTGGAAAGGAAATTAGAGTGTTTTATCACTTGAGAAATAGAAATTTTCGTAAACGGAAAATAAAGAGAGGTTGAAAATGTTCAAACTTCATTTTATTTTGAAGAAAATTGATTGTAGAATTGATTTGGGAAAAATGAAGAATATAAGAGTGTTTTGAAAATTTATTAATGTATAACTTATTTCATGTTTTGGAGCACGTTAGGAAATTCTTAAAGTTTGAAACATTGATTTAAATCAGTGGAAAAGTGATTTTGTGGGTTATATTTGAAAAAGAATTTCTTGAGTAAAGAACTGTGGAAAAAGATTTTCTTGAGTAAGAAAATATATTAAATGAAGTATAAAGTTATATTATTTTGAGAAAAGTTGAAAAGGAATTTTTGAAGGTTAAGAAATATTTTTTGTAATGAAATTATAGTGAAAAATTATTTGCGTAGCTTAAAAACGATTTGAAATACAGTAAAATATTTCTACGTGATTTGGAATACGTTAAAATATTTCTATGCGATTTGAATTACGTTTAAATATTTTACGTAATTTGAACTACTGTTGAAAAATCAATATGTGATTTAAAAGTGATAGAATATTTTTACGTGATTGTAAAAATGTTGGAAAATCGTTACGTGATTTAGAAAGTGTTTTAAATATTTTGAGAATGATGGAAAATGATTTACGCAACTTAAAAGAATGATTTTTAAGTTACGCGATTTTGAAACAGTAGAAAAATACTATGCGATTTGAGAAACGTATATTTTTACGCGATTGAGAAAAACGTTGAAAAATTAGTACGTGGTTTAAAAGTGTAACAGAAGAGTTGTGGAATTGTGAAAATGTAATGAAAATGTTGCGCAATTTTGTGAAAACACGACGAAAGTGTTTTATGACTATGAAAATGTGATAACATGATTTTGCTATTGAATATACAGTATAATTACTGTTGAACCAGTGTACGGACACTATATGAGAAAATGACGTGTTTTGCCTGTGATTGGCATTTGGTACATTTTACATGCATTGGAAAAATATGCCTGTAATTGGCATTGGTGCATTGTACATGCATTTGGAAAAATATGCGTTGAGGCATATGATTAAATTGAATAAATGAAATTGAAAAGATTTGGCCCTTGTGGTTGGACTTACACTGATATATTTGTGCATTGTATAAAGTATAGCTAAAAACTATTTTGGCCCTTGTGGTTGAAGAGGGAATGAGAATTGATAGTGAGATCTATGATGGATCTTGGGGGCGTCAAGGCGCGGCAGTCGACCAGTGGATATCTGTCTGTGGGCTAAGGCTGGACCATATGCCACTTGGCGATGCAATCCGTTGCAACGCATTGACGATACCCGACAAGAACACGATTCTTTTCAATGACTGGAAGATTGTCTTTAGGCTAAGGCTGACAATTAACAGGGCATTCTTCTCGAAATTGTGAAAACCTCCATGGAGTTGTTTTTGAAAAACTGAGTCTATGTGCGCATGCATGAAACTGAGCATTTATATCTTTGTGATATATTAATTGAGGAATATTGGCTATGACAATTGTTCTGTTGAGAAATACTTGGTTGATGATGATGATAAATTGATCATGTTGAGGACATCATCGTAAATATTGAATGATATTTGAACTGATAAATGATTTGATGATGATAGTTGATTAATGTTGATGGCATGATCATAATTATGGTATGATGTATCTGTATGATATGCTGTTGTGTTATCTCTGTGCTACCATGTTAGTATTGGCATAGGTGATCTCACCTCTTTGTTATGTTGTCTTGTTGTGTCTGTATTGTTAAAATTAAATAGTAGAAGGAATGAGTTGTCTTAGACATACCGGGAGGTAGATATTCTGAGTTCGGAGACAACATCAGAGAATGACTATTCCAGAGTCGATAGCATGCAGTGTTAACAAGGAGCAGATATCTGATGCATCAAGAGGGATACAGAAAGAAATAAGTATGTTAAGTTTTCTCGTTAGTGTTGTACCGTGCTATTAAGTAGGACCCGTCATAAGGTTTGCTACTGTTAAAAAAAAAAGAGAGTCTGTTAGTTTTATATTTCTCTTTAAATTGTTAAATATTAATTGGTGTCAATATTGTATATTAATCAGTTTAAATATATTTTCAGTAATACTTATGGATTTCAGTAAGTTTATGTTTTTGTAATAAGAAAAGAAAAAAAATTTTAAAACCACGTTTATAACTTAAACCTTTTATGAACTTCTTTTCAGATTATGAGTTGAGAGTCGGAAATGTGATGCCCTGAGGAGGGTGTTACACATAACAAACGTAGTTAGTTCATACCCTAGCTCAACAGGATGAACTGCTCTGATACCAAAAAAGTAACACCCTAATACTAGTACTAATGATATGCCTAGGACCATGCCTCAGTAATTAGCATTAGTGATGTCACTTTAAAACTATAACAAGTTTATGAAAACAAGCATAACTTATACCAAAATATAAGCTTAATACTGGTTTAATCATACACATTTTTTTTTTAAAATACCTTTATACAAATACATCCTTCATAATACAAATAATAGATAGAATGCCTCCATAGAAAAATCTATACAAGTCCTACACAATGCTTTATCTAACAAATACAATTAAACTTTTCTTCTTCGATTCATATTTTCCTTTCTGCTTGTTAAGCCTTCAAAGTTCCTAGAAATAATACAAAAATACAACATACGAGGGTGAGAATTCAAAGAATTCTCAGTAATATTATAAAAAAAAATATGTCACCATAATATTTCCAATTGTTTTGGGGAAATGTCATTCTTTCTTTTAAAATAAATCGACGTAAGTATATTTGTATAAGTTAGAGAGGTGACAAACTGCCAAAGCTGGTTCTCACTTTCTTCCCGAAATAGAAGTTCAATTATTATCCTTTATAAAAATCATTTACATATTTCATTAACTCATACAGTTTCAAACAAATCCAGTTCTCTATCACAATCAAATCAAGTATTGACACTAAGTATACATAATATACCTCATATGTATTCACCTTTCATAATCAATTATAAGTTAATCATTCATATGATTCGTCATACTTCACATAGTTACCATATTCATTCATCATCCTTCAATATACTATGCAAGTCAATTACATCATTATCTATTTATCTTTCAATATACCTCTTTTATGTACTACATTTCACTCTTTTGAAATCTTTCAAGTCAGACCTCAACCTTAGTCTTCATTAATTTAATTCTAAAATAAGACAATTCTCCATACAACTGTCATTTTATTGTTACCAAGTGGCCTCAAACTCAAGAGGGGGTGAATTGAGTTTATGAAATATTTTCACAAATCTTTCGCAAAGCACTTGTTTATCAAATTTTCATTGAAGCTATTGTTTAATTGAAGTGAATAGATAAATGACATCAAATGAATCACTCACAAATAAACAACCCAATATAGAAATTATTCAAGCAAAGCAAGATATCAAACTCAAATCGAGCATATATAATTAAAGCACAAAGTAAAGAGATAGAGTTAAGAAGAACAAATACAAGGACTTGTCCTGGTTCAGCCACCCCTTGTGACCTACGTTCAGTCCTCAAGCAAACTACTCAAGATTTTTCACTAAACTTCAAGCTTGAACGGGTGCTTGAAAACCTTTACATAATAAAACACTCACCACACCTTAGGATACCTCACCCTTTGTGCTTGAGCCTCAAAACTGGGATACCTCACCCTTTTCACTAGAGGGATACCTCACCCCCTTTTACAACCTTTGAGAGATACCTCACTCTCTTTACAAACTAGGGATGCCCCACCCTTTTCTCTAGAAGGATACCTCACACCTTTTTACAACCTTTGAGAGATACCTCACTCTCTTTACAAACAAGGGATACCTCACTCTTTTCTCAAATAATCAAAGTGTTTATAAGATGAAACTCTCACAAGAGTAGTTTACACAAATTGAAGCCCTATGATGCTCTTCAAGAATATCTCAAATATGTACAAAAATAGAGCACAAATGATTTAATGATGATTCACTTATTAGAGTGATTGAAAGATGTTTCTCAATTGTTGGTTAGCCACAAATGATGACCCAAGATGTGTATTTATAAGTTTTTAGATCAATAGAGTTGTTGGGTGGTTTTTATGGCAACATTAAAAGCCAAGAAAATAGCCGTTGGGAACTGTCAAAATGCTAGTAATTGATTACAAACTCTTGGTAATCGATTACATGGTTGTATGAACGTGTTCTTGGCTTTCTGGGTAGGATGTAATCAATTATCAGCCTTGTGTAATCGATTACATGGCCTCTGCCAGACTTGTAATCGATTACAAATCGATTACTGCACTTGGTGTAATCGATTACAAGGCTTCTGCAATGCTTGTAATCGATTACAACATATGTGTAATGGATTACCTTGCCCTTTGAACATATTTTTCAAGCCTAATTAAGTCTCTAGGCCATTTTTAACATTGGGGAACTTGGATTAAACAAGATTTACAAATGTTTAACATAATCTAATATTGAAATCAATATTTCTTTAAAAAATGAACTTTGAAAAACAAGTTGATTTAAGAGATCTTTGAAAAACCATTTGAATATAATTGAGATACCTTGAGAGCATTTCACATTGATGTTCTAAGACCTATATCTAATATACCTCTTTTGATCTTGGTCTTCATCTTGACTTTGTTATCATCAAAAATCATTTGACATGCTTCAAGACATAAGCATTCACATTCTCCCCCTTTTTGATGATGACAAAATAAACATTGAAAAGAGAGAAATATTTGCATTTATTCATCAGAGATTTAAGCGCAACTCTCTCCCGTAATGTATGCATAAGATAGGATAAATGATTTTCATGTAAAAGCGCAAAGCTCCCCTGTACATTGACAAGCATCGAACTCACCAAAATTATAACCAAGTTACGCCTACGACTTGTAGCATAGGAAGCAACACCGGATCATCTCTCTAGGATTATAAAATGCAATTTGATCAAGTAAAGTTAAAATGGGGGGGGTTAGGCAAGATTAAGAAACAGAATTAACAAACAGAATTCAAATTAATCAGAATTAAGAAAGCAACTAATCCAAGAAAATTGTCCAAACTTAATTTTAATCCATCCTTGATTATTAAAGGTCCATTCAATTATTAATCAAGTCCTTGATCTTAGACCACATCAAGAAGCCTCTCAGTGATCATAGATCTTCTACTAGAAATGCTTCTAGATTTCAATTAATTAAGATTAGACAAGTTAAGAACTCATCAAAACCAAAATCAATTTAAAAGCCAAGATCCAACCAAGTTAAATATTTCATCAAACACCTTCAATGCCTTGTTTAATTTCTAAGTTCATCTCTTTGCACATGGTAATTAAGCAATTAACATATGAAAATTCTAATTAAGCAACCAGAATTAACAAAGAGAAGGAGAAGAAGAACAAGAAGAAGAAGAGAAACTTGATTAATAGATGAACTTAAACATTAAAAATGAAATCTCAAGATTAACAACCAGGCATGTTCAATCTCTTAGATTGATCTAAAGGCTTTAACTCTCCATGGGAAAAGGGAGAACTCAAAAAAATAAAATAAGGAAGAAAAGAACCAAAATTAGAGAGAAGGGGGAGAAAGAAAGTTCTAGAGAGAAGAAAGAAAAATGTCAAATGGGAGGTGCCTCGATTTTTGACTTGCCACACCCTAAACTACCCCTTATTTTGGCTTTACATAATTAAAAACCCTTAATTACAAAGTTGGGTCAGTTATGAACATTTGGGCCCAAACCCCATGCAATTTAGAGGTCTATAACTCAAGTTATGACCAAAACAACATCAAAGGTTCTCTGAACTCGTATTCTGACTTCCAAGCAAAATTAGGCCCACTAGACATCTGAATGAGACTTCGAGCTCTCATCAAAGTTGTAGAGCTTCCTCTGAGCTTTCCTACAAGGTAAAATTCATGATCATCAGATATCTAGAACTCAAGTAATGTCTAAAATACAGAAGTAGTGTCAAAGCCTAATAATGCTGGAAAAATTCAATTAGGCCCAATTTGAGCCCAAACTCACAAATCATGACCAAACTCAATCAATTAAGAATATGGAGAGTGCAAATGACTAAACATTGTAACACCCCAAACTTCCTAAATATAAGACAGTAATTTTGACAGTTAACAGAATTCTACTGTTTAGTGATTTCTATGTGCTATAAAATTATTTTGAATATTCTGTCAGTACATTTGATCATTTTGTGTGATTTACTCCGTGCCAAGAAAATAATAATTTTCGGGCCAGAGAAAATTTTACGTAATTTAATTATTACTGAAAAGTCTTAATTATTTTACGTAATCTGATTTGATATTTGTGCATTTTCTAATTTTTGTAATTTTGTGTGTGATTATAAAATTTTTATCTTACTCTATTTATTTTAGTGTTATCCGTGGGCCGTCTGTGGGCCCAGGGAGGTCGTATGTGGGCCTCATGTGGGTCCAGAAAGGTAAAAAAAATTTCTATAGCCAGGAAAATTCGTACTGTTGAGACGAAGACGGGGGATCTTACTAAACTTGAATCCCAAAATAGTTTTAAAAATTTTTCTTTTTTATCTTGTGTTTTAATATTTTTCGCCGGAAAAATCATTGTATTTAATTATTGGGTGATAAAAATACAGTAAAAATATTATTCAAAGGGTAATAGCAGATACAAAAATAAATATTGTACTGCGTAGTCAACATCAGTGGCTTGGATATCCACCATTGATGTAATCAACGGTGGAGACTTGATCTTGATTTAATCAACGGTTGAGATTTAGTCTTATAAAGTGGCTAGGACCATTTATAGCCCTTGGATGTAAAGTTTGAAGGAGTAAGCTTGACCCTTCATTTTGGAGACACATCTAATGGCTAGGATTTCAAGGAGGAAAGATCCAATGGCCTAAATTAAGTCTTCTATCTAAAGCTAAACCTAAAGCCTAAACCTAAACCACCATCCTTGGACCAAGACCAATACTACACCATCCAACCATCCAAAATTTTTCTAAGCAGTATGTTTAGGGTTGGGAAATCAACCATTTTTTACCTAGAAGGTGAAATTTCATGCTTTTCTTTTCTCTTCTTTTTCAAAGTTCTAAGCCATCTATATTAATCCTAACCATTGATCTAATCAATGGTTAAGATTGCCTAAAATGGTGGCTAGGAGATTTGTTGCACTTTGAAGAGTGCATGGAGGGGGGACGGTTTTGGTGCTGCATTAGAAGCTAAAGTAATATTGGAAGACCATAATTGATCACCTTTAGGCATTATTGATTACCTTGGTCTTTGTTGAACATTTTCAAGAAACAACGTTATCAAAATTTCTCTCCATTTCTCTCCTTTTCTAAGCTCATGGCCAAGCACTCCCACACCACCTTCCATCACTCAAAAAAATTTTATACAACCATACTTCTTGAATCCTTACTTCAATTCAAGAACCTTTGTAGTTTACACCAAGCTCTAAATTTTCCATCTTCAAGGAGTTTTTCCAAGAGCAAGTTCTAGGGTTCTTAAAGTGAAGTTATGGACAACTTCATTTCTTTTCTTCTTTTTCATGTTCTAAACCATGTTTGATCCATGGTTCCTCTTATTCAAGCATGTTTATCCATGTCTAAAATTTTTCTTATTCATTTCCATAATATACTAATTTCTTTTTTGTTTTTTTTTATGTTCAAGAGACTTTTGTTTTCTACATTTAGAGTTACCCTTATCCATTAGGCGTGAGATCTTGTTCAAAATACAAAGCAAGTGAGTTCAAGAGACTTTTGTTGGTGGAGATCTTGTTCAAAATCAAAGCAAGAGAGACTTTTGTTGGTGGAGATCTCTCAAAGCAAGAGCTTTTGTGGTAAGAGGAAGATCCATCTCACCAACTAACCATGGTGGTGAGAGATGGTTTTATAATTGATGGATGGTAAATCCATGTGAGGATTCATATCCATGGTCATGTAATAATTTGTGTGTATTTATGTGCTTTGATTATTTGCCTATGCTTGATATGCTTTGCATGATTTTATTGCTTATATGGTATGCTTATGATATGCATGATGAAGATATGTTGAATATATTATGATGGATATATGATAAAGCAAGAAATTTTGGCTCCAATGGCCAAGGGGAGGCTACGGTTTTGATCCCAAAAAAATTAGGGTTTTATGTTGAAATTTTTCAAGAATAAGGAAATTAATTTGTTTAAAGAAATTATTAAGTGGAGAAAATTATTTTTGGTTTCAAAGACCTTGGTGAATTTCGGCTTTATCACCTCAAAATAAGTATTCACAAATTAATATTTTCATGAATGGTAAAATTGGATATTTAGAAAAGCTAGGAAAATAAACAAATGGTTTGTTTTTAAAGAACATGAGTTCACAGTTTTGGTGAGGAGTTGTAATGGTTTTGTTTGTGTAAAAACCAAGAATGGAACTTAGTTGATTTAGAAGGAAAAATACAAGAATGGTTTCAATGGCCATGTCCACGATTTTGAAGACTTGAAATGCCTTGGTTTTGTGAGAACAAAGTGATTTTCAAAGTGGAAATATAACTTGATTTAATACAAGGAATTTGGAAAGGGAATCAGAGTGTTTTATCACTTGAGAAATGGAATTTTCATATGTAAATAGAAAAGAGAGATTGAAAGTGTTTGAACCTCAATTTATTTTAAAGAGGATTGATTTTTAGAATTGATTTGGAATTATAAAGAATACGTTGGTGACTTGGGATTTTCTAACATATAACTCATTGTTTGGGTTTTGGAGAGCGTTAGTAAATTTTAAAGTTAGAAACATTGATTTAATTCCATGAAATGGTGATTTTATGGAATAAATTGTGAAAAGGATTTTCTTGAGTAAGAAAATGTGGAAAATAATGTGAGAAATCATATTACTTTGAAAAAATTTGAAAAGGAATTTTTGAAAGTTGAGAAATATTTTACGAAGTTGAAAAATGGTGAAAAATGATTTACAAAACTTAAAAACGTGATTTTTAAGCTACGCGATTTGAAAAACGTTTAAATATTTCCATGCGATTTGAAAAATGTTGAAATATTTCTACGCAATTTGGAAAGCGTTTAAATATTTTTACGTGATTGAGATATTGTTGAAAAATCACGATGTGATTTAAAAATGGTAGAATATTTTTACGTGATTGATGAAAACGTTGAAAAATCTATATGTGATTTGAAAACGTAACAGAAAATGTTACAAAATTGTAAAAACACGACAAAAGTGGAGCGCGACTATGAAAACGCGATAATATGATTTTTGCGATTAAATATACAGTAGGATTACTGTTGAACCAGTGGATTGACACTGTATGATGAATTTTGCCTGTGATTGGCATTGGTGCATTGAACATGCATTGGAAAGGTCCGATGGACTATATGAGGCTATTTGCCTAGGAGAGACGTATACCTCTTGAGTGGGTGTGATATACGTAGTGTAAGCCACTTGTTGACCTTGGGGGCATCAGGGTGCGGGTTGCTTACATGGGTGGTTGGTAGCTCTTCTTCCTGTAAATTTGACCGATGCAACACACGGATGATCCTGACTGAGATACTATTCTTAATCAAGATCTAGTAAAGACTGTCGTGTATATGCTATATGTGCAAACACATATGAGAAATATGGCACTTGGTCTGAGGCATGTTGGTACAAACAGATCTTTCTAATCAACTTCTCTGAACTGAGTATTAGCTCCATGGAGTAGGAAATTGAGTCTATGAGTGCATGCATGAATATGAGCATTTATATCTGTATGAGATATTAATTAAGGAATATTGGCTATGACAATTATTCTGTTGAGAAATACTTGGATGATGATGATGATAATAATGTTAATGGCATGATAGTAATTATTATTTATTATATCTGTTATGATAAATAATGTTGATGGCTTGATTTGTAATTATGGTATGTTGTATGTATTATCTCTGTGCTACCATGTTAGTATTGGCGTAGGTGATCTCACTTTTTTGTATATTATTTTGTACTGTATTTATTTTTGGTAAAGACGTTGAGCAAGGCACTGAACTAGAGGGTGAAAAAGAGCAGGCTCCTGTGGAGGAAACAGAGTTTTGAGAAGATGGAAATGCCTAGCTTTCTAAGATACATGACGTTACAGTTTCGTGGAGGTTCGAAGGCGTGGCATGTTCATTTGGATCGTCAGTGTATATTTTATATAGGGGACCTGAACATTACCTACAGTAGGCTTTATCAAGGGAACCCTTATTTTAGTGTCAATATTTATGTACAGTTAGAGTTTCCACTATCCATTAGGCAGTACTGGGGAGCCTATTACCATACGCCTAGTGAGATAAGTATCGTGTCCTCCGCTCGGACACCTGTCCGTAGGGCTTCGCGTCGTGATGGATTCCTTCCTGCTGAGGAATCTGAGGAGGACCCATCTGAGGGTTCTACTATTTAGTAAGACTTGGGCAATATGTGAGTTTAAATTATGTTTAATTACTTTGAGAATTCGGTCTGTATATAAATAATCCTGATAGTACGTTTGTAATGTATGATGATGTAAATTATGTGTGATGATGTATTGTATTTTTATTTTCCACTAAGTTTATTTTATTGTTATCAAAGAAGAAAGAAAAATTTGACAACTCGTATTTTTATCACAACATCACATTTTATGAACTTGGGGGTAATTTGGTTATTAAGTAACATAAATGTGGCACCCTACGGTGGGTGTTACATTAGTTGGTATCAAAGCCCAAGTTAGAGTCTTATGGGTTTGTAGTTAGGTCTGTCTTGTTTGTGTTATGTGATTTTTTGTAATTATTTTCTGAAAAGAAACAATATTGTTTGAAGATTGACATTACTTTCTTGTGTTATCCAGTTTGAGTAAAGAAAGTAATGGCAGGACGAGGACGAGGACGTGTCAATACTAGAACTAGAATGGAAAATGTTGGTAATGACAACCAGAACATAGCTGCAGCTGTAGCAGCGATGCAACGGATGGCTGATGTCATTGCACAACAAAATCAAAGGGTAACTGAGGATGCTCACAGTTTGTCTGAATTCCGTAAGAACAATCCACTGAAGTTTCGGGGAGAATTTGATCCAGACAAAGTTGATTTGTGGATCAAAGAGTTAGAGAAAATATTTGAAGGTATGAGATGTACTGATGAATGCAAGCTGACTTTTGTAACTTTTATGTTAGTCGGAGATGGTGAAAACTGGTGGGCAAGAGCCCGAAGATTGTTAAAAGCTGAAGGAAGAGTTGTGACATAGCAGCTTTTTAGACAAAAGTTTTTGGTGAAGTATTTTCCAGCAAGTGTGCGTCATGCTAAGGAGATGGAATTTCTTAGTCTGAGGCAAGGGGTGATGTCTGTCAGTGAGTATGCGGCAAAGTTCGAGAGCTCATCTAAGTTTTTGAGGTATTTCCAGATGCACCCAAATGAGGATTGGAAGTGTAAAAAATTTGAGGAAGGATTGAAGCTTGACATTAAGCAAGTTGCAGCAACCCTGGGAATTGAGCAGTTTCTAGAATTGTTGGATAAGTGTCATAAGGTTGAGGAGATTGATCTTCAATGGGCGGCCAGAAATAAGAACTTTGGACCTACAAGATTCCAAAGAGAAAAGAACAGTGGAGGAAACCGTTTTCAATAGAAATCGTAAGCAAAACAGGTAGGAAATCAGAACCGGTATCAATTTGTTGGGGGAAGTTCTGGTGGCAATAAGGCAAGTCAAGTTGGAACTCCTACGTATAGTTGTTTCAAGTGTGGGAAGAACCATCTGACCAAGGATTGCCAGCATAAAGGAATTGTTTGTTTTAGATGTGGGAAACCTAGACATTGATCCAGGGATTGTGATCAGATTAAGAAGGAACCTTCTGTGGGAAATGTTCGTACTGTAAGGCCACAGGCGGGTGGTCGAGTGTATACTATGAGCGAGGAAGAAGCCGTGAAATTTAAGGACTTAATCATGGAGGAGTGTGCTATTGAAGGTAATCCTTTAACTGTACTCTATGATTCGGGAGCAACACATTCTTTTATTGCATGTGATTGTGTGGAGCGTTTAGGATTGACTGTGACTACATTGCAATATGATTTAAGTGTTGCTACTCCTACTGATAAGCCTGTGATAACTGCAAAAGTATGTTTGAATTGCCCTGTATATGTTAGGGATAGAATCTTTCATGTGGATTTGATTTGTTTGCCTCTTTCCAAGATTAATGTAATCTTAGGAATGGATTGGTTATCTTTTAACCATATCCTAATTGATTGTTCGAATAAGACATTAGTATTTTCTGAGGCTAAAGATCCTATATTCCTAACGGTAACTCAAGTAGAAGCTTGTCTGAAGGAAGGAGATCATGGGTATCTATTGTTGTCTTCTTTGGAGGTTCAATGTAAAGATGTCTTGAAGGATATTTTCGTGGTCAATGAATTTCCTAAGGTATTTCCTGAAGATATACCTGGACTACCACCAGAAAAAGAAATTGAGTTTACTATTGATTTAGTATCTGGAGCTGGACCTATATCTATTGCGCCCTATCGGATGTCGCCAGTAGAATTGGCAGAGCTTAAGAAATAGCTGGAGGATTTATTGGAGAAGCAATTTGTGAGACCTAGTGTATCACCATGGGGAGCTCCAGTATTGTTGGTAAAGAAGAAGGATGGAACATCTCGTTTATGTGTAGATTACCGACAATTGAACAAGATTACGATTAAGAATAAATATCCACTTCCAAGGATAGATGATCTGATGGATCAATTGCGAGGAGCCACAATCTTTTCTAAGATTGATTTACGATCTGGGTATCACCAGATTCGTGTGAAAGTGGAGGATATTCCCAAGACTGCATTTCGGACTCGTTATAGGCATGATGAATATCTAGTGATGCCGTTTGGTGTGACGAATGCACCTGCCATAGTCATGGACTTTATGAACAGAATTTTTCATTCGTACTTGGATAAGTTTGTTGTTGTCTTTATGGATGACATTTTGATTTATTCTCGAAGTCAGGAGAAACATGCTGAACATCTCAGAGTGGTTCTCCAGATTTTGAAGGAGAATAAGTTGTATGCCAAGTTATCCAAATGTGAATTTTGGTTAAGCGAAGTTCAATTTTTGGGACATGTTATGTCGGAGGAAGGAATTGAAGTTGATGCTTCCAAAGTGGAGATAGTTTTGGAATAGGAAAGACCGAAGACTATAATAGAAATTTGTAATTTTGTTAGATTAGCTGGTTACTATAGGTGGTTCATTGAGGGATTTTCGAAGATAGCAGGACCTCTTACCCAACTTACACGGAAGAATCAACCATTCGTGTGGACTAATGCATACGAAGAAAGTTTTTAAGAGTTAAAAAGACGATTGACTACTTCACCGGTATTAATTCTACCTGATCTAAACGAACCTTTCGATGTATATTACGATGCTTCGTATCAAGGATTGGGTTGTGTACTTATGGAAAACCGTAAAGTGGTGGCTTATGCTTCAAGACAATTGAAAAATCACGAGAGGAATTATTCGACTCATGACTTGGAGTTGGCAGCTGTGGTGTTTACATTGAAAGTGTGGAGACATTTTCTCTATGGAGCAACGTTCACTATTTTTAGTGATCATAAAAGTTTGAAGTATTTGTTTGACCAGAAAGAGTTGAACATGAAACAAAGGCATTGGTTAGAGTTTCTGAAGGATTATGACTTTCAGTTATAATATCATCCCGGAAAGGCGAATGTCATAGCGGATGCGTTGAGTAGGAAAATGCTTAGTGCTTCTGTTATGATGATTAAGGAGAAGGAACTGATAGAAGAATTTTGGGATATGCATTTGTCTGTGAAACTGACGCCGGGCAGAATACATTTAAACATGATCATCATTTGAAATGATTTGATGGATAAAATACGAGATGGACAGAACAATGACCAGTACTTGCAAGAAGCAAAAGAAGCAAAGAGCCAAGGAGCGATGTTGGAATTTAGCGAAGGTGCTAATGGAATTTTGAAGTTTAAAGGAAGAGTTTGTGTGCCTAATGATCCAAATCTTAGGAAATTGATTTTGGATAAAACTCACAGGAGTAAGTTGAGTATGCATCCAGGAGCCACAAAGATGTACCAGGATTTAAAACAATTATATTGGTGGCAGGGAATGAGAAAAGATGTCACTGAGTATGTATCATCCTGTTTGGTTTGTCAGAAGGCTAAGGTGGAACATCAAAGACCTTCGGGAATGTTGCAACTTTTGCCTATTCTTGAATGGAAATGGGATGACATAGCAATGGATTTTATGATAGGACTACCAAGGACTCGGAAAGGTCATGATTCTATTTGGGTAATTGTTGATCAGCTTACTAAGTCGGCACACTTTTTGCCGATTAACATTAAGTACTCAATGGAGAAGTTGACCCAAGTGTACATCAGTGAAATTGTTAGACTTCATGGTGTACCATCCAGTATTATTTCGGATCGAGATTCGAGGTTTATGTCAAGATTTTGGAATAGTTTGCAAGAAGCGATGAGAACAAAGCTACGTTTGAGTTCTGTTTACCATCCACAGACTGATGGTCAGTCAAAAAGAACAATTCAGTCGTTAGAGGACTTGTTGAGAGCATGTGTTTTGGAAGAAAGTGGAGGTTAGAATGAGTTCTTACCATTGATAGAGTTCACATACAACAACAGTTTTCATTCGAGCATAGGGATGACACCCTATGAGGCATTGTATGGGAGGCGATGTAGAACACCGTTGTGTTGGAATCAGGACGGTGAAAGTGTTGTGTTAGGACCAAAGATTGTTCAACAGACAATTGAGAAAGTGAAGATGATACAAGACAAGATGAGAATGACTCAAACTCGGCAAAAGAGTTATGCTGAAAAAAGAAGAAAATCACTTGAGTTTGAAGAAGGTGACCATGTATTTCTACGAGTGACACCTATGACTGGAGTTAGACGAGTGCTTAAGTCCAAGAAGCTCACTCCAAAGTTTATCGGGCCGTATCAGATACTCCGTCAGGTAGGTCCGGTAGCTTATCAGATCGCATTACCACCATTGTTATCAAATCTTCACAATGTATTTCACATATCACAATTACGGAAATATATTCTTGATCCTACCCATGTTATCGAGTCTGACACAGTACAACTGAAAGAGAACTTAACCTATGAAACGTTTCCAGTAAAGATTGAGGATCGAAGAACAAAGCAACTTTGAGGTAAGGAAATTTCATTGGTTAAAATCATTTGGAATGATGTAAGTGGAGAAGCTTGTAACACCCCAAACTTCCTAAATAGTTGACAGTAATTTTGACAGTTAACAGAATTCTATTGTTTAGTAATTTTTGTGTACTGTAAAATTATTTTGAGTATTCCATCAACGTATTTAATCGTTTTGAGTGATTTACTCTGTGTCAAGAAAATAATAATTTTCAGACCAGGGAAAATCTTTATGTATTTATTTATCTTGATTGTTAATTACTTATAACAATCTGATTTGATTTTCATACGTTTTCTAATATTTGTGATTTTTGTGGATGATTATAAATTTTTATATTTCTCTGATTATTTTTGGGCTGTTTGTTGCCCCAGGTGGCCTTACGTGGGCCCAAGTGGGACCCACGAAGTGAAAATTGTTTTGTGATCAGAAAAAATTGTACTATTCAGATGGAGACAGGGGATCTTACTAAACTTGAACCCAAAAACAGTTTCTAAAATTTTATTGTACTGTGTTTTGTACTGTATTTAATTATTGGGCGATAAAAATACAGTAAATATATTCTTTCGTGGGGTTATAGCAGATAAAAATAGAAATTATGCTACTTAAGTTAATAATAGTGGTTATGACAACTTTTGACAGACCAATAGGAAACAAGTTTAATTCTTTTGACTGACCAATAGGAAGCAAGTCTAATATTGAAGACTTTGATATCAACCATCGATTTAATCAACGGTGTAGGATTAGTCTAATAAAATAGCTATGACCATTTATAACCGTTGGATTTAGGTTTAAATCAAGGGCGGAGATTTGATCTTATAAAGTGGCTAGGATTATTTGTGACCGTTGGATTTGGATTTAATCAATGGTGGAGATGGATCATTTACAACCATTGGATTTGGATTTAATCAATGGTGGAGATTTGGTCTTCTAAAATGGCTATGACTAATTATGACCCTTGGATTAAAAGTAAGAAGGAGCAATCTTGACCCTTCATTTTTGGAGATGCATCTAATGGCTAGGATTTCAAGGAGAAAGATCTAATGGCCTAGATTAAGTCTTTTAATCAAAAGTCTACCTAAATCCTAACCATTGATCTAATCAATGGCTTAAATGGCTCTAAATGGTGGCTAGAAAAGATGACAACTTTATGAATGCATAATGCATGGAGGGGGGACGGTTTTGTGCTTGTTTTAGGAGTTAAAGGAAAGTTTGAAGACCATTATTAGTGGTTTTGGTCAATTATACATCATCATTGATCATTTTGCACTCAAGGAGAATGCATGAAGAGGGGGGCGGTTTTTGTGTTTGTTTAGGAGCTAAAACAAAGTTGAAGACCATTATTAGTTGTCTTGGTCACTTATTGATCATTCTTGATCATTTCCTTTAAGCAAGCTCTTAGAAAAATTTCTCTCCTTCTCCTTCAAGCTAGCTCACGGCCATGACCTCTAATTCTACCCTCCATCACTCAAAAATTTCATACAACCTAGTTTCTTGAATCCTTACCTTATTCTAAGAACATCTCTAGTTATGAGTTTTCACCAAATCATTCATTTTGAGCTTCAAATCCAAGCTTCAAGTTTCTATCAAAAAGGGTAAAGTTCATATTTCTTCACCCAATCTTTTATTTTTGATTTTCTAAGCCATGCTTGAATCATGGTTTACCTATTCTTTTACTTGTCATTGATTTTAAGATTTGTTTATGATTTTTAAGGATTTTTCCAAGGAGCTCTACGAAATTGGTGGAAGCAAAACTAAGTGTTTTCACTTCATTCTTTATCTTAACCAAGTCTAAGAAGCCTTTCTTTCACAAAAATAAAAAACTCCAACCTTGTTCTTCAAGAGGAATTTCAGCCATACCACCTAAAATCACCATCCAATCTCTTTTAATTTCATCTAACCATAGATCTTGAATCTACATGATATTCTAAGTAACTTTCATGTTGGAGACTTTATCTAAATCATCCATTTTCAACCTTGTTCTTCAAGCTAAAGATTGAAGCTTTATTGGTCAAGTTTGTTAATCTTCACTTTTCTTTTGATTTTCAAGGTTCTAAGCCATGTTTGATCCATGGTTATCTTGTTTAAGCTTGATTTACTAATAAATATATGTTTTGTTTTGTATTTGAGAAGCCCTTGGTGGTGAAGGACTTGGAAAAAGAAGCAAAACAAGGAGCTTTTGAGGATCTTCAAGAGGTAAGAAGGAGATCCACCTCACCAACCAAGTATGGTGGTGAGATATGGTCTTATATTTGATGGATGGTGAATCCATGTGAGGATTCATATCCATAGTCATGTAATAATTTGTGGGTGTTTATGTGTTTATGTGGTTTATATGCTTAGCATGGTTTATTTGTGCTTGCATGCTTAGTATAATTTATTGTTTTAATTATGGCATGCTTGTGGTATTTATGATGAAATATATATATATATATATATATATATATATATATATATATATGATGATTTGATGAAAAAGGAAAACAATTTTTGGTTCCAAAGAACCATAGAGGCACACGGCCTCAAAGGGTGATTTTTGAGTAAAAAGATTCTAAGTATTTTATTAATCATGAGTTTTAAATGAAAAGAGCAATGAGTTGATGATTTTAAGGATTTGCAAAGAAAGTGGAAAACGAAAATGAACAATTGATTTCAAAGATCAAGTGCTCACAGTTTTTGTTAAGGAATTTTTAATGGTTTTGTTTGTGTAAAACCATATCAATTTAGAAGGAAAAATATTTGATGGCCATTTGAAAACAAGTACCACAGTTTTGAAGGTTTGTGAATACCTTGATTTTATAAAGGAAAAGTATTCAATGGCTTCAATGGCCAAAGACTCCATGGTTTTTGAGAGATTGGAATAGTTTTGGTTTTATGAAACAAAGTGATTTCAAAGTGGAAACAAAGTGTTTGAACAAAGTGTTGTAGTACAAGGATTAAAGAAAATGGAAACAAGGTGTTTTGTTAATTGCAAAATGGAATTTCGTTTACGAAAGACAAAGAGAGGTTGAAAGTGTTTGAACCTCAATTTATTTTGAAGAGAATTAATTTTAGAATTGATTTGAGAAAAATAGAGAATATAATAGTGATTTGATATTTTCTAATGTGTAACTCATCCTTTGGGTTTTGGAGAGCGTTAGTAATTTTTAAAGTTAGAAACATTGATTTAATTCAATGAAATTGTGAATTTGTGGAATACATTGTGAAAAGGATTTTCTTGAGTAAGGAAATGTGGAAAATAATGTGAGTAGTCATATTATTTTGAGAAAGGTTGAAATTGAATTTTTGAAGGTTGAGAAATATTTTTCGTAATGGGATTATGGTGAAAAATGATTTACGTAACTTAAAAACGTGATTTTTAAGCTACGCGATTTGAAATACGTTTAAATATTTCTACGCAATTTGGAAAGCGTTTAAATATTTCGAAAATGATGGAAAAATGATTTACGCGACTTAAAAGAATGATTTTTAAGTTAGATTGTGAAAATGTTTGCTAATTTGAAACGTGTAAATATTTTTACGTGATTGAGAAAATGTTAAAAAATCAATACGTGATTTGAAAATGCAACCGAAGTGTTGTGGGATTATGAAAACGTAACAAGAATGTTGCGTGATTGGGAAAACACGACAAAAGTATTTTATGATTATGAAAATGCAATAATATGATTTCGCTATTGAAAATACAGTATGATTACTGTTTGGCCAGTGTGTGTGGACCCTGATTTTGAGATTATGAAATTAAATTGAGAATGGGCCAATGTATGGACCCTAAATATGAAATGATAAATTTTGCCCATGATTGGCATTGGTGCATTGAACATGCATTGGAAATAGTGAATTTTGCCTGTGATTGGCATTGGTGCATTTTATATGCATGAACTAGTGTATGGACACTGTATGAGAAAATGATGAATTTTGCCTATGATTGGCATTGGTGGATTGAACATGCATTGGAAAGGTTCAATGGACTGTATGAGGCTATTTGCCTAGGAGAGACGTACACTTCTTGAGTGGGTGCGATATGTGTAGTGTAAGTCACTTGTTGACCTTGGGGGCATCGTGGTGCGGGTTGCTTACATGGGTGGTTGGTCGCGCTTCTTCCCGTAGGTTAGACCGATGCAACGCACCGATGATCCTGACTGAGACACTATTCTTAATCGAGATCTCGTAAAGACTGTCGTGTATATGCTAGATGTGCAAAAATCAAAATGAGGATTATAGCACTTGGTCTGAGGCATTTTGGTACAGACAAATCTTTCGGATCAACTTCTCCGAACTGAGTATTAGCTCCATGGAGTAGGAACATTAAGTCTATATGCACATGCATAACATATGCATCATTATTGAGTATTGGTTATGATAATTGAACTGCTGAATACTTGAGGAATAATTGAACTGTTGAATAATACTGGATGATGATGATGATAAATAATGTTGAGGGCATTATCGTATATATTGAATTATATTTGAACTGATAAGTGATTGGATGATGATAGTTGATTAATGTTGAAGGCATTATTGGAATTCTGGTATGATATACCTGTATGATATGTTGTTTGTATTATCTATGTGCTACCATGTTGGTACGGCATAAGTGATCTCACCTCTTTGTTATATTGTTTTGCTGTGTTTTATGTTGTAAAAATTATATAGTAGAAGGAACGAGTTGTCTTAGACATAACGGGTGACAGATATTCTGAAATTGGTGACAACATCAGAGAATGACCATTCCAGATTTGATAGCGTGCAATGTTGACAAGGAACAGATGTTTGATGCATCCAGATAGATACAAGAAGGAATAAGTATGCTAAGTTTTCTCGTTAGTGTTGTACCGTACTTTTAAGTAGGACCCATCATAGGGTTTGCTACTGTTAAAAAGAGAGAGTTTTCTGTTAGTTTTATATTTCTCTTTAAATTGTTAAATATTAATTGGTGTCAATATTGTATATTAAATATATTTTCAGTAATGTTTATGGATCTCAGTAAGTTTATGTTTCAGTCTTTAATGAAAAGAAATTTTAAAACCCATCTTTTATAACTTAAACCTTGTTTATGAACTTCTTTACAGATTTTGAGTTGGGAATCAGAAATGTGATACCCTGAGGAGGGTGTTACAAAGCTACATGGGAACTAGAAGAAAAGATAAAGGAATAATGTCTGTATTTATTCTGAGGATGTGAAGTCAAGTTTATCAAGTTTCGAGGACGAAACTTCTTTTTAGAGGGAGAGTATTATAACACCCCAAACTTCCTAAATATAAGATAGTAATTTTGACAGTTAACAGAATTCTACTATTTAGTAATTTCTGTGTGCTATAAAATTATTTTGAATATTCTGTCAGTACATTTGATCGTTTTGTATGATTTACTCCGTGTCAAGAAAATAATAATTTTCGGGCCGGAGAAAATCTTACGTAATTTAATTATTACTGAAAAGTCTTAATTATTTTACGTAATTTGATTTGATATTTGTGTATTTTCTAATTTTTGTAATTTTGTGTGTGATTATAAAATTTTTATCTTACTCTGTTTATTTTAGTGTTATCCGTGGGATGTTTGTGGGCCTAGGGAGGTCGTATGTGGGCGCCACGTGGGTCCAGAAAGGTAAAAAAAATTTCTGTAGCCAGGAAAATTTGTACTGTTGAGACGAAGATGGGGGATCTTACTAAACCTGAATTGGGAAACAGTTTTAAAAAAACTTTTACTGTGTTTTGCACTGTATTTAATTATCGGGTGATAAAAATATAATAAAAATATTATTCGAAGGGTAATAGCAGATACAAAAATAAATATTATACTGCGTAATCAACATCAATGGCTTAGATATCCACCATTGATGTAATCTACGGTGGAGACTTGATCTTGATTTAATCAGCGGTTGAGATTTAGTCTTATAAAGTGGCTAGGACCATTTATAGCCCTTGGATGTAAAGTTTGAGGGAGTAATCTTGACCCTTCATTTTGGAGACACATCTAATGGCTAGGATTTCAAGGAGGAAATATTCAATGGCCTAAATTAAGTCTTCTATCTAAAGTATAAACCTAAAACCTATATTAATCCTAACCATTGATCTAATCAATGGTTAAGATTGCCTAAAATAGTGACTAGGAGATTTGTTGCATTTTGAAGAGTGCATGGAGGGGGGCGGTTTTGGTGCTGCATTAGAAGCTAAAGTAATATTGGAAGACCATAATTGATCACCTTTAGGCATTATTGATCACCTTGGTCTTTGTTGAACATTTTCAAGAAACAAAGTTATCAAAATTTCTCTCCATTTCTCTCCTTTTCTAAGCTCACAGCCAAGCACTCCCACACCACCTTCCATCACTCAAAAAAATTTTATACAACCATACTTCTTGAATCCTTACTTCAATTCAAGAACCTTTGTAGTTTACACCAAGCTCTAAACTTTCCATCTTCAAGGAGTTTTTCCAAGAGCAAGTTCTAGGGTTCTTAAGGTGAAGTTATGGAAAACTTCATTTCTTCTCTTCTTTTTCATGTTCTAAACCATGTTTGATCCATGGTTCCTCTTATTCAAGTATAATATACTAATTTCTTTATGTTTGTTTTATGTTCAAGAGACTTTTGTTGGTGGAGATCTTGTTCAAAATACAAAGTAAGGAGCTTTTTGTGATTCTCCAAGAGGTAACAGGGAGATCCATCTCACCAACCAACCATGGTGGTGAGAGATGATTTTATATTTGATGGATGGTGAATCCATGTGAGGATTTATATCCATGGTCATGTAATAATTTGTGTGTGTTTATGTGCTTTGATTATTTGCCTATGCTTAATATGCTTTGCATGATTTTATTGCTTATTTGGTATGCTTTTGATATGCATGATGAAGATATGTTGAATATATTATGATGGATGTATGATAAAGCAAGAAATTTTGGCTCCAATGGCCAAGGGGAGGCTACGGTTTTGACCCCAAAAAAATTAGGGTTTTATGTTGAAATTTTTCAAGAATAAGGAAATTGATTTGTTTAAAGAAATTTTGAAGTGGAGAAAATTATTTTTGGTTTCAAAGACCTTGGTGAATTTCAGCTTTATCACCTCAAAATAGGTGTTCACAAATTAATATTTTCATGAATGGTAAAATTGGATGTTTAGAAAAGCTAGGAAAATAAACAAATGGTTTGTTTTCAAAGAACTTGAGTTCATAGTTTTGGTGAGGAGTTTTAATGGTTTTGTTTGTGTAAAAACCAAGAATGGAACTTAGTTGATTTAGAAGGAAAAATACAAGAATGGTTTCAATGGCCATGTCCACGATTTTGAAGACTTGAAATGCCTTGGTTTTGTGAGAACAAAGTGATTTTCAAAGTGGAAATATAACTTGATTTAATACAAGGAATTTGGAAAGGGAATCAAAGTGTTTTATCACTTGAGAAATGAAATTTTCATATGTAAATGGAAAAGAGAGGTTGAAAGTGTTTGAACCTCAATTTATTTTAAAGAGGATTGATTTTTAGAATTGATTTGGAATTATAAAGAATACATTGGTGACTTGGGATTTTCTAATGTATAACTCTTTCTTTGGGTTTTGGAGAGCGTTAGTAAATTTTTAAAGTTAGAAACATTGATTTAATTCCATGAAATGGTGATTTTATGGAATAAATTGCGAAAATGATTTTCTTGAGTAAGCACATGTGGAAAATAATGTGAGACATCATATTATTTTGAAAAAAGTTTGAAAAGGAATTTTTGAAAGTTGAGAAATATTTATGAAGTTAAAAAATGGTGAAAAATGATTTACGTAACTTAAAAACGTGATTTTTTATGCTACGCAATTTGAAAAACGTTTAAATATTTCCACGCGATTTGAAAAATATTGAAATATTTCTATGCAATTTGGAAAGCATTTAAATATTTTTACGTGATTGAGATATTGTTGAAAAATAACGATGTGATTTAAAAATAGTGGAATATTTTTACGTGATTGATGAAAACGTTAAAAAATCTATATGTGATTTGAAAACATAACATAAAATGTTACAAAATTGTAAAAACGTGACAAAAGTGGAACGCGACTATGAAAATGCGATAATATGATTTTGCGATTAAATATACAGTAGGATTACTGTTGAACCAGTGGATTGACACTGTATGATGAATTTTGCCTGTGATTGGCATTGGTGCATTTTATATGCATGAACTAGTGTATGGACACTGTATATGAATTTTACCTATGATTGGCATTGGTGCATTGAACATGCATTGGAAAGGTCCGATAGACTGTATGAGGCTATTTGCCTAGGTGAGACGTACACCTCTTGAGTGGGTGCGATATGCGTAGTGTAAGTCACTTGTTGACCTTGTGGGCATCAGGGTGCGGGTTGCTTACATGGGTGGTTGGTAGCTCTTCTTCCCGTGAGTTTGACTGATGCAATACACTGATGATCCTGACCGAGACACTATTCTTAATCAAGATTTTGTAAATACTGTCGTGTATATGTTACATGTGCAAACACATATAAGAAATGTGGCACTTGGTCTGAGGCATGTTGGTACAGACAGATCTTTCTGATCAACTTCTCCGAACTGAGTATTAGCTCCATGGAGTAGGAAATTGAGTCTATGAGCGCATGCATGAATATGAGCATTTATATCTGTATGAGATATTAATTGAGGAATATTGGCTATGACAATTGTTCTGTTGAGAAATACTTGGATGATGATGATGATAATAATGTTAATGGCATGATAGTAATTATTATTTATTATATCTGTTATGATAAATAATGTTGATGGCTTGATTTGTAATTATGGTATGCTGTATGTATTATCTCTGTGCTACCATGTTAGTATTGGCGTAGGTGATCTCACCTCTTTGTATATTATTTTGTACTGTATTTATTTTTGGTAAAGACGTTGAGCAAGGCACTGAACCAGAGGGTGAAGAAGAGTAGGCTCCTATGGAGGAAACAGAGTTTTGAGAAGATGGAAATGCCCAGCTTTCTAGGATACGTGACATTACAATTTCACAGAGGTCCGGAGGCATGGCATGTTCATTTGGATTGTCAATGTATATTTTATATAGGGGACCTGAACATTACCTACAGTAGACTTTATCAAGGGAACCCCTATTTTAGTGTCAATATTTATGTACAGTTAGAGTTTTCACTATCCATTAGGCAGTACTGGGGAGCATATTACTGTACACTTAGTGAGATAAGTATCGTGCCGTTCGCTTGGACACCTGTCCGTAGGGCTTGGCATTTGTGCTGGATTCCTTCTTGCTGAGGAATCTGAGGAGGACCCATCTGAGGGTTCTGCTGTTTAGTAAGACTTGGGCAATATGTGAGTTTAAATTATGTTTAATTACTTAGAGAACTTGGTCTGTATATAAATAATCCTGACATTACGTTTGTAATGTATGATGATGTAAATTATGTGTGATGATGTATTATATTTTTATTTTCCGCTAAGTTTATTTTATTGTTATCAAAGAAGAAAGAGAAAATTTTACAACTCGTATTTTTATCACAACATCACATTTTATGAACTTGGGGGTAATTTGGTAATTAAGTAATATAAATGTAGCACTCTACGATGGGTGTTATAAACATGGGGGTTTATTAATGAATCAAATATGTGATTATCATATGCATGCAACATATTTGTAATTGGCATTGATT
Organism: Ormosia emarginata; assembly: GCA_029884605.1. Taxonomy (NCBI): domain Eukaryota; kingdom Viridiplantae; phylum Streptophyta; class Magnoliopsida; order Fabales; family Fabaceae; genus Ormosia; species Ormosia emarginata. The sequence goes on along the minus strand of JAQQTP010000033.1, from coordinate 292,564 downwards.
CAAGAAATTGGTTTTAATGATTACAAACAAGAAAGGATAGATGTGCATCAAGCTCCAAGAATATGCAAGAATAGCATATAGGGCTTAGATATTGTGTTAAGGTATTTAGGATTCACTCTAAGTTCATTCAAATGGTTTTTCACTTGACTTAAATAGCTTTGCAAAATTATGTTTTAAACTTGTGAAAAATTGGTTTATGTTTGAGCCAAAATGTTTTTGATGGGATAACAAGTTACTGACTTGATCAAGAGCAAAATACTCAATGCTTTTCAAGAGCTCCTAACCAATTAGGGACTCTACCTAATTGCTTATTCATCAAGTCAGAACCTGTTTTTATAAGTGTCCTAATCAATTATGAACATTGGCTAATTGGTTATTTGTCAAGATAGAGGCATTGCCTTTTCATTTATATTGATGCTAACCGATTAGAGCTTTGGGCTAATTGGTTAGTGTGATTTTTTGGAAGAAACATAAACTGATACTTTATAATATCCTAACCGATTAGGATGTCCATCTAATTGATTATTGGTGAAATCAGAAGCTAATATTAAGGTGTCCTTACCGATTAGAGACTTGGCCTAATTGATTAGCATGTATCTTTTAAGAAACAAAACTATTTTATTAAATGTCCTAACCGATTAGTGTTTCTACTAAATGGTTCGCATCCTTTTAAACAAAGCCACGTGAACCCCATGTTTAATTGCCTAACCGATTAGGCAAGTTTGCTAATTAGTTATTCTATTAAACAGAGGCTCTGGAACTCATTTACTAAATGGCCTAACCGATTAGGACTCCTCCCTAACTGGTTATCTGGGCAACTAGAAAACACGTTCCAATGGCTCTATTTGAATATTTAATACACCCAACTACTCCCAATGACTCTTAATTTGTTTTTGGTATAAATCTAAGTTGTTGGGCATCAAAGAAATGTTAGAGAACAATCTGAAAATCATTCTCGAGCATTAAATTCGTATTTCACCATCTCTTTCTCCAAAACTCTGTTTTGAGCTTCAAAGTGTGATTCCTTGATACTCGTAGTGCTTCAATTTGTATTATCTACTCTTTGAGAGAGTTTCTATCATTCAAACACTTTGTTTATTATGTAAAGAGGGTGAGGTATCCCTCTAGTGGAAAAGGGTGAGGCATCCCTTATTGAAAAGAAGGTGAGGTATTCTTCAAAGGTGTAAAGAGGGTGAGGTATCTCTCAAAGGTTGTAAAGGGTGAGGTATCCCTTGTTGTAAAGAAGGTGAGGTATCCTTCAAAGGTTGTAAAGGGGGTGAGGTATCCCTCTAGTAAAAAGGGTGAGGTATCCTTATTTTGATGCTCAAGCACAAAAGGTGAGGTATCCCAAGGTGTGGTGAGTGCTCTAGTTTGTAAAGGTTTTTAAGCACCTGTTGAAGCTTGAAGATATAGTGAAAAATCTCTAGCAGTTGCTTGAGAACTGGATGTAAGTCATAAGTGGATTGGTGGTTGAAACAGGATAAACCTTGTGTTTAATCTTCAAAACTCATTTCTTTACATTTGTGCCTTAATTATATATGCTTGAATTGAATTTGATATATAGCTTATATTTGCTTGATTTATCCTTTAACCTAAGTTGTATTTAAGTAATCTATAATAGTTGTATCTTTGTTAGACTTATTTCGCTGCATGTGTTGATTGAAAATATCAAAATGTATAATTTCTCAAAGTTATTTTAAAAATTTGTGATCACCCAATTCACCCCCTTCTTAGGTGATGGTTGCCATGACTAACAAGTGGTATCAGAGCTAGGCTCTTATGTAAAGAGCTTAGCAGCTTCAAGAGAAAGTCATGGCCTCTTCAAACGGTTTTTCAGAAAGTTCTTCTCTCTATAGACCTACCTTTTTCAATGGGGATGGGAATGCTTATTGGAAAGAAAGAATAAAATTTTTTATTGAAACTATTGACTTAGATGTGTGGGGTGCTGTTGAAAATAGTCCTTTTGTTCCCACACAAGTTATAAATGGTGTAAGAATTAATACACCAAGAAGTGAATTGTCAAATGATGATAAAAAGAAGGTCCAATATAATTTGAGAGTCAAAAACATCATTACCACAGCTTTGGGGTATGATGAGTTCTTTAGAGTCTAAAATTGTAAATTTGCCTAAGAAATGTGGGACACCTTACAAGTAACTCATGAGGGTACTAGTGAAGTGAAAAGATCAAGGATAAATACTCTCACTCATGAATATGAACTTTTTAGAATGAACCAAGGTGAAAACATTCAAGAAATGCAAAAATGATTCACACATATTACAAATCATCTTACTTCATTGTGAAAGACTTTTCCTAATCAAGATCTTATTAACAAAGTGTTAAGATGTTTGAGCAGGAATTAGCAACCTAAAGTGACGGCTATTGTAGAGTCAAGAAATCTCTCAACCATGGCCCTAGCCATACTTTTTGGCAAGCTTCAAGAACATGAATTGGAATTGAATAGATTCAACAAAAATGAGGAGTTTGACAAGAAAAAGAAGGGAATTGCTCTCAAAACCACCTCCTCCATGATTAATGATGATGATGAAGATGATGGACATGACTTGGAGATAAATGAGGAGAATCTCAATCTTCTGGTAAAGAAATTTGGAAGACTCTTCAAGAAGAGTGAAGGTCAAAGAAGGCCTCCCTTTCCTCAAAGAAATGTCTATCACAAAGGGGAAGGAACCTCATTCACTCCTAAATGCTATGAATGTGGAGAACTGGGGCACATGAAGATGGAGTGTCCAATCTATCAAAGGAAAGTGAATAAATATGAAAGGAGGTCGTCAAAGGATAAAAATGGAAGAAGAGCTTATATAGCTTGGAATGAAAATGACATGGACTCATCTAATAGCTCAGACAATGAGAAAGCCAACCTATGCCTTATGGCAGAAGTGAAGAGGAAGAAGAAGAAGACACAGAGGTAACATCCTCAAACTTTGAATCAAATTCTTCCCTTATGATGAATTGCAAGATGCATTTGAAGAATTGAATAATGAATCTATGAGGCTTGCAAAATTTGTTTCATCATCCAAGAAAGCAATTTCCTCTTTTGAAAACAAGATCTCTATTTTAAATAAGGAAATTGAGGAGCTTAAAATTGAAAATGAAACTCTTGTACTTATTAATGCAAATTCTTCATGCATGACATGTTCTTCTCTTGATAATGCATCTACATCAATTTTTTGCTCATCATGCAAAATTTTTGAAAAGGAAATTGAAGACTTGAAAAATACTCTTGTGAAATTTACCCTTGGAAGAGATAATTTGAACATATTGCTTGGGAAACAAAGATGTGTGTTTCAAAAGGCTGGTTTAGGGTACAATCCCAAAAATCAACAAAACTTTACAAGAATTTCTTTGTTCCCACAAGTACATCAACAAGTCCTTTTATAAAGTGTTTTCATTGTGGCAAGAAAGGGTATAGTGCATCGACATGTAATGTGAGGAAGAAAATCAACACAAACGTTGGATCTAAAATGACTTGGGTCCCTAAGGGCACCTTGCCTAACACTAACACACAAGAACCTAAGAGAATTTGGGTACCAAAAGCTAAAAATTGAAGTGTGTTATAGGTGTGCTTAAAGGCCAAGAACGGACTTTGGAATATTAAAAGTGGTTGTTATGGTGTCCCGGGGTTGATGAGGGCGGGGAGTGGACGCCGGTGCATGAGAAGCACGTACAAGGAGCGGCTCCTGGCATGCTTCTAGGCGAAGGGTCCCATGAATGAACTGAATACGCACCGGAATGAGAGGGATTCAAAGACTGTGCAGGTATGGGACTGCATAGTTGAGGATGGCTTAAAGGAATTGATTAGGCATAGCCATATCAACAAGTTGCAACTTCTTTTCGAGAGCCTAGAACATAAGAACTCCATTGTTAAGCGTGCTTGACCTGGAGCAATTATGGGATGGGTGACCTCCTGAGAAGTTTCCTAGGATGCATGTGAGTGAGGACAAAGCACGCTGAAAAGACTCGTGTTGGTTTGTGGAGACACTCGTCAATCCTGTAGGCAGTCCCGGGATGTATTAGTTGCTGCAAGCACAAGATTAGAAAATAGTCCAAGTTCTATCCATTGTCTCCAAGAAGCTTGGACTTGTAACATTTAGATAAGTGGAGACTTGTTCTATACTTTAACTTGCTTTAAAGATGTTCTTTTCTAGCTTTATATCTTGAAAATATCTCTACATGTGATAATATGGTAGATAAGGTCACTTCTTATTTGAAATAGCATATTTGATGAAAACATCTTTGAACTTAGCATTCTGAATTAATCATGTGTAACATCCCAAAAATTAATAATTTCAGAATAAATGATCATTTTACAATATTTGGAATTTTCTAGAATTTTTCTGGATTTTTCTGAGAACGCAGAATATTTTAATATATTTTTCGTTTTGCGTGCGATTGAAATGAGAATTGCTTGAGGTCGATTAGTGTAACGCTCCGAAACTAATTATTTCGCCGCCAATAGTCATTTCCTAATATTTGTGATTTATGTGAATTTTTCTGGAATTTTTTCGGAAACGACGAATATTTTAATATATTCCTCGTTTTGCGTGAAACTCGAACAGAGTCGTGAAAACGACTGTAGCGCTTCAAAAATTGAAAAATTATATGACGAATAGTCGTTTTATAATATTTTCAATTTTTTCGAATTTTCTGGGAATTTTCCAGAACTGTCGAATATTTTAATATATTTTTCGTTTTACGTCTTGTGAAAGTAACTAGAGAAACGCGATGTTTTCTCGAGAACCTTGGACTATGGACATGTCGACGGGGATCTTACTATACCCGAGACTTGACACGATTCTGAGGTTTCATAATTTTTGAGAAATTCTAACGATAAAAATAAATCAATACAAATGAAAAATCCATCCGTCGATTAATTAAATACTTGACTTCATCAATCAGTAACTATTATCCATTGGATAATAGTGTGTAATAAAAATCCTATCACATTATCCTAATGCAATTTACTTTATGTCTAATCCATTCACTTTAATTCAAATTTAATGTTAAATAATCAAAGCTTCTTTGAGAAGCTTTGACCAAATATTGACCCAAATACCCTTAGCTTCTCTTGGAAGCCAATTTTCACTCTCTCTTCTCTCACCATTCACGGCTGGAATGCAGCCAAGGGGAAGGGAAATTGCTTCATTTCAATTATTCAATTATCACTTTAATTCATTAATTTCTAGACACTTTTTCTCTCTCTTCTTCTTCTTCTTCTTCACTTTTCTTTTCTCCTCCTTCTCTCTACCTCCACCATGAGCACGAAATTGCAGCCCCTCCTTCCTCCATTTTTGTTAATCTTTTCTCCTCTCCAAGCCCATTTCTACACTTGCCTTCACCTCCTCTACCTTCTTTGTATAGAAAGTTTCCCCATTTTCCATTTCTATCTCCATTTTCTCTCCACCTCTTCTCTTCTTCCTCCTCTTAGATCCAAAAATTCCAGCCACCATTAGAGAGTCTCTTCTTCACTTTTCTCTCCATAAACACCATTTCTAGACTCCTCTTAACCTCCTCTACACTTTCTCTTTAGAAAATCTCTTCAAAAATCCAACTTTTCTACCCTCCTTCTTCAAATCCGAAAATCACTCCTCCATGGATGGCCAAGCTTTTTGATTTTTCTCTCCACTAAACACATTTATACACTCATCTTCATCTTCTCTACAAGTTTCATTTGGAAGGTTTGCTCAAAATCCAACCTTGTCTCCATTGTCTTCCAAGGTAAAGATTCTTGATTTCTCTCCATTTTCTTCTCATTTTCGTTTTCCTTGGTTACCTATGTGACCAAGGATCATTCTTTTCAAGCTTTAAATTTGTAAATATGAGAATTTGACCACTTTATGGTTCTCTTGAAGGTGGAATCCGAAAATTACAAATCAAGGAACCAAGGAGTTGTTTTCTTGCATTGTCTCCTCTAGGTAAGAGGGAGACTACTCACTTCAACCACTTATGGTGGTGAGAAGACTTTGTGTGTGTGTTGATGGAGAAATCCATCCTTGTATGCTCTTTGTATGCTTGCATGAATTATAAATTTTGTATGATTTAGTATTCTTGGATTTGATTGATACTTGATTATGCTATTGAATATGTTTGATGTATTAATTGTGCTTGATCATGTTGGGGTTGCTAAATGGAAAATTTGGAGTTTCCTACCTCAACATGGTGCCACGGTTTTGACTAGAAGTTAGGGATGAGAATTAATTTTGTATACAAGTGAAATAAGACTCATGTAATCAAAAATTGAATTGATAGTATTAACACTAATGAATGGAAGACTTTGAGAGTTTAATACCCAAGATGGGTGCCACGGTTTTGGTCTTGGTAAAAAGACAAATGGATTGATTTTGATGATCTAAATTTAAGTGAATTAAGAGTGTACTACAACATATAATGTGATAATTGTGACCTTAGATTGATTTGTTGTATATAATGGTATGTTGGATTGGATTATGTGATTGGAAATGGAAGAAAAATATTTGGGAATCTCTCTTGGAGGACTACGATTTTTAGGGTGAAAATTGGATAAATTATGGTTAATGTGTAACAAGCATTAGACTAGAATTAATCAAGTGACAAAATAGAATTTAATGGAAGAAAAGTTTGAGATTGAAGCCTAAATGATGGCTACGGTTTTGAGGCATAAAGATTAGGGTTCTTGGTGAGCTAATTTGATAAGTGAACACTTAAATGAATTAAGGGAATGACATGTAGTATGATGACTTGAGAGAATTTGGGATTGTAACCATTGTGAGGCCACGGCCTCTAGGGCAAGTTTTAGGTAAGTATGTGGTTTGGATAATTTGGAAGCATAAGTGATTAGGTAATTAGAAACCTATGTAATAAATGGACAACTAATAAATTGGAAGAATTTAGTATAGTCAAGACTTCATAAATTTTAGAAGACTAAGAATGAGACCATTGTAAAACTTAAGGTGATTTTAAGTGAGTGAAGAACAAGAGAGTGTGAGGCTTAATAGCTTAATTAATTTACAAGTTATAGGAAATCGAGTTGCCTTGGAATATTAAGCTAGTTGCAAGAATTGGATTTGGTCATAAACCTTGAAAAGAGGAATAAATTCTAAGTTAGGATTCATAATGAACCTAATAATGCATTAATTGACTTGATATTGATATTATGTTATTATGGGTCCATGTGAGTGACCATGTATACATTGATGCTTATATTGGCCAAAATGTGGCATATTATGAGATTGTATGAAATTGTGGATCATACATGTGCATGCATAGTGTCTTATGCATTGTGATTGTCCTTATGGACTGTTGTAAGGCCTAGTTGCCTAGGAGATTGAATACACCTTAGTGCGGGTGCAAATAGACAAGTGTAGGTCACTTGTTGACCTTGGGGGCGTCAGGGTGCGGGTTCCTCGCAATGGGAGGTTGGTAGCTCTCCTGCCCGTGGGGTAGACCGATGCAAACGCACCGACGATCCGGACCGAGACACTGTCCTATATCGCGATCTAGTGAAGAATGTCTGTGCAATGCCATGATTGTGCACGATTTGATTTATAGCACTGGCCTCGGCAGCCGAGTCACAAACATGTCTCCTGATCTTTCTCTCTGATTGTTTTTAGCTCCATGGAGTAGGACTTTGGGAAAGCATGCATATGAACCATGATATATTCTGTCATTATTAATGTTTAATTTCTGTAACTATGACTGACCTGATTATTATTACTGTGATGATTGTCTGATTGTTGTGCTGATTCTTGGAAATACTATTGTGATATGTCTGCTATTGCCTACTGTCATTCTACTTTACTATAAATATCGTTGTTATTATGAATTCTTATTATTGCTTACAATTGAATTGCTTTTATGATAAATTCCGCTGTTGCCGTTATAAAATATATGAACTGTATTGCTTTATGGGCGCTCCGCGCCGTGTCGTTTTCTTACTGCCGCAATGGTAATGAAGGATGGGTGTCTCACCTCTTTCCTATATCTTTGTATGTCTGTTTTATACTTATATTGATAAAAGATCATGAGGAAGATAAGAGGGACCACACTTTGGTTGATTGGATTGGGCGTTTGGACAAGGTTTCTTCGGCTACGTACGAGTGCAGTTGCGTGGAGGTATTGATGCCTGACTTGTTGACTGGGACGCCGAGCGTCGTATGTGTATATGGGGTTGCGGCTTTGTCTGCTAGTAGTACCTATCCCTGGGTCACTACTTTTCCCCCTTTAAGTGTTTTATTCCCGCTGTATTTTATTGGACTTTGTAATTGTTATATTCTATGTCATCAGTGATTTGTGTAAATTGACTATATATATATGTATAAGAGATATGATTTTATTTCAGTGGTTGTATCATGGCTTGAATACATTTATATTTCATTCGAGGCTCATATTTTCTACCTATGCAAATTGTCAAAAAAAAATATATATAGACTCTTGAGAATTTAAGTTACTGTTATCATGATTGTGACACACTTGGATTTAGTAACTGTGGTGTAATGACGATTATGCTTCGGTTGCTACATCAAGGGGTGTTACATCATGCATCTATCTCTTGCTATAAATCATGATTTTATTGCATAACTTGTCATAATTTGATATTTTGTTGCATAATCTGGAATGTTGCTGCACAATATGATATTTTGCTGCATAATTCATCACTTTGCTGCAAAATTTGTCATGATATTGCATAATGTGATATTTAGTTGCATAATTTTTCCCTCTGCTGCATAATATGTCCTTCTGTTGTGTAATTTGTATACTTGCTGCATAATCTGATATATTACATAATATTCTCATTTTAATCCAATATTAACTTGAGCATCGGAGTTTTTCCTAAGTTTGTTTTGCAAGTACTTGATCCATGCTCAAGTCCCTCAACCATCTAACCTCAAGTTCTTGTTGAAGAAATGAGATTCAAGCTCCTTCAAAGAAGTATAATCAGTTTTTGAGCCATATTCAAGGTGTTTAGAGGTGACGGAAGAATGGCCAAGTCAAGAAATTCCTAAGGATGGAATAAGTTGTTTGTATATCAAAGGATAATTTCTTGAAGAATTTTTTGGTTTTTGATGGTGAATGGCAAATGTTGAGAATCTTAAAGGTTGAATTCTTGAAGACTTTTATTGGTTTTGTATGAGAAACAAAGAGTTTGGGAATGGACATAACCTATTATGGAAAGGTTATAATCTATTATGAGCATTTGAAGATGGTTTGGCATGATGGACTTGGTCTTTGTCAAGTGGAAATAATAGATTATGGAATCCTCATAATCTATTATGAAGAGATCTAAATGTTTATAGCTCTCTGTTAAGCTCTATATAACAGATTATGGACCTCACATAATATATGATGAAGTCATCTATTAATCTGGAAGCTCCCTGGAATTCACATATAATTGATTATGGCTACTCTTTAATCGATTATACCATCAACCCGAGACAAATTTCTATTTTTGTCAACCACCATAATCAATTTTGGCTTGTCTTTAATCGATTATATTGCCTGGCAGAGAGCACCACAAATTGAACTCACCTCATAACCGATTATGCACTCCATATAATCAATTATAGCTCTCCATTAAAAGCAAACCATGGAGTTCACGAGCAACCCCACTCCACCATTATCATCTTCTTCCCTTTCTTCTCTCCAACACCTACTCACACTCACTCACTCAAAACACCTCTCTCACTCCAAATCCAACTAAAATCCACTACTAAAACTCAATCTCCATCACTTTCTACCAATTAAAATCCCACAAATTCTTCCAAAAATCTCATTCTTTTCTCTTTTTCAATCTGTTAGATTCAATATGGTTAATGGTGCTTAGGTTTATGGTGTTGGGCATGATGCTGCCACACAAGAAGAAGAATTGCCCACTGCCGTTGCTGATATAGTTATGGAAGAAGCTCCACTCACAAATGAAGATCGCATCCTAGCTACCCTTGTAAGTAATCAATCCCATATTGCAGTTCTTCGAGCTTATTAGGAGCATAGCATTGGAGTCATTTATGACCTCTTGGATAGCATTGAGCATCATCTTCAACCACCGTAAGATAATGGGGCTCAGGCATGGATCTCTTTTATTTAGCTAATCTTTTTTTGTTTTAGCTATGCTATTATGCTTAAAGCTCATCTAACCATAATGATTTATTTTTTGAACATAATGATTATTGTCTTAGCTTATATGCCTTGCATGACTGACTTCAGTAATTAGTGCATTTATTATTTTTGCAATGGCTATCTTATTGAAATGAATATCATGTTGAATTGGTTGTATTATTGCTAAAGTACTTATTGAATATATGTTGTTTGGCAATGGTTTTGCACTGTCTCTTCTCTCTTTGTCAAAATATATGGAATATATTTTTGATCATGACAAAAGGGGGAGAAGAAAGTTGTTGAGAAAAGGTAAACAAAAGGTATAAAATCAATGATTCTAGGATTCAAATATCAAGGGGGAGCTGTGCAAACTCTGAACTTGTCACCTATTGAAAAACATAGGGGGAATAAGTTTTATTTTAATACATTGTGTGAATACTAATTTATTTGAACTAACCTTTTCTTAATGGTTGTTTGTCATCATCAAAAAATGGGAGAATGTAATTGGCATTGATTTTAATTATTACAAACAAAAAAGGATAGATGTGCATTGATCAAGCTCCAAGAATATTCACGAATAGCATATAGGGCTTAGATATTGTGTTAAGGTATTTAGGATTCACTCTAAGCTCATTCAAATGGTTTTTCACTTGACTTAAATGGCTTTGCAAAATTATGTTTTAAACTTGTGAAAAATTGGTTTATGTTTGAGCCAAAATGTTTTTAATGGCATAATAAGTTACCGACTTGATCAAGAGCAAAATACTCAATGCTTTTCAAGAGCTCCTAACCAATTAGGGACTCTACCTAATTGGTTATTCATCAAGTCAGAACTTGTTTTTATAAGTGCCTTAATCAATTAGGAACATTGGCTAATTGGTTATTTGTTAAGACAGAGGCATTGCCTCTTCATTTATAATGATGCTAACTGATTAGAGCTTTGGGCTAATTGGTTAGTGTGAATTTTTTGAAACGTAAACTAATCCTTTATAATATCCTAACCGATTAGGATGTCCATCTAATTGATTATTGGTGAAATCAGAAGCTAATATTAAGGTGTCCTAACCGATTAGAGACTTGGCCTAATTGGTTAGCATGTATCTTTTAAGAAACAAAACTATTTTATTTAATGTCCCAACCAATTAGTGTTTCTACTAATTGGTTAGCATCCTTTTAAACAAAGCCACGTGAACCCCTTGTTTAACTAATTAGGCAAGTTTGCTAATTGTTTATTCTATTAAACAGAGGCTCTGGAACTCATTTACTAAATGGCCTAACCAATTAGGACTCCTGCATAACTGGTTATCTGGGCAAACAGAAAACACGTTCCAATGGCTCTATTTGAATATTTAATACACCCAACTACTCCCAACGGCTCTTACTTTGTTTTGGGTTTCTCCAAAACTTTGTTTTGAGCTTCAAAATGTGATTCCTTGATACCCATAGTGCTTTAATTTGTATTATCTTCTACTCTTTGAGAGAGTTTTTATCATTCAAACACTTTGTTTATTATGTAAAGAGGGTGAGGTATCCCTCTAATGAAAAATGGTGAGGCATCCCTTGTTGAAAAGAAAGTGAGGTATCCTTCAAAGGTGTAAAGAAGGTGAGGTATTCCTCAAAGGTTGTAAAGGGTGAGGTATCCCTTGTTGTAAAGAAGGTGAGATATCCTTCAAAGGTTGTAAAGGGGGTGAGGTATCCCTTTAGTAAAAAGGGTGAGATATCCCTGTTTTGAGGCCCAAGCACAAAGGGTGAGGTATCCCAAGGTGTGGTGAGTGCTCTAGTTTGTAAAGGTTGTCAAGCACCTGTTGAAGCTTGAAGATATAGTGGAAAATCTCTAGCGGTTGCTTGAGGACTAGACGTAAGTCACAAGTGAATTGGTGGCTGAATCAGGATAAACCTTATGTTTGATCTTCTAAACTCAACTTTTTACATTTGTGCATTGATTTTATATGCTTGCTTAAATGTTATTCATCTTGGCTTATTTAATTTGTGAGTGAAGTATTTAATCTCATTTATCTATTCCCTTCAATCATCCAATAGCTTGAACGAAAATTGATATTCAAACGTTTTGTAAAAGATTTACGAAAATATTTTACATACTCAATTCACCCCCCTCTTGAGTATTGAGGCCACTTAGTAACATATTTCACTAATCTCTCCCCCGTTGGCATTATAAAAAATAATATAAGCATTCAACATTGTATAATCATTTCAGCCCAGCAGGATCAATATCAGAGTATAAACAGTTTAGCACATCAATATGTGATACCAATAGCAAATGCATATGAAAAAAAATCTTAGATAGTATTTATCATTTATGCCAATAGAATTCAGAGTCATATACAAGAGCAAATGGGGTTAGATAAAGATTAAGCATAAGGAAAGCATCATGAAAGAATAGAACATCAAGATTAAGCAAAATTATGAAAAATAAGGCTTTGTAATCGATTACCCTTTTATTGTAATCGATTACATGCGTTTTGTTTTCCTTGTAATCGATTACAAAATTTGTGTAATCGATTACATGCTTTCTGACTTGGCTTGGAACGCTTGGCAGAGCCTTTGTAATCGATTACAAAGGTCTTGTAATTGATTACTAGATTACTAAAACTCATTTTTTGCACTTTAAATAGTACAGGCTCAATTTCAAACCTTTCAAATTAGTTCCAAAAAAAATCATGCAAGCATATAATCTAATTAGATTATGATCCAAAACCCATATTTATGCAAAAACATCACTTTTACCAAGAATTACACCTTTTTGATGGATTGGTGAAGTTTTGAGCTTTGTGAAGATCTTTGACATGATGAATGTAACACACCTAGATCTAACAATCACAGCACAATCGTCATTACACCACAGTTACTAAATTCAGGTGTGTCACAGTTCCAATTACAGTAATTTCAAAGTTTAAGTTATTTCCATTATGCATAAATAGAAAATAGGAGCCTCGAATGAAACATAATTAGTACCTAACCATTTTATACATAACCACTGAAATAAATACATATTCCATATATATATATATATATATATATATATTAAAGTCATTCTTAACATAAATCACTAATAACACAAAGTATAGTACTTACATAGTCAAATAGAATACAACGGAAACAAAACACTAAAGGAGAAAAGTAGTAATCCTTGGGATAGGCACTACTAGCAGACAAAGCCGTAATCCCATATGTACGTGATGCTCGGTTTCCTAGTTGACACGACAGACATCAATGCCCCCACGAAGTTACAATCATACGTAACCAAAGAAATCTCGTCCAGACACCAAATCGAGAATAATGAATCGTCCCAATACAATCAGCAAAGGTGTGGCCCCTCATCTTCTTCCTCATGATCTTTTACCAAATATATATATATATATATATATATATATATATATATATATATATATATATATATATATATATATATATATATCGAAGTACAAGAATACAAGAAAGAGGTGAGACATCCTACTTACATTACAAATTATAGCAGTAAAGAAACAGAATGGTGCAGAGCGCCCACATAGCATTTCAGCAGTTATATTCATCAACAATGATAATAGAATAAACAATAAGAGCAGGACAATAACATATAGCAGTAAGAATCAACAATAACAGGTAAACATCAATAATATCCCAAGCAGTCAACAGAGTCTCAGATAATAGGCAATTAAAACATTCCAGATAATTATGGCATCAATATCACAATAATATAATCATCATATAAAAGAGTGTCATATGATATGTAGACTCACAATGCCGACTCACTCTACATGTGCACTTGGTACCAAGATTTTCCATTTCATTTCAAATATGAACGTTCCAGAAGATCTGTCCCCCTTAATGATAGTCTACGCTGGACCATGAAGAGAATAGTGCTTGTCAGGCGCGTGATGCGTTGCAACGGTTTATCATGGCCAGGGGTATAATAAATTGATAACATCATCACGAAATGAACTACCGCGCCTCACGGTCCTCAATCAGATCCTACCACGGGATCACACTACCCAATTCTCGCTCATTTACCATAAAAAGATTAGTGATTTGTCAGGCGCATAATGCGTGCAATCGGTATACACCGTGCCTTACGGTCCTTAATTAGATCCATCACAGGATCATCACTTATTCAGTTCGCATTCATAGGCTCATATAGCTTTTTAATAGTCATCAACTGAGCAATTTGTTCAATGCATATTGATTCAATGAATAATCATAGGCTCATCTCGCCTTTTAACAGTCATAGACTAAGCAAATTGTTCAATGTGTTAACTCAATTCATAATCATAGGCTCATCCAGCCCTTTAACAGTCATCAACTGAGCAATTTATTTAATATATACTGACTCAATGCATAATCTTAGGCTCATGTAGCCTTTTAACAGTCATCGACTAAGCAAATGTCTAATGCATGTTGACTCCATACACAATCATGTATATTCAACCATAATAACATATATCTCATACATGCCACAATTTGGCCAACTTAAGCATCAACATAATTTTAGTCCTAAATACGGACCCACAATGGTATAATATTAATTTCTTAATGTCAATACATTATGTCAAAAGCATTGCCTCAATGGCATATCATCATTTCTTATCACGAACATATTATATCTCATCAAGTACTTGGTCCCCACATAGGAATTCACAATTGCATCAAACAATTCAATATCAATGCATATACATGTCCATCGTTCCACATATACCACAATTTCTATATTATGGATCCAAAATTTCATTTTCAAAATCATTTCTCCATTATTGGTTTGGATATATAATCCTATCACATTCAAGTGAAATAAAATCCTTGAATCTAGGGTTTAAGATTTATGTTTGAGTTACAAGGGATAAGGAACCATGTTTTTATCATTTTCAGCTCAAAATCTCATTTTAGGATCCTGGTAATCGATTACATGTCTCTGGTAATCGATTACCAGCTCGATAGAACCTCTGTAATCGATTACAGGCTAAATGTAATCGATTACATAGCCTCCCAGAAACACGATTCGTAACTCCAGGGACCTGGTAATCGATTACACAGCTCTGGTAATCGATTACCAGTTGGACAGAACCTCCGTAATCGATTACAGACAGTATGTGATCGATTACGTGATTCCCAGAATCACGATTTTGTAACTCTAGAGGCTTGGTAATCGATTACAGATGTTGTGTAATCGATTACCACACATAAACTTGCAGAAAATGATCTTTAAGCCATCTAAACTCAAACCAAATCAATCCATAACATTCTCAACATCAAATTAACTTAAACATACATCCAAAATCACATAAAGGCAGTCAATGACTCATACAAATCCAACCAAATACACCATTGTGAAAAAGGAAGAAAAACAACATAACAAAGAGGGAAGTCCACTCATGGATCCCTCAATCAACATTAACATGCAAGACATCTCCTTACTACCAAGATTGGTTGAAGAGGATCATCTCTCTCTTACCTTTCGAAGACAACACAAGGATGCTAGCTCCTTTTTGTTCTTGATTTTCGTTTTCCTCCTTCAAGAAAACACTAATGTGAGTGACTTCCACAATGTCCACTCAAATCATGGAAATATGAGTTCTTGATCACATAGGTGACTAAGAAAAATGAAAATGAGAAGAAAATGCAAGAAAGGTGAAGACTTTACCTCAAAAGCTTCAAGCTTTAGCTTCAATGGTGGAAAATAGAAGAAGAAGAAGAACCAAGGGATGACCACCAAAGAGAATGGCCTTGGAATGGTGGAAGGAAACAAGGAATGTGATTTGTTTAGCAAACAATGGAGATGATCTCCAATGTGTGTGTGCACCATGGAGAAGGAAGAAGAAGAGAAGAGGAGAAGAGTGCTTGAAGAAAATGAGAAGAGAGAAGATGTTAGGTGTTCTTTTATGTATTTGAAATAGAAGTGAGGTGATAGAAGGGAGAAGCTCCTCTTTGCTTCCCAAAATAGGATTCAGCCGTAGGGTGAGTGGGGAGGGAAGAGAGAGAAAAGGAAACATGTGTATTATTAGAGAAATTTCTAGGAAGCTTCCCTCATAAAGCCTTTGATTAAATAAATTTTTCTTTTGAAATTAAAGCCAATGGATGTGACACAAAGTAGATTTTAGATAATGTGATAAGGTTTTTAATACATGTTATTATTCAATGGATAATTGTTATAGTTGACAGAAGTCAGTATTAATTATCTAGCGGATAAAAATTACACAATAATTTATCGCTTTGTCAGATAAAATTACTCTAAAAAAATGTGAAACCTCGTAAACTGTGTCCAACTTTGGGTTTAGTAAGATCCCCAGTCGACGATTTCACAGATCAAGGTTCTCAGAAAAAATATCTCATTTTCCCGGGCCTGCTCCGTTTGCACGTAAAATGAGAAATAATATTAAAATATTCCACGTTCTCAGAAAAATCCAAAAAATTCAAAAAAGTCACAAATATTATAAAACGACTATTTATCATAAAATTATAAATTTTCGGAATGTTACAACACTCTCCTTCAAATAGAAATTTCATCCTTGAAATTTTCATTCCTTAAAATAAATATTGATGTTGTTTCTCCTTCTTATCTGCCAACTTTCACATTGCTCTTTTAGTCACGTCAATTCAGATCACCTTTGCTAATGTGATCTCTCTTTGTCTTTGTGTTGCTATGCATTCCTATCCTTAACCTTTACAAGAAGCATTTCATAGATCAAGCCCTTTCTAAACTGTATTGTATCCCGTTCGATGAAATGGCTGGGTCGGGGATAAGATTCTGCAATCATGTCATGTGGAAGATATCATGAAGATTTAGAAAGAAAGGATGACGAGATCAGTTGGTAGGTTATCAGACCAATTCGAAGAGAAATTTGATGTAGTCCGAAGAATTTTAGGAGTGATTTTGCTGGCAACTCAGACAAGATGATACACATCTGGTAACATCTCTCCTTATTTCTTACTACTAATACTTTTGTTTTAGATCTTGATATATCTTGGTCACTCTTCTGCTTCTCTTGAATTTCTCCCAACAGATCATCTGGAATAATAACTATTCCCAAACATACCACAGCTGGCGTCATTTCTAATGACAAGCACTTGTCCTCGAATGACTCCATTAATCCCTTCTCTTCGACTGCTATAACGAAGGTATTAAGTAGCTTCTGGTTCAAAGCATCTGCTATGACCCTTGCTTTTCCAAGATGACACAAAAGCTAGAAGTCATACTTCTTCAAAGTTTCTAGTCACCTTTTTTGTCTCATGTTCAGTTCCCTTTTTATTGAATGGATACTCCAGGTCCTTGTGATTGCTAAAGGTATTGATCATAACAAGCGTCTCCGCGTCCCCAGAGCAGATACAATTGCAGCCAACCTCAAGCCATGAGTTGGTGAATTCTCATCATGCACCATCGACTATCTCGAGGCGTAAGTCATAACTTCCCAACTTTGCATGAGCACACATCTTAGACTTTAATGCGAAGTATCGCAAAGTATTTCAAACGATTCCTTGAAATTAGGTAGAACCAATACTAGTGAGCATTCAGATATCTCCTCAATCCTTGGAAAACTTTCTTCACCTGTATTAGTTCGTAGAAGTTTGATTCTCTTCTTATAAACTACATACGAGATTCCACTATCTTGGAGGGCTCATCGACGCTCTTTCGATAGAAACCAGGTAACCTTGTAAATTACGGGGGTATCATGGTTTCATTCTTTCCTATTGTGAAGTTGCTTCAACTTTTGATGGATTCTCAGCAATCCCTTCATTTGAAGTCTTATAACTCAAAATTGAACCTCCTTAGACGAGAATTTGTACTCTGATACTTAGGCATTTACTTCTTCTCCTTCAAAGTCTAGAAAACTGGATCAAAAAGTCCAACATGTCTTTCTACGTGTTTGAGAATAGATCAGAATATCATTGATGAAGATAATAATAAATCTATCCAAGTAAGGATGAAAGATTTGATTCATGCGGTTCATGAATACAACAGGAGCAATTTTCACTCCAACGGCATTACGAGATACTCATAACACCCAAAGCACATTCGAAATACCGTTTTGGGAACATCCTTAAATTCCCACGAATTTAATGATGACTCGACATACATCTATCTTGGAGAGAACAACGACGCCTTCTTCGCTGATCCATCCAATTGTTCATCTTTCTCCGAGGACACTCATCCTTGATCGTAATCTTGTCCAACTAGTGACGGTCTTTATCTCATCGGGAAGTTCCATTCTTCTCCTTGACCGACAGCATCACAGCTCATCATGCGAAACCCTTTGACCACAAGAGTGACATTTATATTCTCCTTGCTTTTGTCCTCTAAGGAAGATACTGACATATATTCTTAGGCTCCTTTCCTTACAAAGCTTTGACTTTGTTGGCCGTCATGAATTCAAAAGCCTTAGCCTCAAGAATAACTAAAGTTTTCATTGGAATGATCTAGTAGAACATGATTACGAGGCGTATGGAACCCAGAGAGTTCACAAACAAGTAGCTTTTGAGGAATGAAGTGATAAGGTATATCACCCAGAGGGACGTACTAGACACACATATGCTTAAGTCCAAACTTACGCAATCTAGGCTACTGTTGAAGCTCGTTGTCTTGAGAGGACCTTGGAGAATTTTGAGGAAAGGTCGACCAAGAAACTAAGGGTGGTGGAGACAAAAGGAGCCTGGAAACTTGAGCTGGCTATCAAGGAGAAAGAGGATGTTGAAGCAAGGGCCCAGGATCTGCAAAATGAGCTTGATAATTCTAAGTCCAAGCTTAAGAGAGAAAAAGGCTGCCTCCGAAAGGACCAGCACCAACTATCAAGCTCAGAGTCAGGGTCTTTTAACTAAGATAGCACAACTGAGGAAGGATAGTGAGGATTTGGAAGCCACTGTACAAATATCAGTGGAAAGCAGTTCCAGAATGCCATTACTAAGGTTCACTATTTTAATCCAGATGTCAATCTGGACTTGGAGGGATTAAATCCTAAAATGGTAGTCTGAAATAATTGCTTAATAGTGGCGATGGAGGCAAATCAAGCTGCTACTGAGGTTCCTATGGTTGTGGTCCCCATTGCTGAACTATCATCCTATGTGCTTGGTTATCCGGAGGATGATGATGGAGCTTTCGATGAAGACCTATGAAAAGCTTGACTTCTTATTTCCTCTTTTTATCCCATTTTATTGCCCCATATGTGGGGCATTTTATTTTTGTAACAAAAATTCCCCCAATTATCGAGGTACATTCTATTTATTCCTTTTGCTTTCATTGCTTTGTGCTTCTTATCCATAGTCTGTACTGGATCCAAAGCCCATTATAAATGTGCATTTGCTAACTGCTTCAAGGACTTAGGAGATTAATTTCATTAGAACCTAGGTCTAGGGTCCAATGCCCAAAATATTTAGCACTCAAAATTCCACTTAACTTAGGCAAAATTTTAAGGTGATCCATAACCAGGGCCTTTAATGTTTATGGTCTAGTGTGAAAAATCGTTTAAGCAATTTTTGCCTTCAAAACCTGTTTATCATAAGACATTCATGACAGGTACCTAATGGCGGCACACAGATGTCATAGCCCATGTTACTTCTTAATCTCATAACCACAGAATGGTTATGGCCAAGTGTTAAGGATTAGGTATGGACCCATAACTCATAACCAAAATGCTCAAACAAGTTTTGTGGGTTATGCCTTTTAACCTTGATTTACTAAGAAGCCTTAGATCCCATAAGGAATGAGCTCTAGACATTCTCAATGTGTTTTTCAGCTTGAGGGTCTTAAGTTTGTTAAAATCCATACCCCATGAAGGACGGGCTCAATGGACATTCTCAAGACGAAGTCTGACTTAAAGGTCCTTTAAGGGTTTAAATAATGCAAGACGATGTCTAAATAACTTCATTTTATTGATAGATCGGAGGACTAAAGTCCGTACAAAGTATATAATCACCAACATTGGGGCAAACCAAACAATGTAAACAAAAAGACAAGGCCTTTAAAGGGCACTTTAGATATAGTACTTTCTAAGTTTGTCTGCCTTCCAGTAGTTCTTGATTGGCTTACCTATTAATGTCTCTAAGGTGTAAGCTCCTTTGCTAGTGCTAATGACGATGCGATAGGGGCCTTCCCAATTAGGGGCTAACTTACCATGGGAGACATTCTTACCCCTAATGTTTGCTCTCTGGAGAACTAAATCCCCTAGCTATAACTTCCTTAGAACACCCCTTAAGTTATACTGAGTCGTCATCCTCTACTTAATAGCGACGTCGCATATATGAGCAACACGTCTTCTTTTCTCCAGAAAATCTAAGTCTTCTCTGATTAATCTGAGGTTACTGTCAGGCAAAAATTGTTAGAGATGCCAGCTCAATTCCCTTATCTCCACCAGGATCATAGCTTTACACCCATAAGTGAGTGTAAAGGGAGTTTTAATTATTGTAGAGTGTGGTGTAGTTTAATAGACCCATATTACATAGTCTAGTTGCTTATCCTAGTTTCCCTTGGCTTCATCTAGTCTTTTTTTGAATCTTTGGACTATAATCCGATTGGCGGCTTGGACTTGTCCATTTATCCTGGGGTTCTCAATGAAACTACAATGATGTTTGATTTTCAACTTGACAAGCAACTCTTCGAAACCCTTATCCTTCAATTGGGTTCCGTTGTCCGTTACAATGGACTCCGAAACCCCAAATCTAGTGATGATAAAGTGAAGTTCTGGACCCGATCAGAGGTGATCATGACTAAGGGTTCTACCTCAATCTATTTTATAAAGTAGTCTATGACCACAACTAAGTATTTCAATTGTCTAGGTGCTTAAGGGAACAGACCCAAGATATCCATACCTCATCTATAGAATGGCCAAGGAATAGACATCGTGGATAGTTCCTTTGGGAGAGCCTGATAATGGTCCGAGTGGCGTTGGCATTTATCACGAACCCAGACATATGTAAGGGAGTCAGCTTCCATTGTTGGTCAATAGTATTCGACCCTGAGTGCCTTTAGGGGTAAGGCTTACCTCCTAAGTGGTATCTGCAGCTCCCCTCATGAACCTCAGCTAGTACATATTCTACTTCTTTTGGCATGAGGCATTTGAGGAAAGGTGAGGAAAACCCACGTCGATATAATTTCCCTTCATAGATAGTGTACCTGACTGTAATCTTGATTAGTTTAGAAGCTTTCTTTGGATCAGAGGGCTTGGCTCCAGATTGTAGATACTCAATGATTGGGGTGATCCACGTATGCTCTCCTTCTTCCATCTAGAAAATGACTACATCTGTGATTGAAGGTTTAGAAAGGCTCTCTTGGATCATGGATTGGTTATTTCTTGGGCTCTTAGTGCTGGCCAATTTGGACAAAAGATCTGTCCTAGAGTTCTTCTCCCAAGGTATGTTTGTTGGGAATTGCGGATCAAAAGTCATGCAGCAGAATAATAAGAATTCCCTCACAGGATCTATGCAAAAAGGCCATAATTCGAGTTTTTAAAGGTTTACCTCTTGAAGCGTGATAAACACAAGCGAGGTGAATCACCAACACCATAATAGCGACGATCTCTCTGCGGTATCCACATGAACAGACTTTCAAAAAGGAGTCACACCTTTGTTTCGCAGTGCTAGCTGCGAAGAGAAGAAAACCTTTCACTGTCTCTCACTCACTTTCTGTATGTGCGGCTAGGGTTGTGGTATTGCATACATAGAAGCCCCCTTAGCAGTACTATTTATAATAGTGGCTGCCTTAAGTGAGTGTGAGCGATAGCAAGGTAAGCTGTGTAACCCTAATCTCATCTGTTATGAGTTAGGCCCACAATTGAATCCGAGTCTAACTTGGATTCTTATTGCTCCAATTTAGTCTGCTCTGAGTGTGTGACCCTGCAAGTTCTCATAACATTAGTAGTAATATTAAAATCTCATTTTAATATTACAAACAGTGAGCGTATCTAGCAACACATCGTTGCTACCCAAGTAATGAGAATGTCAGTGATTTGACATAACCTATCTATGACCAATGTTTCCATGTAGTTTAGTCCCTTTGTCCAGATATCTAGATTGAACACAAGGCATGGAACGTGTCACCCTTGTTTAGTTCAATCTCCAGTTTCCTGATTCTCGGGTAGACATAGTAATAACAAATGAGATCAATATCTCATATTGACTCATTTGAGTATGGCCATGCATTTCGTAGTCTCATTCAATCAGGGGGCCTGAAGATATCACTTCTGTTATGTAGGAGGGACAAATCCTATCTAGGTCACTCACATCCCTCCACATGAATCGCGGTATGTCTAATAACCAACTTTATAATCATCTTGTTACAGATGACGTTTAATGGCATTAAAACACACAACTCCTCATGTAGGAATCGTAGTGATTTCAGGTCAAAGGACCACATACATCATTATTACTATGAAAATCGCTTATGATACTCACGTAACGATCCATGTAGCATTCTCATGGCGGGTCTGTCTAATACATCATTACTCTAATATGTATCCATGTGAAGACTTGATATCTCATATCCATGACATGTGAGATGTGGTCATCAGTCTACGCACATACTAGTCTCAATGCATTATTGTTGTCCCAATTAATAATAATACTTGATTAGGGACATTTAAGAATAGTATTTTATCCAATAGGATCTCACGATCAAGTCATCCACTTGATATCCTATGGTATCAAACTTACTATTCTAAGGACTTTATTATGTTTATTAAAAAAGAACACAATAAATGAAATGCCTTATATATTAAAAATAACATAATACAATGTATGTAAATACAGACAGAATGCATTGGCCTCTAGGCATAAACTAACAATGTTTTTTATCTTGGTATCCTTAAAGTTTTTAGGAACTCTTGTACCTTCGCCAAGTATCTCTGAATGAGGGGTTCCTTGGCCTGATAGTCACCCCAAATCTAGGAGGTCATGAGTTGGGAGTCACTATAAAGTGTAATTTTGGCCGCTCTCATGTCCTTAGCCATTGTCAGTCCAGCAATATATGCTTCATACTCTGGCAAATTGTTTGATGTTAGGAACTCGAACTTTAGGAAGTTTTCCACTGTCACTTCTTCAAAATTTTCCAAAATCACCTCAACAACATTTCCCTTTGGGTTCGAGGATCCATTAACGAATATGGCCCAAGAAACTCCTTCGGGGTCATCGAGGTCCGATGTAAGTTCTGTAAAAAACTTAGAAAATGTCTCTGTCTTTATTGCTAATCAAGGCTCGTATGCAATTCTGAATTCAAACAGCTCAATGAACTAAGCAATTATTCTTCCTACTAAGTCTGGCTTGTACAGCACTTGGTGGATAGGTTAGTCCATTCTTACCACCATAGGGTGGCACTAAAAGTATTGTCTGAGTCTCATAGACGTGGTGATAAGTGCAAAGGCAACCTTTTCAATCTTCTGGTAGTGGAGCTCTAGGCCTTGCAAAACCTTGCTTACGAAGTAGACCGGCTTCTGTCCTTTCGCCATCTCCCTGATCAGCACTAAGCTTATAGCCTTATCATGTACTGAAAGGTACAAGTACAATGCCTCCCTAAGTTTCAGTCTCATCAGTATAGGGGGAGGATAAAATATTTTTCAGAGAAGAAAAGGCATCCTCACACTCTTGAGTCCACTCAAAATCCTTTCCTCTTTTTGAGCAGTTTGAATAAGGGAATGGACTTGTGAGCAACTTTAGCAAGGAAACGTGTGAGGGCTGCAATCCGACCAGTTAGTTGCTACAGTTCTGTAATACTCTGAGGGCCACGCATGTTGAGCATCACTTGGCATTTATCTAGATTAGCCTTAATTCTACTGTGAATCAACATGAAACCCAAAAACTTACCTGCTTGGACTTCGAAGGCGCACTTTGTAACACCCCAAATTTCCTAAATAGTTGACAGTAATTTTGACAATTAACAGAATTCTATTGTTTAGTGATTTTTGTGTACTGTAAAATTAATTTGAGTATTTCGTCAGCGTATTTGATCGTTTTGAGTGATTTACTCCGTGTCAAGAAAATTATAATTTTTGGGCCGGGGAAAATCTTTAAGTATTTATTTCTCTTGACTGTTAATTATTTTTAACAATTTGACTAGATTTTCATACGTTTTCTAATATTTGTGATTTTTGTAGATGATTATAAATTTTTGTGTTTATCTGATTATTTTTGGGCTGTTTGTGGGCCCAGGTGGCCTTAGGTGAGTCCAAGTGGGTCCCGTAAAATGAAAATTTTCCTACGCATAGATAAATTTGTACTGTTTAGACGGAGACAGGGGATCTTACTAAACCTGAATTTGGAAACAGTTTTAGAAAATTTCTTGTATTGTGTTTTGTATTGTATTTAATTATCGGGTGATAAAAATACAGTAAATATATTCTTTTATAGGGTTTTAGCAGATAAAACTAGAAATTATACTGTTAAGTCAACATTAGTGATTATGACATTTTTTTGATAAAACAATAGGAAACAAGTTTAATTCTTTTGACTGACCAATAGGAAGCAAGTCTAATATTGAAGACCTTGATATCAACCGTCGATTTAATCAACGGTGTAGGATTAGTCTAATAAAATGGCTATGACCATTTATAACCGTTGGATTTAGATTTAAATCAAGGGTGGAGATTTGATCTTATAAAGTGGCTAGGACCATTTGTGACCATTGGATTTGGATTTAATCAACGGTGGAGATGGATTATTTATAACCATTGGATTTGGATTTAATCAATGGTGGAGATTTGGTCTTCTTAAATGGCTCTGACTAATGTTGACCCTTGGATTGAAAGTAAGAAGGAGTAATCTTGTCCCTTCATTTGTGGAGATGCATCTAATGGCTAGGATTTCAAGGAGGAAAGATCTAATGGCCTAGATTAAGTCTTCTAATCAAAAGTCTACCTTAATCCTAACCATTGATCTAATCAATGGCTTAAATTGCTCTAAATGGTAGCTAGAAAAGATGACAACTTTATGAATGCATAATGCATGGAGGGGGGACAGTTTTGTGCTTGTTTTAGGAGTTAAAGGAAAGTTTGAAGACCAATATTAGTGGTCTTGGTCTTTATGAATCATTATTGATTCATTTTGCACTCTTAGGAGAATGCATGGAGGGGGGGACGGTTTTGGTGCATGCTTAAGAGCATAGAATGGTTTCAAGACCATTATTACTCCATCTTGATCATTATTGATCATTTCCAAAAACCTAAAGCTCTTAGAAAAATTTCTCTCCTTCTCCTTTAAGCATGGTTCGGCCATGATCACTAAATATACCTTCCATCACTCTTTAATTTCAAACAACCTTATTTCTTGAATCCTTACCTTATTCTAAGCAACTTTCATGTTGGAGACTTTCTCTAAATCATTCATCTTCATGGACTTTCTTCAAGATCAAAGTTATAGGGTATTTGTGGTGAAGTGTAAGGAAACATCATTTCTTCTCTCTTCTTCATGTTCTAAGCCATGTTTGATCCTTGGTTTATCTTGTTCAAGCTTGATATGTTAATTAACTTATGTTTTGTTTTGTATTTGAAAAAGCCCTTAGTGGTGAAGGACTTGAAAAAGAAGCAAAACAAGGAGCTTTTGAGGATCTTCAAGAGGTAAGAGGGAGATCCATCTCACCAACCAAGTATGGTGGTGAAAGATGGTCTTATATTTGATGGATGATGAATCCATGTGAGGATTCATATCCATGGTCATGTAATAATTTGTGTGTGTTTATGTGCTTTGATTATTTGCCTATGCTTGATATGCTTTGCATGATTTTATTGTTTATATGGTATGCTTATGATATGCATGATGAAGATATGTTGAATATATTATGATGGATGTATGATAAAGCAAGAAATTTTGGCTCCAATGGCCAAGGGGAGGCTACGGTTTTGACCCCCAAAAATTAGGGTTTTATGTTGAAATTTTTCAAGAATAAGGAAATTGATTTGTTTAAAGAAACTATGAAGTGGAGAATTATTTTTGGTTTCAAAGACCATGGTGAATTTCGGCTTTATCACCTCAAAATAGGTGTTCATAAATTAATATTTTCATGAAGGATAAAATTGGATGATTAGAAAAGTAAGAAAAATAAACAAAGGGTTTGTTTTTCAAGAAGTATTGTTCACGGTTTTGAGAAGGATTTTTATTGATTTATTTTGTGTAAAAAGTTTCTAAGCATTTTACTAAACATGGGCAATGTTGATTTTAAGGATTTGCAAAGAAAGTGAAAATGGATTTACAAAGAAAGTGAAAATGAAAAATGAACAAATGATTTGATTTCAAAGACCAAGTGTTCACGGTTTTTGTAAAGGATTTTTAATGGTTTTGTTTGTGTAAATCCATAATGACTTAGAAGGAAAAATGTTTTGATGATTTCAATAGTCATGTCCACATTTTTGAAGGCTTGTAATGCCTTGATTTTATGGAAACAAAATGGAAATATAATTGATTTAGTATAAGAAATTTGGAAAGGGAATCAGATTGTTTTATCACTTGAGAAAATGGGATTTTTGTATATGAATGGAAAAGAGAGGTTGAAAATGTTTGAAACTCAATTTATTTTGAAGAGAATTGATTTTAGAATTTATTTGAGAAAAATGGAGAATATAATGGTGATTTGATATTTTCTAACGTGTAGCTCATCCTTTGGGTTTTTGAGAGTGTTAGTAATTTTAAAGTTAGAAACATTGATTTAATTCAATGGAATTGTGAATTTGTGGAATATATATTGTGAAAATGATTTTCTTGAGTAAGAAAATGTAGTAACTAATGTGATAAGTCATATTATTTTGAGCAAAGAATTTCTTAAAGGAGAAATGTGAAAAATGATGTTGGAAATGATATTAATTTGTTTGAAAGTCCAAAATAATGTTTGAAAGTCCAAAATAATTTCTTAAGTGATTGTAAAATGGTGAAAAATGTTTTACGTATCTTAAAA
The DNA here is from genome assembly GCA_029884605.1 of Ormosia emarginata. Lineage (NCBI taxonomy): Eukaryota > Viridiplantae > Streptophyta > Magnoliopsida > Fabales > Fabaceae > Ormosia > Ormosia emarginata. The sequence continues at coordinate 265,604 of JAQQTP010000033.1, read as the reverse complement.
ACATGATTTTTAAGCTACACGATTTGAAAAATGTTAAAATATTTCTACGCGATTTGAAAAATGTTGAAATATTTCTACACGATTTGGAAAACGTTTAAATATTTTGAAAATGATGGAAAATGGTTTACATGACTTAAAAGAATGATTTTTAAGTTACGCGATTATGAAAATGGTGGAAAATCGCTATGCGATTTGAGAAACGTGTAAATATTTTTACGTGATTGAGAAAATGGTTAAAAATCAATACGTAATTTGAAAATGCAACAGAAGTGTTGCGGAATTGTGAAAACGTAAATAAAAAATGTTACAAGAATTGTGAAAACACGACGAAAGTGTTTTGTGACTATAAAAATGCATAATATGATTTTTGTTGAAAATACAAGATGATTACTTGTTGGGTCGGTGTGTGGACCACGATTCTCGAGATTATGAAATTGAACTGAGAATGGGCCAGTGTGTGGACCCTGAATATGAAATTGTGAATTTTGCCTGTGATTGGCATTGGTGCATTTTATATGCATGAATTAGTGTATGAACACTATATGAGAAAATGATGAATTTTGCCTATGATTGACATTGGTGCATTGAACATGCATTGGAAAGGTCCAATGGACTGTATGAGGCTATTTTCCTAGGAGAGACGTACACCTCTTGAGTGGGTGCAATATGCGTAGTGTAAGTCACTTGTTGACCTTAGGGGCATCGGGGTGCGGGTTGCCTACATGGACAGTTGGTAGCTCTTCTGTACCGTGGGTTAGACCGACGCGACACACTGATGATCCTGACCGAGATACTATTCTTAATCAAGATCTAGTAAAGACTGTCGTGTATATGCTAGAAGTGCAAAAATTAAAATGAGGATTATAGCACGTGGTCTGAGGTATTTTGGTACAGACAGATCTTTCTGATCGACTTCTCCGAACTGAGTATTAGCTCCATGGAGTAGGACATTAAGTCTATGTGCGCATGCATGAATCTGAGCATTTATATCTGTATGATATATTAATTGAGGAATATTGGCTATGACAATTGTTTTGAATACTTGGATGATGATGATGATAATTGGATAATGATGAGGGCATCACCATAAGTATTGAAGATATTTGAACTAATAAATGATTTGATGATGATAATTAATTAATGTTGACGGTATGATATATCTGTATGATATATTGTTGTATTATCTCTGTGCTGCCATGTTGGTATTGGCGTAGGTTGCAACACCCTACTGGGGATGTCACATTTCCGAACAATAATAATAACCTCTACCCAAGTTATAAATTATTTCGTAATATATAATAATATAGGTTGTAAAAAAATTTTTTTTTTTTGAAAACACATTATATTATAAAATAAAATAAACAGCACATAAAATTAAACAAACTATTACATACACACCATAATTATACATATGATTTTGTTTTTAATAGGTACAAATAATTTACATATTACAAACTAGTTAATTAAAAATAGTAAACTGTCTGGTTTAAAGCAAACCATAAACTAGCCTAAGCATAACACTAAAAGTTCTGATCCTCCAAAGAATCCTCCTCGGGAAGATTTTCGGAAGACAAAAATACTCTGGTAACATCATACCACGCTGCAATCAATCCATATGATATGGATGATCTCGAGGTTCGTCTTCCTCGAACTGGTCACTCGGTTGCTGCTCCTCGTTGTATTGACAATCCAATAGTTGCTCTCTTCTACTTCCTCAACGACTTTACTAACATAAATAATAATACGTAAAAAATATATACAAAGAGGTGAGACAATCTATATCATTACCAAAGATAGCGAAGAAAACGACAATACAAACAAATATAACAAGTTAATATAACAATTCATATTATCACACATGCAAAATATCATAAATCAAATTATAACTATTCACATTATCACACATGCAAAATATCATAAATCAAATTATAACTATTCACACAGTGATGCAGATTAAATATGTCATGTACTCAGACTCGTTCCTACTCCATGGAGCTAAACACAAACATCGAGAGAATGATCCTAAGTAGATGACATGTCTCGCACATCGTCGCTTTCCTCAACCAACTGTTACACAGTCAAATACATCGTGTAAACAGCACATAGTCAAATGCATCGTGTGAATGGTACACAGTCAAATACGTCGCGTACGACCAAGCATAGTACCAGACAGTCCCTAATGGATCCTAATTAAGAATAGTATTTGTCGAGATCGCTAATGTGTGTTATCAGATACCACGGCCCAGAGGAGCTACCAACTATCCACATATGGAATCTACTACACACTAACGCCTCCAAGTTCTCCTCATGAACACACTACGCCTATCACACCCGCAACACGGTGTAATTCATCTCGTTAGTCAATTGTCAATTTCAACCAAATTGACATACCACTCTATGTATGTAATGATCCATAATTACAAAAATACCCTCAGTATCACTATGAATCATAATTACATAAATATCCTCATTGTCACCATAATTACAAAAATACCCTTAGTATCAATAATTCCAAAAGCAATATGTCTCCACTTGACAGTACTATTTTCTAACATGTCCGGGTCCGCCACTTTGGCCCGACAGATAAAAAAACTTACTGTTTCCATAAGTCGCGTAAATATTTTTCAATGTTTTCTCAATCGCGTAACATTTTTAAATCATTTTCTCAATCGCGTAGTTTAAAAATCATCATTTTAAATACACGTAAGTTATTTCTACTATTTTTCACTGTATAAAATATTTCTTGATGTTTCAAATTAAATTTTGAAACTTTCCAAAACTAAAAATATTATTTAGACATTATTTTCCATTTATCTTACAAAAATGACCCTAAGTAATGATTTCTGACATTTTTCTCAAAAATTCAAATTTAATACATTATTCTACTGTTATTTTTATTCTTCAACTGCGTAAAATATTTCTTTGCTTTTTAAATGCCATTTTGAAACGTTCTTCAATACTTGCTCATTTTTAATCAATTTTGACAGCACTTAATTTAGAAAATCCACTAAATGATATTTTCTACGTTTTCCTTTAAAACTTCCTTTATTTAATTATAACCATAAAATACACTTTGAAAATTGCTAACATACTTTAAAAACTCAAAGATAAGTATTTTTCAAGTGTTAAAATTTATTTCTTTACCATACTAGACTTCTAGTAAAAATTCATTTACTTATTTGACTCTTGAAAATCCATCGTAATTGAATTCGTTTTAGGTTAATAAACTAGTTTACACTTAGAAAATAAATTTTGGATCAATTAAACATTAAAAATATATTTTGGCCGAAAATCACCATTTTTATACAAACCATGTTTAAAATTTTTTTCATCCATTAAATCATTGAAAAATCCTTTAACTTAAGTAGATCAATTAGGTTATCCTTTTAGAAAATGGTTGAGAACATATTGGTTCTATTTTCATAGTAAAAACCATAAGATCTTCATCTTGTGTTCTTTGGAATACTTTTGCAAATCTCAACATATTTGCACATCCAACAATAATTATCATAGATCCATGAGCATATACATATATTTATGAACACATACCATATATTAAAGCAATAATAAAACACATACCAAATATCAAAGCTATAAACATGCTTGTATGCATAATAAACAACAAATAGAAAAGAAAATAACATGCACACATACACACTCACAAATAGAGAAGACAATAAACAACCAAGTGAATGAATCCTTATGGATTCTTCACCACAAATACATCCATTTTCTCACCATCACACATGGTTGATGAGATTAAATCTCCCTCTTACCTATAAGGAAGACAAGATCTCCTTGGACTCCTCCTTAGAAATTTTGTGTAGCTTCAACAAAAATCCTAACAAGCTTAAACAAATTATAAAGTCATAAAATATGGATGAAAAAGATAAACCATGGGTCAATCATGGCTTAAAACATCAAAAATCAAATTAGAAACAAGAAACAAGAATTTTCACCTTATAGGAAAGAAACTTCAAAGTGATTTTCCAAGCTCCAAATGGATGATTTAGCAAAAACTCACAACTAGAGATGTTCTTAGAATATGGTTTAGATTTAGGAAATGAAGTTGGATGAAATTTTTGATGGATGGAAGTGTATTGAAAAGGTGATGGCCGTATGGTAGGAAAATGAGGACTTAGGAGATTTTCTTTGAGTTCTTTGGGTAGGAGAGAAAAGAGTAAGGGATGAGAATGATAGAATGAATGATTTAGGAGATGAATGATTGCCTAAATCATTCAGCTTGGCCGTGAGCTTCCAAGACAAGTACAACCTTCTTTTTTGACAAATTTGGCTTAATAATAGCCTTATTCTATCATGCATGGCCATATAGCATCAATTATGGAGCTTTGTCTCCTTTGTTGACCAACCAGACTTACTAATGGCCATTGATGGATTCAATGGTGGATCTTGAAGTGTCTAGCACCTTCTTGATTGCTCTTGGAGAGCTTTGGCCGAAATTTCACATAGGAAATTCAATCAAGTTTTGATTCATTTCAATATCCTAATTATGCTTAAATCCTTCTAGTTATGTTTAATTAAAAGTTAGTTAGATTCCTTTGTATTTTAGTTAATCATCTATTTATTTAGAAACACTAATCTCCTTCTTAATTATACTTGTTCATTGGCTAACTAAAATTTTAATGAATAACTAACTAGATTTTAATCAATTTGATTACTACTTAAACCCTTTAGATTAACTTAATTAAGTTTTAAATTAACTAATCTATTAAATTAAGTTTTAAACTAACTAATCTATTAAATCTAACTATTTTTATGGATTTTCAACCTCTTAGTTTAGAATTTTACAAGCCATTTACGTTGGTAAACTTTTCGTAAAAGTGGGTCCCACAAACCCAAACGTGGGTCCCACAAGCTAAACGTGGGTCCCACAGATTTTTCTGCATGATAAATATTTTTATTATACAGAAGAATCCTAAAAAATAAAAGATTGATATATGTATTATTCGGATTAGGTTTAGTAAGATCGCCTAGCTCCAAATAATCAAACAAGATTTTTCCTACCAAAATTTTATTTTCTGAACTCGGAGTAAATCACACAAAACAATCAAATACAGTTACGAAACAGTCAAATTAATTTTATAACACACAGAAATCAGAAAACAGTACAATAAGGGCAAAAATATAATTAACCAAAAATTGGGGTGTTACATAGGTGATCTCACCTCTTTGTTATATTGTTTTGCTGTGTTTGTGTTGTAAAAATTATATAGTAGAAGGAACGAGTTGTCTTAGATATAACGGGTGGCAGATATTCTAAAATTGGTGACAACATCGAGAATGACCATTCAGTTCGATAACGTGCATGTCATTTTCTTGCATAAAGACAAGGAGGGCACAGATGCATGTTTGATGCATTAAGATGGATATAAGAAGGAATAAGTATATTAAGTTTTCTCGTTAGTATTGTACCACTTAGGATGCATTCTTAAGTAGGATTGGTCATTACATTCTTTTTTACTCTTTTGTAGAGAGAGTTTTTGTTAGTTTTATATTTCTCTTTAAATTGTTAAATATTAATTGAGATAGTCAATATTGTATATTAATCGGCAATTTATATATATTTTCGAAATTATGGATTTCGGTAAGTTTATGTTTCGTGTGAAAGAAATTTTAAACACTCACCTTTTATAACTCAAACCCTTTTTGAACTTCTTATGGATTATGAGTTGGGAGTCGAAAACACATGATACCCTGAGGAGGGTGTTACATTAGTTGGTATCGAAACACTTGTTGAGTCTTTTGGGTTTTTGGGGAATTTGTGGTTAGTCATTTTGCTTGTGTTGTGTTCTTTGTGTTTTGTTTTCCAAATGAAACAAGGTTCGTTTAAAATGGATATCGATCCATTTTATTTTGATTCGTTCACCTTTGAAGAAAGGAAATGGCTTGTGGCAGACATAGAGTTACTGGAACGTGACATTAACGTTATGGTAGCGATTATGGGAGCAATGGGAGGATGTAACACCCTTTGGGGATGCCACACATATAAAGAAAAATAAAATAAACAAATAAAATCTACCCAAGTTATAAACCATTCATTCTATAATAATGTGGGTTGTAAAGTAATTCCTGATAAACAGATTATTAAAAATAAAATATTGCGGAAAACATAAAATAAACAGAACAACACCACTCATAATATACATATGTTCTAAGTTATAAATTATACAAATAATTTACAACTATAATTACAAATATTTAAACGAGAATAGTAAATAAAAACAAGTAAAAGAGTCAATATATACATCCATACGTACGAGACGCGCCCAAAAAAAAACATCAAACATATTTACTCCTACGAAGGATCACTCTCAACATGAAAATGATCATCGGAGACAAATATCCTGGATGTCTCGACTCTCGGCGATAATGAGATCGATCGCGCGTCGATACGATACTTATCTCACTAGGCTCATGGATATCCCACCCCAATGACGCCTAATGGATAAAGGTAACTCTAAATATAGAAATACTGTCGTAGTCATGATCGGCTCTCCATCAAACCGATGACGTAAGGTCACCGTCATCCGTCCCGCATATGTCACCGAGTCTCTATCTCCTCTCATGTGCCACGATAGCGATCCACCGTGAAACTCCAGAGTCACGAACCCCAAAAATCCGGGCACCGCCATACCAAAACTAATCAATCCAATGGATATGGATGATCAGATGGTTCTTGATCGTAAAACTGGTCGTCGATTTGCTGATCTTCCTCCTCCTCGGGGTACAAGACCTCAAGAGGTTGTTCCTCTTCTTCTTCCTCAAACTCTTTATCGCATAAAATAAATATACAGGAAACACATACAATAAAGAGGTAAGACAATCTAAAATCACCACAAACATGGCCAATAAGAAGACGACAAACAACATGTACACAGTTCATGCAATACAAAAAGCTATAACATTAATAAGTAACAGAGTAGTGTAAAGATTCACAAAGATGTAAATATTCCAACAATACACCATTTCAGATAAAATAAAATAAGAAATAAATGCTACAATACAACAATAGATAAAACAAATACAAAACAAATAAATCAATATAATAAACGAGATAAGACAAAATAAATAGATAAGACAAAATAATTAGATAAGACAAAATAAATAAATAGATCCCAATAAATAAATACAAAACACACCCTACTCCATGGAGCTAAAACACACAAAGATATCAGAGAGAATGACTCGTAAAAATCTATTAGTACCACGGCTGCCCAACCAACTATTGCGCTGTCACACGTTGCGTCTATAGCCCCACGACACAGGAATCCATCATCCAGGCGTGGTGTAGTTCACGGTCTCACGTTGTGGCACTACAGGCAATTGTACTACTAGACTTTACAAATCTCGATTAAATATAGTGCGTGTCGAATCCATTAGTGTGCTATCGGTTTACCACGGCCCAACGGAGCTACCAACTGTCCACATATGGGATACCGTACACTAACATCTCCAAGTTCATTAGAACAATGAACCACACTACGTTTATCGCATCGACAACATGATGTGATTCGTCTCATCAACCAATCCACCAAAAATTTGGCATAAACACAATACATAATTCCAAAAATATGAAATTACGAAAATGTCCTCAAGATAATAATATGCCCTCAATGGCAGAAAAATAGAAAGCCTGTACGGGTTCACATTTTCCCGACAATGAAAAAATAAAAGCTTGTACGGGTTCTCATTTTCCCGACAAAAAAAATCCTCAAAAGTACGGGTTCACATTTTCCGACAATGAAAAATAAATACGATAACGTCAATCGCGTAGAAATTTTATCGCGTTTTCACAATCTCGTCGTTTTTACAAACGTTTTGAAATCACGTAAGTATATTTTTCTGTTTTCAAAATCGCGTAGGATTTTTAATACGTTTTCTCAATCGCGTAAGATTTTTAAATCATTTTCTTGACCGAATTCCTTAAAATTTACTGTTTAAATAAACGAAATAATAAATAATACTTTTAAGCTACGTATAATATTTTCCATATCATATCTTGTCTTTTGGACATCTTTTCTATCTTATTTGTCCGTTTTTACTAAAAATTGACAAGATTTTGCTTAGAAAATTATATTAATGATTTCCTAATTTTACCGTAAAAATTACATTTATTAAAATTTTAAAACTATATACTTAATCCTTTTGAAAACTACTAACATGCTTCAAAATACAAAGATGAGCTATATGTTAGAAATTTTTGAAAGTTACTGTATTTCATTTCTAATAACAAAATCATTAATTCTAAGTTCTCAAACTTATTTCTAATTTATTCTTTTCTTCAAAACTCATTTTAGAAAAAATCTTTTTGACCCATATTGCATCCTTATACTTAGAAAAAGTTTGGATTAAATTTTTAGAAATCAAGAATATCTAGTTTGGCATGTTGGCCGAATTTCCTAAATCCTTTGAAATTGATTTCTAAATTATTTTTCATCTTCTAACTATATGTTGTATTGTCTAAATTCTTTTAACCATTGTTTTAGAAAATGGTTTTTGAAATCAACACATTCATTTTAGGCATGTTGGCCGAAAATATTTAGTTTTACCATTTGATTTCTAAATTCATTTTCTTTGATCAAATCCACTTGAAACCTTCTTAATTCTCCTAGGTTAATTAAATTACCTTTTAAGAAAATTAAGAGAACATTTTGGTTCTCCATTTTTGTTAGTGGCCGTGAGCCTCATGGATGTGTTCTTTGGAACACACATGCATTTCCTTGACATGTTATTCACATCCTATACATTATCATGCAATTCTATACTTTATCATGCAATTCTAACACATGCAATATTATCAAAGCTTATAGACATACAAATTAAAGCTAATAGACATGCAAAATTATTACAATCACTAAACAAAGAAAGCTACTAACAAACACCACATAACTACTAACAAACACAAAAATTAACAAATACACACATAATAACCACATCACCACCGAATCCTTATGGATTCTACAAACACCACAAATTACTCCATCTTCTTACCACCACCAAGGGATGATAAGATTAGTCTTCCTCTTACCTTAAATGAAGACAAATGGTATTCTTTCACTCCTCCTAGGGTTCGGTTTTCTCCACCAAAGTACCTAGCAACTCAAACGAAAATCTACAAGTTACTAACCATGAAAAAGAACCTAAACCATGGATAAATCATGGCTTAGAACTTTGAAAAAGAAGAGAGAAGAGAAAAACAAGAGATTTCACCTCCTTGGTACAAACTTCCAAGTTAGTTTTCAAGCTTCAAATGTAAGAATTTGCAAGAACTCTCAACTAGAGATGTTCTTAGGATGGTGTTTAGGTTTAGAAAAGTTGGTTAGAAGAAATTTTAGGTGATTGAATGGTATGGTTCTTGTCTTGGCCGAATAGTGAAGGAAAGAAACAAGAATGGTGGCTAGGGTTCTTGGATGAGAGAGAAGAGAGAAAAGCAAGAAAGATGAAGTGGTATTTTGGTCTCCTAACCCCACATGGCCGTAGCACTTCATGCATGCAAGGTGGCCAAATGGTTGGCTTCATCCAAGCCATGGATTGCATCAAAGGCTAGGATTAAAACTTGCTTAACAAGCTTGTCTCCTATTGGTTGATTATTGATGACTCACAAGCCTAATCACACTGTTCATTAATTACCACGGCTTAGTCGACTAGTGAGTCGACTTTGTTCTGAAAAGTTCTCTTTGCTAATGATGATTAATTAAGCTACTTGATCTAACCATTCGCTAATTGTGGGTCCCGCAAAAATTTTTCGGGTCCATTCATTTTATTATCTTGACTAATAAAATAATATTATAATATTATAAAATTATTTTATTTGTTTGATCAAATCTAAAAATTAAAAGATTATTTATTGTCATTCAGAATCGGGTTTAGTAAGATCCCCCAATTCTAAATAATAAAATAAGATTTCCCCGGCCCAGAAAAATATTATTTTCCTGCCTCGGAGCAAATCACACAAAAAGTCCATATAAAATCACAGACAGTAATATTGGACATTAAATCAAGTAGAAAACAATTAAAAACAGCAAAAACAGCACGTTCGGGACGTAATGGTCATTTTTCCATTTTTTCCCACAACGTAGCTAATCATCCAAAAAGTTCAAATAAAATTACAGACAGTATTAATTGTCTGTATATCTTCCAGAAAAATTAAAACAGTAGCTCGAAAAAACTTTTATTTTACCGTCTCGAAACAAATTACGTAAAAAGACCAAATAAAATTTGAGCCTGTATAAACGTATTTGTATTTCATGCAGAAATCGAAACAGCTTGAGAAAATAGGGACACAACGGTCATTCACACAAAAACTTGAAAAACAAGCAAACAAGACATTCGAATATTTTCTAAAAATTGGGGTGTTACAGAGGATAACTGACGTGACAAGATAACAGAAATGAGAGGATCGCCGAATGAAATAAAAATCGAAAGTTGAGGTTCAAAATCGATGAAGCGAATCGGTTTTGGAATATGGGATTTCGTAATTTTGGAACCTGGTATTTCTTCTTAGGGATATTAGGAAAGTGATGGATTTCAATGGGAAACATAATTACAATCACCAGGAAATCAGCAAAAGCAGTGAACGTGTGGAGGTAGTGCTTGTAATAGTAAACCCATTTGGACTGTGATGTGTTTACTGTTTTGTAAGTGAAGTGGAAAGGGGCACTTAATAAAGGATTGTATGTTCAAGGAAACAATTTGTTTTAAGTGGGGAAAGTTTGGACACATTTCCAGAGATTATGTTCCATTGAAAATGAAGTTTTCTGTTAGTAAAATCTCAGGTAGTAGGGAGAGTCGATACGTCGAATGGAACGGAAGTGTTCTGAGCTGAAGACATAAACAAGGGAAACTATATTGTAGAAGGCAATTCTTTAACCTATTCTTTATGGCATATGATTGAGTAGATCAATTATATGTTAGTGTTATCTATGTCTTCATTATCTTCTGACTTGCTGAATTCTGTTTCTATTCTTAGTTGATTGAGCTACTCAAGTTATTCAAATTATTGTTATAGATCAAATTTTTGTGTTAGTTTGATCTGTTTATTTCTTTCATAAATAGATTTGATCTTTGAAAACGGATTGGTTATTTTCCAACCATATCCGATGAGATTGTCTCAATAAAGTGTTAATAATCTAGAAAACTCATTCCTGAAAATCAGGTGTCAAATTCTTGTTGGATATGTCTGGTAACATATCAGATAGTTTTGCTATCTTTCACAATGTTTTTCATGTATCACAATTTGCAAGAAAGAATATTTTGCAAGAAAGGATATTCCTATTCAAATCCATGTCATAGTATCTGGTATAGTGTTGTTGAAAGAGAACTCGATGTGTGAGATATTTCTTGTTAAGAGCAAAGGCAGGAGAATGAAGCGATACAAGGACAAGGAAATTTCAAGTGACGTTGTTCGGAGTGGCGAATGTTTTCACAATATCCATGGATTAGGTGAGTAGAATTTTTCATCCTTATTTAGATAGAATTGCCATTATTTCTTTGTTGACGATATTCTGATCTATTCTCAAAATTATGAGGCACATACTGAACATCTCAGTGTGATTTTTCTAAGTTCTAAAAGAGAAGTGGTTATATGCTAAGTTGTTAAGATGTGAATTCTGAATGGATGAAGTTTAGTTTTGGGTTCCGTAATTCTAAGGAAGGAATTGTGATTGATCCGTTAAAGGTTGAAAATGTGTTTGATTACTTATTTGGTATTAGTTCTGTCTAATTCCAGTGAACCATTAAAGGTGAATAGTGACATATTACATCGGAGTTTAAGATATCAGTTTGATCAGGAGAAATTAATCGCGAGACAAAGAATTTTTATTGGTTAAAATCGTTTAGAATGATGTAAGTGGAGTAGCAATATAGGAGTTGGAGGATAAGATAAAAAACAATATCCATATTTATTCTGAGGATGTGAAATCAGGTTTATTAAATTTCGAGGACGAAATTTCTTTTTAGAGGGGGAGTATTGTAACACCCCAAATTTCCTAAATAGTTGATAGTAATTTTGACAGTTAACAGAATTCTACTATTTAGTGATTTCTGTATACTGTAAAATTAATTTGAGTATTCCGTCAGCATATTTGATCGTTTTGAGTGATTTACTCCGTGTCAGGAAAATTATAATTTTTTGGCCGGAGAAAATCTTTAAGTATTTATTTCTCTTGACTGTTAATTATTTTTAACAATCTAACTCGATTTTTATACGTTTTCTAATATTTATGATTTTTGTGGATGATTATAAATTTTTGTGTTTATCTGATTGTTTTTGGGCTGTTTGTGGGCCCAGGTAGCCTTACGTGGGTCCCGTAAAGTGAAAATTTTTCTACGCATAGAAAAATTTGTACTGTTTAGACGGAGATAGGGGATCTTACTAAACCTAAATCCGGAAACAGTTTTAGAAAATTTCTTGTACTGTGTTTTGTACTGTGTTTTGTACTGTATTTAATTATCAGACAATAAAAATACAGTAAATATATTCTTTCGTGGGGTTTTAGCAGATAAAAATAGAAATTATACTGTTAAGTCAACATTAGTGGTTATGACAACTTTTTGACGGACCAATAGGAAACAAGTTTAATTCTTTTGATGGACCAATAGGAAGCAAGTCTAATATTGAAGACTTTGATATCAACCGTCGATTTAATCAACGGTGTAGGATTAGTCTAATAAAATGGCTATGACCATTTATAACCGTTGGATTTAGATTTAAATCAAGGGTGGAGATTTGATCTTATAAAGTGGCTAGGACCATTTGTGACCGTTGGATTTGGATTTAATCAACGGTGGAGATGGATTATTTATAACCATTGGATTTGGATTTAATCAATGGTGGAGATTTGGTCTTCTTAAATGGCTATGACTAATGATGACCCTTGGATTGAAAGTAAGAAGGAGTAATCTTGACTCTTCATTTTTGGAGATGCATCTAATGGCTAGGATTTAAAGGAGGAAAGATCTGATGGCCTAGATTAAGTCTTCTAATCAAAAGTCTACCTTAATCCTAACCATTGATCTAATCAATGGCTTAAATTGCTCTAAATGGTGGCTACAAAAAGATGACAACTTTATGAATGCATAATGCATGGAGGGGGGACGGTTTTGTGCTTGTTTTAGGAGTTAAAGGAAAGTTTGAAGACCATTATTAGTGGTCTTGGTCTTTATGAATCATTATTGATTCATTTTACACTCTTAGGAGAATGCATGGAGGGGGAGACGGTTTTGGTGCATGCTTAAGAGCAAAGAATGGTTTCAAGACCATTATTACTCCATCTTGATCATTATTGATCATTTCCAAAAACCTAAAGCTCTTAGAAAAATTTCTCTCCTTCTCCTTTAAGCATGGTTCGGCCATGATCACTAAATATACCTTCCATCACTCTTTAATTTCAAACAACCTTATTTCTTGAATCCTTACCTTATTCTATGCAACTTTCATGTTGGAGACTTTTTCTAAATCATTCATCTTCATGGACTTTCTTCAAGATCAAAGTTATAGGGTATTTGTGATGAAGTGTAAGGAAACTTCATTTCTTCTCTCTTCTTCATGTTCTAAGCCATGTTTGATCCATGGTTCATCTTGTTCAAGCTTGATATATTAATTAACTTATGTTTTGTTTTGTATTTGAGAAGCCCTTAGTGGTGAAGGACTTGGAAAAAGAAGCAAAACAAGGAGCTTTTGAGGATCTTCAAGAGGTAAGAGGGAGATCCATCTCACCAACCAAGTATGGTGGTGAGAGATGGTCCTATATTTTATGGATGGTGAATCCATGTGAGGATTCATATCTATGGTCATGTAATAATTTGTGTGTGTTTATGTGCTTTGATTATTTGCCTATGCTTGATATGCTTTGCATGATTTTATTGCTTATATGGTATGCTTAAGATATGCATGATGAAGATATGTTGAATATATTATGATGGATGTATGATGAAGCAAGAAATTTTGGCTCCAATGGCCAAGAGGAGGCTACGGTTTTGACCCCCAAAAATTAGGGTTTTATGTTGAAATTTTTCAAGAATAAGGAAATTGATTTGTTTAAAGAAACTATGAAGTGGAGAATTATTTTTGGTTTCAAAGACCATGGTGAATTTCGGCTTTATCACTTCAAAATAGGTGTTCATAAATTAATATTTTCATGAAGGATAAAATTGGATGATTAGAAAAGCAAGGAAAATAAACAAAGGGTTTGTTTTTCAAGAAGTATTGTTCACGGTTTTGAGAATGATTTTTATTGATTTATTTTGTGTAAAAAGTTTCTAAGCATTTTACTAAACATGGGCAATGTTGATTTTAAGGATTTGCAAAGAAAGTGAAAATGGATTTACAAAGAAAGTGAAAATGAAAAATGAACAAATGATTTGATTTCAAAGACCAAGTGCTCACGGTTTTTGTAAAGGATTTTTAATGGTTTTGTTTGTGTAAAACCATATTGACTTAGAAGGAAAAATGTTTTGATGATTTCAATAGTCATGTCCACGTTTTTTAAGGCTGTAATGCCTTGATTTTATGGAAACAAAATGGAAATATAATTGATTTAGTATAAGAAATTTGGAAAGGAAATCAGAGTATTTTATCACTTGAGAAAATGGGATTTTTGTATATGAATGGAAAAGAGAGGTTGAAAATGTTTGAAACTCAATTTATTTTGAAGAAAATTGATTTTAGACTTTATTTGAGAAAAATGGAGAATATAATGATGATTTGATATTTTCTAACGTGCAACTCATCCTTTGGGTTTTTGAGAGCGTTAGTAATTTTAAAGTTAGAAACATTGATTTAATTCAATGAAATTGTGAATTTGTGGAATATATATTGTGAAAAGAATTTTCTTGAGTAAGAAAATGTAGAAACTAATGTGATAAGTCATATTATTTTGAGCAAAAAATTTCTTAAAGGAGAAATGTGAAAAATGATGTTGGAAATGATATTGATTTGTTTGAAAGTCCAAAATAATGTTTGGAATATTGAGAAATATTTTAAGTGATTGTAAAATGGTGAAAAATGTTTTACGTATCTTAAAAACATGATTTTTAAGCTACACGATTTGAAAAATGTTAAAATATTTCTACGCAATTTGAAAAATGTTGAAATATTTCTACGCAATTTGGAAAGCGTTTAAATATTTTGAAAATGATGGAAAATGATTTACGCGTCTTAAAAGAATGATTTTTAAGTTACGCGATTGTGAAAATGGTGGAAAATCGCTACGCGATTTGAGAAACGTGTAAATATTTTTACGTGATTGAGAAAACGTTGAAAAATCAATACGTAATTTGAAAATGCAACAGAAGTGTTGCGGAATTGTGAAAACGTAACAGAAATGTTGCACAATTGTGAAAACACAACGAAAGTGTTTTGTGACTATAAAAATGCGATAATATGATTTCGCTATTGGAAATACAGTATGATTACTGTTGGGCCAGTATGTGGACCCTGATTATGAGATTATGAAATTGAACTGAGAATGGGCCAGTGTATGGACCCTGAATATGAAATTGTGAATTTTGCCTGTGATTGGCATTGGTGCATTTTATATGCATGAATTAGTGTATGAACACTATATGAGAAAATGATAAATTTTGCCTATGATTGACATTGGTGCATTGAACATGCATTGGAAAGGTCCAATGGACTGTATGAGGCTATTTGCCTAGGAGAGACGTACACCTCTTGAGTGGGTGCAATATGCGTAGTGTAAGTCATTTGTTGACCTTAGGGGCATCGGGGTGCGGGTTGCCTACATGGGCAGTTGGTAGCTCTTCTGTACCGTGGGTTAGACCGACGCAACACACTGATGATCCTGACCGAGATACTATTCTTAATAAAGATCTAGTAAAGATTGTCGTGTATATGCTAGATGTGCAAAAATCAAAATGAGGATTATAGCACGTGGTCTGAGGTATTTTGGTACAGACAGATATTTTTAATCGACTTCTCCGAACTAAGTATTAGCTCCATGGAGTAGGACATTGAGTCTATGTGTGCATGCATGAATCTGAGCATTTATATTTGTATGACATATTAATTAAGGAATATTGGCTATGATAATTGTTTTGAATACTTGGATGATGATGATGATAATTGGATAATGATGAGGGCATCACAATAAGTATTGAATGATATTTGAACTGATAAATGATTTGATGATGATAATTGATTAATGTTGACGGTATGATATATCTGTATGATATGTTGTTGTGTTATCTCTGTGCTGCCATATTGGTATTGGCGTAGGTGATCTCACCTCTTTGTTATATTGTTTTGCTGTGTTTGTGTTGTAAAAATTATATAGTAGAAGAAACGAGTTGTCTTAGACATAACGAGTGACAGATATTCTGAAATTGGCGACAACATCAGAGAATGACCATTCCAGATTCGATAGTGTGCAGTGTTGACAAGGAACAGATGTCTGATGCATCAAGATGGATACAAGAAGGAATAAGTATGTTAAGTTTTCTCGTTAGTGTTGTACCGTGCTATTAAGTAGGACCCGTCATAGGGTTTGCTACTGTTAAATAGAGAGAGTTTTCTGTTAGTTTTATATTTCTCTTTAAATTGTTAAATATTAATTGGTGTCAATATTGTATATTAATCAGTTTAAATATATTTTCAGTAATACTTATGGATTTCAGTAAGTTTATGTTTCCGTGAGAAGAAATTTTAAAACTCAAACCCTTTTATGAACTTCTTTACAGATTATGAGTTGGGAGTTGGAAATGTGATACCCTAAGGAGGGTGTTACACACTTCTCCTGGTTAAGTCTCATGTTATACTTCCAAAGTTATGCAATCATTTTTTCGAGGTCTGCAATATGTGACCAGCCTTGTGGGGTCTTCACTATCATGTCATCAATATAAACCTCCAACATCTTCCCCACTTGGTAGCCAGACACAAGGTGGGCCATGTCCTATGACACGGGCCCTGTCGTCGACCCAAAACATTGTAGAATTCTACAGAAAACGTGATTACTGTTCAAGATTTTGGCCACTCCAATCCAACTTTTAGGTGAGTTAAGTCTCAAACAAGTTCACAAACATGAAGAGAACATAAAACACCAATTGATTTCATCAAAAATGGATCAAAACACTAAATTATGGATTGAAGAACTCGTTCACCCACCTTGAAACCTAACCCCCAAATTCTCTTTTCAAATGGAAAACCAAGGTATACAAGGGTTGGAAATCCATTTCCATGCACCCAACAACTCATAATCAACTCATCCTCAAGTTCTCCAACACGATTCAAGCCAAAAACAATCAAAAATAACTCATAACCTGAAATCACCACATCAAGCCAAACTCATGAACAAGATGGAGAGAGCAGGAAAAATGAGTTAAGAAGAAGGTTTTCCCCTTACCTCAAAAGTCAGAAATTGAAGTCTCTTAACAACTTTAATCTTTCATTTCCTTCTTCTCCTTGGTTGCTTGATTCTCCTCCCTTTGCTCTTTGTTTTCCTTCCTTTTTGCTCTTTTCTGCTTGTAACCGTGAGAAGAGAAAAGAAATGAGAGTATTACCTCATATAAAGGCATAAAAATGCCTAACAGAAGAAGGCCAAAAACATGAGGCTCTTTGCCTCTAAAGATATTTAGCTTAAAACATCTGATTTGCTAAAAACATCTAGATTTCACCAAATTTAGGTTTTTCACTTCCAACAAGTTTAAAATAAATTCTAAGATTCATAAAAAAATCTTGTTTTACCATTTCTACATTTTTCCATATCTGCTAGAAGTCAATCCGGTATTAAAACACACAACCAGTATGCTTAAAAATACCAAACTAACTCCGATTAACCTCAAATTTTAACTGTAACACAGTTTACACATTTGTGACTTAGAAATAGAATCTCCGCACTTATTTCTATTAACTAAGCAGTTTAAGCCATTTTCGAAGCTAAAAATAGTTATTTTTCACACATAGCGTTGCAGCAAAATGCCTAAACGTACTCAGAAAGTTACAAAACTTGACAGACATGATAATCAAGTACTAAGTTACCTCTGTAATAATATACAAGTCTATCATGTTTTTCACGGGTGTTACATCTATCGCGTAGAGGTTCAGCATCAGGTGTTTGGTTCCTTGTGACAAGAGTCTCGGTAGCTAGCGGTGGGACAGGGTGAGGAGGAGGCTGCATTGTTAGTCCTCACCTTTGAGCCACAGAGGTTTGCACAGCCCCTCCTCTCCTCGAGTTCTGTCTCGTGTTCACCATGGTTGAGTAGGAATAGAATGTTGTGAATTTCCCACAAATGACACTAATGTTCTTAAGTGGATTCATAGATGTACCTGAGAAAGGCACGTCATGGTGGTTTCTTCCTTGCACAGCAGCAATAGAACGTGTTGAATCTTAGGAGTTAGTACTTGCAAAGGGACTTCAATGCTCAAGTCAGGCTGTGCACAAGTAGGGTTTATGCCAAGAGAGATAGGTTACCTATGAAGGTGAATAAGTCTGGTATTTATATGGGTTTGAGAGATATGCTCCCACAATAGTCGCAAATAGAGATATGTTCCCTTGTTACTTGCTGAGAATCAATATAATATCAGAATGTTGATACTACAATCATTAGCAGCTACAGGCAGTTATGGGTGTACTATTCCGCAAGATCATGATTGGCAATAACAGATTCTCAACATTTATCCATTGCGCAGATCTCGCGGCAATGTTGTTGCTACCCAATGTCATAGTCCGACATCCGTTATATAGGAATCTCGTTTGCATGCCAAGTGGACCCCGCTAGGAGGGTGTCAATAACGTACTTTGGTATACCGCACGTTGGGTTGACCCATGGGACCGTGATTTCAGATCACGGTCCAGAACATTACTTGAGAAAGTGAATAAGCCTGACATTTATAGACGTTGGATGAGGTGATACACTCTCATAATAGTTGCTGAAGATCCTTATAATATCGGAATATAGATACTACAATTATAAGCAGTTAAATTGGTTACGGGTGCTATTATTATGCAATATTATGATTGATAATTACAAATAATCTTTAGGACTTATCTATTGCGCTCGTCTCGTGGTCATAATGTTCTGAGCCAATGTCGTACTTCGACTTGTGTGGTGCTGAGAAACATACATAAAAGATTAATAAAATTGTGAAGATTCATTTTTTCCTTATCAAAATATATAAAATATAAATTAACAAACACATAGTGCGGGTTTCGAATAATGTAAAATAGTCCTTATTTTATTCCTATAATTTTACTTTAAGTAGAGACCTTAAGAAATACATATTTAGCTAACAAGAACAAAATGAGTAATTTAACGTCAAGTTTTCGTCAAACACATATCTTTTTATATATATTTTTCACACGTATTTTTTTGCAATATTTAATTCCATTTCAATTCAGTCTAATCACATTTTAAAAAATAAGCATAACTTGTCTCATTGTTTAATTAACATTATAAATTTATAAAGCTCAAGTATTTTTTTATTAAAAGAGAATATTATATTTTTAAATATATTAATGAGAAGGTGAATGGATAGTGATGATGTTAAAAATATTTTTAAAAAAATTACTATTTTTAGGTTCCACATGACACACCAAAAGAAAGTTATTGTTTCCAAATGGAAAATTCAGTACAATAAACAATAAAGTTAGGTAACATGTTTTTTTTTTAGTCACGCTATTTGAAAAGTCAACGTACTCCTCCTACTTGTCCGTTGGCCTATAAGACCATCCAAATTAGTATTCATAGGATCTAATTAAAAAAAAAAAAAACACGCATGGTCATTTCCTTTAAACCATGAAAATATCAAGATTGATGTGTCTTTCGTCTTGAATAATTAAACAAAGATTTACATAAAAAACTTTGTTAGTCTTCTTGTCCCTTTCTTTAGATATTGACCTTTTTTAATTAACTCATATATAACACCAACCATCCACTGGAAAAAAAATATTATTATAAACTTAATAATCAAGTCGCCTTCTATATCTTAAGCTCAGCGTCATTTTCTTCACTCATTTTCATGTTTATGGTTCCTTAGAATAACACAATCATTACTCAATCGCGACTACAACATAAAACTTTAGAAGATATATATACTCCATGTCGTTTCATATACAACCTCTATTTTCATGTTTAATATGCATGCTCTAGCAGTAATCCGGTGGTAGCTTGCGATGATAACGAGCGCAAAGAAACGAAGCTGGTCCTCCTCAACGAGACAGAGCTATTGCAGTTAGCAGAGACATTATGGAGATGTCTCATTGGCCGCTTATTCGCTGAAAAGCCGCCATCTTTTGGTACTCTTATGACGAATTTGAAGGGCATATGGATAGACATTAGAAATCATTATTGAGAATGTCTTTAGATCATAGATCATGAATTTAAAATATCATATCAATAATCAAGGCATATCTCTTATAGACATCTTGTTGTTTGTCAAATTTATGATAAAAAAGGATCAAGAATTGTATACACTTGTGGACTATAGGAATTAGAATCTTCCTCTCTTTCTCTTCTCTCTTTTGGATGGAGTAATAGTATGTTATGAGTTAAAAGATCATCATGTCTTTATCTTAAAAAGATACACATATATACATATGGAGGGAGTGAAGAGGGGATCTGCCCCTGTGTTGAAGGGTTGTCTTGTTCCACTCATCATAGAATTAAGCAACCGGACCTCACATCTTTTAAAGCACACATACTATTTGAACTCAAAGTTCAACATGTGATTTCTAATAAATTATTTGATCACAATATAAATGGATTTAAGAAAATATCATGTTATCATTCAACTAGTTTTGACAAACAGATAAATCAATAGAAGTCTAAAATCATAGGAAAATTTCTAACATTTTCCCACTTGGACAATATTGATTCAGTTAAATTTAACTCAAAAGAATTTCAAAAATAAATAAATAAATATGAATTTTAAAATTCTTTTTAAAAAAGAAAAGAATTTTTAGTTGAACAACTATGGCCACTAAAATAACCTGATTATACTCACATCAAACATGATCAAAAAGTTTAATAAAACTATCAATTAAGAGCAATAAGTGATAGATAAACTATAAGAGTCTAATTCACCAATGACTACGTAACTAATAATCTTATTGCCATGATCATAATACAAGTGTGCTAGTTTAGATACACATCATAGCTTAGTTTGTGATCATTTGTCCTTTATGCTAATGCATATAGATCCTACATTGTGTTTTCCCAAGAAAAAACAACTAATCTCCTCAATGAGATTATAAACATGTTTATCATTAAAGACCATTTTCTTCAAGAAAACTAAACATCTTGAGACAACATAGCAATAAAATTGTTTAATAATTATTATTGTAACACCCCTTTTGAGGATGTCACACATAAAAGAAAATAAAATAAATAGAAATAAAATCTACCCAAGTTATGGAATATTTGTTAAAATTATTACGGGTTGTAAAAATAATTTCGATAGATGTAAATTATGTAATAAAAATATAATGCAGAAAATACGAAATAAAAAAAAAAACTTCATTATCGATAATATACATATGATTAAGTTATATACTTGTACAAATAATTTACAACTAAGTCTACAACTATTTAAATAAAAACAAGAAAGAAAGCAATAAAAGAGTTAATATATACGTACATCTGTTGACGCTCCATTAAAAAACATCATGGTTATCTAATCCTCGGATGGATCACTCTCGGTGTGAAAATGATCATCGGGAGATAGATATCCGGATGTCTCGACACACGGCGATAACGGGATCGCGCGGTCGATACGATGCTTATCTCACTAGGCTCGGGGTTTTCAAAGCACCCCAATAACGCCTAATGGATAAGGGTAACTCTAAGTGCGAAATAATGTCGTCGTCGCAATCGGATCTCCATCAAACGATGACGTAGAATCACGGTCATACGTCCGGATAGGTAACGAAGCACGATCTCCTCGTAAATGCCAAGCCGGATCACCTCCATGGAATATCAGCTCTATGAATCCCAAAAATGCAAGGCGTCGCCATCCCCCACACAATCAATCCGAGGGTATGGATGATCGGATGGTTCTTGCTCGTAAACCGATCGTCGGCTTGTACCTTCTTCCTCTTCCTCGGGGTACACGATCTCAAGAGGTTGTTCCTCTTCTTCCTCTTCAAACTCTTTACCGCATAAAATAAATAGACAATAGACACATACAATAAAGAGGTAAGACAACATAAAATCATCACAACATGGCAAATAAGAAGACGACAATCAACTACTACACAGTTTATACAATACGAAGAAGCTATAACAGTAATACATATTAAATATCCTAGTGTTTCAGAACATCACAGATATAACACAAATAAAGAAATTCACACAGATAAATCAATCTCACAGATAAAATAAGATAAGAAATAGACAACTAACATAAAAATTATCAGATAAATACAAATAGAGAAAATGTAAAAACATCCAAGATGTTACCAGATAAAGATAAATAGAGAAAATGGAATATTATCCAAGATATACTCAAATACACCAAAACACAACCCTACTCCATGGAGCTAAACCCAAACAGATATCGAGAGAAATGACCGCAAAATCTATTAGTACCACGGCACCCAACCAACTATTACGCGATCACACGTTGCGTCCAATAGCCTACGACACTGGAATCCACCATCCAGGCGTAGTATAGTTCACACCTCCCGTTGTGGCACTATAGGCAATGTACTACTAGACTTTACAAACCTCGATTAAATATAGTGAATGTCGAGTACATTAGTGTGCTATCGGTTTACCACGGCCCATGAGCTACCAACTGTCCACATGTGGGATCCCGTACACTAAAGTCTCCAAGTTTATTAGAACAATAAACTACACTACACTTATCGCATCGACAACACGATGTGATTAAATTAATCAACCAAAACACCAAAAATTGGTATAAAGACAAAACATAATTCCAAATATATGAAATTACGAAAATGCCCTCAAGATAAAAATATACCCTTAATGGCGTAAAGCACATGCGGGTTCACATTTTCCCGACAAAGAAAATAACCTCAAAAGCTTTACAGACGGGTTCACATTTTCCCGACAAATAAAATTAAATATAGTAACGGTCAATCGCGTAGAAATTTTATCGCGTTTTTGAAATCTCGTCATTTTTACAAACGTTTAAAAATCGGGTAAGGATATTTTTCTGTTTTTAAAATCGCGTAGCATTTTTAATACGTTTTTTCTCAATCGCGTAGGATTTTTAAATCATTTTCTTATTCGAATGCCTTTAAAATTACTGTTTAAACAGATAGAAATAGTACTTAGTACATTTAAACTACGTTGAATAATTTTTCATACCGCATACTGTCATTAGGATATTGTTACTATCTTATAGGTTCATTTTTACTAAAAATTGACAGTATTTTGTTTATAAACTTATAATAATGGTTTTCTAAATTTTCCATAAAATTTCTATTTACCTAATTATTTAACCATTTCATTAAATTCTTTTTGAAATCTCTAACATGCTTCAAAACCTAAAGCGAGCTATATGTTAGAAAATTTCTTAACATTACTTGTATTTCCTTCCTAATGATAAACTTATGAATTTTAACCCTTTAAACTTACTTCTAATCAATTGGTTCTTTCAAAAATCATTATAGAAAATTTCTTCTTAACTTGTATTGTTTCTTTTTGATTGAAAAAGGTTTGGAATCAAGTTTTTAGAAATCATAATTACCTATAGTGGCATGTTGGCCGAATTTTGTTAAAACTTTTTCATTTGATTTCTAAAT
This sequence comes from Ormosia emarginata, assembly GCA_029884605.1. Lineage (NCBI taxonomy): Eukaryota > Viridiplantae > Streptophyta > Magnoliopsida > Fabales > Fabaceae > Ormosia > Ormosia emarginata. Next base: position 241,857 of record JAQQTP010000033.1, on the reverse strand, counting down.
CATGTCAAAGGTATTATCTTATCTAAATTCATTAAATCATGTTATAAAGTAATGATTATGAATCAAATAAATCTTTTAGGCATGTTGGCCCAAAATCTACTAAATCTTTACCAATTGATTTCTAAATTCCTTTTCTTGGATCAAAACAATTTGAAACCTTCTTATTTCTCCTAATCAATTAAGTTGCACTTTAGGAAAAGTGAAGAGAACATTTTGGTCCTCACACTTTGGCATTGCCGTGAGCTATTGGATGTGTTCTTTGGAACACATACAAAATTTACACATGTTATTCACATCCTAAACCTTATCATACAATTCTAACACATGCATTTATATCTCTAACACATGCAAAATATTTCTAACACATGCAAAATATTTCTAACACATAAACCTAATTTAAAGCTTATAGACATACAATCAAAAGCTATTAGACATGCAAAATTATTACAATTACCAAATAAGAAAGCTACTAACACATAACACTTAAGCTACTAGCAACCACAAAAATTAACAAATACACATCAATAAACACACCACAACCGAATCCTTATGGATTCTACAAACAACCCATCTTCTTACCACCATCAAGGGATGATAAGAATTGTCTTCCTCTTACCTTAAATGAAGACAAAAAGCTTGCTTTCTCACCTCCTAGGTCACGGTTTTCACTTCACCAAACACCTAAAAATTTCAAACAAAACCTACATGTTACTAACCATGAAAAAGAAGCTAAACCATGGAAAAATCATGGCTTAGAACTTTGAAAAAGAAGAGAGAAAAGAAAAGCATGAAATTTCACCTTCTAGGTAAAACTTTCAAGGTTGGTTTCCAAGCCTTAGATGGAAGAATTTGAAGAAACTTCCAACTACAAAGGTTCTTAGAATGGTGTTTAGATTAAGGAAACTTGGTTAGAAAAATTTTTGGATGGTTGGATGGTTAGAAATGAGCTTGGCCGAATATGGTGAAGAAAATGGACAAGAATGGTGGCTAGGGTTCTTGATGAGAGAGAAGAGAGAAAAGTGATGAAGATGAAAGTGATTCTTGTCTCCTAAGGCCTCTTGGCCGTGAACATGATGTGGGGTGCAAGGTGGGCACCTTGCTTGGCTTCATCCAAGCCATTGGATGAATCAAAGGCTAAGATCAAGCCTTGGTGAGCAAGCCTAATTCTCATTGGTTGGTTCCTATGACTCACATGGCTTAGTCACACTTTGCGTAATAAATGCTCTGCTTGAGTCACTAGTCAGTCACTGTTTCTGAAAGTCCTACACTTACGGTGATTATTTAAATCTACCGATCTAACCGTTTCGTTAATTGTGGGTCCCGCAAAATATTTCCGGTCCATCATCACTAAAACATACTTGACTAATAAAATAATATTATAATAATATAAAATTATTTTATTTGATTAAATCCTAAAAATTAAAAGATTATTTTTAGTCTCATTCGAGAATCGGGTTAAGTAAGATCCCAATTCTAAATAATCAAATAAGATTTTCCCCGGCCCTAAAATATTATTTTCTGCCTCGGAGCAAATCACACAAAAAGTTCATATAAAATCACAGACAATATTTTCTGGCATTAAATCAAGAAGAAAACAATTAAAAACAGACAAAAACAAGAAAAAACAAGATGACGTTCGGGACGTAACGGTCATTTTCCCGTTTTTCCCACAACGTAGGTAATCGTCCAAAACGTTCAAATAAAATATCCAGCAGATTATTTAGTGTATATCTTTCGAGAAAAATTAATACAAGAGCTCGAGAAAAATTTTTATTTTTCCGTCTCAAACAAACTACGTAAAAAACGATCAAATAAAATTTGAACTCAGTATTATCGTAGTTGTTTTCATACAAAATTCAAGAACAAAAAATAGGGACACAAATGGTCATTCATACAAAAGCATGAAAAAGAAAAACGTAACATTCAGAATATTTTCTAAAAATTGGGGCGTTATAACTCTCCCCAACAAATAAAAATTTCGTCCTCGAAATTCGATGTTCATCCAAACAAATGAGGATACTGATCCTTCATTTTACCTTCCAGACTCCCAAGTAGCTTCACCACCTCATTCCATATAACTTTCACCAAATCGATCATCTTCCCTCGAAGTTGCTTTACCTTTCTTCTCTATCCCGACGGGTAAAGTTTCGTAAGTCAAATTCTCCTTTAATCGTACGTCATCCGATTTCCAGTATAACATGTGTCGGATCGGCATATACTTCCGTAATGCGAGACACATGAAACACGTCATGCAAATTGGATAGAAACGGCGGCAAAGCAATCGATATGCTACAGACCAATACGTCGGATGATCGATATGGTCCAATGAATTTAGGAGTAAGCTTCTTAGACTTAATTACTCTTCCGACACCAGTCGTAGGAGTAACTCTCAGAAACACATGCTCACCCTCCTCAAATTCAAGAGGTCGTCTTCGCTTATCCGCGTAACTCTTTTGTCTGCTTTGCGTCGTCCTCATCTTCTCTTGTATCATCTTGACTTTATCCGTAGTTTGTTGTACAAGCTCCGGTCCAACAGTCATACTTTCTCCATCTTGATACCAGCATAACGGCGTTCGACATCGTCTTCCATACAATGCTTCATAAGGTGCCATTCCGATGCTTGCGTGAAAACTATTGTTGTAGGTGAATTCTATCAAAGATAAAAATTCATCCCAACTTCCCCGTTGTTCCAAAACACAAGCACGCAATAAATCCTCCAAAGACTGTATAGTTCTTTCACTGACCGTCAGACTGCGGATGATACGCTGAACTCAGTCGTAACTTAGTTCCCATAGCTTCTTGCAGACTTCGCCAAAATCTTGACGTAAACCTCGGATCACGATCAGAAATTATACTTGTCGGTACACCCATGTAGTCCGACAATTTCACCGATGTACAATCCCAAAATTAATCTTTCCAATGAATATTTGATATTGATTGGTAAGAAATGAGCCGATTTCGTAAGTCTATCGACTATAACCCATATTGCGTCATGACCTCTCCTTGTCTTTGGCAAACCAGTAACGAAATCCATAGAAATGCTGTCCCATTTCCATTCTGGAATCGATAATGGTTGCAACATCCCAGCTGGCCTTTGGTGTTCAACTTTCGACTTTTGACAAACTAGACAAGTTGACACGCATCTAACAACATCACCCTTCATTCCATGCCACCAGAATAACTTCTTCAAGTCTTGATACATCTTTGTTATGCCTGGATGCATACTCAATAGACTAGTATGGGCATGTCTCACAATATATCTTCTCAGTTCTCGGTTACGAGGAACACAGACTCTACCCCGAAATCTCAGAATTCCATCAGTTCCTTCCTTGAACTCTAGTGTCTCGCCTTGTTTCATTTGTTCCCTTATTCCTTGCAAAAATTTATCGGCATTTTGCTTTTCCCTTATGTCTTCCATCAACTCGCTCGAGATAGTAACCATGCTAATACAGATCTTCCCCGGTTTCAACTCAACAAATGACCACTCATCTCTAAACTGTTCAATGAGTTCCTTTTCCTTGATCATTAGAGCAGAAACACTAATAATTTTCCTGCTCAAAGCATCGGCCACGACATTCGCCTTACCAGGGTGGTACAAAAGTTGAAAATCGTAGTCGTTCAGAAATTCTAACCACCTTCGCTGCCTCATATTCAGCTCCTTCTGTCGGTACAAGTACTTCAAACTCTTGTGATCACTGAAAAAATGTTGAACGTTGCTCCATAGAGAAAGTGTCTCCATATCTTCAAAGCAAAAACTACCGCAGCCAATTCTAAATCATGCGTAGGATAATTCTTCTCATGAATCTTCAATTGTCGAGAAGCATACGCCACCACATTCCTAGGTCTTGCATCAACACGCATCCTAGTCCTTGATAAGAAGCGTCACAATACACATCGAAAGATTTCGTTGAATCTGGTAGGATTAACACCGGCGCAGTTGTTAACCTCTTCTTCAACTCTTGAAAACTAGCTTCACGTTCTTACGTCCATTCGAAAGCTTGACTTTTCCTCGTTAGTTGTGTAAGCGGTCCAGCAATCTTGGAAAAACCTTCGATAAATCTCCGATAATAACCAAAAAGTCCAACAAAACTTCGAACTTCATTCTTGTCTTAGGTCTCTCCCAATGTAAAACAGGTCTCCACTTTCGATGGGTCCACCGCTATACCTTCTTTAGAAATTACGTGACCAAGAAATTGAACTTCTTCCAACCAGAACTCACACTTAGACAACTTCGCATACAAGTGCTTCTCCTCAAAATCAAGAACAACACTCAGATGTTCAGCATGCTCTTCCTTCGATTGAGAATAGATCAGAATGTCATCGATAAAGACAACGACAAATCTGTCTAGATATGGACGAAATATTCTGTTCATATAATCCATAAATATAGCAGGAGCATTCGTCACCCCGAATGGCATTACCTGATACTCATAATGTCCATAACGAGTTCGAAAAGCAGTTTTCGGCACGTCTTCCCCTTTTACACGAATCTGGTGATAACCTGATCGTAGATCTATCTTGGAAAATATCACAGCTCCTCTCAATTGATCCATCAAATCGTCGATTCTTGGAAGCGGATATTTATTCTTGATAGTCACCTTGTTCGATTCTGCCGATAGTCCACACAAAGTCGTGACGTTCCATCCTTCTTCTTGACCAAAAGTATCTTGGTGCACCCCATGGGAAACACTAGGTCGTACAAATTCTTTCTCCAACGGTTCCACCAATTGCTTTTTCAGGCTCCTTCAACTCTATTGGCGACATACGATATGGTGCAATTGAGATAGGACCTGTTCCCGATACTAAATCAATTGAGAACTCGATCTCCCGCTCGGGCGGAAACCGTACATCTTCGGGAAAAACATCCTAAATTCGTTGACAACGGGAATAGTATTCACATCCTTCTCATTCTTAACTTCTAGAGAAGATAATACCGATATCCTGCGCTCCATTTCTCAACAAAGACTTGACCTTAACAGCGGTTAAGAATCCAGACTCTTCTTCCTTAGGAAAAACTATAGTTTTCTTCGCACAATCTATAAGGATATGGTTAGAACATAACCAGTCCATCCCTAAGATTACATCTATCTCAATAAGAGGCAAACAAATCAAATCAACCAAAAACAAACGGTCCTTCACAACAATTGGACAATCCAAACAAATCTTAGAAGTAACTACAGGTTTAGCAGTTGGCGTAGATACATTCAACATAACATTCAGAGAAGATATGGGCAACTTCAACCTTTCTACACAATCATATGCAATAAACGAGTGTGTAGCACCCGAGTCATACAAGACAGTCAGAAGGTTACCTCCAATGTCTCCTTCTCCTTGAATAAGATCATCGAGACTTAGAAATCTCGATCCCATCATTGTATACACTCGTCCTCCAGATCTCGGTTGAGTACTTCCAGATTTTTGCTTGATTAGCTTTAACATATCGAACCGCAGGTTTTCTCTCCTTGTGGACAATCCTTTGCTATGTGCCCAGGTTGTTTACAATTGAAACAAACTGCACCTTTAACTGTACACTCGGGAGAAATATGACCTTTCTTCCCGCACTTAAAACATGTTGGCGTAAACGCCACCACTGCATCCAGCTCCACTACCACTTGCACTTCCACTAACAGATGGTCGTTGAGATTGACTTCCTGTTGGCCTGGTATACGGCTTACGCTGAAACCGATTTGCATTACTACCTCCACCTCTCTGGAACCTTGTCGGTCCAAAATTCCGATTCCTTTGATCTCTAGATGGCTCTAACTCTTCAAGTCGAGCACAAGCATCCACCAAAGCATGAAACTGAGTCATCCTCAAAGATACCACTCCTCGTTTCAGTTCCACCCTTAAACCTGATTCAAACTTCCTGCATCTCCACACATCATCTTGTCGTGTCTGAGCATAATCTGAGAATTGAGACAAACTCTCAAATTTTGTGGCATACTCATTCACCGTCATATTCCCCTGTCGCAAACCAAGAAATTCCATTTCCTTGGCATGCCTAGCACTCGCGAGAAAATATTTATCCGAAAAGTATTAGAAAACACTTCCCGGGTGATCTCGGTCCCTTCACTTGCAACACTCGGCGGATTCCTCTCCACCAATGTTCTGCATCTCCTCTCAGATGAAAACAAGATAAGTTACTTTCTTTTCATCCGTACATCTCATCCCCTCAAAGATTCTCTCTAAATCTTGCATCCACTGCACTCGCTTTCTCCGATCCACCTCGCCTCTAAATTGTGGCGGATTATGACGCCTAAATTCAGATAAATTTAGGGCATCTGCTGTAGCATCTTGCTGTTGGGCTGCTCTCAAATTTTGCTGAGTTATCACTTCAGCCATCTGCCGCATAGCCTCAGCAGCAACCAACATCGGGTCCTCATCTCGATTTACGTTAGCACGTCCTCTACCTCTACCAGCCATCTTCTTTCTTCAAACATAACAAAACAAAGTTAGATACATCCTTCTAGATATTTCCGAAAAGGATATAAATCACAAACATCACAGAGAATCACACAAAGACAAACAAAAACAGACCCAACCACAACCCCAAAAGACTCTAACTTGGGCTCGATACCAACTAATGTAACACCCTTTTGAGGATGTCACACATAAAAGAAAATAAAATAAATAGAAATAAAATCTACCCAAGTTGCGGAATATTTGTTAAAATTATTACGGGTTGTAAAAATAATTTCGATGACGAAATTATGTAATAAAAATATAATGCGAAAATACGAAATAAAAAAAAAAAACTTCATTATTTTGATAATATACATATGATTAAGTTATATACTTGTACAAATAATTTACAACTAAGTCTACAACTATTTAAATAAAAACAAGAAAGAAAGCAATAAAAGAGTTAATATATACGGACATACGGCCGACGCGCCCAAAAAAAACATCATGGTTATCTAATCCTCGATGGATCACTCTCGGTCGAAAATGATCATCGGGAGATAGATATCCGGATGTCTCGACACACGGCGATAACGGGATCGCGCGGTCGATACGATGCTTATCTCACTAGGCTCGGGGTTTTCGGCACCCCAATAACGCCTAATGGATAAGGGTAACTCTAAGTGCGTAAAATAATGTCGTCGTCGCAATCGGATCTCCATCAAACTGATGACGTAGAATCACAGTCATACGTCCAGCATAGGTAACAGAAGCACGATCTCCTCGTAAATGCCAAGCCAGATCACCTCCATGGAATATCAGCTCTATGAATCCCAAAAATGCAAGCGTCGCCATCCCCCACACAATCAATCCAGAGGGTATGGATGATCGGATGGTTCTTGCTCGTAAACGATCGTCGGCTTGTCGACCTTCCTCTTCCTCGGGGTACACGATCTCAAGAGGTTGTTCCTCTTCTTCCTCTTCAAACTCTTTACCGCATAAAATAAATAGACAATAGACACATACAATAAAGAGGTAAGACAACATAAAATCATCACAACATGGCAAATAAGAAGACGACAATCAACTACTACACAGTTTATACAATACGAAGAAACTATAACAGTAATACATATTAAATATCCTAGTGTTTCGAACATCACGTATATAACACAAATAAAGAAATTCACACGATAAATCAATCTCACAGATAAAATAAGATAAGAAATAGACAACTAACATAAAAATTATCGATAAATACAAATAGAGAAAATGTAAAAACATCCAAGATGTTACCAGATAAAGATAAATAAAGAAAATGGAATATTATCCAAGATATACTCAAATACACCAAAACACAACCCTACTCCATGGAGCTAAACCCAAACAGATATCGTCAGAGAATGACCTGCAAAATCTATTAGTACCACGGCTGCCCAACCAACTATTACGCGATCACACGTTGCGTCCAATAGCCTACGACACGGAATCCACCATCCAGGGTAGTATAGTTCACATCCGTTGTGGCACTATAGGCAATGTACTACTAGACTTTACAAACCTCGATTAAATATAGTGAATGTCGAGTACATTAGTGTGCTATCGGTTTACCACGGCCTAGCGGAGCTACCAACTTTCCACATGTGGGATCCCGTACACTAAAGTCTCCAAGTTTATTAGAACAATAAACTACACTACACTTATCGCATCGACAACACGATGTGATTCGTCTCAAACCAAAACACCAAAAATTGGTATAAAGACAAAACATAATTCCAAATATATGAAATTACGAAAATGCCCTCAAGATAAAAATATACCCTTAATGGCGTAAAGCACATGCGGGTTCACATTTTCCCGACAAATGAAATAACCTCAAAAGCAAACGGGTTCACATTTTCCCGACAAATCAAAATTAAATATAGTAACGGTCAATCGCGTAGAAATTTTATCGCGTTTTTGAAATCTCGTCGTTTTTACAAACGTTTAAAAATCGGGTAAGGATATTTTTCTGTTTTAAAATCGCGTAGCATTTTTAATACGTTTTCTCAATCGCGTAGGATTTTTAAATCATTTTCTTATTCGAATGCCTTTAAAATTACTGTTTAAACAGATAGAAATAGTACTTAGTACATTTAAACTACGTTGAATAATTTTTCATACCGCATCCGTCATTAGGATATTGTTACTATCTTATAGGTTCATTTTTACTAAAAATTGACAAGATTTTGTTTATAAACTTATAATAATGGTTTTCTAAATTTTCCATAAAATTTCTATTTACCTAATTATTTAACCATTTCATTAAATTCTTTTTGAAATCTCTAACATGCTTCAAAACCTAAAGTGAGCTATATGTTAGAAAATTTCTTAACATTCTTGTATTTCCTTCCTAATGATAAACTTATGAATTTTAACCCTTTAAACTTACTTCTAATCAATTGGTTCTTTCAAAAATCATTATAGAAAATTTCTTCTTAACTTGTATTGTTTCTTTTTGATTGAAAAAGGTTTGGAATCAAGTTTTTAGAAATCATAATTACCTATAGTGGCATGTTGGCGAATTTTGTTAAAACTTTTTCATTTGATTTCTAAATCATGTCAAAGGTATTATCTTATCTAAATTCATTAAATCATGTTATAAAGTAATGATTATGAATCAAATAAATCTTTTAGGCATGTTGGCCCAAAATCTACTAAATCTTTACCAATTGATTTCTAAATTCCTTTTCTTGGATCAAAACAATTTGAAACCTTCTTATTTCTCCTAATCAATTAAGTTGCACTTTAGGAAAAATGAAGAGAACATTTTGGTCCTCACACTTTGGCATTGCCGTGAGCTATTGGATGTGTTCTTTGGAACACTCATACAAAATTTACACATGTTATTCACATCCTAAACCTTATCATACAATTCTAACACATGCATTTATATCTCTAACACATGCAAAATATTTCTAACACATGCAAAATATTTCTAACACATAAACCTAATTTAAAGCTTATAGACATACAATCAAAAGCTATTAGACATGCAAAATTATTACAATTACCAAATAAGAAAGCTACTAAACATAACACTTAAGCTACTAGCAACCACAAAAAATTAACAAATACACATCAATAAACACACCACAACCGAATCCTTATGGATTCTACAAACAACCCATCTTCTTACCACCATCAAGGGATGATAAGAATTGTCTTCCTCTTACCTTAAATGAAGACAAAAAGCTTGCTTTCTCACCTCCTAGGTCACGGTTTTCACTCCACCAAACACCTAAAAATTTCAAACAAAACCTACATGTTACTAACCATGAAAAAGAAGCTAAACCATGGAAAAATCATGGCTTAGAACTTTGAAAAAGAAGAGAGAAAAGAAAAAGTGAGCATGAAATTTCACCTTCTAGGTAAAACTTTCAAGGTTGGTTTCCAAGCCTTAGATGGAAGAATTTGAAGAAACTTCCAACTACAAAGGTTCTTAGAATGGTGTTTAGATTAAGGAAACTTGGTTAGAAAAATTTTTGGATGGTTGGATGGTTAGGAAATGAGCTTGGCCGAATATGGTGAACCTAATAAGGAGTTATGCCTAAAACATGGTGAAGAAAATGGACAAGAATGGTGGCTAGGGTTCTTGATGAGAGAGAAGAGAGAAAAGTGATGAAGATGAAAGTGATTCTTGTCTCCTAAGGCCTCTTGGCCGTGAACATGATGTGGGGTGCAAGGTGGGCACCTTGCTTGGCTTCATCCAAGCCATTGGATGAATCAAAGGCTAAGATCAAGCCTTGGTGAGCAAGCCTAATTCTCATTGGTTGGTTCCCGGTGACTCACATGGCTTAGTCACACTGCGTAATAAATGCTCTGTGAGTCACTAGTAGTCACTGTTCGAAAGTCCTACGACTTACGGTGATTATTTAAGCTACCGATCTAACCGTTTCAACAATTGTGGGTCCCGCAAAATATTTCCTGGTCCACTTTCCTCACTAAAACATACTTGACTAATAAAATAATATTATAATAATATAAAATTATTTTATTTGACATTAAATCCTAAAAATTAAAAGATTATTTTTAACATTAGTCTCATTCAAATCGGGTTAAGTAAGATCCCCCAATTCTAAATAATCAAATAAGATTTTCCCGGCCCTAAAATATTATTTTCCGCCTCGAGCAAATCACACAAAAAGTTCATATAAAATCACAGACATATTTTCTGCATTAAATCAAGAAGAAAACAATTAAAAACAGACAAAACAAAAAAAAACAAGATGCGTTGCGGACGTAACGGTCATTTTCCCATTTTTTCCCACAACGTAGGTAATCGTCCAAAACGTTCAAATAAAATATCCAAATAGTATTATTTAGTGTATATCTTTCAGAAAATTAATACAAAAATGTTCGAGAAAAATTTTTATTTTTCCGTCTCGAAACAAACTACGTAAAACGATCAAATAAAATTTGAACCTGTATTATCGTAGTTGTTTTCATACAAAATTCAAGAACAGAAAAATAGGGACACAGCGATCATTCATACAAAAGCATGAAAAACAGAAAACAGAACATTCAGAATATTTTCTAAAAATTGGGGCGTTACAATTATAGCAATGATATAAAAAATAATCATGCACACAACTTTATTAAATGAGCATTACATAAGTTCAATGTAACAAGTATATAATAAATGACAACTCCCACTAATCAATTACATCAAAGGATCATATAATACTCATGTTCTCAACATGTCTCATAAATATTGTGGGTCTAAGTCCCTTAGTTAGGGGGTCAGCAAGCATCTCATCAATAAGAATATGCTCAACAAGAATCTCTCCATTATCAAACATTTCTCTCACCACCAAGAATTTGATCCTTATGTGTTTAGAGGTAGAAGTGGTTCTATTATTCTTAGTGAACAAAACAACTAATCAATTATCACAATAAATTTTTAATGGTTTAAAAATAAAGTCAACAACACCAAGAGTGGAAATGAAGTTCCTTAACCACATAGCATGTGAAGCAGCACCATATAATGCAATAAACTCAGCTTGCATTGTGGAAGAAGCTGTCAGAGTTTGCTTTATGCTTTTCTAAGTGGATCTGTCATCATCTATACATCCAACGAAGTCTGAATCAGAGTAACCAATGACATTTAAATCATCCACATTCTTGTAAACATGCATGTAATCCTTTGCTTCTATAGGTACCTCATAACCTTCTTCACAACTATCTAATGAGCTTGTCTTGAATTAGATAGATATCTTCCCAATGCACTAACAACGAATGACAAATCAGGTCTAGTGCACACCTGAGCATACATAACGCTACCAACCCCACTAGCATAAGGCACATTTGTCATAGAACTCCTCTCAATATCATTCTTAGGGCACTGCTCCTTACTCAACTTATCTCCTTTGGTAACTAGAACATCACCAGGCCTACAAGTTTTCATATTATACCTCTTAAGAACACAATCAATATAGATTCCTGTCTCTATGAATTTCAATGCCCTAAATAAAAGAAGCTTCTCCAAGATCTTTCATATCAAAAGTAGCTGACAATATATCTTTGGTTTCATCAAGTAGATCATAACTTTTGCTCGTAAATAAAATATCATCCACATAGAGAACAAGAAAAATGAATTTACTCCCACGCACCTTAAGATATATGCATTGATCTACCTTATTTTCCACAAAGCCCATAGGAGAAATAACTTCATCAAATTTAATATACCATTGTCTAGAAGCTTACTTCAAACCATAAATAGACTTCTTCAATGTGTATACCATATGCTTCTTTCCATTTTCTATAGAACTCTCTAGTTGCTGCATGTAGACCTCTTCAAAAAAATCTTCATTCAAGAAGGTTGTCTTTACATTCATCTGGTGCAACTCTAAATCATAATGAGCAACTAGAACCATAATAATCTGAAAAGAATCCTTAGAAGAAATAGGAGAGAAAGTCTCTTTGTAGTCAATTCCTTCCTTTTGAGTGAATCATTTTGCTACCATTCTTGCTTTAAAGCGCTCCACATTTCCGTTAGAATCTTTCTTTGTCTTAAACACCCATTTGCACCCGATAGGCTTAACACCTTCAGGTGATTCCACAAATTCATACACATCATTATGATTCATAGAGAGTATTTCATCATTCATTGCTTTAATCCAATTATTAGATAGAGCACCAGAAACTACTTCCTTATAATTTTTTGGATCTAGTATGCACCCAACATTGATATATATCTCCCCTAGAAATGTATAGCAACCATCAAGGTTGATTGGTCTTCTTTCTCTTTGAGATTATCTAAGAGGAGGAATCTCAACAAGATGTCAGGAACTGGCAACGGTGGTTCTTCTATAACTTCTTGTTATGGTTCCTCATCAACCATTTCAAATGACTCACTGACACTTCTTTCTTGTATAATAGGAACTGGTACAATAACCTTTTTCCACTAGAACTTGTGCCCTCATCCATAGTAACATCAGAATTCCCCACATCATTCTTAAGGAATTTGATATTAATTGCTTCAACTATTTTTATTCTACAAGTAGGGCAGTAGAATTCGTAGCCTTTAGCAATGATAGGATAACCAATAAAGTAACACCTGGTAGTCTTAGGACTTAATTTTGATGCGGTAGTGTCATAGATTTTCACCTCAGCGGCACAACCCCATACACGAAGATGGTTAAGGCGAGGTTTCCACCCCTTAAACAATTCAATTGGAGTTTTGGGAACATACTTAGAAGGCACTCTATTTAGTATATACATGGCTATTTTAAGGGCTTCTCCCCAAAGGAAATCCAGTGATTTGGACTGACTCGTCATAGACCTCACCATATCCATTAAAGTACGATTTTGCCTCTCAGCTACCTCATTTTGTTCAGGAGTCCCCGACATAGTAAATTGGAAAACTATTCCACAGTCCTCAAGGTATTTAGCAAAAAGGTCCCTTAAATTGTCCAGTCTCACCATATCTACCATAATATTCACCACATTGGTCCGACCTTACTATTTTTATTCTTTTACCACATTGATTTTCAACCTCATTTTTAAAGATTTTATTTTATTTTTAAAGATAATGACTTATCATTTATTAGGTAAACATAACCAAAACGAGAAAAGTCATCAATGAAAGTAATAAAATATTTATTTCCACATAAGGTTGGTTTCAAATGACCACAAATATCTATATGAATTATTTCTAAAAGTTCTTTACTATGTATAGAACCTTTTCTACTTGTCTTGGTCATTTTTTCTCTTATACAGTCTATAAAATCTCCAAAATCTATAGAATCAAGTGAAGGTAGGATATTATCCTTTATCAACCTCTTATTTCTATCCTTAGAGATATGACCTAGATGCCTATGCCATAAAGACAAGGAGGTGCCTTTGATTAGTGTCCTTTTTCACCTTAAAGCTTCCAAAACCCTAACTTGAAGAAGTACTTGAAGATGGAGGAACTAGATCAAAAGTGCAACACCAAAGTGTCTTCAGATGAGGTTTGGATTCAAGAAATATAGTTATTCAAAATTAAACAAGAGTGGAGAGTGGGTTTATGGATGGTGGCAGTGAGCTAGATGGAGAGAAAATGAGAGGAAAAAATGAGAGAGAGAAAATGTGTAGCTTTTTGGTTGAAAGGTGAAAATGCAAAGTAAAGATAAAAGGTAGAAAACTTACTCTAGAAGATTCTTAGAGCTCCTTGGCTGTGGAGTTCACTAGGAGAGAGGGAGACAAGCTTCTCCAACAAGTTTGTCATAAAGATTCCTTAGGAAGCTTATTTCCTATTAGTTCAAAAAAAAAGAGATGGGTCATGGTGATGTCACAAAAGATGAGGTCATATAAGTGATGTCATCAAGAGAAGCCTTTAGGAAAAGGTGATTAGACTTATATGTAGAACCATCCACTAAAAACTATTATCCAATGGACATAAGCTACAGTGAAATAAACCAGTATTTATTGTCTAATGGGTAATAGAACGTACCCCGATTTTATTTGTCAAATAAAATCTCAGATAATGAAAACTTCAAAAACTATTTCTAGTTTCGGGTTTAGTAAGCTTCTCTGGCCCCGATTCAACAATCCAAAATTTTTCAAAAATAATATTAAAATAATCAAAACAAGCCACATAATTCACAAAAATCATAAAAATCACAGATAACCGGAAACAAGAAAATTGGGTGTTACATGTACAAACTTGAGCATGCATAAGACTGCCAACAATAGAAGAATATGGGACTTTCTTCATTTCAGCAACATCTTTATCATTTTGAGGCATTGAATATTAGAGAGTCTTTCACCCTTTTGAATAGGTGCAACACAAGGATTACAAGAATTCATATTAAATCTATTCAGATTCCTTTCAATATAAGATTTCTGACATAAGTCAAGAATACCATGAGATCTGTCACGATGATTCTCAATGCCCAGTACAAAAGAGGCATCACCAAGATCTTTAATATCAAAATATATTGTCAACATCTGGTTAGTCTTATTTAAAAAATCAATATCATTACTAGCCAATAATATATCATCAACATATAAAACAAGAATGATGAATTTACTCCCACTAAACTTCAGATAAATGCATTGGTTAAAAGTCTTAACATCTATTTGATGAAGCTCCAAATCAAAATGAGCAACCAATGCCATCACAACACGAAAAGAGTCTTTAGTGGACACCTGTGAGAAAGTCTCCTTATAATAAATGTCTTCCCTCTAGTTATATCCCTTAACAACAAATCTGACCTTATACCTCTCAATTTCACCTCTAATATCACATTTGGTCTTAAAGACCCATTTGCAACCAACAGTTTTACAACCAGTAGGCAACTTCACCATTTCTCAAACATTATTCTTTCTCACATAAGTCAAATTATCCTCCATAGCCACTAACCATTGTGCACTATAAAGACTAACCATGGCTTCTTCAAAGGATATAGGATCAAAATTCTCAACTGAATTAAACTCATACTCCTGCAGGTACACAACATAATCCATGAATCTTGTATACTCAGTGGATATAGGAACCTACTCAGATCTTCTCGGTGAAGTCACAATAGCATTTGGATTTTGTACATTATTTTATACTTGTTGAGGGATATCGACATTATCAACAGGATCAACAACATCATCATTATGGATAAAAAGAGATGACATTATCCCTAGAAAGGGAACAACATTATGCTCCTCTCTAAAATCAATAATACGTGGCTCCTAAGTTCTACCATGCTCTAAGTCCCCTTCAAAATAAATAGCTCGATCGGATTCAATAACTCTAGTTGTATGAGAAGGATAATAGAACCTAGAACCTCTTGAGTTAATATAATAACAAATGAAGAAACCACTAATGGTTTTGGGATCAAGCTTCTTTAAATGTGGGTTATAAGGCCTCACATTTGCCCTACAACCCCAACCATGGAAATGCCTCAAGGTTGGTCGTTTGCTTGTCATAAGCTCATATAGAGTCTTCAACACAAATTTACTTGGCACATGATTCAATATATAGGCAGTAGTCTTCAAGGCATCTCCCCACAAGAATTCTGGAAGAGTAGAATGACTAAGCATACATCTCACCATATCCATAAGAGTACAGTTTCACCTTTCTGCAACTTCATTTTGTTGCGGAGTGCCAGACATGGTGTACTGTGCCTTAATACCACAATCCTATAAGCACTTAGCAAAAGGTCCAGGATTTCTACTAGTTTCATCATACGTGCGATAGTACTCATCACCTCTATCAAACCTCACGCATGTGATCTACTTACTAAATTTTAATTCAACAACAGCTTTGAATGCTTTAAAGACATATAAAGAGTCAAATTTTTCACGCAGCAAAGCAATCCACTCGTATCTAGAAAAGTTATCAATAAAGGTGATAAAGTACCTAAGATTGCCCATAGCAATAGGAGAAATAGGCCTACAAATATCTGTATGAATTAACTGTAGTATTCCTTCACTCCTGGTAACCCTACTTCTTCTAGCTCCAGTTGTAAGTTCCTATTTTATACAATCAACACATGTATCAAAATCAGAGAAGTCTAGATCATGAAGAATATTCTTCTTGAGCAACCTTTTCATTCTCTCCCTAGATATGTGTCCTAAACGTTTGTGCCATAACATTGAAGAGTTTTCAGCAACTCTACCACGCTTATTCCCAACAATATTATTGATATCTAAACATCGTTAGATCAACAAAAGGGGTCAATATTTAACATATAAAGGCCATTAGACAAAACTCTAGAAATAACCAGAATGAAATCATAAGGTAGGGAATAACACATAGATAGAGGACACATAGATAGTGTGTTTTAAACCTAAAGAATATCTACTATCACTAAATAGACATGATAACTATACTATCCAAAATAGATTTTTGAACTCTAGTAAAGCAAGTTCTTTTAACCAACAAGTGTTAGAAGGAACATTAACAAGATTTGATTCAAAACACATTAGAACTAGGGGCTCAACTTCCTTCTCCTTAATCCAATTATTAAACTCCATACAATTAGCTCATCTGAGCTAATCTGTAAATTTCGTGGCTCGTTCACGATCATCATTCACACCATCATGCTTAGTCTTAGTCAACACAAAGAGGTCACAAGCCCTTCTAGATTTATTGATAGCCTTACAAAATTGGTTGACATTATCTACTTCATGAAAACTCTCCTTAATGGCTTTGTCCAAGCTATACTTTATGGTCATGAGAAGAGCTTTATTTGAATGATTCCACCTTTCATATTTCTCCCTAATCGCAGCGGAAAACATATCTATGGGCTTCGGGGCTCATCCATAGCGAGAGCAATATCAATAATAGAGATGGTCAGAAATAAACTCATTGACTTAACCCAATCCTTATAATTGATCCCACACAACTTTGTTAAAATATTTATTTTCATAAGCAAAGCTGAATCAATATTTAAATGGAGATTTTCTTGTCGAGTATTTCAATAAACAAGATGAGCAATAACCATAATGGAGCTCTCTCATGCAATTATAGTCTCACCTAAGGGTCTCAAATTACAACACATGATTAGAATCCCATAGACATCAAAATCATATCCCTAATGCTAGTACTAAGAGGATACTAAAAACTCTAAGGACATAACATCAATACCCTTAACAAATCATCAGGAATTATATTAATAAAGGCAAATCGATAAGGTAAGCGCATTATCAATATAATCCCTAATGCCACAAAATAAGACTTTGCCATAATTGGTCCCACGAAGGTGAGCTCATAATCATGTAAAGTGCTCCAAAATAGTACCACTTAACAAATCATCAAGAATTACATTAATAAAAGTAAACCGATAGGGTAAGCGCACTATCAACATAATCCTCAATGCATCATTCTTAACAAAATATCAACAAAATGATACCTCAACATAATTGGTCCCGCGAAGCCAAGCTCACAATAATGCAAAGTGGCCCAAAACAGTAGCATAATACTTAAAACAACAACTATCAGAATCAAATCGCATAAATAACAACAAAATAAATAGTTTTCAAAAACATTATATATTAATTTATACACAAAATAACACAAGAAATTATTTCAGTATCCAAACGACATCAACTCTGAGAGTGCACAATATATATCAAGCCCAGAAATAACATAATAATACACAAAAATTTTCAGAGGCAAAAGAGGAGAGTATCATATATTTTTAACAATTTTAATCTCTAGAAATTTTGGAATAAATAATAAATAGACATGAAAGAAATAAATAAAATTCACCCAAAAAAAAAGAAAAGGGCGCATGGAGCACAATCCAAAAAATAGAATTGGAAAACCAATTTTACATAGGTATCACGCACCCCCACGCGCCATGGTTGTGACTGGGTGTGGGAGGAAGCCTTCATCTTCCTCACCTGGTTGCTTGGAAACGAGTCGCATTCAAATTCTCTCTTAATTCTCAACCAAAATTAGGGATTTTGGTGCCATTAGATTCAAAAAATAACGATATTTAAAACCCCTATGACAATTTTCAAAATTGTTGCAAAAAATTTCTCGATTTTTTCAACTATAGCAAAGAACATGTCATGGGCTATTTTTTAAAATTCCAGGTTGTTTCTGTAACGCCCCGAATTTTCTCATTATTCAGTAATATGTAGTTTTAATTATTTTGTGAGTTGTTTAATTTATTTTGATTTTTCTGTTATTATTTTTGAACTCTCTGTGTGTTTGATGTCGGGCTGGAAAAATTAAAATTTTCGTGGTCGAAAAATTTTGGACTGTTAATACAGGGCAGAGGGAGCTTACTAAACCCGAATCCGAAAACAATTTACGAAATTTTAATTTTCTAAGATTTTATCTGACTAATAAAATCTAGGTGTGTTTTATTATCCATTGGATAATAACCACTAGTTATTATGCAGTAGCTTTTGTCCATTGGATAATAGCTCCTGGTAAAAATCTATGTTAGATGACACTAACCTTAGGCTAGTCATCTTTTCTAGAGCATTCCTTGATGACTCACTACATGAATCACCTTAACTAATACCAATGGAGACTTAGTCTTCTATGGTGGCTATGACTCACACCTAGGTGAGTCACATTTTGACTTGCCCTTGAAGTCTTCCACGGCCAAGGCTTGGTTTGGAGACCAAAAGTCTTACACTTAGTTCATTTCTTCTTCTCTCTATCATTCTCTTAAGTAACCAAGAAAACTACACACCAAAAATACCTCTCACTTTTCTCTTCCATAGCTCATGGCCAAGCACCATAGAACTGACTTCGAATCTTCTATAATTTCAACTAATCTCACTTCTTGAATCTATATACAATTCTAAGACACTTTTGTGTTGAAACCCTAACCTAGTTCATCCATTTACTATCTTGATCTTCAAGCTCGAGTTTGAAGCTCTTAAGGTGAAGTTCTTTAATCTTCATGTTTCTATCCATTTTAAAGTTCTAGACCATGACTTGGATCCATGGTCATCTTAGTTAAGCCTTAGATATTAATACTTGTGTGTTTATTTTGTTTCAAGAGCAACTTGGTGGTGGTGAAAAACAACCCTAAAGGAGATCTACAAGAAGCTTTTGGAGCATCATCTAAGGTAAAAGGGAAATTAACCTCATCAACCACTCATGGTGGTGAGAAAACGAAATTTGTGGGTGAAAAATCTATAAGGATTTATTCACTTGTTTGTATGCATTTAATGTTTTGTATTTATTTGCTTTGTATGTTTTTAGTACTTTGATAGTATGCATGATACTTGCCATAGTAGAAATCGGTGATTGGTATATGTTGTATGATGTTGGATCATGTGGAAGGGTGAAAATTTTTTGCTCCAAAGGCCAACATGGCTCACGGCCATTGAGCAAGAATTAGGGTAACCAAGGCAAAATCATGTTAATGATGGACTTAATTGATTTTGTAACATAGACATGAACTAGGGTTTTACAAATTAAAGAAGAAAGTGAACAAGATTTTGTTATTAAAAAGGAATTGGTTTTTTATCATAAGAAAGGAAATGATTTTTAAAGATGATATGAAATTTTGAGTAGTTCATTTAAGAGTGTTTAGTGAAGGTAAATGGAAAAAGGAAATAAACAAAATTTTGTTATTATGTAATAAGCAATTTTCTGCAATAAGATATAAAATAAAGTTAGGAAGCAAATTGGAAACTCAAAGTATTTCATTTAAGTGGGTTTTTAGTAAAATAAAAGAAAAAGGTTTTATTAAATTAATATAGTGTAGATTTTGGAAATAATGTTAGAAATTATTTTTCTAAAGGAGTTTAGTAAGAAAAATATGAGAAATAAGATTAAATTTTTTATTAAATTTGAAATGTTTCAAAATTAAGTGCACAAAGTCAAAAAAATATTTATGCGATTGAAAATGGTATTAAAATCTTACGCGTTTCAAAAATAATAATTTTTGAGCTACGCGATTTTGAAAACATTTAAGAATTTCTACGCGATTGCGAAAACAGTGGAAAATATTTATGCAATTTGAAAACGTAACAAAAATGTTACGCAATTGTGAAAATGCGATAAAAATGCTACGCGACTGAGAGGAACAACAGTTTGTTGTCAGCCCGACATACTGAACCCGCATATGTCAATATGTGATTGTGGCCCGTGGTCGCTTGTTTTTATGCATTGAGTCATCATGCATTAAAAATCGTGCAGACGGTGTCTATTAAGGCTATTATTGCCTAGGAGTTGAATTACACCTAAGTGCGGGTGTGAATTATGTAGTGTAGGTCACTTGTTGATCTTGGAGGCGTCAGAGCGCGAGTATCCCACAAGTGGATAGTTGGTAGCTCCACTGGGCCGTGATGACTGAGCATCGCACTGACGATCTCGACCAGGCACTATTTTATTCACGATCTGGTGTAGAATGTTTTGTATAAGCAGTTAATTTGAGGCTGACGATATACAGACATATCTTCTAGATCATTCTTTCCGAAATTTGTGTTTAGCTCCATGGAGTAGGAACTTGTCCATCTTGCATGTGCATAATCAATTGATTTATTGTTATGTTATATATATTCATTAACTAGTTATTAGTTGATACAATGTATATACTTGTTATCTCTGTATTTGTATGACATTATTGTCATTTCTGTTTCTATACTGCTATGTTAGTATTGATGTAGGGGATCTCACCTCTTTATTGCATTGCTTTGTTTTATGTTTATGTTTGGTAAAGACGATGGGGAAGACGAAGAAGAATCACTTCCATTTTGTCCATTATGTTTGCGTGTTGACTTTTCTAAGGATTGATAATGGCATCGAGACCAGATTTTCTTGGTTATGTCAGTGTGAGGTTCCACAGGGACAGGAATGCCTGGCGTGTCGATCTAGACACGGAGTGTATTAGATATATCAGGGATGTAACCCTATCGAGAAGTCAGTATTACCATGGGGTTACTACTTTTTTATTTACTGCTTTTGTACATTTGAAGTTGCACATGTCTGTGAGAGACTTATGGAGTGATCATTTCTATACCCCTAGAGAGGATTCAATGGTATCTTCTGCTCGGACGCCTGTTCGTAGGACTGGGAACCATCCGGGGTTGTTATTGTCAGAGGAGTCTGAGGAAGACCCGGAGGAAGACTCTTCTCCCTAGGCGTGTTGTGGTAGACTAGTTAATGTTTCAGTTAAGAAAAGTTTGTATATAGGTTTGAAGTACTAAAGTTTGATGTATATGATGTATATTATTAAGTTATTTTAATTTGTGTTCTTTTTATTTTGTTAAGTTAAGTTATCCGTAAAAAGAATTTTTTTAAAAAAATCATATAATACAATATTAAATCCTTTACAACTTGGGTAAATTTTATAAGTTTTAATTTTAAATGTAATGCTAAGAGAGGGTGTTACAGTTTCTCAACCAAAATTCACGATACAGATGTTGTTAGATTCAGAAAAATAAGATCTACAATAACCCTAAATTAATTTCTTAAATTGATCTCCAAAAATAGAAAAAAAAAATTGAATCATAAAATTTAAACGTTTTAGGGTTCCACAGGTTTGAGCAAAATTATTTGTGAATTCACAATATTATAATGCAATATACATGTTTCTAGACTCAGGATAACCCAATTTACAAAAACCCTTACCCAATTTTCAAAAATTAATCATAAAAAAAATTGAATTGAACATTATATTTATGTTAGGATTTCAAGTTTCTTCAATTTTAAACCCCATACGATTTTTTAGCTAAAATAAAAAATTGATTGTCATAATTAAGATTAAAATTGGTTTGATACCAATTGTTAAAAATTTCCTGGATCTATTAATCTCAAAAATTATGACATATCAAAATATATAGAGTTTTAAGGTTACCTTGAAAAAGTATCGATAAGAAAGTCATTGTTGAAACCCTTAAAATCAATCTTGATGAGAGAGAACTATTCTTATCTTATAATAGTCATTCACGCGTCAGTATTAATGAGACAACTGTACACACTAAAGTGGTTAGGAATAGGAGTCTCTCCTTGTATATATAAAGTAACTAAAATAGATTAAACTTACTCATTATAACAAATTCATAAACAAGACCCATAAAATAAAATCCACATATAAATAGTGTTTTAACAACAGTAGGCCTATTAACAATACTGATCACAATTTAGATTAAACAAAATACTATAATAATTTTAATATTTAATTAATTTGAATTTTATAAAATTATAATATTATAAAAAAATTCAAAATATGTTAGTGTAACTCAACTGCTAAAACGAGGTGTCCATCTAGGATTGAGTAATACAGCCAAGGTATGAGTTGACTTTAGATATGAAAAATTCGAGTTTTTGACCAAACTGTCATTTGTGGCAAAAATATTTATTAAAATACTACTGTTTTCAAATTATTTTTCAAAATGCCACCGTTTTGGCCACGGTGGCATTTTTTATTCTTTGTTAGGCCACGTGGAATACGCCAGAACGTTTGGCGTATCCACGTAGGATACACCAGAGAGTTTGACGTATCCCATGTGGATACGCCAACATAGTTGGCATATCCAATTAGGATACGCCACACGTGATGGCGTATCCACGTGGGATATGCGTATCCTAGTTGGATACTACGTGAAAAAAAATAAAAAAAATACTACGTGACATATACAAGATGGCATATCTGTAACACCCTCCCTAGGGTATCACATGTCTGACTCCCGACTCATAATCTGAAAAGAAGTTCACACAAGGTTTGAGTTATAAAAAGATGGGTTTTAAAATTTCTTTCTTTACTGAAACATAAACTTACTGAAATTCATAAGTATTACTAAAAATATATTTAAACTGATTAATATACAATATTGACACCAATTAATATTTCACAATTTAAAGAGGAATATAAAACTAACAGACTCTTTTTTTTTAACAGTAGCAAACCCCATGACGAGTCCTACTTAATAGCACGGTACAACACTAACGTTAAAACTTAACATACTTATTCTGTTGTGTATCCATCTTATTGCATCAGACATCTGTTCTACATCTGTTCTTTGTCAACACTGCACACCTTCGAGTTCTGAATGTCCACTCCTTATTGTTGTCATCCATCTCAGAGTATTCATCGCCCGTTATGTCTAAGATAACTCAATCCTTCTATTATTTGATTTTAACAGTACAGACACAACAAAACAACATAATACAAAGGTGAGATCACCTACACCAATACCAACATGGCAGCACAGAGATAACACAAACAGTAATATTATACAGAGATATCATACCAAACTTCCAATAACGCACTCAACATTAATCAACTATCATCATCATACCATTAACATTATTATCATCACACAATAATCATAATAATGTCATCAACATGATTATCATCATCATCATCCAAGTATTCAAAACAATTGTCATAGCCAATATTCCTCAATTAATATATCACACAGATATAAATGTTCAAATTATGTATGTACACAAGACTCGATTTCCTACTCCATGGAGCTAAAACTCAAGTTGAAAAAATGATCGAAAAGATCTGCTGGTACCACGTGCCTCAGACCACGTGCTTTAATTCTCATTTCAATTTTTGCACATCTAGTACATACACGACAGTCTTTATCAGATCTTGATTAAGAATAGTGTCTCGGTCAGGATCATCGGTGTGTTGCATCGGTCTAACCTATGGGAAGAAGCGCGACCAACCACCTGTGTAAGCAACCCGCACCCCGATGCCCCCAAGGTCAACAAGTGACCTACACTACGCATATCGCACCCACTCAAGAGGTGTGTTTCTCCTAGGCAATCACCATATCCAAATCCTCATCGGACCATTCCAATGCATGTATAATGCACCAAATCCAATCACAGACAAATATGTCATTTTCTCATAAACAGTGTATGGACACTGGTTCAACAGTAATCATACTGTACTTTCAACAGCGAAAATCATGTTATCACATTTTCATAATTGTAAAACACTTTTACCATATTTTCACAATCGCGTAACATTTTTGTTACGTTTTCACAATCCAAAAACGTTTCTGTTATGTTTTCACAATATCATAACACTTCTTTTATATTTTCACAATACCGTAACACTTTTGTTACGTTTTTAAAATTCTAAAACGTTTTTATTACGTTTTTACAATACCGTAACACTACTGTTACGTTTACAAAATTTCGTAACATTTCCGTTACGTTTTCAAAATATTGCAACTCTTCTGTTGCACTTTTAAACCACGTACTAATTTTTAACGTTTTTCTCAATCGCGTAAAAACATACGTTTCTTAAATCGCATAGTATTTTTCCACTGCTTTCAAAATCGCGTAACTTAAAAATCATTCTTTTACGTTACGTAAATCATTTTCTATCATTCTCAAAATATTTAAAACACTTTCCAAATCTCATAACAATTTTCCCCATTTTCACAATCGCATAAAAAAATATTCTATCGCTATTCAATCACGTAGTGATTTATCAACAGTAGTTCAAATCACGTAAATATTTAAACGTAAATTCAAATCGCGTATAAATATTTCAACGTATTTAAAATCACATAGAAATATTTTTCCATATCACATAACTTAAAAAATCACGTTTTTAAGATACGTAAATAATTTTTCACCACAATTTCATTACAGAAAATATTTCTTGACCTTTAAAAATTCCTTTTTAACTTTTCTCAAAATAATATAACTTTATACTTCATTTAATATATTTTCTTACTCAAAAAATATTTTTCCATAGTTCTTTACTCAAGAAATTCTTTTTCAAAATATAATTCACAAAAATCACTTTTCCATTGATGTAAATCAACGTTTCAAAACTTAACATTTTCTAACGTATTTCAAAACTTGAAAATAAGTTATACGTTAGTAAATTTTCAAAACACCATTATATTCTCCATTTTTCCCAAATCAATTCTAAAATCAATTCTCTTCAAAACAAATTAAGATTCAAACCCTTGCAACTTTTCTTTTTCATTTTCATATGAAAGTTTATTTCTCAAGTGATAAAATACTTTGATTCCCTTTCTAAAATCTTTATACTAAAACATTTTATTCAAACATTTTGTTTCCACTTTAAAATTACTTTGTTTCATAAAACCAAAATTATTCCAACCTCTAAAAATCGTAGAGTCTTTGGCCATTGAAGCCATCAAATATTTTTCTTCTAAATTGATATGGTTTTACACAAACAAAACCATTAAAAATTCTTTGTTTTCAAAATCGAAATACCGATGGTCATAAAAACCAAACTCATTTGTTCAAATTCATTTTTACTTTCCTTACAAATCCTTTTTCACTTTCTTTGTAAATCCTTAAAATTACCATTGCTATATTCATTTAAATCTCATGTTTAGTAAAACACTTAGAAACTTTTTACACAAAATAAATCAATAAAAATCCTTCAAAACCATGTTCTTGTTCTCTTGAAAAAAAAAACATATCTTTTGTTTATTTTCCATACTCTTCAAATCAATCCAATTTTTAATCTTTCATGAAAATCTTAAGTTATAAACACCTATGTTGAGGTGTCTTGACCGAAAATTCCATAGCCTTTAGAACCAAGAAAATTCATTTTTCTCCACTTCATAATTTTCATTAAACAAATCAATTTCCTTGTTCTTGAAAAATTTCAACACGGAATCCTAACCTTGGGTGCCAAAACCGTAGTCATTCTTTGGCCATTGGAGCCAAGAATTGATTTTCTTTCCATCATCAAATCATGGCATATACATACATATTCAAATACATATTATAAGCATGCCATAATCAAAGCAATAAATCATGCATAGTATAAGCATACCATCAAAGTCATAAACTCATGCAAAGCATATCAAACATAGGCAAATAATCAAAGCTCATAAACACCCACAAATTAATTACATGACCATGGATATGAATCCTCACATGGATTCACCATCCATCAAATATAAGACCATCTCCCACCACCATACTTGGTTGGCGAGATGGATCTCCCTCTTACCTCTTGAAGATCCTCAAAAACTCTTTGTTTTGCTTCTTTTTCCAAGTCCTTCACCACCAAGGGCTTCTCAAATACAAAAATAAAATACATAAAAATTAGTATACTAAGCTTGATTAAGAGGAACCATGGATCAAACATGGTTAGAACCTTGAAAATCAAAAGAAAAGTGAATAGTAACAAACTTCACCATTAAAGCTTCAATCTTTAGCTTGAAGAACAAGGTTGAAGATAGATGATTTAGAGAAAATCTCCAACATGAAAATTGTTTAGAATATCATGTAGATTCAAGATCTATGGTTGGATGAAATTAAAAGAGATTGGAGAGTGGTTTTTAGGGGTCTTGACTGAATGGTTTCTCTTGAAGAACAAAGATAGAATTTTTGATTTTTGTGAGAGAAAAACTTCTTAGATTTGGTTAAGACAAAAGATGAAGTGAAAGCACTTAGTTTTCCTTCCACCAATTTCATGGATCTCCATGGAAAATTCCTAAAAAAAATTACAAACAAATGTTAAAATCAATAACAAGTGTAGAAATAGATAAACCATAGTTCAATCATGGCTTAGAAAATCAAAACTAGAAGATTAGAAGAAGAAATATAAAATTTACTATTTTTGGTAGAATCTTGAAACTTGGATTTTGAAGTACTAGATGTTGGATTTTGAAGAAACCTTCAACATGAAAGTTGTTTAGAATAAGGTAAGGATTCAAGAAACTAAGTTGGGTGAAATTAAAGAGTGATGGAAGCCACATCAATGGTGCTTGGCCGTGAGCTTGCTAGAAGGAGAAGGAGAGAAAATTTTCTAAGAGCTTTGCTTGAAGGAAAGTTTCAAGAATGATGAAGTATGGTCAATAATGACCAAAGGTGACCAATATGGTCTTCAAATGTCACTTTTGTCTCTAAATGCATCCCAAAACCGTAGCCCCCCTCCATGCTTCTTCAAAGAGTTCAATAATGATCGCAACATTGATCAAGACATCTAACAATGACATAAAGCATCAATTAATGCATTGAAACTTTTCCTTTAGTTCCAAAACATGCAAAAACCGTCCCCCCCTTCATCCTTGCTTCTTCAAAGTTGTCATCTTTTCAAGCCATTATTTGAAGCATTCTAAGCCATTGATTAATTCAATGGTTTGGATTAATGTAGGCTTTAGGTGTAGCTTTAGATTAGAAGACTTAATCTAGGCCATTGGATCTTTCTCCTTTAAATTCTAGCCCTTAGATGTGTCTCCAAAAAATTAAGGGTCAAGATTACTCCTTCTTACTTTTAATCCAAGGGTCATAATTAGTCTTTGTCACTTTTTAAGATTAAATCTTCACCATTGATTAAATCTAAATCCAATGGTCATAAATGGTTCTTGTTACTTTACAAGACCGAATCTCCACCCTTAATCAATTCTAAATCCAATGGTTACAAATGGTCTTTGTCACTTTTTGAGACCAAATCTCTACCATTGATTTAATCTCCATCTAACGGTTATAAATGATCTTATTCACTTTTAAGATCAAATCTCTACCGTTAATTAAATCAAGATCAAGTCTCCATCGTTAATTAAATCAATGGTGGATATCCAAACCACCAAGGTTGACTTAAGCAATATAATATTTATTTTTCTATCTGCTAAAACCCCACGAAAGAATATATTTACTGTATTTTTATCGCCCGATAATTAAATACAGTAAAAACACAGTACAAGAAATTTTCTAAAACTGTTTCCGGATTCAGGTTTAGTAAGATCCCCTGTCTCCGTCTAAACAGTACAAATTTTTCTATGCGTAGAAAAATTTTTGCTTTGCGGGACCCACCTGGGCCCACGTATGGCCACCTGGGCCCAGATACACCCCCTGGGCCCACAAACAGTAAAAAATTTCATAATCATCCACAAAAATCACAAATATTAGAAAACGCACAAATATCAAATCAGATTACGTAAAATAATTACCTAACGGTAAAAAATTAAATTACGCAAAGTTTTCCCCGGCCCGAAAATTTTTATTTTCCTGACACGGAGGAAATCACTCAAAACGATCAAATATGCTGACGGAATAAACAAAATAATTTTACAGTATCCAAAAATTACTAAACAGTAAAATTATATTAACTGTCAAAATTACTGTTTAAGAGATACGAAAATTTGGGGTGTTACAGTATCCATGTAAAAAACACCATGTAGGATGGTATATCCACGCCACATGGACAAAAAAAAATTAAAAAAAAGACCACCTTAGGTGTGCTTCTAGGGCACTTAACCCATTTCACGTAGATCTCGCACTCCTCCCAAAGGCACATACATTTCACATGCCTATTTGAGAGTGCACCATAACCTTAGAAGACATCAATATTTATAGGCCAAGTGTTTGCTTCTGATCCTAAAGTAGTCGATGTGGGACTTTGGTATTAGCAAGGCAAAGCAACTAAGTAAGGTAATAATGTACTTTTATTCGATGTGGGACTTTGGTAAATGAAACAAACATCTTTTATTCAAAATCAACATGAACTTCACTATAATCAAATTCCTCTAATAATTTAGTAATGCATAATTATATAATAGTAAAAGAATCATGATTTAAGAATCATGATTGTGGTTTCAACTAAACACAAGAATGAAGACTTTCGCCTCTAGCTTGGCATCTTCGTGAAATACTAATGATATTATAATACATGATAAGAATAGAAGAGAACGAAATACATTCATATATGATTTATGAGAGTCACTACATAAATAAATATATCTATAATCGGTTTAGGCATCAAGACCGTACGCTTTGATTCAACGGATTTGGTGGATGAAAAATGTTGTCATGGTATGATGTATGGCTACTTAAGAGTAGGGGTGTCAAATGGATGGATTGGTTTGATTTTGGATTGGATCATAATGGATGGATAAAAAATAAACCATTAATCCATTTAAGATCTATTACAAAATGCTTAATATTATCCAATCTATCCATGACCTAATTTAATGGATGGATATTCAATCCATCCATTAATCAATTTTAATGGATTGGATGGATGGATATCCAATCCACTCATTTAAAAAAAAAAATTATCTCTAAAATTTATCTTTAAAAAATACTTTATGTGAAAGTGAAAGTGTTGAAATAATTAAAAAGGTAAAATACATTATTCTATATCCATTGGAATATGAATGGATTGGATTTTATCCATTGGATTTTAATTGGATATCCAACGGATATCCAATGGATCCAATGGATATTTTGGTTGGATTACTAACTATCCATAACTAAATTTAATCTATTAGATCCAATCCAATAAAATACATTATTCTAATTGGATGAAGTAGATTAGTTTTAATATGAATGAATTGGATGGATTAAAAATTAATGGATTTTTTTGCATCATACATCCCACTAGATCTACTACTTAAGAAGAGTATGAAGACTCCATTTTTAGTTTCAAATTCAACTAAAAATCCTTACTCATTAATACTGCGCCCCCTCCCCCCCCCAAATAAAAGAAAATAAACTACATTAGCTAGGTAGGACTAAACATCAAGAAACTGAGAGTGAAGGAGAGTTACGAATTGTTTTAGCGTACTACTTTAAAGTATGGAACTTTGCTGAATTCTCTCAACTGTACCTTTTTTTCTTATCTGAATTCTTTTACTATTATATAATTATGCATTACTTAATTATCAGAGGAATTTGATTATAGTGAAATTCATGTTGATTTTGAATAAAGTAAAAATGTAAATTCATGGATGAGATTTAGATTATGGATGAACTGGTTGAGTTTTTTCACATAAAAGTTGTAGATTTGTCATAAAAATGTATATCCTTTTAAGCCCAAGATAAAAGTTGCTCAAACAATTATCGAATAAAAGTAGACATTAAAATGTGTTCTTCATGCTTTCTTGACTTACTTAAATTGCTTTCTTGAGATAATTTTATGAGTGCTTGCTAATACCAAAGTCTCACATCGACTACTTTTCGAGGATCAAAGAAGCAAACACAAGATATCCATAAATATTGATGTCTTCCAAAATAAGATTATGGTGCACTCTCAAATAGGCATGTGAAATATCAAACTGTCATGTCATCAATCAATGGGAGGGTTTCTTAGAATAAGATCTACTTAAGAAATGAGTTAAATGGCCTACAAGCACACCCAACGTGGTCTTTTTTTTTTTTTTTTTTTAAAGTATGACGTGGATATGCCATCTTACATGGTGTTTTTTACATGGATACTCCATCCTGTACATGCCACGTAATATTTTTTATTTTTTTCTCCGCGTGGCATCCAACTAGGATTCGCCAACATGCTTGACGTATCCCACCTAGATACGCCATCACGTGTATCGTATCCTAGTTGGATACGCCAACCGATACGTCAACACGGTTGGCGTATCCACGTGAGATACGCCAAACTCTCCGGCGTATCCTACGTGGCATCCATACGATTCAAACATGCGTTCCCACGTATTCGCATCGTGGCCAAACAAAGAATAAAAAAAAAAATGCCACCATCCTGGTGGAAAATGTCGGTGGTATTTTGAAAAATAGTTTGAAAACAATAGTATTTTGATAAATATTTTTGTCATAAATGGCAGTTTGGTCAAAAACTCTCGTAGCAGCATTGGTCACGAGGGATGAATCTGTCCATACTTGCTTAAGGATGAAATGGAAGAAAAAATTAAAGAACATAGATATGGGACAAAAGGCTGGCCAACTTGGATCTGTGTTGAAGGATGAGGGCACCATAACAAACCAGGTGGCCAAATCCCATGCAGAACAGAAATCTCACCAGAGGAATCAGAAATCAACGGTTGATCAAGTATCACAACACTTGTCATCTTTATCATTTTCAGAGCCTGGAAGGCAAGATGCCATAGTTCATAATGAACCAGCAAGTGCAAAGCTAGAGTCAGGGGCGTAGGAAGAGTTGTAAGCTTCAATGCATAAGGAGTGCACTAACCTACATTCCTCAATGGGCCAACTCAATAGCACTATCTACCAAGCTTCTGAGTACAAAGCCCCTGTGAATCAAAATGCACGAGCCCAACCTGTATGTAACCTTGACAACAACCTGGCTAGCTTTGAACTTAAAGCGAAGGCTGCCTCTCATAAGTCACAAGACCCTTCGTCAGTGAGTGTTGGTCCTCTGTTGAGCTACTAATACAGGGACCTCGATCCAAAAAGCGAAGAAAATATACCAAAAGAAGCACGATCAAAAGGAGCAGCCAAAGCAAATCATCCCTTCTCTTGTTAATGTCCCTATCCAGCACGTTATTTTTAAGGAACACTTGGTGAAAGAGTGTATAGAACCGAATGATGAGGGAGAAAGCAGGAGAATTTACATAGACACCACTTAATCCATATCACAACTCTTTCACCGTTTCCACCAGTTATACTTCCAGGCTTGTTGGAAGGTTGTTTTGGATATGTGCCTTATCTTTTGTACTTGGGATTTAGTTTCTCATTCTAGTAATGAATATTTTATCTTTGGCAAAAAAAACTCTTTTTTCTTGTGTTTTTCTCCAAGAGGTACATAAAATAGAAAAACTTGATTAAAAAAATATTAATTAAAATGCTTGTTGTAAATCGTAGTAAATAATTATAGTGTAAACAAGAAACATGTCACAAAAACTGATAGTGTGATTCATAATCAATGGAATGAGCTTACAATTTGGTTAAAATATGCACATTATTTTTAAAATGATATAAATGCTCAATATAATAAATGAATATTGAAAATTAATCTATTTTAGCATAAACTGCTTAATATCCCAAGTTTTGCCACTGTTACGGATTGGCTGTATAAAGTGTTCTTTTACAATAAAAAACTGCTAAATATTCTCTTCTCTTCTACTAATCTAAATTAGTACCTTCTGTACTAATCTAAATTAGTACCATCTCAATGGAAAGACTCTTTGAACAAAGGAAGACCATCATATATAGCTTATTGTTCATCGCCTCTGTCTTCGTTATTATAAGGAGGAGGCATTGTACATGGAGGTGTATCACTTGGTGACTTGACCATGGACTCAACCATATACTGCCTCCATAGACCACCCATCGGACAGGCCACAGTTTGAGAACAAATCTCAACAGCTTCTGTAGGTATGATTGGTTTAAATCTCAAGAGCCTTGCATATTCATTTAATAGATGAAACATGTGATCATACACAAACTTCATCTTTAGGTTCTATTCGATGAACCAGGTCCCTCCTTTGCCAATCGCTTGTGCCTGGTGAAATATGTATAAAAAGTACTTGGCTACAAAAAAAAATTATGAAGTAATTGAGATCTTTTAGGACTGAATTGACTGATTTCACCATGTAGCTTCATGGGTAGGACAGGATTTATGTTTTTATGTATAATAAATTGGTGAAGAGCTCGTTAGCTCAATTAACATTTATATCAGCAAATCTTAGAGTATGTTGGAGGAAGATATGGATTTACCATGTCTGGGTGAGTATTTCCCCAGTCTACAACAACCTTGATATCTTTGCACATGTTTTGGTAGCTGATGGGCCAGTAATGTTGAAAAGGTACCATGCTTCTTGTAAAGAAATCGTAATATTTAGGCTCTATGAACAAGGTCATGGAATCACATGCTATTATGTACTTTTCACTCACGGACCATGCTACCCCTTCCACATAAATCTTGTACCTTCATATGAAATGTAACACAAGCAAATCTAGCAATTTAATGAGTAGCATATAAGATAAATAAATCATGTTTATAGAAAGGGCATGAAAATTTAATTAGATACTTAATTACCTGTAGGTACATTGATCTTCTAGTTTTGTGTTCTGGAATCCTCGTGCAATTTCCTTATCCCAGTGCTAAAAACAAACATTTTATTACATGTGTCTTGAAGGTTTTCACAAACTCTGATAATAATTTTATTTGACATAATATATTTACCAGGGAATATATACGAGCATTCTAATCATGTTGGTATGAGGTGTTGCACTGCCTGAGCTCATGCCTAGTTAAGGA
This sequence comes from Ormosia emarginata, assembly GCA_029884605.1. NCBI lineage: Eukaryota > Viridiplantae > Streptophyta > Magnoliopsida > Fabales > Fabaceae > Ormosia > Ormosia emarginata. The sequence goes on along the minus strand of JAQQTP010000033.1, from coordinate 208,585 downwards.
AACTTTATGTTGCCCTCCCAAAAAGCATAGGGTATCCTATCCTTCCATTTGATCTTCTTGTTGCCTTCTTGTATTTTCTGCAGTACTGCCTCCCATGGTCTTATTCCAGTTTCAGCCCTTGAAATTAAAGGAAAAGAAATAGTGTATAAGAATTAGGAAGATTTGCTTTGTTTAATTTTGTTTCTTTGCATTCAAAGAATAATTTCGATCTTTTCTTTTTCTTTAAGAAACTAAAAATGTCAATGCTATAAAAGAGAAAAACACAAACTACATTTATGCAGAATTGATGGGTCTATGCACAGGAAAGTTGTGTCTTTCTCTATCATAACATAACATTATCATGTTTTCAAGAAGAATGAGGTGATCCAAATATCCTTGAATGAGAAGCAAATAAAGATAGTAGTTTTCTCCAAATTAACATGGAGAATCCCAAATCTCAGCTGACACTACTAGTAATTCATGTAGAGGCTTTACCAACCCCAGAAGGTCCAATCAGTAAAGACAATCTCAAAAGCATTTTTCTGCCCACAGTAATGGAAAATAGGTGGTGGTGACATGGCTTGTGGTCCTTGGTAGTGTTGTTTCTCCACCACGGTCTTATCCCCAGTCTCAAACAATAGTTCCAAATCTGGTATGTTCCCTGGGTATAACCTTAGAAGCTGTAAAATTCCCCACATTGTGAACACATCCCTTGTCTGAAACGAATTCTCATACTTTTCTGCGTAAGCTTTGCCTTTTCTAATCACAAGCCTAAACTGTGAAATATTTTTCCCCTCTCCACCATTTCCCTTGTGATTCCTGTACTCTTCCATGGTTTTAGTTCTCATGGATCCATTTGAAGTGCTCTGGACATATTGATGTAGCTAATGAATCTAGATCTTGCTCAAACGTTGCAAGGTAATCCTTTGGGCAGGTTGCTGTCATGCTGCCATTGGAGCAGTTCAGTGTGAATTTGGTTTGTTGCCTACTGAAGGTTGTAAAATAAGTAAAACGATTAGTGTGTTAACCCAGGAGATGAAATATTATTGACTGCATAGGAAATGTTATGCTAAAGAGTAATCACATACATTTTTTATAATGAGTTGTGTTATTTACACAAATAAATTACTTCACAAGTTTTTCACAAATCCTATCACCCCCATCTATTATTTCTATCTTTCTTTTTCTCTCTACTACTTTTTTCTCACATCTAACGGGTTTGGTTTCGTCACTTAGTGAAAAAATATTTGGTTGTTGTTGTAATGATTTATGTTTCACATGTGAAGTATTTTTGTGCACAACATTTATGTGCTAGAAACATTAACCTTTTACTATTGTCTGTGTATTTTTAATGATACAAAACATGGATATAATTCTTGTGTATTGTATATCTAACATTACCCTAAAAATAATCTACAAAATTCTCATTTCTTTTTTCTTTTTCCCTTTCTCTAATAATTCAGGTACAACAGTAGTAGAAGGTAAACCCTGTGTAAAACTTGTTTACATTGTCCATCCAATTTTGTGTTGAGATATTATTTAATGAATTTGACTATATTAATAATAATATAATATATCAAATTCATTAAAATAATATGACAACATATCATTTGATATGATTGTAAAAATTTTTTAGACTGATAGTACATTCAAATCAAATTCATCTCTAAAACCCTAAATATACAAATTGTCATGAAATTTATATTTGCACCCACAAGAATCACTTCATAATTTATCATTCAAAAGAATGTGGTTTCGACCTTTTCTAGTTGACAATTACTTTGGGGGGGGGGGGGGGAAGGGGGCTAGGCAGATCAACCTTTTCTTGTATTATTATCTAAAAAAATGATATAGAAAATAGTGTAAGCTTTTTTATATGTATTTGTGAATTCCCAACATCAATGTAGCTTAATGGAGTAATATGACCGTAGCTGATGCAACTTATACAATCTTTGTTTCGTGTGTAGTTTTAATTTGTTTTTCTTTTCTACTTTTATATATATGTGTGTAAAACAATATTTTTATTAATATTTTGTGTATTGCCATTTGCGCATAGGATTATTTGAATATAAACAAACAAAAAAGTGATGGGATACTAAAGTACAAAATGTTTTAGACCGGGATCTGGAACCATGTTTAACGGATCAATCTGACATGCATACTATTGGGATCCTCCGCAAACGTCCTAGCCCAGCCTTAGTGACACATTGTCAGGACCCCGAAACCAATAACGATGGACCACGACATTGGGCTATAATACCAAGATCATTTGATCTGCGCAATAGATATATCATAAAATATCTATAACTGTCAATCATGATCTTACAAAATTATAGGACTCATAATCAGCTTCAACTACTGATAATTATAATATCAACATTTCTATATTATAGGGATCCTCTCCAATAATGAAGGGAGGACGATCTCTAACAAGATACGAATCCTAAATACTTGTATTTAATAGTAATCACATTATGATTACATTCATGCTTTATAAATACAAGACTAAGTCACCTTAAATAGGTATCTGTATCTCATTGCAACCCTACTTGTGTATTGTGAACACCCATATTTTGACCTAGCAGGGAAAATAAAAAAAATATAATAATAATAAAAATAAAAAATAAAATAAAGTAAAAAGAAAAACAACAAAAAAAAACTAGAAAAGGAAAAAATAAAATAAAATAAAAAAGAATGAAAACTAAATTGCACCCTCCACTCACGTATCATCACACAACACTCACTTTCACATTTTTTTCTTCTTTTCTCCCACTCACTGACCACTTTGGGTACGCACCCACTCTGCTCTTTTCTTTTTATTTTCTTTCATCCCCACTCACTAACCACTTTGCACCCACTTTGCACTCAAAGTCACGTAACACACTCTACACGCACAAAGAATGAAGGGGCATTTTTTTGGCTTTTAAAGGAAACGGGAGAACACACACTTTTGGGCAAAAGGTCTCCCAAATACATACTAGTGTTGCTACTAGTAGTGGCGTTGGCAAGCTCTTTGGCATATTACCCAAAGCCTCCAATTAAGGGAAGGCCAACATACCAGAGGAGTTGTCTGCGCACTAGAGGCAAGGGAAACTCACAAGTTTTTCCTTTTCCTCACGGTTTCACGCAAGCACAGGGGGGGACTTCCATTTTTTCTTATCTTCACTTCACCTCTCCAACGTGCAACACCAGCCACTAACCTTCACCTCTCCAACGTGCAACACCAGCCACTAACCTTCACCTCTCCAACGTGCAACACCCTCCACAGCAACCATTTCCTTTTCATCTTCACTCTCAACTTCACCAACCATCACACTACCAAGCCATCTTCAACCTTCCTCACGGCCAAACCACCTTCAACCTTCACCCGTAGCCACCTCCACCCAACACTTAAAAAGACTCTACTCACCATTTCTTCTTCCTTCCATAATCATCCCCCACGCAAACACGAACACCTTGCACCACCGTAGCTACCCCTTGCTCAACCCACCAAGCACCATCAACTCAAGCTCCACTCACTAAACACAAAGCAATCGAGGCCATCACTGAACCACACCCCTCACCAAGCTCTCACAGACCCCTCAACCGTGGCCTCTAGCATCATCCACTCCTCTCCTCCATCTTCATCTCCCTCCACCATTCAAGGGAAACAACATCCCCACCCCCACTCCTTTGCTTCATTTACGTGAAACCAGAGAGAACCAGAGAAAACAGGGCAGGGGACTTCTTTTTTTAACCATCTTCATCTCCTCCATACCTTTGAACCATCTTCACTTCCCCACCAAACAAATTACTTCCACCGTTAGTATATTCTTAAAAAGTCCCTCAACACTTAGAATGACCCACTACCATCCATAACCACCATCACCTACAACCAGCTCCACCCACCAACTCAAGTAGCCACCCTCTACGTGACTCACCCCTCCATCACCACTCACGGCCTTAATCAACATCACCCTTCCACCATCATCTCCAAACTCCACCACTAACTCACTCTCCACCCATCCACATTAGCCCTCCTCAAGCACCATCAACTCACCTACAAGTCCAGCTCCACCCATAACCCTCATCAAACTCTGGGCCGAGTTAACTCGGCGGTAAGATGTCCTCCACACCCACACCGAAATGACCACCGTCCGGCACCCATAAACAGGCTTTGTGTGCATTACCGTATAGCCTGCACCCACCTCCCAGAATTACCAGCTCCACCCTCGCCGTCAAGCAACTCCACCACTTCTCCGCCCATTACTCCGTTGAGCCCAGGGTTCCCCCCGCTTCTCCGTTTCTTATGATATTTTTCACTTGTTTCTTTTTTTAATGTCTTTTCTTTCGTGGTTGTTCCCATGCGGACTTATTATATATATATATATATATATATATATATATATATATATATATATATACATGTGTTTAGATTCCTTTTGTTTTTACGTAGTTGTTTTACGTAAGAAATAGATATATGTGTATAGATTTTTTTTAGTGTGTGTTGTGTAAGTAATATATATATATATAGTGTGTGTGTTCAGTTTCCTTTGGTTTTTACCGTGTTGTGTTATATGTTTAGTTCTTGTTTGATGTTTTTATTTATTTATTTATTTGATAGTATGTTTTAAGTTGCGTATTATGCCTAAAATAAAAAAATGTGAAGTTAGAAGATCTAAAAAATAATAATAAAACCAAGCATAGTGGTGTTTATATAAAAGGGTAAATAAATATGAAAAAATAGTAAAAAAATAAAATAAAATAAAATAAAAAAGCAATACCAAAGAATAAAGAAAAAAAAATAATCATTTAATAAATGTAATGACCAATAATGGTGATTGAATAGCGGATGCTAATTTCAGCGTCATTTGGATCATAAAGGTTTATTGAGTAGCCTAGTGCTAACTTGAACCCTGTGCAAGTTTGTTTTTATTATCTAAAAAAGGAATCCCATTTCAAATTTATTTATTTATTTAATTATTTATTTATTTATTTCCTTAAATTAAAATCAATTAACTCGCACTTATTTTTTATACAGAACTACGTAACTTTGAGTTCCTCATTGCACCTGAGGGTACGTAGGAGCAGGATTTTCATTCTGTCAAGTTCAAAAATTAAATTTTTACAATTTGGTTCTTCTTTTTTTAAAAAAAAAATAAAAAAAAAATAAAATAAACTGCAAATTCTTTTTAATACGGGTAAAATAAATAAATTTGAGATTATCAATTTTTTTGCACAATTAACTTAAGGTACCGTCTCAGGACGGGTGTGATAGGGGTGCAGTGGGATTAAGTTTCCACCCTTCCCTATCCATAACCGACTCCCGAATCCGATTTGGTTCCAAAGACCATTTTTTTAAAAAAGGTTTTCTAATTTTTCCTAAATTTAAATAAAATTGGTGGCGACTCCATATTTTAATCATTCATTTTAAATTCACGCGAGTTGCTATATTCCGCCGCGATCCCGGTCGCGACATGTATTGTATGACTTGAGCGTTGGAGTCCCTTTGCAGGTACCCACCCCCTGGTCCAACACGCTCTGCTGCAGTTGCGCAAGGAGGAAACCACTGTGACGTGCCTATCTCAAGTACACCTTTGAATCCGCTTTAGAACATTAGCGTCGTCTGTGGGAACGATAAACTTCTATTCCCACCACCACCACCACCACCACCACCACCATCATCATCATCATCATGGAGAAGACAAACTCTAACCAAAAATCTCCAATTTGGTTGTGTTGTGTTGGCAACTCACTCTGAACCGTGATTGGCCTCCTTCACATCGATCCAGATGAGATCGGGAATCTATATGGTTGGACAAGGCAACCATGAAGCACATCACAATAGCACCCATAGAAGGAGACACTCTGCCTATCCATGAACGCAAACCTTCTCTTCGATGGGTTGCGTTTGGGTACGCCATGAAAGTAGAAGCCATCATGGTCCTTCTCCTCACGATCCCGGGCCTTGTCGCAGATCTGAGAAGAGGACTCCAACAAATTGCGAGGATGAATCTACTCTGGCCAGTCAGCCTCACGTAGAACTCAGTTCTAATCCAATTTCTCCCTTGCTGTATATTTCTCCACTTGTGGCTTGTCATGAAAAGTCCATACTATAAGTTTCTCATCCTCTGCCCTTGGAGCAAAAGCCCCAATGTAGATGCCACTTTGCTATCAGTTGAACCCATCGTCCTCCACCCACGAGTTGTTGATGTGGGAGTTGACGAGGTAGGGTTTGATGGTGTTAGAGGAGCATGGTTGCCGAGGATCGTGGTGGAGGCAGATCATAGTAGCGGTTGGCCTGTGGATGCACTGGGTTATGGTCGCAGCTCCCCGCTTGTGGGTCATGACTAGTCCCTGATCGTGCTCACCAATAGTAGGTAGTGGCTATATGAGAGAAGGCGCACAAAGACATAAAAAGACTCACCATCACGCCTCCACTAGTGCCGCTCGTCTCACGGCTATCTGCCCGCCGTATTTTACTGCCAGTTTACCTAGATCCAGCGGTTTCCACTCATCCAAAATTGGAGGTTTGGATCCCTAGATTTGAGTCAAGGATCGCGACTACCGTGACCAAACCCAATGGCTCAAGCGGCCACTTCAAGTTCATGGTCACCGCGAGATCCAAGTTGACTGCGACTGCAGCCCAGCGCCATTACGATTGTGGCCATTACAGTCCCTGCTCATGCTTACTGGCGAATCACCCCTGCCCATAATATCATAACCAAAATTGCGGGAAATGGAAGAAGAATAGCTTAGAGCTTAGCCAAATCCTCTGTTGATGCCGACTATGATTCTTTCTACAATGCTTGGTGGTGGCGAGTCATGTTTAGCAAGGTTCTGGGTGGTGGGTGATGACAGCAATTCGATGAGTGTGGTGGTATAGTTTAGCCATGGTTATCTGGATTTGGGGCTATTGTGTTCAGGTTCGATTACTGATGGCGAATGAGAACGCAGAAAAAATTCAAGACTTAAACAAGGGCGTGTTGTAGTATCTCGGTGAATGAGTTTAGTCCATTATGGAGCCCCGCAAGTGCAAGTTACAACTGCAACCACACGAACAAGCCCCATTACTATCCTGCACTTGTTTATGGTTATAGTTACAGATACCCGTCTCGTCATCATGGGTAATATGATGTTTTTTGAAGAGCAAGACCTATTGATTATGATAAGTCTTAGAGGCTTTTTCTAATGGCACTATACAAAGCTCTTATAGTTAATGTTTTGGGCTCGTCAGCTAGCCGTGTGGGCCACCCTGAAAATGTTAATGACCCCACTAGCAACCTCTGGGTCATAGGTGCATGTTTCCTCCTCATAGCTTCTGTAGGTTCCTCTACTTTCTACATATTGCAAGTCATAACTTCGAGAAAAAACCCAACAAAGATGTCCTTAGTCACCTAGGTTTGCTTCAAAGCACTACATTATCCAAGGTAAGGAGTGCATTCAAGGGTTTTCAGATGTATCCTCATAAGTCTAACCTTAACCCATAAACCAATCAAGTTTACAGAGGTTTAGCATATTCTTAAAAAGTCTCGAAGGACCCTCAAGCCGGAAGACCCCTTAAGAATGTCTATTGAGCTCGTTCCTTATGAGATATGGAATCTTAAAAAGTCTCGAAGGACCCTCAAGCCAGAAAACACTTTGAGAATGTCTATTGAGCTCATTCCTTATGGGATTTAGAATCTTAGAAAGTCTCGAAGGACCCATAAGTCGAAAAATGTCTTGAGAATGTCCTCTGAGCTCGTTCCTTATGGGACCTGGATTTCAACAACTTAAAGACCCTCAAGCCAGAAAACGTCTTGAGATTGTCTTAAGCCCGTTCCCTATGGGATCTATGGTCTATTAACAGTCCAAGTTAAAGAGGAATGATAACCCACAAAACCTGTTTGAGTGTTTTGGTCGTGAGTTATACGTCTATACTCAGTCCTCAACACTTGGCCATAATCATTCTATGGTTGTGAAATAAAGTGGCAATGCGGATTACGACATCCATGGTCCACCATCAAGTATTCACCGAAAAAGTCTTATGTGAAACAAGTTTTAAAGTAAAAAATTCCTAAGTGAGGCTGTAACACCCTAACTTTTGAGTGAATGACCGTTGTGTCCCGATTATACTGTTTGTTGTTTTTCTGCATGAAATACAAGTATATTTTTACAGGCTATGATTTTATTTGGTCGTTTTGCGTAATTTGCTTCGAGACAGTAAAATAAAATTTTTGTCAAAATTACTGTTTTAAATTTTTCTGTGTGATATACAGACATATATTACTGTCTATAATTTTATTTGAACGTTTTGGATGAATTGCTTCGTCGTGGAAAAAAATGGAAAAATGACCATTACGTCCCGAATGTACTGTTTTTAATTTTTCTGTATGATACAGTGTTTTATATTACTGTCTGTGATTTTATTTGGGTGTTTTATGTGATTTGCTTCGAGTCAGGAAATTTAAAATTTTCTGGACCAGGGAAATTTTATTATTATCCTGGAGCCGGGGAGCTTACTAAACCCGAAACCGGAGACGCTTTTGAAGTTTTATTTTCCTGCGATTTTATCTGACAAATAAAATCGGGGTATGTTTTATTATCTGCTGGATGATATTTTTCTTGAAAAATATCTAGTGAATGATGACTCATCGCAACGGGCCAATAGAAACTCGACACGTGGCGTGACACCTCAGCACCATGACTCAGCAGATTCCAGAAGGTTCCAGAAGCGGTGACTCGCCCTGTGACTCACCGTAGTGAGTCACCTGTTCCAGAAGCTTCTATGATGACTCACCATGCTGACTCAGCGCTGTGACTCATCATTGATGACTCAGCTGATGACTCAACACTGTGACTCACCATTGATGATGCAGTTGATGACTCAGTTAGTGACTTAGTATGCTGACTCGCCATGCTGACTCACCTGCTCTAGAAAATATCTACGCTGACTCACCATGCTGACTCACCTGTTCTAGAGAGTTCCACGATGACTCATCATACTGACTCATCATAGTGAGTCACATGTTCTAGAAATTTCTCTTTGATGACTCGCTTTATGACTCATCAAGGGCAATTAGTAGAAAAAAATGATCAATAATAATTTCTACTCTGTTAGTGTAAGATAAAAAACTATGTATATTTTATTATCCATTAGACAATAAACACTGACTTTATAAACAGTAATTATTGTTCATTGGTTAAAGTATACTATAAAATATACTGTGTGCACCAATAGAAATTGGTCAACAAAAATAGCAACCAATAAGAATCAAGATAGTAAATATTCAACCAATAGAAATTGGTCAAGAATAATGGCTTGACTCTTTAAGGACCAATAGGAAGCAAGCTTTTAAACAAATATTGGACTTATTGAAGTTGTTGATGCTACGGTGAAGGAGAAGAAAAAATTTCTCTAAATGATCAATTCACTTTGTGAATTCACGTAGAAGACTTAAGTTAAACCAAATAAAGACTAGTCAACATTGGTTTCTTCTCTTTGATTTCATTCTACGGCAAAGCAACTTTTGTGAAGCCAATATTACAATTCAATTCTTACTATCTTTCATTAAATTAACCAAGTAAGACCAAGTCAATTTTAGTGGCTTCTTTCCAAGTGTTTCTACGGCAATTGCATGCTTTAGGAAGACAATTCCAACACTCCAATTCACTCTCACTCTCTATGCATTTACGGCAATGCATGCTTTGAGAAAGCAATTTCAATACTTCAATTCATTTCCATTCATAATGCATTTACGACCATGCATTGGAATGAAAGCCAAATTGCCTACTTAATTATATTTGGTCACTTTTCTATTTAGCTATCATTCAAAGAAGCAAAACAACAAATATTTCTCACTTTCTCTCAAAGTGATTTACGACCATGCATAGACAAAACCTTCATCTTTCTCCAAATATTTCCAAATAGCAAAAGCTCTCAAATATTTCTTCTCCTTTTCTTCTCCAACCTCACGGCCTCCTCATCTTTTTCCATCACTTACTTTTCTATAATTCTAAACTACCTTATTTCTTACTTCCTTACTTCATTTCAAGACACTTGGTAGTTGAAACCTAAGCTTAAATCATCCTTTTTCTATCTTGTTCTTCAAAGCTTAAGTTTGAAGCCTTGAAGGTAGGGTTCTTTAATTTTCATATTTCTATCCATTTCAAAGTTTTAATCATGATTTTAATCCATGATTATTTTAGTTTAGAGCCTTAGGTATTAATATTGTATGTTTTCTTTGATTTTCAAGAAGCTCTTGGTGGAGAAAATTTGCTTGAAGGAGACATACAAGGAGCTTTGGAGGTTCTTCAAGAGGTAAGAGGGAGATTACCCTCATCAACCATGTGTTGGTGGTGAGGAATGTTTGTGTTTGTGGTGAAGAATCCATAAGGATTCATTCACTTGATTGTTTATTGTTTTTCCTAATTGTGATTGATTATGTGTGCAAGCATGTCTAATAGCTTTAATATTTTGTATGTGTTTTAATGGTTGTTTTAATATATGGTATGTGTACATATATGCATGATGATTATTGTAACATGTAAATAATATACAAGGATTTGCATGAGTGTTCCAAAGAACACAAATCCAAGCTCACGACCTCAAGGCAAAGAGGAGAACCAAAATGTTCTCATCAATTTTCTAAAAGTGGAATTTAATTAACCTAGAAAAATTGACAAGTTACTAATTTGTTTAGAGTAAGAAAAATGAATTTGTGGATCAATGGATAAAATTAGGTATTTCGGCCAACATGCCAAAGCCAAGCAATTATGATTTCTAAAATTATTTCTAAAACCATTTTCTAAAACAATGATTTAATGAATTTAGGTAATACAATAAATTTGACATGGATTTAGAAGATGAAAAATAATTTAGAGATCAAATGCAAAGACTTTGTTAAATTTGGCCAACATGCCACATACTTTTGATCCAAATTTATTTTCTAACTATTGACTAGATAATTTAATAAAAATAAACTAGATCAAGAGTTTTATAAGAGATTAAATGTATGGAAATAATTAGGAATGAATTATAAAGCATAGAATGATTTTCGGCCAATATGCCAAATTTAAATGTTTTTGATTTATAGAATTGTTTTCAACTAAGGTTAAGTAATAAATGCCAAAAGGATTTTATTACAATGAGTTTTGAAGAAATAAATTGATTAAGTTTAAGAAGTTTAAACAAATGATTTTTACTGTTTGAAGAAAATACAGTAACTTTTGTAAATTGCTAACATATGGCTCATATTATATTTTGAAGCATGTTAGTGGTTTTCAAAAAGTTAAATTATACGGTTAAAAATTAAGTAAACAGAATTTTTACAGAAAAGTTAGGAAACCATTATTATAAATTTTCTAAAACAAAATACTGTCAATTTTTATTAAAAATGGATAAATAAGATAGAAAAGATATCCAAAAGACAGTATGCGGTATGAAAAATATTCTACGTAGTTTAAATGTACTAAATATTATTTCTGTTTATTTTAAATAGTGATTTTTAAGGAATTCGGACAAGAAAATGATTTAAAAATCTTACGCGATTGAGAAAACGTATTAAAAACTCTACGCGATTTTAAAAACAGTAAAATATATTTACGCGATTTAAAAACGTTTATAAAAACGACGAGATTATGAAAATGCGATAAAATTTCTACGCGATTGACCGAAACTGTATATTTTATACTATTGAGAGTATTCTGTATATTTTCGCTGTCGGGCTATGAGGTGAACCCGTACAGGCTTTGAAACAGTATTTGTCTGGTGGGACTTACTGTATATTTTTGCCATTGAGGGCAAGCCATGAGGGCATATATATATATATATATATATATATATATACCTTTGAGGGTATTTTGAGAATCTATATTTCTGGACATCCATTGAGTTGATGCCAATTTTGGTGGATTGATTGACAAGGTGAATCACATCGTATTGTCGGTGCGATAAGCGTAGTGTGGTTCGATTTTGAATGAACTTGGAGACGTTAGTGTGCATAATTCCATATGTGGACAGTTGGTTGCTCTTCTAGACCGTGGTAACTGGTAACACACTAATGAACTCGACACACACTATACTTAATCGAGATCTTGTAAAGTCTAATAATACATTGCTTGTAGTGACGCAACGTTAGACAGCGTGCTATACCACGCCATGTGACTATGGGCTATAGACGCAACGTGTGACCGTGGAATAGTTTGGTTGGGCAGCTGTGGTACTAATAGATTTTGCAGATCATTCTCTCTCTGATGTCTGTATGTTTTTAGCTCCATGGAGTAGGATTGTGTCATATTGCACATATATCTGTGTTGTTATTTATTATATTTTTATCTGTGATATTTTTTATTTGTGTTGTTATTTAATATATTTTCATCTGTGATATATTTTATCTGTGTTGTTATTTATTATATTTTTATCTGTGACGTTATATGTTGTTATTGTTTTTAATTTTTATATTATATCATTATCTACACTGTTATGGCATTTTATATTGTATGAATTGTTATATCTATCTTAGTAATGTTATAGTCGTTCATTATATTATGATATATGCTTATTTGATTTATTTATAAATTGATAACATGATTGCATTTGTGATATCTGTGTGTATGGAATGACTTTGTCATTCGTATTATTCTTTGCTACCGTACTGGTACTGGTGAAAGGGGATCTCACCTCTTTACTGTATTGCTTGTTGTGTTTGTATTGTTAAATTCGTATAGTAGACGAAGGAAGTTTCTTAGACCTACTGGAGGCTATGTTCTGAAGATGGTGACAACGTCGAGGAGTAATCTTCCAAGTTTCAACAGGATGCAGTTTGGTGGAGAAATGGAACATGTAGGTTGGGTTTTTTTCGTTAGTGTTGTTACCGTGCTATTAGTAGTAACCGTTAGTGGGTTTGCTACTGTTTCTCTGAGTCTGTAAATGTTATGTTTTAAATTGTTGTTGGATATTTTGTGGAATATATAATATGTGGATTAATTAATTCAATCTAATTTCTGTTTTACTTATAATTTTTGGTAAGTTTATATTTTCGCGAAATGAAATTTTTAAAATTCATCTTTTAAAAATCAAAGCTTTTATAAAATGATTTTCAGGTTTTATGTTTTATTTAAAATGTGACGCCCTACGGAGGGTGTTACAGAGGTAATTTTCCGAACATTAAAGACCACGATTATGGATCATCTTAAATTATGCCAAAGCCAAGTGGAATTCCAAGTGCCAAAACTGTTTAGACGTTGGACCCCAGGCAAGGTCTCAAATTTAAATTATACCTAAGCCAAGTGGGATCCCAAGTGGCAAAACAATTTGGACGTTGGACCGCGGGCAATGTCTCAATTTTAAATTATACCTAAGCCAAGTGGGATCCTGATAACTCTATAAAATGTAGTTATTTATGCCATATATCTATGTCCTATAGACAGCTTAGTCCTTGTTACTATGCATATATGGAACATTTTAGACTTATATTCATTTAATTCAATTTTTATATCTTCCTATATGATCTTGAGAAAATCTTGCATATTCTTCGGGTGATTAAGTACACATTTGCAACTATTATTAACTTAGTGAATTCTCTATTGCACGAAGGGTTCCAAATAAGCATATTTGTGGAAGGCTTGGACCTACATTGTAAGAGAAAGCCCAAGGTGTAATTTAGCACCTCACACCGCGGCGCAGGCAGGTTCATGTCGTGGTGTGGTGCACTTAGCTTGTTGCATTCTGAAACCCAAGGCTAGTACGCTGCGGTACAAAGGAGTGTATGTCACAGCATGAAACTGAAAGCTGAGCCTATAAATACATAAGCAATTCAGTCAGGGAGCTTTTTGAAAAATAAAACAAAGTTGCTAGGGTTTAATATTTGGGTTGAAAGGAAGCCAAAGGAAGCAAAGTTGGAGGCCATTTCTTCAAAGAGGAAGATTCAAGCATCAAAAGAGCAACAATCATTGAGTTTTCTTCTCATTCCTTTTACTTTCTCTCTTCCATTGTCATGAACATTATTATTTGTGATAGATTTTCATGTGTCATGTGTAGCTAAGCTATATATAAGGATTTCTTTGGATCCCTCTATGAATATTAGTGATTTTGTAACCCTTTGAGTTAATATAGATGATTTAGGTTTATTTAACCAAATTTCTCTTAATGATCTTGATTGTTTAGCCAGCATTTAATATGATTTGATTAAATCTATTGAACTAGATATAGGGATTTAGATTTGAGATCATGGATATGGTTTATGCATGTTTCATTTCATTCTAATGGCAGGATGAGTTAATTAGCTAATGAGATAGACATATACATATTGGTCATGCATAATAATTATTAAGAATAATTCTTAATGAGTGGAGTTTACTCTAACTCTCATGGAAATATAGTGAACTAAGTAAATGAAACATACTTAATTGACATTGACATAGGCTGTTAACTAAGTTAGTTTCTCAAGCTAATGAATCCCTTTTATTTATGTTGTTTAAGAGGGTTGCATATTGCCAGTTGAAGTAGGGGTGAAGAAGGATTTCCTATTCTCTAATCATTATCTTTTATTCCTAATTTACATCATTTAAGTCTTTTACTTTGTAGTTAACTTATACAAACCTTTCTCAATTTGAATGTTCTTGAATAGTATTACTTAAGCTATTAGTTGATATTTAGCATTAGAAATTGATCGTATCCTCATGGGAACAACATCCTACTTGTCACAATATTACTTGCGCGACCCGTGCATTTGCGGTACACAAAAGGACAAATAAGTTTTTTTGGCACCATTGCCAGAGAGACGGCTTAATTTCTGAATTGCTAACATTAGCAACAAGCTTATTTAGTTCTAGTTCAAGTTTCCTTTTGTTCATTTTAATTTAAGTTTCCATTCTTTATCTGTTATAAATACAGTTGAAATGGCGGATGATTATAACCACACGAGGCCTTTGAGGGAGTTCGCAACTCCTCAAATGGAGAATTTACAGTCAAGCATAAGAAGGTCTCCCATCCGTGCAAATAATTTTGAGATCAAACTAGCTATAATCCAAATGATACAAACTTTTGTGCAATTTGGTGGTTTGCCTAGTGAAGATCCCAATGCTTATTTACCTAACTTCCTAGATATTTGTGACACTTTTAGGCATAATGAATTCTTTGAGGATGTCATTTGCCTATGGCTCTTTCCTTTTTCTCTCATAGATAGAGCCAAGAGTTAGTTGCAATCTCTGTTGGCGGGCTCAATTGTTACTTGGACAGATGTCTGCAACAAATTTCTGAATAAATATTTTCCACCGGCCAAGACTGCTGAAATGGTGAATGACATCACCTCATTCACAGAATCTGAATCAGAGTCCTTATATGAAGCTTGGGAGAGGTACCATGATCTTCTTCGTAGGTGTCTCCATCATAAAATACCTCCTTGGCATCAGGTCTACTCTTTTCATAAAGGCTTGCTGCCACATCATCGTCCTATTATGGATGTGGCTGCTAGAGGTTCATTACTGAGCAAATCTTTTGATAGTGCATTTCAATTGCTAAAAGAATTGGTAGCCAATAGCTACCAATGGCCTTCAGCGAGAAATGCTACAAGGAAGGTGGCAAGAGTACATGATGTTGATGCAATTACCTCATTGTCAGCTCAAGTGGCAACAATTGCTAGCAAGTTGGACAGTTTGGGACAAAGTCCTCACTAGAGCCCATTTGTTCTCTGTGACAAGTGTGGTGATAAGTATGCGAGCGATAGATGCCCTTCCATATCGGAAAGTGCTCAATATGTTGGGAACTATCGCCCATAGCAGAACAACCCCTACTCAAATCAGTACAATCCAAGATGGAGGAACCATCCCAACTTCTCATGGAGAGACAATGAAAGAGCTTCTTCTTTATCTGCTAGAAATGAGAGACCAAACTATCCTCCTAGTTTCTCTTCACAATCAAGGCAGTCTATGCAAGAAAAGAAATCATCTTTAGAGGACATGTTTATGTAGCTTATGGTCAAGACAGATTCCGATATGACTAAGACAGACGTTCATTTGACTAAGAATGATTTAAAGCCAAACAACTTCAATGAGAGTATTGGAGACATAGTTGGGGCAGTTGGCAAATGCCATAAACAATAGGCCCCTAGGGACTTTTCCAAGTGACACCATTAACAATCCAAAAAATGCCTCTAATGAACATTGCAAGGTCATATCATTGAGAAGTGAGAAAGACAAAGTTGCTTGAAGAAGATGCTGAGGTAACAAAAGATGAGGCAGTTGTGAGCAAAGAGGTTAAGAAGAATGAGGAAATTGCTAAGAAGAAGGAGGACAAGCCTTATACACAACCTCTATCTTTTCCCAACAAACTAGTTAAGCAAATATTGGATGCTCAATTCCAAAAGTTTTTGAAAATTTTCAAGAAACTTCACATTAACATACCATTTGCTAAGGTTTTAGAATAAATGCCAAGTTACGTGAAGTTTATGAATGACATCTTGTCAAAGAAGAGACGGCTTAGGGATTATAAGATCATGGCGCTTATAGAGGAATGTAGTGTCATCTTATAAAATAAGCTACCCCTCAAGTTGAAGGACCCGAGAAGCTTCACCATACCATGCATTATTGGTAGTCAATTCAATCGTAAAGCTTTGTGTAACCTTGGGGCAAGCATTATCTTGATGCCTCTATCCATCTTCTAGCGGCTAGGTTTAGAGGAAGTGAAGCCAACCTCTGTGACCTTACAATTAGTTGACTATTCCCTCACTTATCCGAAGGGAATCATTGAGGATGTCTTAGTCAAGGTTGACAAGCTTATTTTCCCAGCTGATTTCATTATTCTAGACATAGAGGAAGACATAAATGTACCCTTGATTATAGGAAGGCCTTTCTTAGCTACTGGGAAAACAATAATAGATGGCAAAAAGGGGAGCTCACCATAAGAGTGCAAGATCAGGAGATAACCTTTAATATTTTTAAAGCAATGAAATATCCACAAGATCTTGAAGAATGCTCTTTAGTTAATGTGCTTGATGGGATGATATCTAAAATATTTTATGCAAGTGTCCCATGTGACCCTCTTAAAGCTCTTTTGATCTCTACATGTGAAAAGAAAGATGAGGAATAGAGAGAGTTCATGAACTTACTAGATACTTCACCTATATGGAATAGAAATCTCAAGATTGAAAGGAGGAAGACCTTCCTCACATTAACAGATCCATGATGAAATAAAGTCTGCAAAGTCCTATCGAGACTATAACTAAGGCCCTTCTTGGGAGGAAACTCAAGTGTTTAATCCTTTTGTTTTTCTGTTTAATATGTTAATACTTTGATTTTGTGGTTTTGTGATATTTTGGTTATACATACTATAATTTAACTATTTAGACAAATTTTGCAGGTGCTGGAGACTTCTAGGAGGTAAAAGTGGCAGTAGAATAGAGTTTGTTACAAAATTTTGCAAATAGACTCCTCACGTCGTGGCGCACTAGGTATGCACGTCGCAACGTGCCTATTAATATATATATATATATATATATATATATATATATATATATATATATATATATATATATATAAATATTTAAATATTTAAATAAATAGTAAGTGAGGGAAATTTTGAATTCATGCCGCGGCGCAAGCATGTGCATACCGTAGCGTGTTGCCCTAATATGAAATGTGTGTTTCATTGAGAAGCATGTTGCAACGCAAGAATGATCATGTTGTGGCGTGTTGTGGCAAATAGGGTTATATGCCGCCGCATTTCACTTTTCCTCTATTTCTCTCCCTTGTTCTCTCATTTTTCTACCCTTCCTATGTTTTTTTCTCGATTGTCCTGTTTCCCCACCCTTTCATCTGTATTTTTGCACTTCCTTTCAAGGTATGTAGTAATTTAACTATGTTTATTTTGCTATTTTACCTTTATTTTCATTTTATTTTGCTTTTTATTGTACTTTGTTGTGTTGTTGATGTTAGGATGTGTTTTGTTGTTAGGGCATGTGGGTTGAAGTCTTTGGGGGCTAAACTGTTAAAATTTCTGTTTAAAATCCATGATAAGGGATTGTCCTTATTGCTGCTTAGAATTTAAGGTGTTGTTCACCCCTGCGCCACAACGTGCTTTGTTCATGCCACGGCGTGCATTTAAATGTTCATAGATGTCGAGGCGTGGAGCCTTTATGTCGCGATGTAAGCTAGAAAATTTATAAGTGTCGCGGCGTGGCCTTGAATGTTTAAGTCTGTCATGGCGCAGATGTGCATGCCGCGACATGACCCCTTTAAATCTACATATTCCATATGTTTTACTTGTTTTTCACATTTTTTGATTGCTCTATTGCAGTTTTGACATTTTGAATATTTTGACGAGTCTAGGTACCATATACGCCATGCCTCCTAAACGTCAGAGAGGATCTAGCAGCCAACGTAATCGGGAGCAATCCCCTCCTCTTGAGTTCGATAGAAGGAGGTTTGTCTCGGCAGCAGCTACCCAGAGGTACACTACAAAGGTCACCAGACTAGTGATCCCGGAGCGAGGCTTCACATTTTCAGAGGCCATACACTAGGAGATCGAGAGGACCATCCGCCACCACAATTAGGGTGTGTTTGCAAAACACCCAGAGTTTGTTGTCGTTCTTCTAGTGGTTCATGAGTTCTACACGAACGCTGCCTTCTCTGAGCAGGGGACTACAGTTAGAGTGTGTGGACACATGATCTCCTACTCCACTGTGGCTATTGGAGTGACCTTACAGTTGCCTGATCCCCCAGAGATCTGTGACTACACAGAGTTCCTCCGCTGGGAGCCTGAGGAGGGGATTCACCTTAACATGGTCACGGCCCGGAAATGCAACCTGGAGGCACAACTTATGGTTTAAACCGTTAGTGTACATACACAACAGCCATGAAACTTCCCTCGATCTTGTCTAACCCCAAAAGCGAAGATGTGGTACCACTTCATATCCACCCAGATCCTCCCATCTACAAACTTGTCTGAGGTGACCATATATCAAGCAATCCTTATATATGCCATCCTTGAGCGCCACTCTATAGATGTCGCTCAGCTCATCCTCGATCACATCAAGAGATTAGCACGTGAGTACATGAGCCTCTTCTTCCTTTCTCTCATCCATGCGTTGTGCAGCAGGCAGCATGTTCAGTGAAGCCTACACAAAGAGCTCACTAATGTGAATTAATGATTATATCATTGAGAGGCTAGGAGCAACTCAAGCCCCAGCACCTACCAGACAGAGACAGGCTCGTTGAGAGCCCAGAATAGTCCCTCCTATTGATGTAGACTGGTGCACACAAATGGAGATATAGATGGCATGTTTAGCTGCCATGCAGACCTGCCAGTATCATTACACTATCCAGAGCCTCCGATGGATTGCAGAGCATATGGGGCACCCCATGGATAACTTTCCAGTACCAAAGTTCCCACCCAAGGCGATAACTTACCCTCCCCCACTGCAGCAAGATCTTAAGGCTGTAGATGATGTAGACAGAGATGGAGTAGATGATGATGATGTTGAAGATGATGACTAGCTCTGCTGCATATAGGGCACTTTCTTTCGTTTTTGATATACTATGTTATTTTGTGTATAGTGGGGACATTGTTTCCCTTTGGTTTGGGGAAACATTATAACATGTTTTATTTTTTGGATAGTATGTTAATGAATGTATAACATGTTAAGATGTTTAAATAGTTTTGATGTTTTAATGTATATATTATCATGATTATATAGTCTATTAGCTATTACAGTATAATGATTATATAGTTTTTATTTTTTAATGCACATGATTTTTTTTAATGCATGTTTTGAATATTCATCGCAAAGTTATATATATTGAAATGCAAAACAATGTGCCAATTGCTAGTGTAGTTTTGGTTGTCCAATGATAATACTATTTGTGAATTGCCCCTTTTTAAGCGAAACCATATGCAATCAAGATGCATGTTGAAACAATCTAGTCATTTTTTAGTGCATGATTTAGATCTCACTCGTATGTTGGTGTAACTTTGAAAATGTTATGAGTGCATGTCTAGAGAAGGTTTATGAAAAGTACATGTAGAGATTTCATGGATCCTAGAAATTATATGTAAACTCTCTTGAAGTGAAATCTTAGATTATGCATCATTGAGGAAATGATTAGGACATTGTTTGGACCGTTGAGCTTTTCAAGCTTATCCTGATGTGATTATATCCATAGGTCCACTTTGAAGCTTAATAAATGTTGGCCTTGTATGTTTTTCAACAACCCTCATATTCCTTACTATGTAGCCATTCAAATGCATGTGAAAGCAATGCATTTTCATCTTACCATCAATGTTTGTTGAGTACATAACATGTTATTTCTTGAAGTAAGTATAGTGATTAGAGGTATTAATGCATATTCAAATACAAAAATGAACTTAAAGGAACCATATGCAGTAAAAGAAAAACATTGCTTTGTTTAAGCATAACAAAAAGAAAAGCAAATGAAGGAAATAAGAAAAGTTAAATACAAAAAAGCATTGAATGATTCTAGAGAGTTCTAGTCTTTCACTTTTGAATACCCTAATAGTTTCACTTGGAGGCTCAAGTCTTGAAATAACATGTTTATGATTCTCAATGTTTGTATTGAATCATTTCCCTGTTATTCTTCTGCCCATAATCATTGGCCTTACATTACAAGCTGTTGAAGTCCCTTTTGATCCTCAATTGTGTGTGATTTACATTAGTGGAGAGAGAGTTTAAAGACAATCTTGTGGATTATATGATTTCTATGCATGTATGCTCATAAACTTATCCGGATGAATATGACTCGAATAGGAGAAGTTTAGCTTGCATGTTTGTAGGAGATGTGTTACTAAAGTGGCCTCAAAACTCAAGAGGGGGTGAATTGAGTTTATAAAAACTTTTCATAAATCTTTCGTAAAACCTTTAATTACTGCAATACCCACCTTAGGGTATCACATTTCAGACCAACTCCTCAGATAAACTTTACCCAAGTTATAAAATGTTTAAATATTATTGCAATACGAATTTCAAAATTTCTTTTTCGTGGATAACATAAAATTACCAAATTAAAGTAACACAAGATACAAGAATAGAATAACATATATCTCTTGTACATATCATAGATTATGAATATTTTCATTACATAAACCGTATAAAAACTCGACCTGGCCCAAGTTCACAAACTCTAAAGATAAAAGACCTTCTCAAAAGACAGATTCCCTAGCCAGGAATATCTCGACAGATAGAAATTCGAGTAAAAGATACCTCGGAGTCATCCCGAGAAGTATAGCGAAGATCGTTCCACAACTCCCTGATAGGTAAAATGAGCTTTACATATGCAGTCGTAAAGTAAGAAGTAATGATCCCATGGCGGATCCTACATACAAATAGAGTAATATCACCACAATACTCTATATATCCTGAGTCCCAATGAACATACCAAGCATCAGCGCCATCAAGAAACTGTAGTCTAAAGAAACCTAGATGATCCCTCCTTGCCGCCATCGCAGTCTTCGCCGACATAAGCATAAAATAGAAACGAACAGAACAATACAGCAAAGAGGTGAGAACTCCTACATCAATACCAATGAGACAGTATAGAAAATGACAGTAAATGATACAGATACAATATTATATCATACAGATGTATTATAACATCATAGATAACATATCAAATAAGCATAGTTATCACATCAATATGCTGACCCACTATGCATGTGTACAACGAGCTATTTCCTACTCCATGAAGCTAATCACAATTTCGGAGAGAATGATAAAGGGCACATGTCTGCATATCATTAGCCTCAAATCATGTGCCAATATATATCAAATCATGATGTGCAACATGGCCAATACAGACACTCTCAACCAATCACGAAAAGAGTAGTAACTCCGTCGAGACCGTCAGTGTGTTGCAAAGGATACCACGACGCAGTGGTGCTACCAACTAGCCACATATGACATTCCACACCTCGACGTCCCCAAGATCACTGAAGATCGTAACTACGCAATTCTCACCTGCACGAAGGTGTAATTCCATCTCCTCGGCCCATTGCCTTAATTGACATGTTTTTCCATGCATGGTGCATGATCCAACACATATAATTTTCCATGCAAGATGTATGATCCAACACATATAATCCATATTTCACCATATTTTACATATATACACCACATTCTTGGCGATATCACAATCCAACATAACGGGGCCCACCACGACAGCCCGACAGCCAACTGCTGTAATTTCCAAATGCGTAAACATTTTATCACGTTTTTGAAATCACGTAACATTTTTCTTACATTTTTAAATTACGTAAATATTTTTCAACGTTTTCGCAACCGCGTAAATATTTTCAAACATTTTCTAAATTGCGTAAATATTTTCAAACGCTTTTTAAATCACGTAAATACTTTCAAACGTTTTTAAATCGCGTAAATATTTAAAATCATTTTCTCAATCGTGTAGTGTAAAAATCAATCGCATAGCTTAAAAATAGACGTTTTTAAATTGCATAATAGTTTTCTAGCATTTTTCACTTATGCAAAATATTTTTTTAACTTTCTAAACTTATTTATAAAATTCTCTACATAAATTATGCATTTTGGCCTTCTTGAAAATATTTTCTTCCTAAAAATCCTTTACATATTATTTTCTATATATAAAATATGCATTTTGGCCTTCTTGAAAATATTTTCTTCCTAAAAATTCCTTACGTATTATTTTCTGTGATTCTTTTAAAAAAATTGATTTCTTTGATTTAATTAAATATTAAAGCTTTAACATACTAATTTAATTCCAACCATTAAATCTAGTTTCCTTTTTCTACTAAAAATTCATTACATTAAATTCTTGTTAACTAATTACCAAAATCCACACTTAGTAAAATAATCTAGGATTTAAAATACCACACTTTGGTGTGTTGGCCGAAAATCAAGTTTATACTTCATATGCATACTTAATCATTTTTCATCACCAAAATCCTTTACAAAACCATTTTTCATCACTAAAATTCTTTACAAAACCATTAATCCAAGTTCTTACCATTAAATCACTCAATCCATACTTAAGAAAATATTTTTGACATTTTTGCTCTCTTGATTTGGTTATGGCCGTGAGCCATCATAGGGTCTTTGGAACCTTCATACAATTTTCCTCATCACAACATTCACATCCTTTTTTACACAATAATCATCATGCTACCATAAGCATATAAACAAGCATATAATCATCATGCTTCCATAAGCATATAAACAAGCATATAATCAATAAGCAATCATAAAATCAAAGCTATAAAACAAACCAAACAACTATCACCACAAACAAGGCAAGCTTTAAACCATACAAGTGAATAAATCCTTATGGATTTTTCACCACAAACAAAGCCATCTCCTCACCACCAACATGTGGTTGATAAGGTTAATCTCCCTCTTACCTCAAGGAAGACAAAATCCACTTAGTTGCCTTGCTTCAAGAATTTCATGAAGCTCCAAAGGAAACCCTAACAAGCTTAAACCAACATAAAGTTACAAACTAAACTTGAAGAAAAGAAACCATGGAACAATCATGGTTCAAAAACTCATGAATTAACTTAGAAACAAAGAAGAAGGATTTTTACCTTGAAATCTAAAGAACCCTAACTTGTAATAAAGGTAGAAGATGAAGGATTTTGCTTAAGTCTTCAGCATAGAAGAGTCTTAGAATGATGTTTAGGCTTAGAAAATAAAGTTAGATAAAATTTTAGAAGCGTGGATGGTTGGTGTTATAGTGATGGTCGAATGGTTCTTGGAGGAGAGAAATGGAGATTTTGGTTTAAGTGTAGACATGAAGAAATGAAGAGAATGGCTTAAGTGATAAAGTATGATAGAAATGTGATGGATAGTCTACCCAAAGCTTGTTGCCGTGAAGTTACTAGCATGTGGGGGAATTAATTGCATGGTCAATCAAGATGCAAATCAAGCACATGGGTCAAGTCATCAAATAGTCATGCTTTGGTCATCCTTTAATAAATCACTTGCTCTTGAATGTCCTAAAACACTCCTTCATGGCCGTGGAACTCCTTGCCCATTACTGACCAAGATTTGTTTCAATTTGTGACCATTTAAGCTTAAGTTAGCTTACTAATTCATCTAACTTAAAAACTAATCAAGCAAGCCATTTTTGTTGACTTATTACCATTGGTTAATTATCATGACTAGCCACTAATTTTGACTTCTTATAACTAGTGGCACATGGCCATCACATGGCTAAAGCTACAAGAATTTATTACTCACAGAATAAAAATTACTACTCACAAACCAGTAATTATTATACAGTGAATAATAAAATCACAGTATAAGAAAATTTAGTAACTGTATCCGATTTTGGGTTTAGTAAGATCTCCCCACTCTGCATTAACAGTACAAAATTTTTTGGCACATAAAATTTTTTAGTTTTTCTGGGCCCACAGACGGCCCAAAATAATACTAAAATATTCACAGTCTCAGAAAAATTTACAAAAATTCTCAAAAATCACAAAAATTATAAAATTCATATTTATGCAGAAATCACAAAATTTGGGGTGTTACAATTACCAATTTTCGTTAAAGTTATTAATCGATAGAAATGAATGAATGAATGAATGGATAAGATAGAAAGATGTTGCACTCAAATGAACTAGCCAAGGGAGATAGTATTCAAGTAAATCAATAAATAGTGCATAATGTAAAGAAGTTGAGTTAGGAAAACAAACACCAAGCTTTATCCTGGTTTAGCCACCAATCTACTTGTGGCTTATGTCCAGTTCTCAAGCAAACACTCGAGATTTCAACTATATCTTCAAGCTTGAAAGTAGATGCTTGACAACCTTTATAAATTGGAGCACTCAACACACCTTAAGGTACGTCACATTTGTTCTTGAGCCTCTATATTCAAGAGATACATCACCCTAACTATTTTCAAGGATACCTTACCCTCTTTTAACAGATTATATAAGATTTAGATGAAAGAAACTCTCTCTAGAGCAGATAATACAAATTGAAAAAATATAGTATTAAGGATTCACACAACTTAAAGCTCAAAAACAGAGTATTCAATTAAATGATGAGAAAACTCGTATTTAATGCTCAAAAATGTTTTTCAGAATGTTTTCCAACTTGTAATCAATGCACAAACACTTTCTTTTATAGCCCATAGCTTTTAAGAGACGTTGGAAGTGGTTGGGGGCATTAAATGCTCTCAATAGAGCCGTTGGGGAAGAGTTCTGCATTTCACCATAACCGGCTATGGATATACCATAATCTGTTATGTCTTTTAGAAAATAGAATCCTAGGCTTTTAAAAACACACCATAACCGATTATACTAAAAGTCATAATCGGTTATTGTCTTTTAAAACACAAAAGACACGCTCTGTTATGAACATATAACTGATTATGAATTCCTCATAATCGATTATAAGGCTTTTAAAAAAGCTCCTGCCAAAGTGAATAACATGTTATGGAAAACCATAACCGGTTATTCTTTTTAAAAGACATTTTGGTGCACTTCAGATTTGGCTAAATAACTTGTTATGGAAAATTCATAACATGTTATGACTTGCCATGAAACATAGGATTTTTCAAAGAATTTTTCAACCAAGGATATCCAAAATCTTTCCGAACTTTCTAAAAGCATTTTACTTAATCTTAAACTCAATTTTCACAAGATGAAAACTTAATTATGCAAAGCCATTTAAGATGATTTTAAAGCCAAGAAATGAGCTTTTGTGTGAGTCCAATATACCCCTACATATGATCTAAGTCCTATTATCTAATCTTGAAAAAACTTGGGACTTGATCTTTGCACTTCATTGCTTTCTTGTTTGTTGATCATCAAAACCAAGACCATTGTCATTCATAAGATGTGATTTGCATGATAAGAGGCTTTGAATGTTAGCATGCTAAAGATTGTGTATGTGTGGAGTTGATTGTGAAGCATTAGCATTCTTTGAGAGCCTATTCAATCATTAAACACTAGTTATGGTCTATGTAACACCCTAAACTTTTGGATGAATTACCGTTGTATCTCGAATGTAATGTTTGATGTTTTTCAACTTTAGGATAAATGACCGTTATGTCCTTTTTGTACTGTTTGTTATTTTTCTGTATGAAATACTGTTTTATTTTACTGTCTGTGATTTTATTTGAACTTTTGTGTGATTTGCTCCGGGACAGGAAAATAATATTTTTCGGTTTGAAATCTTATTTTAATTATTCGGATCTGGGGATCTTACTAAACCCAATTCTGAATGATACGGTTAGTAATCTTTTAATTTTTAGGATTTAACTGTGTAATAAAATAATTTTATATTATTATAATATTATTTTATTAGTCAGTACAAATAAGCAGTAATGGACCCGAAAATGTGTTGTGAGACCCACGTTTAGCGAAACAGTTAATGTTTAGGAGTAGTAGCTTAATGACTAGGCTAAAGGACTAGGCTTAATTAGTGACAAGGCTTAAAGACTAGGCTTAATGTCTAGGCTTGGATTAGCCAATGAGAGCTAAGCTTGGTGATCAAGTTTTAATCCTCACCATTGATCATTTCTAAGGCTTGGATGGAGCCAACCAAGGGGACACCTCCTTGTCATTGAAGTCTACGGCCATATGGCTCTTTGGAGGGTAATTATCACTTAATTCTCTAACATTTTCTCTCTTCTCTCTCTTCCAAAAATACCAAACTCCATTGATGCTATCTTGAAGCACCATTCGGCCAAGAACACTAGTTCACCATCCAACCACCCAAAATTTTATCCCACCTACTTTTCTAAACCTAAACACAATTCTAAGAACATCTCTAGTTGAGAGTTTTTGCAAAATCCAACATCTTGGGCTTGAAAACCTACTTGGGAGATTTTACCTAGAAGGTGAAAATCTTTGTTTTTCATTTCTAAATTCTTTTTCAAAGTTCTAAGCCATGATTGATCCATGGTTTAAGCTTTATTTCATGTTAATAACTTATAGAAATTTGTTTAAGCTTGATAGGTGTCTTGGAGGGGTGAAAATCGAAACCCTCGAAAGGAGTGAAAGAGTGTTTGTCTTCACTTAAGGTAAGAGGAAGACTTGAATCTTATCATCCTTGGGTGGTGATAAGAAAATGGAATTGGTTGTGGTTGTAGAATCCATAAGGATTCCTTTGTGTTATTTGTTATTTGCTTTCCTATTTGTGATTTGTATTAAATTGCATGTCTACAAGCTTTAAATATATTGTATGTGTTAGAAATGCATGTATAATTAGTAGGATGTGAATAACATGTCAAGGATTGCATGAGTATTCCAAAGAACACCAATGAAGGCTCACGACCTCAACATCAAAGGAGAACCAAAATGTTCTCATCAATTTTCCAAAAGTGTGATTTAATTAACTTAGGGGAATTGATAAGATATAAATTGTTTTAGAATAAGAAAAACAAATTTAAAGATTAAATGTCAATTTTATGTATTTCGGCCAACATGCCAAAGCTAAGTATTTATGATTTCTAAAATCATTTCCAAATCATTTTTTTTTATCAAAAAGAAGCAATATATACTAGAAGGAATTTTATTACAATGAGTTTTAAGAAAATAAAAGGATTAAGATTGAGTTGAAGAAATTAAAACTAATGATTTTACTGTTAGAAGAAAAATACAGTAGCTTTTCTAAATTTCTAACATATAGCTCATTTATATTTTGAAGCATATTAGTAGTTTTCAAAAGTTTAATTACATGGTTTGTCATATAAATAAAAGGAATTTTTAACAAAAAAATTAGAAAACCATTGATATAGATTTTCTAAGCAAAATACTGTTAATTTTTATTAAAAATGGACAAATAAGATAGAAAAGATATCCAATATACAATATACGGTATAAAAAATACTCTACGTATTTCAAAACATATTAAAAATTATTTCTATTTATTTAAATAGTGATTTGTAAGGATTTTGGACAAGAAAATAATTTAAAAATCTTACGCGATTGAGAAAATGTATTAAAAACCCTACGCGATTTTGAAAATAATAAAATATATTTACGCGATTTATAAACATTTGTAAAAATGACGGAATTGTGAAAATGCGATAAAATTTCTACGCGATTGACAAAAACAGTAACTTTTACTGTCGGGCCAAAGTGGTGGACCCAGACAAGTTGTGAAACAGTATTTGTCTGGTGGGACTTACTGTATATATATGAGTTTGTGCCATTGAGGGCATTTTCGTAAATATGTGCCATTGAGGGCATTTGCGTAAATACGCATATTTATACCATTGAGGGTATTTTGGTAATTTTTATTTTGGACATTCATTGAGTTAATGCCAATTTTTGGTGGATTGATTGACGAGGTGAATCACACTGTGTTGTCAATGATCACGATAAGCATAGTGTGGTTCATTCCATTATGGACTTGGAGACATTAGTGTGCGGATTATTCCATTTGTGGACAGTTGGTCGCTCCTCTGGGCCGTGGTAACTGGCAACACACTAATGGACTCGACACGCACTATACTTAATCGAGATCTTGTAAAGTCTAATAGTACATTGCCTGTAGTGACACAACGTTTGACAGTGAACTACACCACGCCATGTGACTGTGGGCTATAGACGCAACGTGTGACAGCGCAATAGTTTGGTTGGGCAGCCGTGGTACTAATAGATTTTGCGGGTCATTCTCTCTGATGTCTGTATGTGTTTAGCTCCATGGAGTAGGATCGTGTCATATTGCATATGTATCTGTATTGTACATTATTATATTTTATCTGTGATATCATATATATTTAATTCTTATATTATGTCTATGTTATACTGTATTTATGTTTATATTATATCTATGTTATACTGTATTTATGTTTATATTATTCTGTGTTATACTGTATTTATATTTATGTTGTTATGGCATTCTATTATGGCATTCTATATTGTATGAATTGTATATCTGATTGTATTATCGTTTTCTTATTTACCATGTTTGTGGTGATATAGATTGTCTTACCTCTTTATTGTATGTGTTTCTGTATATTTTAAATTATGTGATAAAGAGTTTGAGGAAGAGGAACAGCCTCTTGAGTGTGAGTATCCAGAGGAGGAGGAAGAGCAGTAAGCCGAAGATCAGTTCTACGACCAAGAACCATCCGATCATCCATATCCATTGGATTGATTGTGTGAGTATGACACTACCAGGATTCTTTGGATTCGTGCAACTTGAGTTTCACGGAAGCTCTGAAGCCTGGCGTCTGCGAGAGGATAGAGACTCGGTGACGTACGTTGGGCGTCTGACTGTGACCATACGTACGGAGTTTGATGGAGTGCCGATCTTTTCTACTTTGTTGTATTTACATGTGGAGTTGCCGCTATCTCTTAGGCGTCATTGGGGTGGTATGTTTGATGCGCCTAGCGAGATCAGCAGCGTATCGACTGCACGGACTCGTGTCCGTAGAGAGTCGAGGCATCCTGGATATCTATCACCCGAAGTTTCATCTGAGAGTGATCCTTCAGAGGGTTAGATATTTATGATGTGTACTTGGGCACGTCTGCGTTTATATATATTGACCTTTTACTGTTTTGTTTATTGTTTTAGTTGTTAAATATTTGTAGTTGTACATTATTTGTATAACCTATGATGGAACCATATGTATATTATGTGTGATGATAGTGTGCTTATTTTATGTTCCATGTTATTTTATCTCGTAATATTCTATTTAATCGAAAAAATTTTACAACTCGTATTAGTATATAATAGATGTTTTACAACTTGGGTAGATTTTATTTATCTTTATTTTATTTTCTTTATAAATGTGACATCCCCATAAGGGTGTTACAGTCTAAGTGAAGATGAAGTTCATCATAGTTGCTAAATGTATGTCGAAGCATGATTTGTCAATCAGGTGTACTTAATCATACTTTGTTTTGCTCGAGGACTAGCAAAAACCTAGGTTTGAGGTGTGATAACTACATAAAATACAGTTATTTATACCTTATATATATGTCCTATAGGTAGCTTAGTCCTTGTTATTATGCATATATGGAAGATTTTAGGTTTATATTCATCGAATTCAATTTTTATATCTTCTTATATGATCTTGAGAAAATCTTGCATATTCTTCAGGTGATTAAGTACATTTGTAACTATTATTAACTTAGTGATTTCTCTATTGCAGGAAAGGTTCCAAACAAGTAGATTGGTGGAAGACTTGGACCTACATTGGAAGAGAAAGCTCAAGGTGTAATTCAGCATCTCACGTCACAACGCAAGAAGGTTCATGCCGCAGTGTGGTGTACTCAGCCTACTGCACACTGAAACCTGAGGTTAGCACACCGCAGCGCAAATGAGTGTATGCTGCAGCATGGTCACCTAAATTAAATATGCGTCATAGCACAAGTTGGTTCATGTTGTGGTGTGAGATTGAAAGTTGAGTCTATAAATACTGATTTAAGGCAATTCAATCAAGGAGCTTTTTGAAAAATAGAACACAATTGCTAAGGTTTAATATTTGGGTTGAAATGAAGCCAAAGGAAGCAAAGTTGGAGGTCATCTTCTTCAAAGAGAAAGATTTAAGCATCAAAGGATCAATATAGATGATTTGGGTTTGTTTAACCACATTTCTCTTAATGTTCTTAAGCATTTGGCTAACATTTAATGTGATTTGATTAAATCTATTAAACTAGACATAGGGATTTAGATTTGAGATCATGGATATGGATGATGCATATTTAATTTCATTCTAATGGTAGGGTGAGTTAATTAGCTAATGGGATAGACATATACTTATTGGTCATGCATAGTAATTGTTGAGAATAATTCTTAATGAGTAGAGTTTGCTCTAACTCTCATGGAAACATAGTAAACTAGGTAAATGAAACATGGTTAATTGACCTAGACATAGGCTGTTTAAGAAGGTTGCATATTACAAGTTGAAGTAGGGGGTGAAGAAGGATTCCCTATTCTCTAATCATTATCTTTTATTCCCGATTTAAAACATTTAAGTCTTTTACTTCGTAGTTAACTTATACAAACCTTTCTCAATTTAAATGTTCTTGAATAGTATTACTTAAGCTATTGGTTAATATTTAGCATTAGAAATTGACTGTATCCTCGTGGGAACGATATCCTACTTGTCATAATATTACTTGCGCGACTAGTGCACTTGCGGAACACAAAGGGACAAATAGATCCCAAGTGCCAAAACCGTTTAAATGTTAGACCCCGAGCAAGGTCTTGATTTCAAATTATACCTAACGCAAGTGGGATCCTAAGTGCCAAGACATTTTGGACTTCAAACCTCGGGCTAAGATCTTGATTTTAAATTATGTTTAAGTCAAGTGGAATTCTGAATGCTTCATATTTTGGGTGTTGGACCCCGGACCAAAGCTTTACATAAAATTCTCCTAAGTCCACCGTGTGCTAAAAAATTTGGGCATTCGAATTGGTACGAACCATGGAAAAAGAAGTAAACACGACAATAATTCAGGCTCATTTTATGGACCATGACCATGTAACACCCACCGTAGGGTGCCACATTTATGTTACTTTATTACCAAATTACCCCAAAATTATAAAATATGATGTTATAATAAAATACGAGTTGTAAATTTTTTTTTTGACAATAAAATAAACTTAGCGAAAAATAAAACTATTATACATCATCACACATAATGTACATCATTATACATAACAATCATCACACGTAATTTACATCATTATACATATTACACAAGTGCTATCGGGTTTATTTATTACAGACCATTTCTTGAAACAACAAACACACTTAAATAATCACAGACATTATTTATATCAGAGTTCAAACACGCCCAAGTTTAACTAAGCAGAAGACCCCTCAGATGGGTCTTCCTCGGGTTCCTCAGCAGGTAGGAATCCGTTATGATGAGTAGCCCTACGAACAGGAGTCCGGGCTGACGACACTATGCTGATTTCCGTTGGGACATAATTTCTAGTGTCCCAATGTCGCCTGATATGCAACGGAAATTTAACATGAACAAAGATAGTCACACAGAAAAATGGATCCCCACGATACAACCTACTAATACTAACAGTCAGGTACCCCTCGTAAATAAGTCCTCGCTCATCGGGACTTGTCCTCCATTCTCCAGCTCCTCCGTGAAATTGTAAACGTACATATCCAAAGAAACTGGCTCTTGACGTCATACTGTCAGAACTCTGCGGTTCCTGATGTGAGAAGTAATTTCTCTTCTCCTTCTAGTACCGTATCTTTCTCAACGTCTTCACCCAATATAAATATAATATACAGATATACATACAAAGAGGTGAGATCATCTACGCCAATACCAGCATAATAGCACAGAGATAATACAAACAACATATTATACCAAAAATATCATATCATAATCACAATTATGCCATCATCATAGTGTAAGAATAATAATAACCATCATGCCACTATCACTGTTTAAATCACAAAATAATTACACAAACACCATCACATAGATATAGATGCTCAGTTTCATGCATGCGCACGTAGACTCAATGACCTACTCCATGGAGCTAATACTCAAGTCGGAGAAATTGATCGAAAAGATCTGTCGGTACCACGTGCCTCAGACTAAGTGCTATAATTATATCTTGCACATCTAGCACATACACGATGCCTTTATCGATCTCGATTAAGAATAGTGTCTCAGTCCGGATCATCGGTGTGTTGCATCGGTCTAACCCACGGTGCAGAAGAGCTACCAACTACCCATTGCGAGCAACCTGCATCCCGATGCCCCTAAGGTCAACAAGTGACCTACACTACGCGTATCGCACCCACTCAAGAGGTGTACGTTTCTCCTGGCAATTAGCCATATACAATCCATCGACCATTTTCAATGCATGTGTAATGCACTAATTACCAACCAAAGGTAAATCACATAATTTCTCATACGAGGTTCAAATACTGTTTTACGTTCATGTATTAATGCCAATTTCAGGCAAACTTCTAAATTTCTTGTACAGTATTCACATACTGATTTTAACTGTAAAGTTTACTATATAATTAACAGCAAAAATACATTACCATGTTTTTCTCATTCGTAAAATATTTTTGTCATATTTTCACGATCACGTAATATTTTATTACGTAATCAATGATTTGTAATATTTCTTTTACGTTTAAAAATTCGCGTAACAATTTTCTACTGTATTAAAACGCGTAAAATATTCTTTCATTTTTCAATCACCTAGCAATATTTTTCTACAACATTTCGATCGTGTAAAATATTTAAACGCTTTAGAAATCACGTAGAAATATTTTAACGTTTTTCAAATCGCGTAACTTAAAAATTACGTTTTTGAGTTACGTAAATCATTTTTCACCGTTTTTACCCTTCGTAAAATATTTCTTAACTTTAAAAATATTATTTTGGACTTTTCTTATAATAATATAATTTCTTACTTTATTCCCTTCTTATTCTTAGTCAAAAATATTTTCCGTAATATATTTTCTAAAAAAATCACTTTTTATTGATTTAATCTTACAAAATCACATTTAGTTGATTTAATTACTGTTTCTAACTTTAAATTTCCTAACGTTTTCCAAAACCCAATAAATAAATACTACGTTAGTAAATTTAAGTTATGAACGTTTTCTTTTATATTTCTAAATCACTTTTAAAAATTAATTCTCTTTAAAATAATTTAAAGTTCAACACTTTAAATCTCCTTTTTCTTTTATTTATGAAAATTCCACTTGACAACACTTTAATTCCTTTCCAAAATCCTTATTTGAAAATTCTTATATTTTATAACATCAAAATATGTTTTCTAAATTATCAAAATCTTATAGATGGCCATTGGAACCATGAAATATTTTTCTTCTAACTTAAACAAATTTCATTCTTGTTTCTACACAAAATAAATTCATGAAAATATTACTCAAAAACCGTGTGCACTCTTTTTGTAAAACAAAACCTTTTTGTTTATTTTCTTTACTTCTCAATTTATTTATAAAAATATTATTTTTGTGAACACTAAATTTGTTGGTGTCTTGGCTGAAATTTATTTTAGTTCAAGGACTAAAAATCAACTTCATTGTTCTTGAAAAATTTCAATAAAAACCCTAGTCTTGGAAACTCAAAACCGTGACCTCCTCCATGGTCTTTGGAGCCAAAATTTTGCTTATTTCAACATACATCTATCATAATATATTCAACATATATCATCATGCATATTATAAGCATACCATATAAACAAATAAAAATTATACTAAGCATGCATACACAAGTAAATCATGCAAAGCATATCAAACATAGGCAAAAATAATTTAAAGCACATAACACACATAAATTATTACATGACCATGGATAAGAATCCTCACATGGATTCACCATCCATCAAATATAAAACCATCTCTCACCACCATGCTTGGTTGGTGAGATGAATCTCCCTCTTACCTCTTGAAGAACCACCAAAAAGCTTGTTGATTTGTGTTTTGAGCAAGATCTCCACCAACACAAGTTCTTAAACATGAAACAAATACAAGAAAATTAGTATATCAAGCTTGAATAAGAAGAACCATGGATCAAACATGGTTTAGAACATGAAAAAGAAAAGAATAAATGAAGTTTTCTTACACTTCACCAACAAAAGCTCTAGAACTTGATCTTAGTAAAAGTCCTTCAAGATGGAAGAATTAGAACTTGGTGTGAACTACAAAGGTTCTTAGAATGATGAAAGGATTCGAGAAACTAGGTTGTATGAAATTAAAAAGTGATGGAGGAGAAGGTTGGAGTGCTTGGCCGAATGGTCATATTTTGGGAGAGAAATGGAGTTTGCTTGGATTGGTTTCTTGAAACTAAGTGAAATAAGTGAAGGTGTGATAATGTGAAGTGTAAAAATGAGTTATTTGGCCTTTTGACTATGCATGGCCGTAGCACGCATTAGAGAGAAATGGAAAGTGAAGTTTGAAGAACATAAGCATTAATGATCAATAGGAAATTGTCTATACACTTGGCTTTCTTTATCTTTTCTTTTTTTCTTTGGCCTAAAATATTCTACACTAAGTTGTCTCCTTTCCTCCTTGCTTTTCAAACCGTCCCCCTCTCTCTCAAACATTCAAAATGTGACAAATTGCTAGCCATCACTTTTTTAAATCATCCTAACCATTGATTAAAAGAATGGTTTGGATTTAAATTAGCTACTAGGTTTAGGTTATAGATGGAAGACTTCATTTGAGCCATTGGATCATCTTTGGCTTGCAATCCTAACCATTGAATGTGTCTCCAAAATGAAGGGTTAAGATTACACCTTCAAACTTTACATCCAAGGGTCCAAAATGGTTGTAATCATTTTTTATGACCAATTCTCCACCATTGATCTAAATCCAAATCCAATGGTCATTAATGATCCATCTCCACCATTGATTAATTTCACATCCAAGGGTTGATAATGGTCATAGCCATTTATAAAATTAAATCCCTACCCTTGATTTAATTTCCATCCAACGGTTATAATTGATCCTATTTACTTTTAAGATCAAATCTCCACCGTTAATTAAATCAAGATTAATTCTCCAACGATAGTTAAATTGATAGTGGATATCCAAACCACTAATGTTATCTTAACAGTATAGAATTTTATTTTTATCTTCTGTTCTAACCTCACAAATATATATATATATATATATATATATTACTTGTATTTTTAATCAAATACGATACAAGATACAATAAAGGAAATTTTCTAAAACTCAAGTTTCCTGGATCGGTTTAGTAAGATCCCTGTCTCCGTCTAAACAAGACAAATTTTTCTATTCGTAGAAAAATTTTTTCATTTTATGGGACCCACCTAGGCCCACGTATAGGCCACCGGGCCCACATACACTTCGTGGGGCCCACAACACAAGTAAAAATTCCAAAATCATACATAAAATCACAAAAATTAGAAAACGCACAAATATCAAATCAAATTACGTAAATTAATTAAGACTAAACAAGAAAAATTAATTTACGTATATTTTTCAATTGCAAAAATTATTATTTTCTTGACACGGAGCAAATTACTCAAAACGATCAAATATACAGATTTAGAATATTCAAAATAACTTTACAAGACATTGAAATCACTAAACAAGAGAATTACGTTAATCATCAAAATTACTGTTTAATACATAGGAAGTTTGGGGTGTTACAACTCTCCCCTCTACAAAAGTTTCGTCCTCGAAACTTGATGAACTTGATTTCACATCCTCATAATAAATAGGGATACTGTTCTTTTATCTTTTCTTCTAGTTCCCATGTAGCTTCTTCGCTTACATCATCCCAAATAATTTTAACCAATGAAATTTCCTTACCTCGAAGTTGCTTTGTCTTTCGATCCTCAGTCTTTATTGGAAAAGTTTCATAGGTTAAATTTTCCTTCAGCTGTACTGTGTCTGGCTTGATAACATGAGTAGGATCAGAAATATATTTCCGTAATTGTGATACGTGAAATACATTGTGAAGGTTTGACAGAAAAGGTGGTAATGCAATCTGATATGCCACCGGACCTACTCGACGTAAAATTTGATACGGCCCAATAAATTTTGGAGTGAGCTTCTTAGATTTAAGCACTCGCCCAACACCCGTCATAGGCGTCACTCGCAAAAATACATGTTCACCTTCTTCAAACTCAAGAGATTTTCTCCTTTTATCAGCATAACTCTTTTGCCGAGTTTGGGCCACTCTCATTTTATCTTGAATCATCTTCACTTTCTCAGTTGTCTGTTGGACAATTTCTGGTCCTAACACAGCACTCTCACCGTCTTGATACCAACATAACGGTGTTCTGCATCGCCTCCCATATAATGCTTCATAGGGTGCCATCCCTATACTTGAATGGAAACTGTTGTTATATGTGAATTCTATCAATGGTAAGAATTCATCCCAACCTCCATTTTGCTCCAACACACATGCTCTCAATAAATCTTCTAGAGACTGAATTGTTCTTTCTGACTGACCATCTGTTTGTGGATGGTAAGCAGAACTGAGACGTAGTTTGATTCCCATCGAGTCTTGCAAACTACTCCAAAATCTCGAAGTAAATCTCGGATCTCGATCCGAAATAATACTAGATGGCACACCATGAAGTCTGACAATCTCATTGATGTACACTTGGGCCAACCTCTCCATTGAGTATTTAATATTAACCAGCAAAAAGTGCGCCGACTTTGTAAGCCGATCCACAATTACCCAAATGGCATCATGACCCTTCCGAGTCTTTGGTAATCCCGTCACAAAATCCATTGCTATGTCATCCTATTTCCATTCAGGAATAGGCAAAGGTTGCAACATTCCCGAAGGTCTTTGGTGTTCAACCTCAGCCTTCTGACAAACCAAACAGGATGATACATACTCTGCAACATCTTTCTTCATTCCTTGCCACCAATATAATTGTTTTAAATCCTGGTACATCTTTGTGGCTCCCGGATGCATACTCAGTTACTCTGTGAGCTTCATCCAAAATCAATCTTCTAAGATTTGGATCATTAGGCACACAAACTCTGCCTTGAAACTTCAAAATTCCTTTAGCACCTTCGCTAAATTCCAACACTGCTCCTTGGCTCTTTGCTTCTTTTGCTTCTTGCAAATACTGATCACTATTTTGTCCTTCACGAATTCTATCCATCAAATCATTTGAAATGGTGATCATGTTTAAACGCATCTTGCCTGGCGACAATTTCACAGATAATCGCATATCCCGAAATTCTTCTATCAACTCCTTCTCTTTAATCATCATAACAGAAGCACTAAGTATTTTTCTACTCAATGTTGGTGTATGCCCTAGTGGCCAATACGTTTTGTTTGTATTTACATACATTATATTATGCTATTTTATATGAGGCATTTCATTTATTATGTTCTTTTTTTTGGTAAACATGATAAAGTCCTTAGAATAGTAAATTTGATACCATAGGACATCAAGTGGATGACTTGATCGTGAGATCCTATTGGATAAAACACTATTCTTAAATGTCCCTAGTCAAGTATTATTGTTAATTAGGACAACAATAATGCTTTGAGACTAGTATGTGCGTAGACTGATGACCACATCTCACGGGTCATGGATATGAGATATCAAGTCTACACATGGATACATATTAGAGTAATGATGTATTGGACAGACCCGCCATGAGAACGCTACGTGGATCGTTACGTGAGTGTCATAAGCAATTCTCATAGTGATAATGGTGTATGTGGTCCTTTGACCTGAAATCACTACAATTCCTACATGAGGAGTTGTGTGTTTTAATGCCATCAAACGTCATCTGTAACAAGATGATTATAAAGTTGGTTATTAGACATACCGCGATACATGTGGAGGGATGTGAGTGACCTAGATGGGATTTGTCCCTCCTACATAACAGGAGTGATATCTTCGGGCCCCCTGATTGAGTGAGACTATGAAATGCATGACCATGCTCAAATGAGTCAATATGAGATATTGATCTCATTTGTCATTACTATGTCTACTCTGGGAATCGAAAACTGAAGATTGAACTAAACAAGGGTGACACGTTCCATGCCTTGTGTTCAATTTGGATATCTGGACAAAGGGACTAAACTACACGAAACATTGGTCACGTATAGGTTATGTCAAATCACCGACATTCTCATTACTTGGGTAAGTGATGTGTTGCTAGATACCACACTTCGTTTGTAATATTAAAATGAGATTTTAATATTACTACCAACGTCATGAGAACTCATGGTCGCACACTTAGAACAGTTAAATTGGAGTAATCGAATCCAAGTTGGACTCGGATTCAATTGTGGGCCTAACTCATGACAGATGGGTTTAGGGTTGCACCACTTACCTTGCTACTGCTCACACTCACTTAAGGCAGCCACTATTATAAATAGTACTTGCTAAGGGGGCTGCTACTAGGTTACATCACAACCCTAGCCCCACCTACAGAAAGTGAGTGAGAGATAGTGAGGTCTTCTTCTCCTCTCTTCGCAGCTAGCACTACGAAACAGAGGCGTGACTCCTTTTGCAAGTCTGTTCGTGTGGATACCGCAGAAACATCGTCGCTATTACGGTGTTGGTGATTCACCTCGCTTGTGTCTGTCACGCTTCAAGAGGTAAAATTAAAAAAAAAACCTCGGATTATGGATTTTTCGCATGGATCCTGTGAGGGAATTCTATTATTCCGCTGCGAGACTTTGATCCGCAAATTCCCAACACTCAACGCATTTGCTACAACATTCGCCTTTCCGGGATGATACTGCAATTGAAAGTCATAATCTTTCAGAAACTCTAACCAACGCCTTTGCCTCATATTCAACTCTTTCTGATCAAACAGATATTTTAAACTTTTATGATCACTAAAAACAGTGAACGTAGCTCCATAGAGAAAATGTCTCCACACTTTCAACGCAAACACCACAGCCGCCAACTCCAAGTCATGAGTTGGATAATTCCTCTCATGATTTTTCAACTGCCTTGAAGCATAAGCCACCACTTTACGATTCTGCATAAGTACACAACCCAATCCTTGATATGAAGCATCACAATATACTTCGAAAGGTTGGTTTGGATCAGGTAGAATCAATACCGGTGAAGTAGTCAATCGTCTTTTCAATTCTTGAAAACTTTCTTTGCATGCATCAGTCCACACGAACGGTTGATTCTTTCGTG
This sequence comes from Ormosia emarginata, assembly GCA_029884605.1. Lineage (NCBI taxonomy): Eukaryota > Viridiplantae > Streptophyta > Magnoliopsida > Fabales > Fabaceae > Ormosia > Ormosia emarginata. Next base: position 169,073 of record JAQQTP010000033.1, on the reverse strand, counting down.
TAAGTTGGGTAAGAGGTCCTACAATCTTTGAAAACCCCTCAATGAACTGTCTATAATAACCAGCTAATCCGATAAAACTATGGATTTCTGTTACAGTCTTTGGTCTTTCCCACTCCAAAACTATCTCCACCTTGGAAGCATCAACCTCAATTCCATCCTTCGATATTACGTGTCCCAAAAATTGAACTTCGCTCAACCAAAATTCACATTTGGATAACTTGGCATATAACTTATTCTCCTTTAGAATCTGAAGAACCACTCTGAGATGTTCAGCATGTTCCTCCTGATTTCGAGAATAGATCAAAATGTCATCAATAAAGACGACAACAAACTTATCCAAGTATGAACGAAAAATTCTATTCATGAAGTCCATGAATATGGCTGGTGCATTTGTTACACCGAATGGCATCACAAGATACTCGTAATGCCCATAGCGCGTCCGGAATGCAGTCTTGGGAATATCCTCCACTTTCACACGTATCTGGTGATATCCAGAACGTAAATCAATCTTAGAAAATATTGCAGCTCCTCGCAATTGATCCATCAGATCATCTATCCTTGGAAGTGGATATTTATTCTTAATCGTAACCTTGTTCAATTGTCGATAGTCTACACATAGACGTGAAGTTCCATCCTTCTTCTTAACCAATAAGACCGAGCTCCCCATGGTGACACACTAGGTCTCACAAATTGCTTCTCCAATAAATCCTCCACTGTTTCTTCAGTTCGGCTAATTCTACCGGTGACATCCGATAGGGCGCTATAGATATCGATCCAGCTCCAGGTACAAGATCAATGGCAAACTCGATTTCCCTTTCTGGTGGTAGTCCAGGTATATCTTCAGCAAACACTTTAAGAAATTCGTTGACCACGAAAATATCCTTCAAAACATCTTCACATTTCACCTCCAAAGAAGATAACAATAAATACCCACGATCTCCTTCTTTCAGACAAGCTTCCACTTGAGTAGCCGTTAGGAATCTAGAACCCTTAGCCTCAGGAAATACTAATGTCTTATTCGAACAATCAATAAGGATATGGTTAGAAGACAACCAATCCATTCCCAAGATTACATTAATCTTGGAAATAGGCAAACAGATCAAATCCACATAAAAGATTCTATCTCTAATGCAAACAGGACAATTCAGGCATACTGTTGAGGTAACTACAGGCTTATCAGTAGGAGTAGCAACACTCAAATCATACGGCAAAGTAGTTACAGTCAATCCCAAACGCTTAACACAATCACATGTAATGAAAGAATGTGTTGCTCCTGAATCATAAAGTATGGTTAATGGATTACCTTCAATAGCACCCTCCTCCATTATCAAGTCTTCAAATTTAGCGGCTTCCTCTCCGCTCATTGTATAAACACGACCACCCACCTGTGGTCTGGCAGTACGGACGTTTCCCACATAGGTTTCCTTCTTTATCTGATCACAGTCTTTTGAGAAATGTCCAAGCTTTCCACACTTAAAACAAACAACTTCCTTATGTTGACAATCCTTCGTGAGATGATCTTTCCCACATTTGAAACATCGAATAGGAGTCCCAGCTTGACTTGCCTTATTGCCGCTAGAACATCCTCCCACAAACTGCTTCTTGTTCTGACCTCCCGTCGGTTTTGCATATGGTTTCTGTTGATAACGGTTTCCTCCGCTACTCTTTCCTTTTTGAAACCGTGTAGGTCCAAAGTTCTTATTTCTTGCCACACGTTGATGATCAATCTCTTCAACTTTACGACATTTTTCAATCAAAGTTGGAAATTGATTAATCTCCAGCATCGATACAGCTCTCTTAATATCCAGCTTTAATCCTTCTTCAAATTTCCTGCATTTCCAGCCCTCATCTGGGTTCATCTGTAAATATCTTGAAAACTGAGACAGACTTTCAAATTTTGCCGCATACTCACTGATGGACATCAATCCTTGTCGTAAACTCAGAAACTCCATTTCCTTCATATGCCTCACACTTGCTGGAAAATATTTCTCCAGAAATCTTTGCTTAAAAAGTTGCCATGTCACCATCCTTCCTTCAGCTTCCAGCAGTCTTCTAGCTCCTGCCCACCAACGTTCACCATCTCCTACCAGCATAAATGTTGCCAACGTAAGCTTCCGTTCATCAGCACATCCCATACCATCAAATATCTTTTCAAGTTCTCGGATCCAAAGTTCAGCTTTCTTCGGATCAAACTCTCCATGAAACTTCGGTGGATTATTCCTTCGAAACTCCGATAAACTGTGCACATTTTCATTAGCCCGTTGATTTTGTTGTGCAACCACTTCCGCCATTCTTTGCATAGTACATACAATGCAGCCATGTTCACATTATCATTCCCATTCAGTTCCATATCAGTGCTAGTATTTCCACGTCCACGTCCTTGTCCAGTCATTACTTTTTCTACTCAAACTGAACAATACAAGGAAAGCAAGGTTAATTTTCAAGCAATATTGTTTCTTATCAGAAAACAATAACAGAGAATCACACAACACAAACAAGACAGACCTAACCACAACCCCAAAAGACTCTAACTTGGGCTCTGATACCAACTAGTGTAACACCCACCGTAGGGTGCCACATTTATGTTACTTTATTACCAAATTACCCCAAAATTATAAAATATGATGTTATAATAAAATACGAGTTGTAATTTTTTTTTTTGACAATAAAATAAACTTAGCAGAAAATAAAACTATTATATATCATCACAAATAATGTACATCATTATACATAACAGTCATCACACGTAATTTACATCATTATACATATTACACAAGTGCTGTCAGGTTTATTTATTACAGACCATTTCTTGAAACAACAAACACACTTAAATAATCATAGACATTATTTATATCAGAGTTCAAACATGCCCAAGTTTAACTAAGCAGAAGACCCCTCAGATGGGTCCTCCTCGGGTCCTCAGCAGGTAGGAATCCATTATGACGAGTAGCCCTACGAACAGGCGTCCGGGCTGACGACACTATGCTGATTTCTGTTGGGACATAATTTCTAGTGTCCCAAAGTCGCCTGATATGCAACGGAAATTCAACATGAACAAAGATAGTCACACAGAAAAATGGATCCCCACGATACAGCCTACTAATACTAACAGTCAGGTACCCCTCGTAAATAAGTCCTCGCTCATCGGGACTTGTCCTCCATTCTCCAGCTCCTCCGTGAAATTATAAACATACATATCTAAAGAAACTGGCTCTTGACGTCATACTGTCAGAACTCTGCGGTTCCTGATGTGAGAAGTAATTCCTCTTCTCCTTCTAGTACCGTATCTTTCTCAACGTCTTCACCCAATATAAATATAATATACAGATATACATACAAAGAGGTGAGATCACCTACGCCAATACCAAAGATAATAAGCACGCAGAGATAATACAAACAACATATTATACCAAAAATATCATATCATGATCACAATTATGCCATCATCATAGTGTAAGAATAATAATAACCATCATGCCACTATCACTTTGTTTAAATCACAAAATAATTACACAAACACCATCACATAGATATAGATGCTCAGTTTCATGCATGCGCACGTAGACTCAATGACCTACTCCATGGAGCTAATACTCAAGTCGGAGAAATTGATCAAAAGATCTGTCGGTACCACGTGCCTCGACTAAGTGCTATAATTATATCTTGCACATCTAGCACATACACGACGGTCTTTATCGATCTCGATTAAGAATAGTGTCTCGGTCCGATCATCGGTGTGTTGCATCGGTCTAACCCACGGTGCAGAAGAGCTACCAACTGCCCATTGCGAGCAACCCGCATCCCGATGCCCCCAACGTCAACAAGTGACCTACACTACGCGTATCGCACCCACTCAAGAGGTGTACGTTTCTCCTAGGCAATTAGCCATATACAGTCCATCGGACCATTTTCAATGCATGTGTAATGCACTAATTACCAACTAAAGGTAAATCACATAATTTCTCATACGAGGTTCAAATATTGTTTTACGTTCATGTATTAATTGCAATTTCAGGCAAACTTCTAAATTTCTTGTACAAAGATTCATATACTTGATTTTAATCGTAAAGTTTATCAGTATAATTAACGAAAAAATACATTACCATGTTTTTCTCATTCGTAAAATATTTTTGTCATATTTTCACGATCACGTAATATTTTATTACGTAATCAATGATTTGTAATATTTCTTTTACATTTAAAAATTCGCGTAACAATTTTCTACTGTATTAAAACGCGTAAAATATTCTTTCATTTTTAAATCACCTAGCAATATTTTTCTACAACATTTCGATCGTGTAAAATATTTAAACGCTTTAGAAATCGCGTAGAAATATTTTAACGTTTTTCAAATCGCGTAACTTAAAAATTACGTTTTTGAGTTACGTAAATCATTTTTCACCGTTTTTACCCTTCGTAAAATATTTCTTAACTTTAAAAATATTATTTTGGACTTTTCTTACAATAATATAATTTATTACTTTATTCCCTTCTTATTCTTAGTCAAAAATATTTTCCGTAATATATTTTCTAAAAAAATCACTTTTTATTGATTTAATCTTACAAAATCATATTTAGTTGATTTAATTACTGTTTCTAACTTTAAATTTCCTAACGTTTTCCAAAACCCAATAAATAAATACTACGTTAGTAAATTTAAGTTATGAACATTTTCTTTTATATTTCTAAATCACTTTTAAAAATTAATTCTCTTTAAAATAATTTAAAGTTCAACACTTTAAATCCCCTTTTTCTTTTATTTATGAAAATTTCACTTGACAACACTTTAATTCCTTTCCAAAATCCTTATTTGAAAATTCTTATATTTTATAACATCAAAACATTTTTTCTAAATTATCAAAATCTTATAGATGGCCATTGGAACCATGAAATATTTTTCTTCTAACTTAAACAAATTTCATTCTTGTTTCTACACAAAATAAATTCATGAAAATATTACTCAAAAACCGTGTGCACTCTTTTTGTAAAACAAAACCTTTTTGTTTATTTTCTTTACTTCTCAATTTATTTATAAAAATATCATTTTTGTGAACACTAAATTTGTTGGTGTCTTGGCTGAAATTTATTTTAGTTCAAGGACTAAAAATCAACTTCATTGTTCTTGAAAAATTTCAATAAAAACCCTAGTCTTGGAAACTCAAAACCGTGACCTCCTCCATGGTCTTTGGAGCCAAAATTTTGCTTATTTCAACATACATCCATCATAATATATTCAACATATATCATCATGCATATTATAAGCATACCATATAAACAAATAAAAATTATACTAAGCATGCATACATAAGTAAATCATGCAAAGCATATCAAACATAGGCAAAAATAATTTAAAGCACATAACACACATAAATTATTACATGACCATGGATAGGAATCCTCACATGGATTCACCATCCATCAAATATAAAACCATCTCTCACCACCATGCTTGGTTGGTGAGATGAATCTCCCTCTTACCTCTTGAAGAACCACCAAAAAGCTTGTTGATTTGTGTTTTGAGCAAGATCTCCACCAACACAAGTTCTTAAACATGAAACAAATACAAGAAAATTAGTATATCAAGCTTGAATAAGAAGAACCATGGATCAAACATGGTTTAGAACATGAAAAAGAAAAGAATAAATGAAGTTTTCTTACACTTCACCAACAAAAGCTCTAGAACTTGATCTTAGTAAAAGTCCTTCAAGATGGAAGAATTAGAACTTGGTGTGAACTACAAAGGTTCTTAGAATGATGAAAGGATTCAAGAAACTAGGTTGTATGAAATTAAAAAGTGATGGAGGAGAAGGTTGGAGTGCTTGGCCGAATGGTCATATTTTGGGAGAGAAATGGAGTTTTCTTGGATTGGTTTCTTGAAACTAAGTGAAATAAGTGAAGGTATGATAATGTGAAGTGTAAAAATGAGTTATTTGGCCTTTTAGACTATGCATGGCCGTAGCATGCATTAGAGAAAATGGAAAGTGAAGTTTGAAGAACATAAGCATTAATGATCAATAGGAAATTGTCTATACACTTGGCTTGTCTTCATTCTTTTTTCTTTGGCCTAAAAAGCCTGCACTAAGTTGTCTCCTTTCCTCCTTGCTTTTCAAACCGTCCCCCCCTCTCTTCAAACATTCAAAATGTGACAAATTGCCTAGCCATCACTTTAAACCATCCTAACCATTGATTAAAAGAACGGTTTGGATTTAAATTAGCTACTAGGTTTAGGTTATAGATGGAAGACTTCATTTGAGCCATTGGATCATCTTTGGCTTGCAATCCTAACCATTGAATGTGTCTCCAAAATGAAGGGTTAAGATTACACCTTCAAACTTTGCATCCAAGGGTCCAAAATGATTGTAATCATTTTTGATAACCAATTCTCCACCATTGATCTAAATCCAAATCCAATGGTCATTAATGATCCATCTCCACCATTGATTAATTTTACATCCAAGGGTTGATAATGGTCATAGCCATTTATAAAATTAAATCCCTACCCTTGATTTAATTTTCATCCAACGGTTATAATTGATCCTATTTACTTTTAAGATCAAATCTCCACCGTTAATTAAATCAAGATTAATTCTCCAACGATAATTAAATTGATAGTGGATATCCAAACCACTAATGTTATCTTAACAGTATAGAATTTTATTTTTATCTTCTGTTCTAACCTCACAAATATATATATATATATATATATATTATATATATATATATATATATATATAATCTTGTATTTTTAATCAAATACAGTACAAGATACAGTAAAGGAAATTTTCTAAAACTGTTTCGGATTCAGGTTTAGTAAGATCCCTGTCTCCGTCTAAACAAGTACAAATTTTTCTATTCGTAGAAAAATTTTTCATTTTGCGGGACTCACCTGGGCCCACTTATGGCCACTTGGGCCCACATACACCTCGTGGGGCCCACAACACAGTAAAAATTCTAAAATCACACATAAAATCACAAAAATTAGAAAACGCACAAATATCAAATCAAATTACGTAAATTAATTAAGACTAAACAGTAAAAATTAATTTACGTATATTTTTTCGGCCCGAAAATTATTATTTTCTTGACACGGAGCAAATTACTCAAAACGATCAAATAAACAGACAGAATATTCAAAATAACTTTACAGTACACAGAAATCACTAAACAATAGAATTTTGTTAACTGTCAAAATTACTGTTTAATACATAGGAAGTTTGGGGTGTTACAGACCACACCCCGGAATGTCCACTTATGGCCAACTGACGTATGGATCCTGTTCTGACTATGACGCGTCCACGAGTGTCATGATTAAATACCTCCATATTAGAGCTCATAACCCTATAGAGAAGCACAGACCACGACTTCAAGTAAAACACGTATTCCGTCATCTAGGGGCATTAGGACTTGCTACTTCGCTATATTAGTCAAGAGCCGAGCTAGGACCAACTGTTCTGGACCGTGATCCAGGATTATGTCTCAAGGTTAACCCGGCGTGCAGTATGTCAGGGTTCGTCATTGACACCCTAGTAGGAATTCACTGGTGGTGTGTAGTTGAGATGCCTTAAGCTACACATGAGGGCAACGTATGACACACCTCGGACAACAGAATGACAACGTAAGCAGAGTGATCCAACTCAAATCCTAGCCTTACACGTCAAACCCGGAGGTATACTATGATATATCATAGACCTTGGCCCTTTCAAAAACATCGTAAGATCCGACGTTAACTCTGACTTGGATCCCTTTGTTCATTGTGTGTTGTGTGCTTCTGTTAATCATGGGTACCTTGACACTTAGCTAACCCATCTAAGCACCAAGTTGGGGGTAACTATTTTGGACCATATTTTGGGTTAGCAGTACAGGAGCATGTTATGACCTTTTGTATACCATAAGTGCACGGGTCGCGAAAGTAATACAAATATGAGAAAGATCGTTTCCACAAGATAATGAATAATATCTAATGTCAAATCTTAACCAATAGCTTAATGAATTCTATTCAAGTATATATAAATTGGGGAAAGTGAGTATCGTTAAAATTAGGGCTAAAAGATAATAAACCAGGAGTAAAAGACAGTAACGAGAGCATAGGGACTCCTTCTTCACCAACTACTTTAGTTGGCAACATGTAACCATTTTAAGCAACAATGATGACTAGTTTTGTTAGCCTAAGAAACTATACTAGCTAAAAGCCTATGTATAAGTCATTTAACCCTATGTCATTTACCTAGCCCACTATGTGTCCATGAGAACTGGAGGAAACAACATGCATTATGGTTGATTCTTAACAATGGCTATACATGGCTATATATGCCTATCCTATTAACAAATTAATTCACTCCACCATTAGAATAAGATTAAACATGCATCACCCATATCCATGATCTAAAACCTAGATTCCTATGTCTAGTTCAAGAGATTTTATTAAATCACAATAAGTGATGGCCAAACATTTATAAGCATTAAGAGAAATATGGGTGAACAAAACCAAACATCATTATAAACTCAAAAGGTTACAAAGTCATCATTGTACATAGAAGGATCCAAAGGAATCTCTATAACAACTTAGCTACCCATGGAATCTGAAAATCTCAAGAGAGATTTCCTACCCATGGCCTAGAAAAAGAGAGGATAAAGAGAAAAGAGGGAAAACTCTTTAATGAGATATGGGGAGGCTTGAACCTCTTTAGATGATGATGGTTTCCCTTCTAAATCTCTTCAAAGCTCTCAAAAATGACCAAAAAATGATGTTCTCTGCATTCTGTCTCATCTCCCTCCTCACTCCCTTCAAAATATCTGATGAACTAGTATTAATAGACAAAGTCCGCGAACTTACGTCGCGGCGTGACCATTGTTGCGTCGTGGCATGAATGCCTACATGGTTAAGTGGAACCAGTGCAAACAAACACATGCCGCGGCGTGACATCCCCTTGCATCTCCACGTTCTAGCCTCTGTCTTCAGTTGTGCAGCAGGCAGAGAGCGAGACGTCGCGGCATGCTATACCTTGCGCCACGGCGTGATAATCTAGAATGCATGCTAAGCTCCCTTATCCAATGCAAGGCCTTAACTTGCTTCATTTTATCAGTTTAGAGCCCATCCTGGAATAGAGAAGTTACCTAATTAATCACAAGTGTAAATCAACTTAATCCAACAAAGAATAGACAGGATTTTAGCAAGATTGGAGAGGAAGACATCAGCATGCATTTGAATAAAAAGTGATGGAATAGAATACCACCAAGCAAGATTGAAGAGGAAGACATCAGCCTTAATTTTTAATCATGTCTGAGCACAAGGACTAAGGGATCAAAATACCACCAATATGGGGCACAAATAACTACATGTTATGGAGTTATCACACCCCTAAACCTGAATTTTTGCTAGTCCTCGAGCAAAACAAAGTACAATTACACTTGCATTGGCACAATATACACCAATATGCATCAGGCACAAAAATTGGATTCTAATTTCAATTATTCCCAAAACTAGCATGCTATGATTGCATAAAGCCTCAAAGAATGCTTATGCCTCATACTCTGCTTCACACATACACAATTGTTTTCATGTTGACAATCAAAGCTTCCTAACATGCATAACATACTTCCCACCATCAAGCAAACAAGACTTCATCAATTCAAATCACACTCATTCAGATAAGCTTATAGGCATACATATGAAAATGAATCAAAGAATCCAAAAGATTGTAATTCAACTCTCTCTTCACTAATGTAAATCATACATAACTGAGGATCAAAAGGGACTTAATTAGCTTGTAATGTAAGGTCATGGTTAGGGGCTAAAGAACAAAGGGGAAATGATAACAAACAAACATTGAGAAACAAAAATATGTGATTTCTAGACTTAAGTCACTAAGTTATACAACAAGGGTGTGTAAAAATGAAATAACCGGACTTTCCAGAACCACTCTTTTATTCGTTTAGCCTTTTGGATTTTTCTTTTATTTTCTCATTCTTTTTCTTTTTCTCTTTTCCTTAACTAATTTCTTTCACAACATATGGTTCCTTCAAATCACTTCTATACTGAAACAAGCACTCACAACCTTCAATCACAAGACTCAAGTCAAGAAATATCATATCATGCACTCAACAAGCAATGATGGTCGAAGAAAGAATGCAATGTTTTCACATGCATCAGAATGGTTACATAGGGTTAGGAAAATAGAGGTGATGAAAAACATATAAGCCAAATGTAACGCCCCTTTTTGAGGAGGGAACATCACACCAAAAAGGACAATGCGGAAATAAAACATAAATTAAGACCTGGTTCATTATAAAATAGATAATCCTGTTTAGTTGTAAATCGTATAAGTAATTTGGCGAATACTTTTTTTTTTGTTTTTTTGTTGTAAGAAAATGATAAAACATAATTACCGCAAAATCAACATGAGAAATAAGTCATACATCATACATATATATATTCCTATATCATACTTGTTTAGTTAGATCGACAGATATACAAAATAAACAAAAGTTTTACCCGCCCCAAAAGATTACACATGTACAGCCGTCCAAAAGACAAAATATCAGGCCCTCAAAAAGATTTACAAATAACCATCAGTGGCTATCAACAGCATCAGCCCCTAAAGCTAACAAGAAGGAATCATGGCTGGATCCTCCTTGGGGTCTTCATCATCAGAGGAAATCCTCATCGGAGCAACTGAGTTTCAAGCGGGGGCTCGTGCAGAGGATAAAAACGAATCCTCACGTGGAGTGTAGTAAAGATCACTCCACATATCACGAACGGGTAAGTAAAACTCTAAATGAACATTTGCAGTGAAAGTAAAAATAGGTGGGTCATAACGACCCCAAGCCAATGACACTGTCATGTCTCCATGGTAGACGCAACAATCCGTACACAGGTTGATGTGCCAGCAGTCCGGACCTCCATGAAAAGTCAACTTAACATAACCCAAAAAGCCACGTGGATGAGATGCCATGCTCCAACAAGTACTAGTCAAAGTCAGGCCAAAAGCCAGGGAATTCGTGCACTTCCCACTCTTCACCAACGTCTTCAGAGAAGCATATAAATAAAGATAATAACAGAAATACAGAAAAGATGTGAGACATCCTACATTCAATACCAATTATGGCAGTAAAGAAACAGAATAGCGCAGGAAGCCCGCATAGCATAGCAGGAATAATAATTAGCATCAAGATTCACATAATAAACAAATTGGAAATTCCATGCAATTATACATCAATAGACAACAGTTCCATCATCATATGAATAAATAAGTGCCAAATGATATATTGACTTACTATGCACGTACACATGGTACCAAAATCCAACATTCGGTACTACAAATCCTACTCCATTGAGCTAAACACAAACATCAGAGAGAATGATCAAGGAGACATATCAGTATCTCGTTAGCCATAAAATCAAGTGCTTTTCTAGAAAATTCATAATTTGTGCAACAAGGCTTTATACAGCAACATTCTTAAAGGATTGCGATATAGGACAGTGTCTCGGTCTGGATCGTCGGTGCGCTTGCATCGATCTATCCCACAGCCTAGAGGAGCTACCAACTGTCCATTTGTGGGACACCTGCACCCCGACGCCTCCAAGGTCAACGGTATGACCTACACTAGTCTATTCGCACCCGCACTAAGGTGTGATTCAATCTTCTAAGCATACAGTCTTACAATAGAATCCATTGGACTTTCACAATGCATGATGACTCAATGCATATTCATGTATATTCAACAAATGATATACTTATCCATAACATATCACAATTTGTCTAAGTTAAACATCAATAATTCCTTGGTCCTACTCATGAACCCACAATAACATAGCATTAAGTTCTCAAAAGTGGTAAAACACTCTTTAAGATTCATTATGGAATTTCACTTTAGTTTAACAATTCTTATGAAATCTTTCTCTAAAGGAATTCTCTTGATTAGTCAAGTTCTTTACTTTAGTTCAATTGTAACATCTTCATACTAAAGTCCTAGTATATCTTATATATACTTGGCTGATTTTACTTTGGGCGCCTAGGCGCCATCTCTTCAGTGTTTGAGCACCGGTTGAGCGCCTAGGCACTATCTACGCAGTGCCTGAGTGCTCACCGAGCTGCATTACAGGAAAATTTTTCTGGGCGTTGAGCGCTTAGGCGTCCAAACTCCAGCGCCTGAGTGCTAGTTGAACGTCCAAACTCGTTTTTTGCAGAATCTTGATCCCCATTTGAAAGTTTCTCATCAATCTCAAGCAATCCAATACATAGTCCATAGTCATCAAGATACATAATGAAAATCAATTGATTCATACAAATTAAAATAACAACAAAATCATGAAAAACAATACAACAAAGAGAGCAATCTCACATGGATTCCCTCATCAACAACACCAAGCAAACGTTTCCTCACCACCAAGATAGGTTGAAGAGGATAATCTCCACCTAGAGAAATAACAAGGAAAGCAAGCTTTTTTTCCTTTGGGAATTTCGTCCTCCACCTTCAAGAAAACCCTAAGGTGAGCAACTTTCAAAATCTTCACCCAAACCATGAAAAGAGGAGTCCTTGGTCACATAGGTAACCAAGAGAAACGAAAAAAAGAAGAAAGTCAAGAACTTGAGGATGGTCACCAAGGAAAAATGTCTTAGGATGATGAAAAGAAACAAGAAATGGAATTTGTTTAGCAAACTAGTGGAGATGGTCTCCAAGTGGTGTGGTGCCGTGGAGGAAGAAAAAGAAAAGAGGAAGAGAAGAGCTTAAGAGAAAATGAGAGAAGAGGAATGGTAGAGAGAGAAAGTAATAGATTTTTATGGTTTGAAATTTAGGAGTAAAGTGATAAAGTGAGAAGCATATTTTGGCTCCCCAAAATTGGCCCTAGTCGTGGAGAGTGTGGGGAGGGAAGAAAGAGAAATGAAGCTTTCTTGAGAAGCTTGGTAGGAAGCCTACTTGAGAAGCTTTGGTTAGATTTTGCAAAAGTCAACTTGATTAGACATAAAGTAGATTTCTAGATAAGGTGATAAGGATTTTTACTACAAGCTATTACTCAATGGCCAATTGTTATAGTTAACATAAATCAATATTTATTATCCAACGGATAATAAATTGTACAACGATTTTTATTTATCAGATAAAAATATCAAAAAATATAAACCTCGTAAACTGTTTCCCGACCTTGGATTTAGTAAAATTTCCCGTCGACGTTTACTAGCCTCAGGGAAAATATTTCATTTTCCTGGCTCCGCTCAGTGCGCATGCAAAATAAAGAATATATTAAAATATTCAACGTTTCCGGAAAAATCCACAAAAAATCACAAAAATCACAAATATTATAAAATGACTATTTATCACGAAATTATCAATTTTCGGGGCATTACACCAAACAAGTACAAGGCTTCAAAGGGGACCTATGGATATCATCTTGTAAAGGTAAGCTTGAAAGGCTCAATCGGTCCAAACAATGCCCTCATTATTTCATCAATCAAACACAATCTAGGATTTTGCCTCAAGAGAGTTGCAAAACAATTTCAAAGATAAAAGAAATCATTCATATGTACAGCGCATAAACATTCTCTAAACAAGCACTTAAATCATTTCCAAAGCTAAACAAGCATGCAAGTGGGAAATTCATCATGCATAAAAAAAATTTAGATTGCTCTAGCATGCAACCAGGATCATAAATGGATTTACAGAGAACCTAAGGCAAATTTGCATCCATATTCATGATTGGGCAATCACAGCAACACTATGTACCAAAACAAAGCATTAACATAAAAGTCAACTATCAAAAGATTAGTACTAGATGTATGACATAAGAAGTAATACAAAAGCAGCTAGACACCCCCCCAAACCTGAGGGAGATAGTGTCCTCACTGTACAAAAGATAGAAAAAAGAGTCAAAATAACATAAAGATGCCCTGTATGCATCACAACTACACATCATCCTCATCAGTGGTAGTCGTCTTCTTATCATCATCGTCTTCCTCAGCAGCAGCCATCGAGTCATCATCTCTGTCATCAATTGAATCATGTTGTTGCTGTGAGGACCCAGCATAATTGTGAGGAGGGAGGTGTGGGATGGGAAAGTCATCGGTGGAAACTTGTAGGCACTCCACCAGCCACTTGATTGTCTCAACAGTGTAAGCTTCCATGGCAGCCAAGCGCGCAATCTCACTACGCAAGTCATCATTTGGAGGAGTATGAGCTGCCCTGGTTGTACTCCCAGCCTGTTGCCGCCGAGCATGCGTCACAGCTGGAGCTTTTTTCAACCTCTGAAGTATTCTTTCATTAAGAGGTTGTTTAACATCAACCAGCTCCTCGTGAGGGCCCCACTGTACATGATGTCGGCTGCAAAGCATGTGGATGAGAAAAAGGAAGAAGAGGCTCTTGGACTCCCTTATTGACTTCTTAATTTACTGATGGATTATCAGGGCAACATCAATGGATCAGTTCTCATGAATTGAATAAATCATGATGGCTCGATCTCTAGTCACCTCGGACATGTTGGCAGAAGGGATGATTTGGGTGCTAATGATGTGATACCACCCGCAAGCCTCTGAAGTCAAGCAAGATCATGGGAAGTACCTTGGCTGCTAATCTAGAACATTGAGGGTCCACATCATAGGTTGTGACTGTGGGGTGCAAACAGTGACAACATTAAGCTCAATTCCCTCCTCCAGCCCCACTTGGAGGAAACTAGTGTATTCACACATTACCGCCAGGGCGGATAAACCCAAGGTTGCCCTAATGTTCTTAACAGAGAAGGAGACTTGGCAGTCACGCACTGTGACTTTCGAAGTCTGGGGGTCAGAAAATGCAGCGTTAGCATCGAACTCTCGAATAATAAGGAGAATGGCAGACACTAGTTGTTTGACAAATGTCTTCCATTTGTAGTGTTGTATGGTCCGCTCTAGCTCTTGGTGAATAGCCTTCTTAAAGTTGAAACCCCTCTAAAAAATTACTGGCTTGGAGACCAGTTTGAAATATCTCTCCTGGGCAGCTTCTTAAATGAATTTTCTTCTATCAAACTCCACAAGGGAAGAAGGTTTCCTGTGGTGCTGGCTGCTCTAACCCTTTTGGCGTTTTGGAGGCATGGTGGTAGCAAGATTAGAGTACCTGTTCTGTCAAAAAGAGACCCACAGTGAAAACAACGAAATATGTGAACAAAAAGACAAAGTATTTAAAATAAAAACAAATCATGGTGGTACAAATAAAACATAGGAAAAAGAGCAAAAAATGAATCCACCAAGGCTAAAAGAGGAACATGATTAAAAGCATGCAAGAATTAACAAATAAGAAGGGAACACTGCGGCATTCAGCTTGAGCATCACAACATTCAAAATAACCTAGAAACGCCGCAGCGTGAATGGGACACGCCGCAGTGCTTATGAACTTTCTAAAAAGAAATTCACGTACACGACAATGCTAACCCTCTGAGCATGTAAAGCCTACAGAATACCAACCAAAAGCAACCCAAAATGTGTAAGATCTCACATAAACGAACCCAAGCAAACTTCAAAAGGAAGAAAAAAAAATCAGATTGAATAGAGAATAAGCTGTAAAACAAAAGAGAGCAGGTGAGATAATGGGTTACCTGGAGAGAAAATGAGGGTGAAGATTTGAAGAAAATGCAGGGACCAAAAAAATGAAGGAGGTAGTAAATGTGAGAAAAGAGCAAGAATAACCAAAAAGAGGGGAAAAGGATTTGTGTTTTAACACAAACCCTATTCCTCTTTTATTCAAGCAACCAGCCTCACGCCGTGACATAAAGCCTTATACACTGTGGCACTGGCTTTACTGAAATGCACGTTGCACTTGCCCTTTTGTTTTTAACAAAACCACACATCACGACGTTGCATTTGGCACGCCGCGGTGTTATACTTACTGCCTACTTACCATGATAACATAAGAATAGAACGCTACGGTATTAAGTTCTCAGTCGTGAAACCCTGATAAGACAGAGCCTAGAATGCCACAGCATAAGAGTGGAGCATTGCGGCGTGAGGAGCTAGTCTGTAGAATTCTACAGCCAAAAGCATTTGGCAGCTACCTCTGTTGCCCAAAAGTGTCCCCTACCTGCAAAAACAGTCCAGTTGGTTAAATCATTAAATGTATAACCAAAATATCATGAAACATCAAAATCAAAGTTTCCAAACACTAGACTCAAAATGAAAGAATTAAGAGCACAGGTGGGTTAATCTCAAAAGGGGGCCTTTTTTATAGTCCAGGCAGGACTTTCTCTGACTTTTCAGGTTGTAGAAGCCAATGTGACAGAGGTTTTCCCCTGATCAAATTCTCCTCCCAAGTAAAGCTTCAAGCATTGGCCATTGACCTTAAAGGATTATTTACCATCAAGATCCGCAACTTCAACTGCCCCATGGGGAAACACATTTACCACCTAGAATGGACCTGACCATCTGGATTTAAGCTTTCCTGAGAAGAGCTTGAGCCTGGAGTTGTAGAGTAGGACTTGTTGGCCTTGCTCAAATGTCTTTTGCACAATCTTCTTGTTATGTCACCCCTTAACTTTCTCCTTGTATAGCTTTGCATTCTCATAGGCTTGAAGCCTAAATTCATCAAGTTCATCGAGTTGTAGTAATCTTTTGTCACTAGCAGCTTGTAAATCAAAATTCAGTTGTTTTATCGCTCAATAAGCATGATGTTCTAACTCGACAAGTAAATGACAAGCTTTTCCAAACACATGCCTGTATGGGGACATACCAATAGGGTTTTTATAAGTAGTTTTGTACGCCCATAGTGCATCATCAAGCCGTCTTGACCAATCCTTGCGGGATGGAAACACAGTCTTCACAAGTATTCTCTTGATTTCCCTATTGGATACCTCCACTCATCCACTTGTTTGAGGGTGGTAAATGTAATGCCCCTTTTCGAGAGGGAACGTCACATTATTCAACATAAAAGAAAATACAGAAAATAGAATTTTGAACAATTAAGACCCAGTTCATTTAGTTTAAAGTTAACTTGCATGATACTTTAGTACGTGAGAAAAATGGCAGTATATATATTTTTTGTTTCTTAATTTAACGACGTGACATATGAATATCGATGAAAAATAAAACAGTAAATAGAACTCACATCTGGATAGCATACATACATACATATATATATATATATATATATATATATATATATATATATATATTTTAGATGTCAAATGTAATTTTAGATACAGCCTGGAAATTTCTAAAAAGCAAAACTATACCTGCCCCAAGGAATCATACATATACATTCCCCGTAATATCAAAATATACAGCCTACCAAAATAATACATCAGGCTCCCAAAATAAAACACTGGCAGCCATCAGCAGCTACCAGTAAAATCAGTCCCTCAGAGGAGAAGGGACCGTATCCGGGTCCTCAGTAGGATCCTCCTCTTCAGAGGAAACCTTCATGGGAACCACGGAACCACGGAACCACGGGCAGGAGCCCAAGTAGTAGAATCAAAAGAGTCCTCCCAAGGGGTGTAGTAACGATCACCCACATCTCTCGGATAGGTAAGTAGAACTCCAGTCGCAGGCTGACGTGGCAGGTGAGGATCGGCGCCTCATGACGTCGCCAGGCTAGGGAAATCGACACGTCCCCCAGGTGGACGCAGCGATCGGAATTCAAGTTGATATGCCAGCACTCTGGCCCTCCGAGGAAGGTCATACGCACATCACCTAGAAATTCGCGCATGCGTGCGACCATCGCCTCAGTAGATGCTAATCCCGTTCGGGCCAGAAGCCAGGAAAATCGGGGTCTTTCGCCTCCTTGCCGTCGTCTTCGATTGATACAATGTACACACAGGCAGTAAATAACAGAAATACAGAAAAGAGGTAAGACATCCTACCATCATTACCAATTATAGCAACTAAAAACGAAACGACGCAACATGCCCAGGTAGCAATTTAGAAACAACATATCCAAGTAATAAGCAGTAAATTCAATAATAAGCAGATAAACGGTTCCAGGCAGTCATTTATTGCAACATTAAACAAATAGTTCGAATTTATAAAGCAATAATTATCAGATGATTTCATGTTCCATAATGCATGTACACATAGTACTCAAATTCCTACTCCATAGAGCTAGACACAAACAGTGGGAGAGAAAGATCAGGAGACATGTCTGTAACTCGGCTGCCGCAGCCAAAGTGCTATACATCAATAAGTTCCACGTGCACATCAGGCATTGTACAGATAGTCCACGCTAGATCACAATATAGGACAGTGTCTCGGTCCGGATCGTCGGTGCTTTTGCATTGGTTTGCCCCACGGGTAGAAGAGCTACCAACTACCCATTGTGAAGGACCCGCACCCTGACGCCCCCAAGATCATACATGACCTGCACTAGTCTACTCGCACCCGTGCTAAGGTGTGTTCAATCTCCTAGACAACTTGGCCTTACAACGGTCCACAGGACATTCACAATGCATAAGACTCTATGCATGAACATGTATGATTCACAATTTCATACAATTCCATAATATGCCACAATTGGCCAAGATAAGCATCAAAATACAAATGGTCACTCACATGGACCCATAACATTATAATATAAAGATCAAATCAATTAGTACATTCTTAGGTCCATTATGAATCCTAACTTAGAATTTGTTTCCCCTTTCAAGGTTCATATCCAATCCAATTCTTACAATTAGTTTAATCTTCCAAGGTAATTTAATTTCATACAATTTGTAAATTATTCAAGTTCCTAGGCCTCACACTCTCTTGTTCTTCACTTACTTGTAATTACCTTAAGTCTTATGACAATCTCACTCTTAGTCCTTTAAAATTTATGTAATCTTTGATTATATTAAATTCTTCCAATTTATTAATTATCTACCTCATTACATAGGTTTTTAATTGCATAATCACTTATACTTCCAAGTTACCAAAGTTACATATTTACACCTAAAAAGGCCTCAGAGGTCGTGGCCTCTCTAGGGATTCAATTCCCAAATCTTTTCAATTTATCATATTATAGGTTACACTCTTAATTCACTTAATCCTTTACTTGTTGCATTGGTTCACCAATAACCCTAATTTTGGGCTCAAAACCGTGGCCACCCTATAGGTTTCAATCTCAAGTTTTCCTTCCATTAAATCCCATTTTATCACTTGATTAATTTAAGCCTCATGCTTGTTACAACTTGTCTACAATTTACCCAATTTTTAACCCTCAAAACCGTGGCCTCCCTAAAGGCACTCCATATCCATTTTTCTTCCATTTCAAGCCATCCAATCCAATCCAATAAATCAATGTACACAATCAATCAATTCAAGGTCATGAATATTATAAAATCAACATGTAAGCATAATAGTCATCTAATTAAAGAATAACCCACATTAGAGTTTTTCTTACAAACAACAAAATCAAAGTTCCTAGATGCTAATAGAGGTTTAGGAGGAGTGTCTTCCTCTTACCCAAGTGAAGAAAACAAAAGAACACCAAGGAATCTCCCTTGTAATTTCGGATTGGTACTCCACCAAACCCTAGAAATTTTGACTTGATTAGAATAACATAAGGACATGAAAAATGTAATGTAGATGGTCATTAAAAGACCCTTGAAACCGAAAATGCAAGGAAGAGAAGAAGAGTCTTGAAGCTTACCCAAAAGCTCAAAACTTGAATCTTGAAGAAAGTGATGAAGATGGTGGAATTCCAAGATGCTCCAAGCAAAAAAGATGTTTAGAAGGAGGAGAGGATTAAGAAAATGTGGTTAGTTGTAATTTTTGTGAAGAATGAGTGGGAGGGAGAGGGGCTGCCATGAGAGTGTTCTAGAGAGAAGGAGGAGAAAAACCAAGTGAAGGAAGAAGAAGAAATGTAGAAAGAGTAAATGTTTTAGGTTAAATGAGTTTTTGTGTGGTAAAATTAATTAAATGAAGCAAATCAATTTCCCCCTTGTTTTTGGGCTGCTGCTGCCGAGTTTGAGGAGAGAGGGAGGAGAGAGTTTTTGGCTTCCCTTGGAAGCTAAGGGCCATTTGGTCATTATTTGGTCAAAGCTTCTCAAAGAAGCTTTGATTATTTTACATTAAATTTGAATTAAAGTGAATTGATTAGACATAAAGTAGATTGCATTTGGATAATGTGATAGGATTTTTATTACATGCTATTATCCAATGGATAATAGTTACAGTTGACAGAAGTCAGTATTTAATTAATCTGACAGATAAATTTTTTGTAGTATTGTTTTATTTTATCTGTTAGAATTTCTCAAAAACTGCGAAACCTCGTAAACTATGTCCAGTCTCGAGTTTAGTAAGATCCCCCATCGACATGTCCATAGTTCCAGATTCACGGAGAAAATATCTCGTTTCTCTAGTTCCGCTCAGTGCGCACGTAAAACGAAAAATATACTAAAATATTCGACGTTTTCAAAAAATTCCCGGAAAATTCTAAAAAATTGCAAATATTATAAAACGACTATTCGTCATATAATTTTCCAATTTTTGAAGCGCTACAGTTGTTTTCCCTACTCTGCTCAAGTTTCACGCAAAACGAAGAATATATTAAAATATTCATCGTTTCCGAAGAATTCTGAAAGAATTCACATAATTCACAAATATTAGAAAATGACTATTCGTGATAAAATAAATAATTTCCAGAGCGTTACACTGACCTTAGCAATTCTCAGCTCAGTGTGCATGCAAAACGAGAAATATATTAAAATATTCGACGTTTCCGAAAAATTCTAGAAAAATTCCTAAAAATCATAAATATTATAAAATGATTATTTATTATTAAACAGATATTTTTCAGGATGTTACAACACTCCCCAACTAAAAGAAATTTCATCCTCGAAATTTACGTACCTCAGAATAGTTATGGATGTT
The DNA here is from genome assembly GCA_029884605.1 of Ormosia emarginata. Lineage (NCBI taxonomy): Eukaryota > Viridiplantae > Streptophyta > Magnoliopsida > Fabales > Fabaceae > Ormosia > Ormosia emarginata. The sequence continues at coordinate 148,269 of JAQQTP010000033.1, read as the reverse complement.
ACTCCTTCATCTTGTCTTCCGGCTCCCAAGTCGCATCACCAGTTGTTTCGTTCCAAATCACCTTTACTAATGGGATCTCCTTGCCTCTAAGTTGCTTTATCCGTTGATCCTCGATTCTCGTAGGAGGTGCCTCATAGGTTAAGTTCTCTTTTAATTGTACTGTGTCCGGTGCTAGAACATGACTTGGATCAGGGAAATACTTGCGAAGTTGTGACACATGGAAGACATTATGTATGTTGGAAAGAAAATGGGGTAAGGCTATCTGGTAAGCTACTGGACCTATCCGGCGAAGAATTTGGTAAGGTCCAAGAAATTTTGGAGTAAGTTTTCTAGATTTCAAAACCCGACCGACCCCAGTCGTGGGTGTGACTTTCAAGAAAACATGCTCACCTTCTTCAAACTCAAGAGGCTTTCTCCTCTTGTCTCCATAACTCTTTTGCCGGCTCTGAGCAGTTGATGATCACATATTTTATACATTAATAAACCGTCATTTTTAGTCATTTACACTCTCTATGTACTTAATTGATTAAGCCTAGTTATGTTTTGTAAGTTTGGACTCAAATTGGACTTAATTGATTTTTTCAGCACTATTTTGGTCTTATGCTATTTCTGTATTTCGGTCATATCTTGAGTTCTAAATGTCTGATAATTATGAATTTTACCTTGTAGGAAAGATAAGAGAGAGCTCTACAACTTTGATGAAGAGCTCAAAGTCTCAATCAGACATCTAGTGGAGCTAATTAGGCTTGGAAGACAGAACACGAGTTTTGTGTCTGAAACTTGAATAGTGTACAGTAATCAGAGCATAACTCGGGCTACAAGAATTATTTTGGGCTGAAATTTGGAAATTTGAAAGTTAAGACCCAGATCTAAAACTTTCAAGTTGAACACAAAACTTGATTCGGGCTTCTTGATGGTGATATTGGGTCTGAAAATCAAAACAGATGTGCTGAAACTAGGCCTGAACAGTATGTAGTAATTGGGTCATATCTTAGGCTGTAGGACGAATTTTTGGGTGATTCTAGAGCCATTGGAAAGCTTAGACAATTTCCTAGAACTTTTATGAAGACCACTTGGCTCGAAAATGACGGAATCAATGACTTAAGCAATGAATGATTTCAGAGACAAGAAATCTCAATGATTTTTCACTCTTATCCTCACCATTTAGCATTTTCCACTCATTCATCCTCTCATCTACCTACCTCGAATCAGCCCCTTTGTCATTTTGTATCCCTAATCCTCTACAAAAGGCACCATTGGCTGATCATTTGGAACACTTGGTGTTAGGCTTAGTTTTTACAAGTTTTTGTAGTTATGCTTGTTTGTTGTTTTCCTTTGTTGTAATTTTCTCTTGTTCTAAAGTGAAACTATGTTCATCTTTCTCTTCTTCTCTCTTTCTTTCTTCTTATCTATGAGTAACTAAATCTTCGTCTTGCTTGGGTGAAAGAGTGAAGCTCTTGGTAATGAAATAAGGTTAGATTATTCTATTTCTTGTACTTAAATGATATATTAGTAAATGGACACTATATGTATTGTATTTTGTTTCCAATCAATTTAGAAACCTTCTTTGTTAATGGAGATCTTGATTTATTGTAGACAATAGGATTGGCATAGTAAATGCTTGAACTCATTTACAAATGTTGGTAGATAATTAAAGGAATCATAATATGATTACATATAGAATTGAACTTTGAATGTTATATTTTCTGATTGGAACCTCCGTTGTGTGTGGATTTCAGTTGAGTTAAAAAGAGAAATAATCTTACTTTTTATTTATTACCAAGAGTGGATCTCCTAACCCAAGCAAGCCCTTAAAATCATTTGTGAACTTGTGTTATTACTTTTGGTGTTGTGACAAATCCTTTTCTTACCTCAATTAATTTTTTCTTCATCAATTCCCTGTGGATCGACCTCGGACTCCCGAGAAATTTATTACTTGAGACAACCTGCACTTGGGTTTGCATCCTTAAATCCCGCAGTCAAGTTTTTGGCACCGTTGCCGGCGACTTGATTTGAAGTTTTGATTTATTGAGGTTTGTTTTCTTTAATAAAATCTATTCTCTCTTCTCCCTCACCGGAGCAAAAGATCGACTTGCCGATCCTTCAGTTTCTTTCCTAACTCTCTAACTTTCTAACTATCTAACTCTAACTTACTAACTTGCTAACATACTAACTTTCTAACCTTTATATTTATGTTATTTATTTTTGCTTTTTAATTTATTTTATTTTATTTTTGTCATTTTTTTTTCGTTAGTGGGGGTAACTCTTCCTTTTATTTTACGCACTAATTTAGTGGGGGAAACTCTCCCTTTTACTTTTCTGTTATTTATTTTCCGCAATCTAACTTAATGAAATAATATTTCTTCTTCTCTTCTCTTTTCGCGGCTTTGTGGGGCTCTGTCACTCTCGGGTTTTCATATTTAAATTTACTTTCTGCACTTTATTTTCTCGTATTTTAATTTTCGCATTTTATTTTCCGTATTTTATTTTTTGTACTTTATTTTTCATTTTATTTTTTGTTTTATTTTTTGGGTGGTTGGTTTATTACCCCACCTTTGTTATATATATATTTTTGGTGGTTAGTTTCTACCACACCATTTTTTTTAAATTTTTATTGGGTGGTTGGTTTATACCACATCCTTCTTAATATTTAATGGTGGGTTATACCGCCAGCTTGTACATTATTTTTGTTTATTTATTTTAAGTTATTTATGTATTTATGCTTAATTGGTATCGTGATTTAAATTCTGGTCGTTTAGTTAAAATTAATCCTGATTTGTTTGAATCACAATCACACACAATTGACACAATGACTGAATATGAAAGTGTACATGATGAACATGAAAATCAACCGTTGCGAACTATGCGTGAATATTTGCAACCACCTCGAAGTTCTAGTCCATCGTGTTTTATTTTTCCACTCAATGCCAACAATTTTCGATTTAAGCCAGGTATGATTTCTTTACTTCCTAATTTTCATGGTTTAGAATCTGAAAGTCCATATTTACATTTGAAAGAATTTGAGGAAGTATGTATTACCTTCAATGATCAAAATTGCACTGAAGAGATTGTTAAGCTTAAATTGTTTCCTTTTTCTTTAAAAGATAAAGCAAAATCTTAGCTTAACACTTTGAATCCAAGATCAATTGGCACATGGCAAGAAATGCAAGGTGAGTTCTTAAAGAAATTTTTTCCAACACATAAAACCAATACTATGAAAAGACAAGTCCATAATTTTTTCAAAAATTCAAATGAAGCATATTTTCAATGTTGGGAACGGTTTAAAGATTTGTTAAATTCTTGCCCACATCATGGTTTTGAAAAATGCTATAAGCTTCTTTTATGAAGGTTTAACACCTAAAACTAAACAATTTGTGAAAACAATATGCAATGGTGAGTTTCTTAATAAAGAACCTGATGAAGCTTTAGACTATTTGAACCAGTTGGCTGAAAATTCTCAATCTTGGCATAGTACTAACACTTCTGAAAATTCAATTAGATCTAATCTTGCAAGTGCTAATAAAGGAGAATATCACCTTAGCCAAGAGGAAGATCTAAATGCTAGGTTTGCCAGTTTGGCTAGAAAGGTTGAAGCCATAGAATTAAGAAAAACAAAAGAAATCAAATCTATGTAAAATGAAGAAATTTGTGGCATTTGTGATGATTTAGGACACTCAACACATGAATGTCCTAAAATTCCTGTTTTTAAAGAAGTTGTACATAAGCAGGTAAATGCAATGAATAATTCTAATAAGCCATTTACTTCTTCTTTTTCAGATACATACAATCCAGGATAGAAAAATCACCCGAATTTCAACTGGAGGAATAATAATCAGTCAAAATTTGTGCAACCACCACCTCCTCAGGCACAACAGGACTCTCAAAATTCTCAAGGATATGCACCTTATGTCCCACCATATAGGAAAAACCTTGAAGAAACACTGCATGCATTTATGGAAAAGCAAGAGGCCATTAATAAACAAAACAATCAAACCATAAATGACATAAAAGACACTCTTGCTAAACTTTCTTCTGCACTCATCATTCATGAGAAAGAAAAATTTCCTTCTCAACCTCAACCAAATCCCAAGGGTCAGTATAGTCTAAATGAGCGGAGTTCAGAAAACTAACAAATGGACCAAGTCCAAGTGATAACTCTTAGGAGTGGAAAGGTTGTTGAAAAACAAATCCCCGAATCTTGTGAGAAAGAAGATGAACCAATTCCCCAAGAAAATGAAGAAGTTGACCAAAAGGAGACCAAACTCTCGCCTTCACCCCCATTTCCTCAAGCATTGAAAAATCCAAAGAAATTGGACCATAACACTGAAATTTTTGAAATTTTGAAACAAGTGAAAATCAATATTCCTCTGTTAGATGCTATCAAACAAATTCCTTCTTATGCCAAATATTTGAAGGACTTGTGCACTGTTAAAAGGAAATTAAATGTGAAAAAGAAAGCATTTTTGGCTGAACAGGTAAGCTCCATTCTTCAGAATAATAGTGCGTTGAAATATAAAAATCCTGGTTATCCTACAGTTTCATGCATTATTGGAGAACATAAAATTGAAAAAGCTTTACTTGATCTTAGTGCTAGTGTCAATTTGCTTCCATATTCAGTTTATCAGCAACTCATCTTAGGTGAGTTAAAACCAACTTCTGTAACTCTACTACTTGCCGATAGATCAATTAAAATTCCAAGAGGAATAATGGAAGATGTGTTAGTTCAAGTTGATAAATTCATATATCCTGTGGATTTTATTGTCTTGGATACTGAACCTATGGTTGATAGTTGCAAGTCAATTCCTGTTATCTTAGGCCGTCCATTTTTAGCAACATCAAATGCTTTGATAAATTGCAGAAATGGAGTGGTGAAGCTAACATTTGGAAATATGACACTGGATCTCAATGTTTTTAACATGTGCAAGCAACCACGGGAAGTCCTTGATGAAAATGAGGAAGTTGAAGGAATTGAAGCCATTATAGATGATCATCTTCAAAAAGGGAGTTCTTCTGACCCATTAGAAGTTTGTTTAATTAATTCATTTGATTTGCTTGATTGTACAGAGGAAATAGAATACAAAGGAAGAAAGCCAAAATTCGAAGAGCTAAAACCCATGAATAATAATGCCCATGAAGAAGTACCCACACCGAAACTAAAGTCATTACCTGCTGGGTTGAAGTACACATTTTTGGGAGAAAAGCAAAGCTTTCCTATGGTAATTTCCTCGTCTCTTACTGAAGAACAAGAAGGAAAGATGTCGCCTCAATGGACGCACCAAGATAGAAGGAAATTTTTGACAGAGGTGAAAAATTTTTATTGGGATGACTTATACTTGTTCAAATATTATGCAGACCAAATCTTTCGAAGATGTGTGCCCGACATTGAGGTAGGTAGAGTCATTAAATTTTGTCACTCAGAAACATGTGGAGGTCGCTTTTCTTCAAAGAAAATAGCTGCAAAAATCTTGCAGTGTGGATTTTATTAGCCCACTTTATTTAAGGACTGTTATACTTATTGCAAAAGTTGTGAAAATTGTCAAAAGACAAATCCAATAAAATCCACAATCAAGACAATTTTGAGAAAATCTTTTGAAATTGGTCAAAAAGTTCTGCTTTATGATTCTCGCTTGCACCTATTCCCTGGAAAATTGAGATCTAGGTGGAGTGGTCCTTTTGTTGTTAAACACGTGTATCCTCATAGTGCCGTAGATATTGCAAATCCTAAGAATGGTAATGTGTTTAAAGTCAATGGACAAAGGCTCAAACCATTTCTGAAAAAACCAAGTTGATGAGTTCTTTGTGTTACTGGTTAAGTGGCAGATACGCTACTCCGTGACTCTCAAGTCGGTTTGTTTTTCAGTTTCCCAAAATAACTGAATCCTTCTTCTTCTTTAAAATGGATGTCATTCTTTCAAACCTGAGAAAATATTTTCCTTCTCTCCCTCAAAATGCTCTGAAAAAAATCTACAAAGTTCGATGTAAAAGATTGAGACTGTTAATGCACAAAGGTATGCCAGAAGATGTACGCTGGATAATTAAAGCAAAGGTCCGACTAGCAGGTGAGTCTTCAATTTCATTTGACTCATACATGCCAGGTCTTGGAATAAGTTCGTATTCTAAAAGGAGAAGAGCAAAAAGGTTACAAGTCTGTTACAAATGTGGACGATGGAATTGTAACAAGCGATGTCGTACTTTGGGGACGGTTTCGGCAAACAGAGAAGATAAAATTTTTTTCATTAAGAATGGACTGAGTGAGGAGTCATTAGATGATATCTTATTGACTCTTGAGACGCATTCTTGTGGATTGGTGCATCGTGAACTTCTTAATTTGTGGAATCTCTTTAAGGATGAAGAAAAATGCTATAGTTTTGGGAATCTGACGCTAAAAGATCCTGTTTGCCAATTTATAAGAAAATTGGATGGGAAGCTTATCCTCGACTCATAGAAGGCGTTTAAGCCATTACTGGACGTAAAACCAGAGGCAGATGTGAGCCATATCCACAATAATCTGTACATATTATCTTCTTCTTCTTCATGTTTTCTTTTATCTTTCAAAAAAAAAGGAGAAAAAGAAAGAAAAAAAAAGAAAAAAAAATGTTTGAACAAGGGCGATCCGAAAGGAGTACCATGACTTTAATTAGTTGTGGAGCCCTAGCCTTTGTCTGACCCGTCATTGACTCGGGTGGACCTTTGCACGCTGGTCCTTAAAAAAATTCGTGAGTGTCTACTGCACTGGTGACACGCAGTATAAAGATATGCCACTACTGCATTCATGACGCGCAGTATAAAGATACGCCATGAAAGCTGTACATACGGGTATGTCATCATTTGCTATTATATTTCTTTTATTTTTGTATGATTTTGCTGTATTTTGGTTTTGGACAGACGATCCTTTGAGCAGGGTCCTTCAGGGGTTTCTAGACTTCTTTACCCTGATGGTTTTCTTGAAGTCACAAAAAAAAAAAAATTCCTTTACCTTTGATCTTTGATCCTGATCCAAAGAATAGCTCAGATAGATTGGTCACGGAGGCGAGAGAGGGAAACAAGATGAAAAAGGAGCCAGATTTGACACTTCATTTATAATTTTTCTTTACTTTTGATTTTATTTATCGTACTTTGTTTTTGTTTAAATTTGTGTCAGATTTCTCTAACAGGTAATATCTTCTATCCTTTACTCATCTATATTTTAACATTAAGGACAATGTTGTGATCTAGTTGGGGGGAAGGATAGTTGACCTAAAAATTTTTTTTTTTGTTTTGTTTGGGAAGTATGATATGATTGTATGGACTTACTAAACCAATTAGTGATGGCAGAGTAAGGAGTAATTTTACTTCTGAGGCGCATCTTAATTGGTGGCAGAGTAAGGAGTTTTTTAAGTAGTAATTAATTAGTATTGATTTGTGGAAGTAACAAAATTTTTGTCTTTTGATTTCCTTTGAAAGATTCAAGCGAATGCACTCTCACATCCTTGGAAGCAATTGAAATTCAGGAATCATAGCATGATTGAATAAATTATCTTCTTTCTTAAATTTCACATGCTTGATTATGGTTGTTGAATTGGTGGATAGAGAATGATAGAAATATGCCTTGTGAGATTTTGAGCCTATTGATGAATGGATTGAATATCTGTACCATTCTCTTCTTTCTTGTGTGATTTTCACTCATGGAATTGTTACTCTAGAACTTGCTTTGATTCTTTTTGAGGCTACATTTTCACATGCATACATTAATATGATTGAGACATTTTGAAATAGCTACTTTGACCAAATAGCCATCCTTGTATATTTTCCATTGTGTAACCCCTTTGAACTTGTTTGACCATTCCTTGTTTTAAGCTCATTTCATCCTTCAAAAAAAAAAAAGAAAAAAAAAGAAAAAAACATGTTTTTACCCAACCTTAGGGAATAAGAGAGCATTGACCTTGTTTTTGAACAAGTGTGGGGGTGTGTGTGCAAAATGATCAAAAAAAAATTTTTTTTGAACACCGTTGCAATCAAAGGATTATCAGAATAAAGGTGGATGCTTGGAAACAACAGGAAGAAAAGGAGAATGTTCAAGTCTAATAATGAATTCAATTCACCAATTTGGGATTGATCTTCAACAAAACATTAGTCAAATGTTGGTGATTGTCCTTTTTGATGAATGTTCTCAAATATTTTCTCCACTCTAACTGTACCATAATGCTCTTTTATTCTCTTCGGTATTTATCTTTTTATATCCATATTATCCATTCTCCTTTACCATGACCCCATTACAACCTTGAATAAAGTCCTCTTGATTTTTGTATGCATGTGTTTTGAGTAGCGGAGAAGTAGAAGATAAGCAAGCTTATGGTAGTGCAATTGTTCATGAGTTGAATAGAGTGAAATACTTACCTTTTAAATACTTGAGAGATTGAGAGTGAATTCTGTGAGGATCTATCATTCTTGATTCATTCTTTTCAACTGAAGTTTCCTTGCTTGTTGGTTTGAGATATGAAGAAATGTTACCTCATTAATGCTTTGATCCCTTGAATTTCTTGTTGCTCTTCTTGCTTCATCAAGTCTTTTAGAGTTTTTAGCTTTTGAGTCTGTGTCATTTTTCTTTGTCTCCTAACTTTGGTCTTATGTGTTTTGCCCAGGAGTGCAAAAAGTTAAGTGTGGGAAAATTTGATGATCACATATTTTATACATTAATAACCCTCATTTTTAGTCATTTACACTCTCTATGTACTTAATTGATTAAGCCTAGTTATGTTTTGTAAGTTTGGACTCAAATTGGACTTAATTGATTTTTTCAGCACTATTTTGGTCTTATGTTGTTTTTGTATTTCGGTCATATCTTGAGTTCTAAATGTCTGATAATTATGAATTTTACCTTATACGAAAGATAAGAGAGAGATCTACAACTTTGATGGAGAGCTCAAAGTCTCAATCAGACATCTAGTGGAGCTAATTAGGCTTGGAAGACAGAACACGAGTTTTGTGTCTGAAACCTGAATAGTGAACAGTAATCAGAGCATAACTCGGGCTGCAAGAATTATTTTGGGCTGAAATTTGGATATTTGAAATTAAAACCCAGATCTAAAACTTTCATGTTGAACACAAAACTTGATTCGGGCTTTTTGATGGTGATATTGGGTCTGAAAATCAAAACAGAGGTGCTGAAACTGGGCCTGAACAGTATGTAGTAATTGGGTCATATCTTAGGCTGTAGGACGAATTTTTGGGTGATTCTAGAGCCATTGGAAAGCTTAGACAATTTCCTAGAACTTTTATGAAGACCACTTGGCTCGAAAATGACAGAATCAATGACTTAAGCAATGAATGATTTCAGAGACAAGAAATCTCAATGATTTTTCACTCTTATCCTCACCATTTGGCATTTTCCACTCATTTATCCTCTCATCCACCTACCTCTAATCAGACCCCTTGTCATTTTGTATCCCTAATCCTCTATAAAAGGCACCATTGGCTGACCATTTGAAACACTTGGTGTTAGGCTTAGTTTTTACAAGTTTTTGTGGTTATGCTTGTTTGTTGTTTTCCTTTGTTGTAATTTTCTCTTGTTCTAAAGTGAAACTATGTTCATCTTTCTCTTCTTCTCTCTTTCTTTCTTCTTATCTATGAGTAACTAAATCTTCATCTTGCTTGGGTGAAAGAGTGAAGCTCTTGGTAATGAAATAAGGTTAGATTATTCTATTTCTTGTACTTAAATGATATATTAGTAAATGGACACTATAAGTGTTGTATTTTATTTCCAATCAATTTAGAAACCTTCTTTGTTAATGGAGATCTTGATTTATTGTAGACAATAGGATTGGCACAGTGAATGCTTGAACTAATTTATAAATGTCGGTAGATAATTAAAAGAATCATAATATGATTACATATAGAATTGAACTTTGAATGTTATATTTTCCGATTGGAACCTCCGTTGTGTGTGGATTTCAGTTGAGTTAAAAAGAGAAATAATCTTACTTTTAATTTATTACCAAGAGTGGATCTCCTAACCCAAGTAAGCCCTTAAAATCATTTGTGAACTTGTGTTATTACTTTTGGTGTTATGAAAAATCTTTTTCTTACCTCAATTAATTTTTTCTTCATCAATTCCCTGTGGATCGACCTCGGACTCCCGATAAATTTATTACTTGAGACAACCTGCACTTGGGTTTGCATCCTTAAATCCCGCAGTCAGCAGTCCTCATATTCTCTTGAATCATCTTGACCTTCTCAGTTGTCTGCGGAATGATATCTGGTCCAATCGTGAGACGCTCACCGTCTTGGTACCAACACAAAGGCGTCCGACACCATCTTCTGTATAGAGCTTCATAGGGTGCCATCCCTATACTCGAATGGTAACTGTTGTTGTAGGTGAACTCTATCAATGATAGAACTTCATCCTAACTTCCAGTTTGTTCTATGGTACAAGCTCTAAGCAAATCTTCTAGAGATTGGATCGTTCTTTCAGATTGACCATCGGTTTGTGGGTGGTACGCCGAACTCAGACGTAACTTTGTTCCCAACGATGCCTGTAGACTCTGCCAAAATTTTGAAGTAAATCTCGGATCCCTATCTGAAATAATACTCGTAGGCACACCATGCAGTCTAACGATTTCCCTAATATACAGCTGGGTCAGCTTCTCTAGGTTGTACCTCATGTTGATCGGAAGGAAATAAGCTGACTTTGTAAGCCGATCAACTATTACCCAAATTGAGTCGTGTCCTTTCTTTTTCCTTGGCAAACCCACAACAAAATCCATTGCAATGCTGTCCCATTTTCATTCAGGAATAGACAATGGTTACAGCAGTCCTGTAGGTCTTTGATGTTCCACCTTAGCTTTTTGACAAACTAGACAAGTTGATACGCATCTAGTGACATCACTCTTCATCCCACGCCACCAGAACAACTTCTTCAAGTCTCGGTACATCTTCATTATGCCTGGGTGCATATTCAACATGCTGGTGTAAGCATATCCACAATATATCGTCTAAGCCCTTGGTCACGGGGAATACAAACTCCACCCCAGAATCTCAGAATTCCATCCGTTCCTTCCTCGAATTTCATTTCCTTGCCTTGCCTCAGCAGTTCTCTCACTTCTTGCAAGAATTCATCAACCTTCTGCTTTTCTCGTATGTCATCCATTAGTTCATTTGAAATGGTGACCATGTTCATACAAATCTTTTCGGGTTCCAACTTAACCAATGACCAAACATCTCTAAACTGTTCTATGAGCTCCTTTTCCTCGATCATCAGGGCAGAAGCACTGATACTCTTTCTACTCAATGCGTCAGCCACGATATTCGCCTTGCTAGGGTGATACAATAGTTAAAAGTCATAGTCCTTCAAAAATTCTAACCATCTTCGTTGCCTCATATTCAGCTCCTTCTGATCATATAAGTACTTCAAGCTCTTGTGATCACTGAAGATGGTGAATGTTGCTCCATAGAGGAAATGCCTCCATATCTTCAGGGCAAAACCACCGCTGCTAACTCCAAATCATGTGTCGGGTAATTCTTCTCATGCACTCGCAACTGTCACGAAGCATAGGCCACCACTCTTCTGTGTTGCATAAGAACAGATCCCAATCCTTGGTTTGAAGCATCACAGTACACCTCGAATGGCTCATTCAGATCAGGTAGCACCAATATTGGTGAGGTAGTCAGTCGTTTCTTCAACTCTTGGAAACTCTGCTCGCAGCTATCAGTCCACTCAAAAGTCCGATTCTTCCTCGTTAGCTGAGTGAGTGGTCCAGCAATTTTGGGAAATCCTTCTATGAATCTTCGGTAATATCCGGCTAACCCTACCAAGCTACGAACCTCCGTCACTGACTTCGGTTGTTCCCACTGTAGCACTGCCTCTACTTTTGACGGATCCACTGCAATCCCTTCCTTTGAGATCACATGGCCTAAAAACTTCACTTCATCAAGCCAAAACTCACACTTCGACAGTTTGGCATACAATTCTTTCTCCTTCAAAATCTGGAGAACTATGCTGAGCTGTTCAGCATGATCCTCCTGGTTCCGGGAATATATCAAGATATCGTCAATGAAGACGACAACAAACTTGTCTAAGTACGGGTGAAAGATTCTATTCATGTAGTCCATGAAGATAGCAGGTGCATTCGTCACACCAAACGGCATCACAAGGTATTCGTAATGACTGTATCGGGTACGAAAAGCAGTCTTGGGTATATCCCCCATTTTCACTCTTATCTGATGGTACCCAGATCTCAGATCGATCTTCGAAAATACCGTTGCTCCCTTCAATTGGTCCATCAAATTGTCGATTCTCGGGAGAGGATATTTGTTCTTGATCGTCAGCTTGTTCAACTGCCTATAGTCCACACACAATTTCGAGTTACCGTCCTTCTTTCGAACTAGTAACACTGGTGCTCCCCACGGTGATACACTCGGTCTGACAAACTGTTTCTCTAAAAGCTCCTCTAGCTATTTCTTAAGTTCTGCCAATTCCATTGGCGACATCCAATAAGGTACTATAGACACGGGACCAGCTCCCGGTACAAGGTCAATAGCGAACTCTATCTCACGCGTCGGCGGTAAACCAGGTACATCTTCGGGGAAGATCTCAAGAAACTCCTTCACCACAGGAATAGTGCTTAGATCGGCCTCGCTCTCGACTTTCAAAGAAGATAGTAGCATGTATCCTTGAGCTCTTTCTTTCAACAAAGCTCGCACTTGGTTGGCCGTCAAGTATCTAGAATCCTTATCCACAGGAAAGCCTATGGTTTTTCTAGAGCAATCGAATAGAACATGGTTGGAAGACAACCAGTCCATCCCTAAGATTATATCGAATTGTGACAAAGGTAGACAGATTAGATCGACAGAAAAGATTCGACCTTCAACAGTTAGGGGACACTTCAAATAGACTTTGGTAGTAATTACCGATTTGTCAGTAGGGGTTGAGACTGTCAAATCAAAGGGTAGTTCAGACACAGGTAAGTCAAGTCGTAGCACACAGTCATATGATATGAAAGAATGGGTTGCCCTAGAGTCATACAGTACTTTTAAAAGATTACCTTCTATGGCACCTTCTCCTTGAATCAGGTCTTCGGATTCGGAGGCTTCAGCTCTGCTCATGGTGTAGACTCGACCTCCGGCTTGCAGTTTCTTGGCTCGAGTTGCATTGACTGAAGGTTCAGCCTTTGCTTGATTGCAGTCTATGGACACGTGGCCTGGTTTGCCACATCTGAAGCAGATGATTCCCTTGATCGTGCAGTCTCTCGTGAGATGATCTTTCCCACACTTTAGGCATTTGGAAGGATATGTCACATTCTGACCAGTCCGGTTCCCAGAAGAACCTCCACCAGAACTTCCACCAGCTTGATGCTGACTCCCCGTTGGTCGGGAATAGGGCTTCTTTTGGAAGCGGTTTGAACCACTGCCTCCACCTCTTTGGAACCTCGCAGGCCCAAAGTTCTTGCTCCTCGAGTCTCTAGCCTATTCCAAGGCCTCAACTTCACAGCATGTGTCCAACAGTTCCGAAAACACCTTCATTTTCAGGGTGATCACGGCCTTCTTCACTTCATACCTCAGTCCTTCAATGAACTTCCAACATTTCCATACTTCATCGGTTTGATGTTGGTAGTGTGTTGAGAACTTCTCCAGGTTCTCAAATTTGGCTGCATATTCACTAACGGTCATGTTCCCCTGTCTCAGGTTGAGGAATTCCATCTCTTTCGCATGTTTCGCATTAGCAGGAAAATATTTGTCCAAGAACTTGTTCTTGAACATGTCCCACGTGACGTCAGTTCCTTCAGCTTCCAGTGCTTTCTGAGCTCCATTCCACCAGTCTTCGGCGTTGTCGACAAGCATGAAGGTAGCATAGTTTACCTTCTTGTCTTCGGTGCAGTTCATGCCACGGAAAACCTTCTCGAGTTCCTTGATCCACAAACTAGCCTTGTCTAGATCAAATTCTCCCTTAAACTGCGGAGGGTTGTGGCGACGAAATTCTGCTAAGTTTTGTGCATCTGCAGTTGCCTCAAGTTGTTGGGTAGCTCTTTCTTGTTGCTGAGCAGCACGTTCATTTTGTTGCGCGATGACTTCTGCCATCCTTTGCATTGCTTCTATAGCGGCTGCTATTCCTTCACCCCTCGCCATCTCGCTCTTTCTTAAATCAGATTAGCTGAAAAACATAAGGAAAGTCAGATGTATCCATTCAGAATACTAATTACAGAGATTCACACAGCACAAACAAGACAGACTTACACACAAGACCCAAAGTAACACAAATCGGGGCTCTGATACCAACTTAATGTAACGCCCTTTTTCGAGAGGAAACGTGATAATCACATATTTTATTCATTAAGAAACCCTTATGTTTAGTTATTTACACTATTCATGTACTTAATTGACTGAATTTGATTATGTTTTGTAAGTTTGAACTCGAATCGGACTTAATTGATTTTTTCAGCATTATTCGAGTCTTACACTATTTCTGTATTTTAGCCATATCTTGAGTTCTAAATGTCTGATAATTATGAATTTTACCTTGTAGGAAAGATAAGAAAGATCTCTACAACTTTGATGAAGAGCTCAAAGTCAATTTCAGACATCTAGTGGAGCTAATTGGGCATGAAAATTAGAATACGGGATTTGTGACTGGAACCCGAACAGTGTGTAGTAACCAGAACATAATTCGAGTTTGGGCATATAAAATGGGCTGAAAATTTGTAATGTGAAAGTTAAGACCCATATGTACAACTTTCATGTCAAGCACAAAACTTGATTCGGGATCCTTGATGGAGATATTGGGTCTGAAAGTCAAAACAGAGGTGCTGAAACTGGTCCTGAATAGTCTGTAGTAATTGAGTCATATCTTGGGCTGTAGGACGAATTTTTGGGTGTTTCCAGAGCCATTGGAAAGCTTAGACAATTTCCTAGAACTTTCATGAAGACCACTTAGCTCAGAAATGACGAAATCAATGAGTTCAGCAATAAAGAATTTCGGAGACAAGGTAGCTCACCTACTCACCCACCTACTCATCCACCTACTAATCCCATCTACCCATCTACTACTACTCCGAATCCTCTATAAAAGGAAGCATGTGGAGAGCTCTAGGAACAACACACACTTGGTGTTAGAGATAGTTTTTCATAGTTCTTGTATATTTTTCCTTCATTGTAATGGAGAGCTAAGTCACTTCTAGTCAATTTGGGACTCTTGAAGAGATTGTGGTTTGGATTCTTGAGACCTTGGTTTATGTAATGTATTTGATTTATATTTGGATTCTTCTTCTCTTCTTCTTCTTCTGTTTTCTTGATCTTGAATGCATGAATGGTGATTCTGTTTATGTTTATTTTAAGATTAAGTATTGTGATTAAACTTAGAACTGATTGATCTGAATTAATCACGTAAATGAAGATTGAAGATTTGTGATGAAACTTAGAACTGATTGATCTAAATTAATCACGTAATTGAAGAGGTTAGGTTACTGATTGGTACCTAGGTTAATTGAATTCGGTGCTTAAATTGACATATATCTACATGAATGGTGCGATTGCAGATTTTTGTTTATCACTTGTCAATTGAATTCTGGACGATTGTCTAGTATGAATTAATGGATCGATGCAGAGATCTCGGTTAGATCCAAGTTAATCATTCAAATGTATTTCAGTGTTTGTTGAAAGGTCTATGATTGAATCCACCTAATCTCGGATAGATTTCTTATGTGTTGATTGTTCTTTTAATTGTTATTTTTCTTCAGATCTTGTCATTGTAATCCTTGAACAATCAAAACCCCATTTTCTAACTTAACTTAATTTGATAAAATTGCATTTACGATCCTTGAGAGACGATCCTGTTGTTCACTATACTCTAAACTTAGTTAATAACTTCGCCCTAATTACGAACGAGTTCGGGCTATCTTTAGAACGTCACATTATTCAACATAAAAGAAAATGCGAAAAATAGAATTTTGAACAATTAAGACCCGGTTCATTTTGTTTAAAGTTAACTTGCACGATACTTTAGTACGTAAGTAAAATGGCAGTATATTTTTTTTTTGTTTCTTAATTTAACAACGTGACATATGAATACCGATGAAAAATAAAATAGTAAATAGAACTCACATCTGGATAGCATACACACACACACACACACACACACATGACATATATATATATATATATATATATATATATATATATATATATTTTAGATGTCAAATGTAATTTTTAGATACACTGGAAATTTCCAAAAAGCAAAACTATACACCCCAAGGAATCATACATATACATTCCCCGTAATATCAAAATATACAGCCCACCAAAATAATACATCAGGCCCCCAAAATAAAATACTGCAGCCATCAGCAACTACCAGTAAAATCAGTCTCTCAGAGGAGGAGGGACTGTATCCGAGTCCTTAGTAGGATCCTCCTCTTCAGAGGAAACCTCCATGGGAACTGCGGAACCACGGGCAGGAGCCCGAGCAATAGAATCAAAAGAGTCCTCCCAAGGGATGTAGTAACAATCACCCCACATCTCTCGAATGGGTAAGTAGAACTCCAGTCGCAGACTGACGTGGCAGGTGAGGATCGGCGCCTTATGACGTCTCCAGGCTAGGGAAATCGACACGTCCCTTAGGTAGATGCAGCGATCGGAATTCAAGTTGATATGCCAGCACTCTTGCCCTCCGAGGAAGGTCAGACGCACATCACCTAAAAATCCACGCATGCGTGCCGCCATTGCCTCAGTAGATGCTAATCCCATTCGGGCTAGAAGCCAGGAAAATCGGGATCTTCTGCCTCCTTGCCATCGTCTTCGATCAATACAGTGTACACACAGGCAGCAAATAATAGAAATATAGAAAAGAGGTAAGACATCCTACCATCATTACCAATTATAGCAGCAAAAAACGAAACAGTGCAACGCGCCCAGGTAGCAATTTAGAAACAACATATCCAAGTAATAAGCAGTAAATTCAATAATAAGCAGATAAACGGTTCCAGGCAGTCATTTATTGCAACATTAAACAAATAGTTCGAATTTACAAAGCAATAATTATCAGATGATTTTGTAACACCCTTGTGGGGATGTCACATTTATAAATAAATAAAAGAAAAATAAATATAAATCTACCCAAGTTGTAAAACATTTGTTATATACTAATACGGGTTGTAAAATTTTTCCGGTTAAACAGAATATTACGAGATAAAATAACACGGAACATAAAATAAGCACACTATCATCACATCACACATAATATACATATGGTTCCATCATAGGTTATACAAATAATTTACAACTATAATTATTTAAACTAAAACAGTAAACAAAGCAGTAAAAGTCAATATATACATACGCAGACGCGCCCAAGTACACATCATGTATATCTAACCCTCTGAAGGATCACTCTCAGATGAAACTTCAGGTGATAAATATCCAGGATGCCTCGACTCTTTACGAACACGAGTCCGTGCAGTCGACACGCTGCTGATCTCACTAGGCCCATCAAACATACCACCCCAATGACGCCTAAGAGATAGCGGCAACTCCACATGTAAATATAACAAAGTAGAAAAGATCGGCACTCCATCAAACTCCGTACGTATGGTCACAGTCAGACGCCCTACGTACGTCACCAAGTCTCTATCCTCTCGTAGACGCCAGGCTTCAGAGCCTCCATGAAACTCAAGTTGCACGAATCCAAAGAATCCTGGTAGCGTCATCCTCCCACAATCAATCCAATGGATATGGATGATCGGATGGTTCTTGATCATCGTACTGATCCTCGGCTTGCTGCTCTTCCTCCTCCTTAGGATACACACACTCAAGAGGCTGTTCCTCTTCCTCAAACTCTTTACCACATAAATTTAAAATATGGAAACACATACAATAAAGAGGTAAGACAATCTATATCATCACAAACATGGTAAATAAGAAAACGACAATACAATTAGACATACAGTTCATACAATATAGAATGCTATAACAACATAAACATAAATACAGTATAACACAAAACAATATAAACATAAATACAAGTATAACATAGATACAATATAAGAATTAAATATATATGATATCACAGATAAAATTATAATAATGTACAACACAGATACATATGCAATATGACACGATCCTACTCCATAAAGCTAAACACATACAAACATCAAAGAGAATGACCCGCAAAATCTATTAGTACCACGGCTGCCCAACCAAACTATTGCGCTGTCACACGTTGCGTCTATAGCCCACAGTCACATGGTGTGGTGTAGTTCACGGTCAAACGTTGTGTCACTACAGGCAATGTACTATTAGACTTTACAAGATCTCGATTAAGTATAGTGCGTGTCGAGTCCATTAGTGTGTTGCCAGTTACCACGGCCCAGAGGAGCGACCAACTGTCCACAAATGGAATAATCCGCACACTAATGTCTCCAAGTCCATAAAGTAATGAACCACACTACGCTTATCGCACTGACAACACAGTGTGATTCACCTCGTCAATCAATCCACCAAAATTGGCATTAACTCAATGCATGATCAAAAATAAAAATTATCAAAATACCCTCAATGGTATAAAAATGCATATTTACGCAAATGCCCTCAATGGCACATATTTACAAAAATGCCCTCAATGGCACAAACTCAAACATATACAGTAAGTCCCACCAGACAAATACTATTTCACAACCTGTCCGGGTCCACCACTTTGGCCTGACAGTAAAAGTTACTATTTTTGTCAATCGTGTAGAAATTTTATCGCGTTTTCACAATTCCGTCATTTTTACAAATGTTTTTAAATCACGTAAATATATTTTACTGTTTTCAAAATCGTGTAGGGTTTTTAATACGTTTTCTCAATCGCGTAAGATTTTTAAATTATTTTCTTGTCCAAATTCCTTACAAATTACTGTTGAAATAAACAGAAATAATTTTTAATACGTTTTGAACTTCGTAGAGTATTTTTCATACCGTATACTGTATATTGAATATCTTTTCTATCTTATTTGTCCATTTTTAATAAAAATTGACAGTATTTTGCTTAGAAAATCTATATCAATGGTTTTCTAATTTTTCTGTTAAAAATTCCTTTTTATTTATATAACAAACCATGTAATTAAACTTTTGAAAACTACTAACATGCTTCAAAATATAAAATGAGCTATATGTTAGAAATTTACAAAAGCTACAGTATTTTTTTCTTCTAACAGTAAAATCATTAGTTTTAACTTCTTCGACTCAATCTTAATCCTTTTATTTTCTCAAAACTTATTGTAATAAAATTACTTCTAGTATATATTGCTTCTTTTTTATTAAAAATGGTTTGGAAATGATTTTAGAAATCATAAATACTTGGCTTTGGCATGTTGGCGAAATACATAAAATTGACATTTAATCTTTAAATTTGTTTTTCTTGTTCTAAAACAATTTATATCTTATCAATTCCCTAAGTTAATTAAATCACACTTTTGAAAAATTGATGAGAACATTTTGGTTCTCCTTTGATGTTGAGGCCGTGAGCCTTCATTGGTGTTCTTTGGAACACTCATGCAATCCTTGACATGTTATTCACATCCTACTAATTATACATGCATTTCTAACACATACCATATATTTAAAGCTTGTAGACATGCAATTTAATACAAATCACAAATAGGAAAGCTAATAACAAATAACACAAAAGAATCCTTATGGATTCTACAACCACAACCAATTCCATTTTCTTATCACCACCCAAGGATGATAAGATTCAAGTCTTCCTCTTACCTCAAGTGAAGACAAACAATCTTTCACTCCTTTCTAGGGTTTCGGTTTTCACCCTCCAAGACACCTATCAAGCTTAAACAAATTTCTACATGTTATTAACACGAAAGGAAGCTTAAACCATGGATCAATCATGGCTTAGAACTTTGAAAAAGAATTTAGAAATGAAAAACAGACTTTCACCTTCTAGGTAAAATCTCCCAAGTAGGTTTTCAAGCTAAAGATGATGGATTTTGCAAGAACTCTCAACTAGAGATGTTCTTAGAATTGTGTTTAGGTTTAGAAAAGTAGGTGGAATAAAATTTTGGGTGGTTGGATGGTGAACTAGGGTTCTTGGCCGAATGGTGCTTCAAGATAGCATCAATGGAGTTTGGTATTTTTGGAAGAGAGAGAAGAGAGAAAGTGTTAGAGAATGAAGTGATTTTTGGCTCTCCAAGGGCACTTGGCCGTAGACATCATGCAAGGGAGGTGTCCCCTTGGTTGGCTCCATCCAAGCCTTAAGAATGATCAATGGTGAGGATTAAAACTTGATCACCAAGCTTAGCTCTCATTGGCTAATCCAAGCCTAGTCATTAAGCCTTGTCATTAAGCCTTGTCACTACTTAAGCCTAGTCATTAAGCTACTACTCCAAAACATTAACTGTTTCACTAAACGTGAGTCCCGCAAAATATTTCTGGGTCCATTACCGCTTATTTGTACTGACTAATAAAATAATATTATAATAATATAAAATTATTTTATTTTACGTTAAATCTAAAAATTCAAAAATTAATAACAATATCATTCAATTGGGTTTAGTAAGATCCCCAAATTCGAATAATTAAAATAAGATTTCCCAAATTAAAAAATATTATTTTCCTTCCCCCGAACCTGTCCCAAGCAAATCACACAAAAAGTTCAAATAAAATTACAGATAGTAAAATAAAACAGTATTTCATATCAAAAAATAACAAACAGTACAAAAAGGACATAACGGCCATTTATCCTAAAGTTAAAAAACAGAAAACAGTACATTCGGGACACAACGGTCATTCACAAAAAGTTCAGGGTGTTACAACTCTCCCCAACAAACAAAAATTTCGTCCTTGAAATTTGTTACTCCTTAGAACAAATGAGGATACTGTTCCCTCATTTTATTTTCCAGCTCCCAGGTAGCATCACCTGTCACATCATTCCATATGACCTTCACTAACTCGATCATCTTCTCTCGAAGTTGCTTTACTTTTCTGTCCTCTATCCTAACAGGTAAAGTCTCATAAGTCAAATTCTCCTTCAACTGTACTTCGTCCGGTTGTATAACATGCGTCGAATCCGGAACGTACTTCCTTAACTGGGATACATGAAATACATCATGCAGATTGGATAGAAAAGGCGGCAAAGCAATCTGATACGCTACAGGACTTATTCGACGGATAATCTGATACGGTCCAATGAACTTAGGAGTAAGCTTCTTAGATTTAATAACTCTTCCGACACCGGTCGTAGGGGTCACTCTTAAAAACACATGCTCACCCTCCTCAAATTCAAGAGGTCGCCTTCGCTTATCAGCATAACTCTTTTGTCTGCTTTGCATCGTCTTCATCTTCTCTTGTATCATCTTTACCTTCTTCGTAGTTTGTTGTACAAGATCTGGTCCAATAGTCATATTTTCCCCATCTTGATACCAACACAACGGTGTTCGACAACGCCTTCCAACTCGATCTCACGCT
Source organism: Ormosia emarginata (assembly GCA_029884605.1). Classification (NCBI taxonomy): domain Eukaryota; kingdom Viridiplantae; phylum Streptophyta; class Magnoliopsida; order Fabales; family Fabaceae; genus Ormosia; species Ormosia emarginata. The sequence goes on along the minus strand of JAQQTP010000033.1, from coordinate 126,846 downwards.
GACGATTCCAAACTCATCATTAGGAAAACTCTCGCGAAACCTCAATCAACGCCTCATAGGGTGCCATCCCTATGCTTGAGTGAAAACTATTATTGTAGGTGAATTCTATCAAAGATAAAAATTCATCCCAACTTCCTCGTTGCTCCAAAACACAAGCACGCAATAGATCTTCCAAAGACTGTATAGTTCTCTCTGTCTGACCATCAGTCTGCGGATGATAAGCTGAACTCAACCGCAACTTAGTTACCATTGCTTCTTATAAACTTCCCCAGAACCTTAACGTAAACCTTGGATCTCTGTCAGATACTATACATGTAGGCACACCATGCAGTCTAACAATCTCATTGATGTATAACTGGGTTAATCTTTCCAATGAATACTTAATATTAATTGGCAAGAAATGAGCCGACTTCGAAAACCTATTGACTATAACCCATATCGAATCATGACCTTTCCTCATCTTCGGCAATCAAGTAACGAAATCCATTGCGATACTATCCCACTTCCACTCTGGAATAGCTAACGGTTGCAACATACTAACTGGTCTCTGATGTTCCACTTTCGCTTTCTGACAAACCAGACAAGACTCCACATGTTCCGCTACGTCTCTTTTCATCCTTGGCCACCAAAATAACTTCTTTAAGTCCTGATACATCTTGGTCATTCCCAGATGCAAACTCAAATCACTACTATGAGCTTCATCTAGGATCCCCTTCTTCAGCTCAGAATCATTAGGCATACAGATTCTTCCTTTGAACCTTAAAATTCCGTCTGTTCCTTCCTCTACCGTCGACTTATGACCTTGCTTTAACAATTCCCTCTCATTTTGTAAAAACGCATCTTCCTTTTGTTTATCTCGGACTACATCGAGAAATTCATTTATGATCACGACCTTACATAGGCGAACTCTTCTAGGCAAAAACTCCACTGACAACCATAAATCTCGGAATTTGTTAATCAATTCTTCCTCCTTTATCATCATCGCCGAAACACTAAGCACCTTTCTACTTAAGGCATCAGCTACCACATTAGCTTTTCCTGGATGGTACTGGAGTTGAAAATCATAATCCTTTAAGAATTCCAACCATCGCCTTTGCCTCATATTCAATTCTTTCTGATCAAGCAAGTACTTTAGACTTTTGGGATCACTAAAGACATTGAACATCGCTCCATACAGAAAATGCCTCCACACCTTCAGAGCAAAAACCACTGCGGCCAATTCCAAATCATGTGTTGGATAGTTTCTCTCATGAACCTTTAACTGTCGAGAAGCATATGCCACAACATTTCGATTTTGCATCAATACGCATCCTAACCCTTGGTAAGAAGCATCACAATACACATCAAAAGTTCCCTTAGAATCCGGTAAAATTAATACTGGTGCAGTTGTTAATCTCTTCTTCAATTCTTGGAAACTGGCTTCACGTTCTTCCGTCCACTCAAAAACTTGACTTTTCCTCGTGAGCTGCGTAAGCGGTCCAGCAATCTTAGAAAAACCCTCGATAAACCTCTGGTAATATCCAGCAAGTCCAACAAAGCTTCGAACTTCCGTCACCGTCTTAGGTCTTTCCCACTGTAAAATAGTCTCCACTTTCGATGGGTCTACCGCAATACCTTCTTTGGAAATCACATGACCGAGAAATTGAACTTCCTCCAACCAGAACTCACACTTCGCCAATTTCGCATACAGCTGCTTTTCCTTCAAAATCTGAAGAACAATACCAAGATGTTCAGCATGCTCTTCCTTAGATTGAGAATAGATCAGAATGTCATCTGTAAAAACAACGATAAATCTGTCTAAATACGGACGAAAAATTCTGTTCATATAATCCATGAATATGGCAGGAGCATTCGTCACTCCAAATGGTATTACCTGATACTCATAATGTCCATAACGAGTTCGAAAAGCTATTTTAGGTACATCTTCCCCCTTAACACGAATCTGGTGATAACCTGATCTCAGATCTATTTTGGAAAATACCACTGTTCCCTTTAACTAATCCATTAAATCGTCAATTCTAGGAAGCGGATATTTATTCTTGATAGTCACCTTGTTCAGTTGACGATAATCCACGCAAAGTCGAGAAGTTCCATCTTTCTTCTTGACCAAAAGCACTGGCGCTCCCCATGGTGAAACACTAGGTCGCACAAACTGTTTCTCCAACAGTTCCACCAACTGTCCTTTCAGCTCCACCAACTCTACTGGCGACATATGGTATGGTGCAATTGAGATAGGACCTGCTCCTGGTACTAAATTAATTAAAAACTCGATCTCCCGCTTAGGTGGCAAACCAGGTACATCATTAGGAAAAATCTCTGGAAACTCATTGACAACAGGAATAGTACTCACATCTTTCTCATTCTTGACTTCTAGAGAAGACAATACCATATATCCTTGTGCTCCCTCTCTCAACAACGACTTGACTTTAACTGCAGTCAAGAATCCAGACTCTTCTTCCTTAGGAAAAACTATGGTTTTGCTTGCACAGTCTATAAGGATATGGTTAGAAGATAATCAGTTCATCCCTAAGATTACATATATCTCAACAAGAGGCAAACAAATCAAGTTGACTGAAAACATACAGTCCTTGATAACAACAGGACAATCCAAACATATCTTAGACGTAACTACAGGTTTAGCAGTTGGCGTAGATACACTCAATTTAACATTCAGAGAAGACACAGGCAACTTCAATCTTTCCACACAATCATATGCAATAAATGAATGTGGTGCACCAGAGTCATATAACACAGTTAGAAGATTACCTTCAATGACTCCTTCTCCCTGAATAAGGTCATCAGACTTAGAAATCTCAGTTCCCGTCATAGTATATACTCGTCCTCCTGACCTCAGTTGAGTACCTCCTGACTTCTGCTGATTAGCACGAACATAACAAACAGCAGGTTTCCTTTCCAGCTGAGTACAATCCTTAAACATGTGCCCAAGTTGTTTACAGTTAAAGCAAACTGTCCCTTTGATTGTGCACTCAGGAGAGATATGGCCTTTCCTTCAACACTTAAAACATGTTGGTGTAAACGCCACTCTCTGTCCAGCTCCACTACCACTAGTACTTCCCCCAACTGGTGATCGTTGAGGTTGATTCCCTGGTGGTCTAGAATACGGCTTACGCTGAAATCGATTGGTATTACTGCTACCACCTCTCTGAAATCTTGTTGGTCCAAAATTACGATTCCTCTGATCCCGCGACGGCTCTAATTCCTCGAGTCGTGCACACGCATCCACTAAAGCATGAAACTGATTCATTCCCAAGGATAGCACTCCTCGTTTCAGTTCTACTCTCAACCCTGCCTCAAACTTCTGACATCTCCACACGTCATTCGGCCGTGTCTGAGCATAATCTGAGAACTGAGACAAGCTCTCAAATTTAGTAGCATACTCATTCACAGTCATATTAACCAGACGTCAACCAAGAAATTCTATCTCTTTGGCATGTCTGGCACTTGCAGGAAAATACTTTTCCATAAATGCATTAGAAAATACCTCCCATGTAATTTATGTTCCTTCAGTCTGCAATAATCGGCGGGTTCCTCTCCACCAATGTTCTCCGTCTCCCCTTAACATAAAGGCTGCATACGTTACCTTCTTCTCATCGGAGCATCCCATTCCTTCAAAGATTCTCCTCAAGTCTTGTATCCATTGACTCGCTTTCTCAGGATTAACCTCGCCTCTAAACTGCGGCGGATTGTTACGCCTAAATTCAGATAAATTTAGGGCATCAGCAGTAGCATCTTGCTGTTGAGCTGCTCTCAGGTTCTGCTGAGTAATTACTTTAGTCATTCGCTGCATAGCTTCAGCAGTCGCAATCATTGGATCCAATGCACGATTTACGTTTGCACGTCCTCCTCCACGTCTACCCGACATCTTCTTGCTTCAAACATAACAAAACAAAGTTAGATACATCCTTTCGGAAGTAAATCACAGAGAACCACACAGCACAACCAAAAACAGACCCAACCACAACCCCAAAAGACTCTAATTGGGCTCTGATACCAACTAATGTAACATCCTTGTAGGGATGTCACATTTATAAATAAATAAAAGAAAAAAAATATAAATCTACCCAAGTTGTAAAACATTTGTTATATACTAATACGGGTTATAAAATTTTTCCGGTTAAACAGAATATTACGAGATAAAATAACACGAAACATAAAATAAGCACACTATATCACCTCACACATAATATACATATGGTTCCATCATAGGTTATACAAATAATTTACAACTATAATTATTTAAACTAAAACAGTAAACAAAGCAGTAAAAGTCAATATATACATACGCAGACGCGCCCAAGTACACATCATGTATATCTAACCCTCGAAGGATCACTCTCAGATGAAACTTCGGTGATAAATATCCGGAGATGCCTCGACTCTCTACGGACACGAGTCCGTGCGATCGACACGCACGCCTGCTGTTGTCGTGATCTCACTATGCGCATCAAACATACCACCCCAATGACGCCTAAGAGATAGCGGCAACTCCACATGTAAATACAACAAAGTAGAAAAGATTGGCACTCCATCAAACTCCGGACGTATGGTTACAGTCAGACGCCCTACGTACGTCACAGAGTCTCTATCCTCTCGCAGACGCCAGGCTTCAGAGCCACCGTGAAACTCAAGTTGCACGAATCCAAAGAATCCTGGTAGCGTCATCCTCCCACAATCAATCCAATGGATATGGATGATCGGATGGTTCTTGATCGTCGTACTGATCCTCGGCTTGCTGCTCTTCCTCCTCCTCAGGATACACACACTCAAGAGGCTGTTCCTCTTCCTCAAACTCTTTACCACATAAATTTAAAATATGGAAACACATACAATAAAGAGGTAAGACAATCTATATCATCACAAACATGGTAAATAAGAAAACGACAATACAATCAAATATAATACAATCAAATATACGAGTTCATACAATATAGAATGCCATAACAACATAAACATAAATACAGTATAACATAGAACAATATAAACATAAATACAGTATAACATAGATACAATATAAGAATTAAATATATATGATATCACAGATAAAATTATAATAATGTACAACACAGATACATATGCAATATGACACGATCCTACTCCATGGAGCTAAACACATACAGACATCAGAGAGAATGACCCGCAAAATCTATTAGTACCACAGCTGCCCAACCAAACTATTGCGCTGTCACACGTTGCGTCTATAGCCCACAGTCACATGGCGTGGTGTAGTTCACGGTCAAACGTTATGTCACTACAAGTAATGTACTATTAGACTTTACAAGATCTCGATTAAGTATAGTGCGTGTCGAGTCCATTAGTGTGTTGCCAGTTACCAAGACCCAAAGGAGCGACCAACTGTCCACAAATGGAATAATCCGCACACTAATGTCTCCAAGTCCATAAAGTAATGAACCACACTACGCTTATCGCACTGACAACACAGTGTGATTCACCTCGTCAATCAATCCACCAAAATTGGCATTAACTCAATGCATGATCAAAAATAAAAATTACTAAAATACCCTCAATGGTATAAAAATGCATATTTATGCAAATGCCCTCAATGGCACATATTTATGAAAATGCCCTCAATGGCACAAACTCAAATATATACAGTAAGTCCCACCAGACAAATACTGTTTCACAACCTGTCCGGGTCCACCACTTTGGCCCGACAATAAAAGTTACTATTTTTGTCAATCGCGTAGAAATTTTATCGTATTTTCACAATTACGTTATTTTTACAAACGTTTTTAAATCGCGTAAATATATTTTATTGTTTTCAAAATAGCGTAGGGTTTTTAATATGTTTTCTCAATCGCGTAAGATTTTTAAATTATTTTCTTGTCCAAATTCCTTACAAATTACTGTTGAAATAAACAGAAATAATTTTTAATACGTTTTGAACTACGTAGAGTATTTTTCATACCGTATACTGTATATTGAATATCTTTTCTATCTTATTTGTCCATTTTTAATAAAAATTGACAGTATTTTGCTTAGAAAATCTATATCAATGGTTTTCTAATTTTTCTGTTAAAAATTCCTTTTTATTTATATAACAAACCATGTAATTAAACTTTTGAAAACTACTAACATGCTTCAAAATATAAAATGAGCTATATGTTAGAAATTTACAAAAGCTACTGTATTTTTTTCTTCTAACAGTAAAATCATTAGTTTTAACTTCTTCAACTCAATCTTAATCCTTTTATTTTCTCAAAACTTATTGTAATAAAATTCCTTCTAGTATATATTGCTTCTTTTTGATTAAAAATGGTTTGGAAATGATTTTAGAAATCATAAATACTTGGCTTTGGCATGTTGGCCGAAATACATAAAATTGACATTTAATCTTTAAATTTGTTTTTCTTGTTCTAAAACAATTTATATCTTATCAATTCCCCTAAGTTAATTAAATCACACTTTTGGAAAATTGATGAGAACATTTTGGTTCTCCTTTGATGTTGAGGCTGTGAGCCTTCACTGGTGTTCTTTGGAACACTCATGCAATCCTTGACATGTTATTCATATCCTACTAATTATACATGCATTTCTAACACATACCATATATTTAAAGCTTGTAGACATGCAATTTAATACAAATCACAAATAGGAAAGCTAATAACAAATAACATAAAAGAATCCTTATGGATTCTACAACCACAACCAATTCCATTTGCTTATCACCACCCAAGGATGATAAGATTCAAGTCTTCCTCTTACCTCAAGTGAAGACAAACACTCTTTCACTCCTTTCTAGGGTTTCGGTTTTCACCTTCCAAGACACCTATCAAGCTTAAACAAATTTCCACATGTTATTAACATGAAAGGAAGCTTAAACCATGGATCAATCATGGCTTAGAACTTTGAAAAAGAATTTAGAAATGAAAAACAAAGATTTTCACCTTCTAGGTAAAATCTCCCAAGTAGGTTTTCAAGCTCAAGATAATGGATTTTGCAAGAACTCTCAACTAGAGATGTTCTTAGAATTGTGTTTAGGTTTAGAAAAGTAGGTGGAATAAAATTTTGGGTGGTTGGATGGTGAACTAGGGTTCTTGACTGAATGGTGCTTCAAGATAGCATCAATGGAGTTTGGTATTTTTGGAAGAGAGAGAAGAGAGAAAGTGTTAGAGAATGAAGTGATTTTTGGCTCTCCAAGGGCACTTGGCCGTAGACATCATGCAAGGGAGGTGTCCCCTTGGTTGGCTCCATCCAAGCCTTAGGAATGATCAATGGTGAGGATTAAAACTTGATCACCAAGCTTAGCTCTCATTGGCTAATCCAAGCCTAGTCATTAAGCCTTGTCACTACTTAAGCCTAGTCATTAAGCCTAGTCATTAAGCTACTACTCCAAAACGTTAACTGTTTCGCTAAACGTGGGTCTCGCATAAAATATTTCCAGGTCCATTACGCTTATTTGTCTTGACTAATAAAATAATATTATAATAATATAAAATTATTTTATTTTACGATTAAATCCTAAAAATTCAAAAATTAATAACATGATCATTCGAATTGGGTTTAGTAAGATCCCCCACTCAGAATAATTAAAATAAGATTTTCCCGGCTGAAAAATATTATTTTCCTGTCCTGGAGCAAATCACACAAAAAGTTCAAATAAAATTACAGACAGTAAAATAAAAAGTATTTCATACTGAAAAACAACAAACAGTACAAAAAGGACATAACAGTCATTTATCCTAAAGTTGAAAAACAGAAAACAGTACATTCAGGACACAACGGTCATTCACCAAAAGTTCAGGGTGTTACAGATTTCATGTTCCATAATGCATGTACACACAGTACTCAAATTCCTACTCCATGGAGCTAGATACAAACAGTCGGAGAGAAAGATCAGGAGATATATACATAGAACTCATTTGTCGCGACAAAGTGCTATACATCAATAAGTTTCACGTGCACATCAGGCATTGTACAGATAGTCCACGCTAGATCACAATATAGGACAGTGTCTCGATCCGGATCGTCTGTGCGTTTGCATCGGTTTGCCCCACGGGTAGAAGAGCTACCAACTACCCATTGTGAAGGACCCGCACCCCGACGCCCCCAAGGTCAAACATGACCTACACTAGTCTACTCGCACCCGTGCTAAGGTGTGTTCAATATCCTAGGCAACTTGGCCTTACAACAGTCCATAGGACATTCACAATGCATAAGACTCTATGCATGAACATGTATGATTCACAATTTCATACAATTCTATAATATGCCACAATTGGCCAAGATAAGCATCAAAATACAAATGGTCACTCACATGGACCATAACATTATAATATAAAGATCAAATCTATTGGTACATTCTTAGGTCCATTATGAATCCTAACTTAGAATTTGTTTCCCCTTTCAAGGTTCATGTCTAATCCAATTCTTACAATTAGTTTAATCTTCTAAGGTAATTTAATTTCATACTATTTGTAAATTATTCAAGTTCCTAGGCTTCACACTCTCTTGTTCTTCACTCACTTGTAATTACCTTAAGTCTTATGACAATCTCACTCTTAGTCCTTTAAAATTTATGTAATCTTTGATTATATTAAATTCTTCTAATTTATTAATTATCTACCTCATTACATAGGTTTTTAATTGCATAATCACTTATACTTCCAAGTTACCAAAGTTACATATTTACACCTAAAAAGGCCTTAGAGGTCGTGGCCTCTCTAGGGATTCAATTCCCAGATCTTTTCAATTTATCATATTATAGGTTACACTCTTAATTCACTTATTCCTTTACTTGTTGCATTGGTTCACCAATAACCCCAATTTTGGGCTCAAAACCGTGGCCACCCTATAGGTTTCAATCTCAAGTTTTCCTTCCATTAAATCCCATTTTATCACTTGATTAATTTAAGCCTCATGCTTGTTACAACTTGTCTACAATTTACCCAATTTTTAACCCTCAAAACCGTGGCCTCCCTAAAGGCACTCCATATCCATTTTCTTCCATTTCAAGCCATCCAATCCAATCCAATAAATCAATGTACACAATCAATCAATTCAAGGTCATGAATATCATAAAATCAACATGTAAGCATAATAGTCATCCAATTAAAGAATAACCCACATTAGGGTTTTTCTTACAAACAACAAAATCAAAGTTCCTAGATGCTAATAGAGGTTGAGGAGGAGTGTCTTCCTCTTACCCAAGTGAAGAAAACAAAAGAACACCAAGGAATCTCCCTTGTAATTTCGGATTGGTACTCCACCAAACCTTAGAAATTTTGACTTGATTAGAATAGCATAAGGACATGAAAAATGTAATGTAGATGATCATTAAAAGACCCTTGAAACTGAAAATGCAAGGAAGAAAAGAAGAGTCTTGAAGCTTACCCAAAAACTCAAAACTTGAAGCTTGAAGAAAGTGATGAAGATGGTGGAATTCCAAGATGCTCCAAGCAAGAAAGATGTTTAGAAGGAGGAGAGGATTAAGAAAATGTGGTTGGTTGTAATTTTTGTGAAGAATGAGTGGGAGGGAGAGGGGCTGCCATGAGAGTGTTCTAGAGAGAAGGAGGAGAAAAACCAAGTGAAGGAAGAAGAAGAAATGTAGAAAGAGAAAAGTGTTTTAGGTTAAATGAGTTTTTGTGTGGTAAAATTAATTAAATGAAGCAAATCAATTTCCCCCTTGTTTTTGGGTCTTCTTTGCCGAGTTTGAGAGAGAGGGAGGAGAGAGTTTTTGGCTTCCCTTGGAAGCTAAGGGCCATTTGGTCATTATTTGGTCAAAGCTTCTCAAAGAAGCTTTGATTATTTTATATTAAATTTAAATTAAAGTGAATTGATTAGACATAAAGTAGATTGCATTTGGATAATGTGATAAGATTTTTATTACATGCTATTATCCAATGGATAATAGTTACAATTGACAGAAGTTAGTATTTAATTAATCTGACAGATAAATTTTTTGTAGTATTATTTTATTTTATCTGTTAGAATTTCTCGAAAACTGTAAAACCTCGTAAACTGTGTCTAGCCTCGGGTTTAGTAAGATCTCCCATCGACATGTCCATAGTTCCAGGTTCACAGAGAAAATATCGCGTTTCTCCAGTTCCGCTCAGTGCGCACGCAAAACGAGAAATATACTAAAATATTCAACGTTTCCGAAAAATTCCCAGAAAATTTTCAAAAATTACAAATATTATAAAACGATCATTCGTCATATAATTTTCCAATTTTTGAAGCGCTACAGTCATTTTCCCGACTCTGCTCAAGTTTCATGCAAAACGAAAAATATATTAAAATATTCATCGTTTCCGAAGAATTCTGAAAGAATTCACATAATTCACAAATATTAGAAAATGACTATTCGTGGTAAAATAAATAATTTTCAGAGCGTTACACTGACCTCAGCAATTCTTAGCTTAGTGTGCATGCAAAACGAGAAATATATTAAAATATTCGACGTTTCCGAAAAATTTCAGAAAAATTCCTAAAAATCATAAATATTATAAAATGATTATTTATTATTAAACAGATATTTTTTGGGATGTTACAATACTCCCCAACTAAAATAAATTTCGTCCTCGAAATTTACGTACCTCAGAATAGTTCTGGATGTTGCTCCTTCATCTTATCTTCCGGCTCCCAAGTCGCATCACCAGTTGTTTCGTTCCAAATCACCTTTACTAATGGGATCTCCTTGCCTCTAAGTTGCTTTATCCGTCGATCCTCGATTCTCACAGGAGGTGCCTCATAGGTTAAGTTCTCTTTTAATTGTACTGTGTCCGGTGCTAGAACATGACTTGGATCAGGGAAATACTTGCGAAGTTGTGACACATGGAAGACATTATGTATGTTGGAAAGAAAAGAGGGTAAGGCTATCTGGTAAGCTACTGGACCTATCCGGCGAAGAATTTGTTAAGGTCTAAGAAATTTTGGAGTAAGTTTTCTAGATTTCAAAGCCCGGCCGACCCCAATCGTGGGTGTGACTTTCAAGAAAATATGTCACCTTCTTCAAACTCAAGAGGCTTTCTCCTCTTGTCTGCATAACTCTTTTACCGGCTCTGAGTAGTCCTCATCTTCTCTTGAATCATCTTGACCTTCTCAGTTGTCTGCTGAATGATATCTGGTCCAATCGTGAGACGCTCACCATCTTGGTACTAACACAAAGGCGTCCGACACCGTCTTCCATATAGAGCTTCATAGGGTGCCATCCCTATACTCGAATGGTAACTGTTGTTGTAGGTGAACTCTATCAATGGTAGAACTTCATCCTAACTTCCAGTCTGTTCTATGGTACAAGCTCTAAGCAAATCTTCCAGAGATTGGATCGTTCTTTCAGATTGACCATCGGTTTGTGGGTGGTACGTCGAACTCAGACGTAACTTTGTTCCCAACGATGCCTGTAGACTCTTCCAAAATTTTGAAGTAAACCTCAGATTCCTATCTGAAATAATACTCGTAGGCACACCATGCAGTCTAACGATTTCCCCAATATACAACTGGGTCAGCTTCTGCAGGTTGTACCTTTTGTTGATCGGAAGGAAATGAGTTGACTTTGTAAGCCGATCAACTATTACCCAAATCGAGTCGTGTCCTTTCTTTGTCCTTGGCAAGCCCACAACAAAATTCATTGTAATGTTGTCCCATTTCCATTCAGGAATAGACAATGGTTGCAGCAGTCCTGTAGGTCTTTGATGTTCCACCTTAGCTTTTTGACAAACTAGACAAGTCGATACGCATCTAGTGACATCGCTCTTCATCCCATGCCACCAGAACAACTTCTTCAAGTCTTGGTACATCTTCGTTATGCCCGGGTGCATATTCAACATGCTGGTGTGGGCATGATCCACAATATATCGTCTAAGCCCTTGGTCACGGGGAATACAAACTCTACCCCAGAATCTCAGAATTCCATCTGTTCCTTCCTCGAATTCCATTTCCTTGCCTTGCCTCATCAGTTCTCTCACTTCTTGCAAGAATTCATCGACCTTCTGCTTTTCCCGTATGTCATCCATTAGTTCATTTGAAATGGTGACCATGTTCATACAAATCTTTCCGGGTTCCAACTTAACGAATGACCAAACATCTCTAAACTGTTCTATGAGCTCTTTTTCCTTGATCATCAGGGCAGAAGCACTGATAGTCTTTCTACTCAATGCGTCAGCCACGACATTCGCCTTGCTAGGGTGATACAATAGCTGAAAGTCATAGTCCTTCAAAAATTCTAACCATCTTCGTTGCCTCATGTTCAGCTCCTTCTGATCATACAAGTACTTCAAGCTCTTGTGATCACTGAAGATGGTGAATGTTGCTCCATAGAGGAAATGCCTCCATATCTTCAGGGCAAAAACCACCGCTGCTAACTCCAAATCATGTGTCGGGTAATTCTTCTCATGCACTCGCAACTATCGTGAAGCATAGGCCACCGCTCTTCTGTGTTGCATAAGAACAGATCCCAATCCTTGGTATAAAGCGTCACAGTACATCTCGAATGGCTCATTCGGATCAGGTAGCACTAATACTGGTGAGGTAGTCAGCCGTTTCTTCAACTCTTGGAAACTCTGCTCGCAGCTATCAGTCCACTCAAAAGTCCGATTCTTCCTTGTTAGCTGAGTGAGCGATCCAGTAATTTTGAAAAATCTTTCTATGAATCTTCGGTAATATCTGGCTAACCCGACGAAGCTACGAACCTTCGTCACTAACTTCGGTTGTTCCCACTGTAGCACTGCCTCTACTTTTGACGGATCCACTGCAATCCCTTCCTTTGAGATCACATGGCCTAAAAACTTCACCTCATCAAGTCAAAACTCACACTTCGACAGTTTGGCATACAGTTCTTTCTCCTTCAAAATCTGGAGAACTATGCTAAGGTGTTCAGCATGATCCTCCTGGTTTCGGGAATATATCAAGATATCATCAATGAAGACGACAACAAACTTGTCCAAGTATGGGTGAAAGATTCTGTTCATGTAGTCCATGAAGATAGCAGGTGCATTCGTCACACCAAACGGCATCACAAGGTATTCATAATGACCATATCGGGTACGAAAAGCAGTCTTGGGTATATCCTCCATTTTCACTCTTATCTGATGGTACCCAGATCTCAGATCGATCTTCGAAAATACCGTTGCTCCCTTTAATTGGTCCATCAAATCGTCGATTCTCGGGAAAGGATATTTGTTCTTGATCGTCAGCTTGTTCAACTGCCTATAGTCCACACATAATTTCGAGGTACCGTCCTTCTTTCGAATTAGTTACACTGGTGCTCCCCACGGTGATACACTCGGTCTGACAAATTGTTTCTCCAAAAGCTCCTCTAGCTGTTTCTTAAGTTCTGCCAATTCCATTGGTGACATCCGGTAAGGTGCTATAGACACGGGACCAGCTCCCTAGGAAAGATCTCAGGAAACTCCTTCACCACAGGAATAGTGCTTAGATCGGCCTCGCTTTCAACTTTCAAAGAAGATAGTTGCATGTATCCTTGAGCTCCTTCTTTCAAGAAAGCTCGCACTTGGTTGGCCGTCAAGTATTTAGAATCCTTATCCACAAGAAAGACTATGGTTTTTCTAGAGCAATCTAACAGAATATGGTTGGAAGACAACCAGTCCATCCATAAGATTATATCTAATTGTGACAAAGGTAGACAGATTAGATCGACAGAAAAGATTCGACCTTCAACAGTTAGGGGACACTTCAAACAGACTTTGGTAGTAATTACCGGTTTGTCAGTAAGGATTGAGACAGTCAAATCCAAGGGTAGTTCAGACACAGGTAAGTCAAGTCGTAGCACACAGTCATATGATATGAAAGAATGGGTTGCCCTAGAGTCATACAGTACTTTTAAAAGATTACCTTCTATACACCTTCTCCTTGAATCAGGTCTTCGGATTCGGAGGCTTCAGCTCCGCTCATGGTGTAGACTCGACCTCCGGCTTGCGATTTCTTGGCTCGAGCTGCATTGACTGAAGGTTCAGCCTTTGCTTGATTGCAGTCTCTGGACACGTGGCCTGGTTTGCCACATCTGAAGCAGATGATTCCCTTGATCGTGCAGTCTCTCGTGAGATGATCTTTCCCACACTTTAGGCATTTGGAAGGATATGTCACATTCTGACCAGTCCGGTTCCCAGAAGAACCTCCACCAAAACTTCCACCAGCTTGATGCTGACTCCCCGTTGGTCGGGAATAGGGCTTCTTTTGGAAGCGGTTTGAACCACTGCCTCCACCTCTTTGGAACCTCGCAGGCCCAAAGTTCTTGCTCCTCGAGTCTCTAGCCTGTTCCAAGGCCTCAACTTCACAACATATGTCTAACAGTTCCGAAAATACCTTCATTTTCAGGGTGATCACGGTCTTCTTCACTTCATACCTTAGTCCTTCAATGAACTTCCAACATTTTCATACTTCATCGGTTTGATGTTGGTAGTGTGTTGAGAACTTCTCCAGGTTCTCAAATTTGGCCGCATATTCACTAACGGTCATGTTCCCCTGTCTCAGGTTGAGGAATTCCATCTCTTTCGCATGTCTCGCATTTGCATGAAAATATTTGTCCAAGAACTTGTTCTTGAATACGTCCCACGTGACGTCAGTTCCTTCAGCTTCCAGTGTTTTCTGAGCTCCATTCCACCAGTCTTCAGTGTTGCCGACAAGCATGAAGTTAGCATAGTTCACCTTCTTGTCTTTGGCGCAGTTCATGCCACGGAAAACCTTCTCGAGTTCCTTGATCCACAAACTAGCCTTGTCTGGATCAAATTCTCCCTTGAACAGCGGAGGGTTGTGGCGACGAAATTCCGCTAAGTTTTGTGCATCTGCAGTTGCGTCAAGTTGTTGGGTAGCTCTTTCTTGTTGCTGAGCAGCATGTTCATTTTGTTGCGCGATGACTTCTGCCATCCTTTGCATTGCTTCTATAGCGGCTGCTATTCCTTCACCCCTCGCCATCTCGCTCTTTCTTAAATCAGATTAGCTGAAAAACATAAGGAAAGTCAGATGTATCCATTCAGAATACCAATTACAGAGATTCACACAGCACAAACAAGACAGACTCACACACAAGACCCAAAGTAACACAAATCCGGGCTCTGATACTAACTTAATGTAATGCCCCTTTTCGAGAGGGAACGTCACATTATTCAACATAAAAGAAAATGCGAAAAATAAAATTTTGAACAATTAAGACCCGATTCATTTAGTGTAAAGTTAATTTGCATGATACTTTAGTACGTGAGTAAAATGGCAGTATATTTTTTTTTGTTTCTTAATTTAATGACATGACATATGAATACCGATGAAAAATAAAACAGTAAATAGAACTCACATCTGAATAGCATACACACACACACACACACACACACACACACACACACATACACATATATATATATATATATATATATATATATATATATA
Source organism: Ormosia emarginata (assembly GCA_029884605.1). Lineage (NCBI taxonomy): Eukaryota > Viridiplantae > Streptophyta > Magnoliopsida > Fabales > Fabaceae > Ormosia > Ormosia emarginata. Next base: position 111,468 of record JAQQTP010000033.1, on the reverse strand, counting down.
TATATATATATATATATATATATATATATATATATATATATATATATATAGATGTCAAATGTAATTTTTATATACAGCCTAGAAATTTCCAAAAAGCAAAACTATACCTGCCCCAAGGAATCATACATATACATTTCCCGTAATATCAAAATATACAACCCACCAAAATAATACATCAGGCCCCCAAAATAAAATACGCGGCCATTAGCAGCTACCAGTAAAATCAATCCCTCGAGAGGAGGAGGGACCGTATCCGGGTCCTCAGCAGGATCCTCCTCTTCAGAGGAAACCTCCATGGGAACTGCGGAACCACGGGCAGGAGCCCGAGCAATAGAATCAAAAGAGTCCTCCCAAGGGATGTAGTAACGATCACCCCACATCTCTCGGATGGGTAAGTAGAACTCCAGTCGCAGGCTGACGTGGCAGGTGAGGATCGGCGCCTCATGACGTCTCCAGGCTAGGGAAATTGACATGTCCCCCAGGTAGATGCAGCGATCGGAATTCAAGTTGATATGCCAGCACTCTGGCCCTCCGAGGAAGGTCAGACGCACATCACCTAGAAATCCACGCATGCGTGCCGCCATCGCCTCAGTAGATGCTAATCCCATTCGGGCCAGAAGCCAGGAAAATCGGGATCTTCTGCCTCCTTGCCGTCGTCCTCGATCAATACAGTATACACACAGGCAGTAAATAATAGAAATACAGAAAAGAGGTAAGACATCCTACCATCATTACCAAATATAGCAGCCAAAAACGAAACGGCGCAACGCGCCCAGGTAGCAATTTAGAAACAACATATCCAAGTAATAAGCAGTAAATTCAATAATAAGCAGATAAACAGTTCCAGGCAGTCATTTATTGCAACATTAAACAAATAGTTCGAATTTACAAAGCAATAATTATCATATGATTTCATGTCCCATAATGCATGTACACACAGTACTCAAATTCCTACTCCATGGAGCTAGACACAAACAGTCGGAGAGAAAGATCAGGAGACATGTCTGTAACTCAGCTGCCGCAGTCAAAGTGCTATACATCAATAAGTTCCACGTGCACATCAGGCATTGTACAGACAGTCCATGCTAGATCACAATATAGGACAGTGTCTCGGTCCAGATCGTCGGTGCGTTTGCATCGGTTTGCCCCACGGGTAGAAGAGCTACCAACTACCCATTGTGAAGGACCCGCACCCCGACGCCCCCAAGGTCAAACATGACCTACACTAGTCTACTCGCACCCGCGCTAAGGTGTGTTCAATCTCCTAGGCAACTTGGCCTTACAACAGTCCACAGGACATTCACAATGCATAAGACTCTATGCAAGAACATGTATGATTCACAATTTCATATAATTCCATAATATGCCACAATTGGCCAAGATAAGCATCAAAATACAAATGGTCACTCACATGGACCCATAACATTATAATATAAAGATCAAATCAATTGGTACATTCTTAGGTCCATTATGAATCCTAACTTAGAATTTGTTTCCCCTTTCAAGGTTCATGTTGAATCCAATTCTTACAATTAGTTTAATCTTCCAAGGTAATTTAATTTCATACAATTTGTAAATTATTCAAGTTCCTAGGCCTCACACTCTCTTGTTCTTCACTCACTTGTAATTACCTTAAGTCTTATGACAATCTCACTCTTAGTCCTTTAATATTTATGTAATCTTTGATTATATTAAATTCTTCCAATTTATTAATTATCTACCTCATTAGATAGGTTTTTAATTGCATAATCACTTATACTTCCAAGTTACCAAAGTTATATATTTACACCTAAAAAGGCCTTAGAGGTCGTGGCCTCTCTAGGGATTCAATTCCCAAATCTTTTCAATTTATCATATTATAGGTTACACTCTTAATTCACTTAATCCTTTAATTGTTGCATTGGTTCACCAATAACCCCAATTTTGGGCTCAAAACTGTGGCCACCCTATAGGTTTCAATCTCAAGTTTTCCTTCCATTAAATCCCATTTTATCACTTGATTAATTTAAGCCTCATGCTTGTTACAACTTGTCTACAATTTACCCAATTTTTAACCCTCAAAACCGTGGCCTCCCTAAAGGCACTCCATATCCATTTTCTTCCATTTCAAGCCATCCAATCCAATCCAATAAATCAATGTACACAATCAATCAATTCAAGGTCATGAATATCATAAAATCAACATGTAAGCATAATAGTCATCCAATTAAAGAATAACCCACATTAGGGTTTTTCTTACAAACAACAAAATCAAAGTTCCTAGATGCTAATAGAGGTTGAGGAGGAGTGTCTTCCTCTTACCCAAGTGAAGAAAACAAAAGAACACCAAGGAATCTCCCTTGTAATTTCGGATTGGTACTCCACCAAACCCTAGATATTTTGACTTGATTAGAATAGCATAAGGACATGAAAAATGTAATGTAGATGGTCATTAAACGACCCTTGAAACCGAAAATGCAAGGAAGAGAAGAAGAGTCTTGAAGCTTACCCAAAAACTCAAAACTTGAAGCTTGAAGAAAGTGATGAAGATGGTGGAATTCCAAGTTGCTCCAAGCAAGAAAGATGTTTAGAAGGAGGAGAGGATTAAGAAAATGTGGTTGGTTGTAATTTTTGTGAAGAATGAGTGGGAGGGAGAGGGGCTGCCGTGAGAGTGTTCTAGAGAGAAGGAGGAGAAAAACCAAGTGAAGGAAGAAGAAGAAATGTAGAAAGAGAAAGTGTTTTAGGTTAAATGAGTTTTTGTGTGGTAAAATTAATTAAATGAAGCAAATCAATTTCCCCCTTGTTTTTGGGCTGCTGCTGCCAAGTTTGAGGAGAGAGGGAGGAGAGAGTTTTTGGCTTCCCTTGGAAGCTAAGGGCCATTTGGTTATTATTTGGTCAAAGCTTCTCAAAGAAGTTTTGATTATTTTACATTAAATTTGAATTAAAGTGAATTGATTAGACATAAAGTAGATTGCATTTGGATAATGTGATAGGATTTTTATTACATGCTATTATCCAATGGATAATAGTTACAGTTGACAGAAGTCAGTATTTAATTAATCTGACAGATAAATTTTTTGCAGTATTGTTTTATTTTATCTGTTAGAATTTCTCGAAAATTATGAAACCTCGTAAACTGTGTCCAGCCTCGGGTTTAGTAAGATCCCCCGTCGACATGTCCATAGTTCCAGGTTCACGGAGAAAATATTGCGTTTCTCCAATTCCGCTCAGTGCACACGCAAAATGAGGAATATACTAAAATATTCGACATTTCCGAAAAAATCTCAGAAAATTATCAAAAATTACAAATATTATAAAACGACTATTCGTCATATAATTTTCTAATTTTTGAAGCGCTACAGTCGTTTTCCCTACTCTGCTCAAGTTTTGCGCAAAACGAGGAATATATTAAAATATTCGTCGTTTCCGAAGAATTCTGAAAGAATTCACATAATTCACAAATATTAGAAAATGACTATTCATGATAAAATAAATAAATTCTGGAGCGTTACACTGACCTCAGCAATTCTCAGCTCAGTGTGTACGCCAAACGAGGAATATATTAAAATATTCGACGTTTCCGAAAAATTCTAGAAAAATTCCTAAAAATCATAAATATTATAAAATGATTATTTATTATTAAACAGATATTTTTTAGGATGTTACAGTAAGTGGTGGCAATCCAGTGAGTCACCCTATATTTGGTAAGAAGAGCTTCAAAATACTTATTGCAGACATGTGACCCTCTGTTACTGATAAAGGCACAAGGAGTACCAAAACGGGTAAAGATTTGTTTCTTCATGAAGTTTATCACTACCTTAGAGTCATTGGTAGGAAATGCACTTGCTTTTACCCATTTGGACATATAGTCCACTGCCACAAGAATATACAGATTCCTATATGAGGGAATGAAGAGGCCCATGAAGTCTATGCCCCAAACGTCAAAAATTTCCACTTCTAAAATAAAATTGAGGGGCATCTGATTTCTCCTTGATATGTTCCCTGATTTCTGACATCTATCACACTTGCTAACATGAAAGTATGTATCCTTGAAGAGAGATGGCCAATACAAGCCAGATTGGAGCACCTTTGTTGTTGTTCTATCACCACTATAATGACCTCCATAAGGGGCAGCATGACATTGATTCAAAACTTGCTCAACTTCCTCCAAAGGTATACACCTTCTCAATATATGATTAAGGCACTGTTTAAATAAGAAGGGCTCATCCTAAAGTTAGTGCCTACTATCGTGCAAAAACTTCTTCTTCTGGTGAGAGGTGAGATCTGGAGGCATCACACCACCTACTAGGTAGTTCACAATGTCAGCATACCAAGGGTTCGGTTGAGCTATGAGAGCAAAGAGTTGTTCATCAGGGAATGTCTCTCTAATTGTGATTGGTTCAACTTGATATTCCTCATTTTCCAACCTAGAAAGGTGGTCAGCAACTTGATTCTCAACCCCTTTCTTGTCACGAATTTCCAAGTCAAACTCTTGCAATAGTAGAACCCACCGAATCAATCATGGTTTTGCATCTTTCTTGGCCACCAAGTATTTAATCGCTGAGTGGTCTGTATAAACTATCACCTTGGCACCCACCAAATATGACTGAAACTTGTCGAATGCAAAAACAATCGCTAGAAGTTCCTTTTCTGTTGTGGTGTCGTTTAGTTGTGCTTCATTAAGAGTCTTATTTGCATAGTATATGGAGCGAAACACCTTGTCCTTCCTTTGCCCCAAAGTTGCACCAACAACATAGTCACTGGCATCACACATTAATTCAAAGGGCAACTCCCAATCAAGGGTGGTAATCACCAGAGCTGATACAAGTCTCTTTTTCAATTCCACAAATGCCTCAAGGCATGATTCATCAAAGTTAAATTGAATGTCCTTCTCCAATAGGTTGCAAAGTGGGTTAGAAATCTTAGAGAAGTCCTTTATGAATCTCCAGTAGAAACCAGTATGCCCCATGAAACTTCTGACTCCTTTCACTAAGATTGGTGGGGAAGTTTTTCAATCACTTCTATTTTTGCTTTATCTACCTCCATTCCTTTGCACGACACTCTATGGCCAAGAACTATACCTTCTTGGACCATGAAGTGACACTTCTCCCAGTTAAGCACCAAATTGGTCTCTTCACACCTTTGCAGAACTAGAGCCAAGTTATTTAGGCAATCATCAAAAGAATCACTGAAGACTGAGAAGTCATCCATGAAGACCTCCAAGAACTTTTCTACCATATCCGTAAAGATTGCCATCATGCACCTCTAGAAGGTTGCTGGTGCATTACACAAACTAAACGGCATCATCCTAAAAGTAGAAGTACCTAGGGGCAAGTGAATGTTGTCTTCTTATGATCATCAGGGGCTATAGCAATCTGATTGTACCCCGAATATCTATCCAAAAAGCAGTAATATGCATGCCTTTCCAATTTGTCCAGCATCTGATCAATGAATGGCAAAGGAAAATGATCATTTCTAGTTGCGTTGTTCAGCTTCTTATAGTCCATGCAAATACGCCACCTTGTGACAGTTCTGGTGGAAATCAAGTCATTGTTTTCATTGGAAACAACTGTTATCCCCCTTTTTTTAGGCACACATTGGATAGGGCTCACTCATGTACTATCAGAGATTGGGTATATGATTCCCTCATCCAACCACTTGATGATTTCCTTTTCTACCACTTCCTTCATAATGGAATTCAGGCACCTTTGGTACTCAATGAATGGTTTAGCATCATCTTCCAGCAGAATTTTATACATGCATATTGCAAGACTAATGCCGTTAATGTTTGCAATAGCCCACCCATGCACCTTCTTGTACTACCTCAGCACTCTCAACAACTTGGATTCTTGTTCTTCTAATAAAAGTGAGGAAATGATGACCGGCAACGTGGATGATTCTGCCAAGTAGGAATATTTCAAGTGATCAGGTAATGGTTTGAGCTCCAACTTGGGTGGAGAAATGATAGAAGGCTGCAGAATCGGCTTGTCAGGGGAGATCTACAATGGCTCAAAACTTGGTTTCTTGTAAAACTTAGCAGAAGAGTTAAGCAGTTTAATACATTCCCTAATGTCATCCCTATCTATATGCTCATCATGATATGTCAAAGTTAAAGATAGGGAATCATCAGGAAAATTAGCATGAAATGTATCATTTACTACTTGGTCAATCATACCAACATAGGAACAATCTTCTTGATCATCAGGAAATTTTATGGCCTTGTGAATGTTAAAAGTTACCTTCTGGTCATTCACCTACATGGTAAGCTCACCTTTGTGCACATCTATCATGGTCTTACCAGTTGCCAAGAAAGGCCTTCCTAGAATTAACGGCATATTGCGGTCCTCCTCCATATCAAGGATGACAAAGTCAACAGGGAATATAAGCTTGTCCACCTTTACCAAAACATCCTCAATGATCTCTTTCGGATATGTAAGAGTCCTATCAGCTAATTGCAAGGTCACATAAGTTGGCTTCACTTCACCCAGTTCTAACTGTTGAAAGATTGAGATAGGCATCAAATTAATGCTCGCTCCCAAATCATACATAGCTCTACCGTTAAAGTGTCTTCTAATTGTGCATGGTATGGTAAAGCTGTCCGGATCTTTCAACTTTGGAGGTAGCGTGTTCTGCAAGATGGCACTACATTCCTCTGTGAGTGCCATTGTTTCATAGTCTCCCAGTCTTCTCTTCTTGGATAGGATGTCCTTCATGAACTTCACGTAACTTGGCATTTGTTATAATGCTTCAGCAAATGGGATATTTATATCAAGCTTCCTAAAAACTTCCAGAAACTTCTAAAATTGGGCATCCATCTTTTGTTTAGCCAATCTGCTTGGGAAAGATAGAGGTAATGTATGAGGTTTGACATCCTTCTTCTTTTCCTCATCCTTTTTCTTGTCTTCATCCTTCTTCTTTTCTTCATCCTTATTCATTTGGTCTTCCTTATTTACAATCTCCTCTTCTTATGTCACCACAGCATCATCCACAAGTAGTTTGGTCTTAGGATTCCCTTCTATGTCTTTTCCACTTCTAAGGGTAATAGCACTGCAGGATGGTGAATCCTTAGGATCACCTCTTGGATTGCTAACTATGTCACTTGGAAAAGACCCCAAGGGCCTACTATTTATAGCATTCGCCAACTGACCCACTTAGGTCTCCAGATCTCTTATTGAAGTCATTTGGCTTTGAATCATTGCATCGTTCATGGCCAAATGAGCATCAGTCTTTGACATATATGAATCAAATTTGACCATAAACTGCATGAACATGTTTTCAAGAGATGGTTTCTTGTCTTGCATAGGAGGTCTTCACTATGAAGGGAAACTAGGAGGATAAGGTTGTCTTTCATTACCTACTGATGAAGATGATGAACCTTGATTGTCTCTCAATGAAGGGTTTGGATGATTTCTCCACCCAAGGCTATACTGATGTGAATATAGATTGTTCTGTGGCCGGTAGTTCTCAGCATATTGTGCACTCTCCAAGATAGAAGAGCACCTATTTGTTGCATGATTATCACCATATCAATCACAAAGCACAAAAGGGCTCAAATGAGGACTCTCTCCCATACTATCCAACTTACTAGCAATTGCAACCACTTAAGCAGAAAATGATATAATTGCATCAATATCATGCACTCTTGCTACCTTCTTTGGAGTATTTCTTGCTAAAGCCCACTGGTAGCTATTTGTGGCCAAATCTTCAAGTAGTTGGAATGCCTCATCAAAGGATTTACCAAGTAATGAACCATCCGCAGCTGCATCCATTATTGGATGGTGGTGAGGCAACAACCCTTTATGGAAGGAATAGATTTGATGCCATGGAGGAATCTCGTGATGAGGGCACCTTCTCAAAAGATCCTTGTATCTCTCATATGCTTCATACAAGGTTTCAGAATCAAACTGGGTGAACGAAGTAATGTCATTCACCATCTCCGTAGTCTTCGTAGGTGGGAAATATTTGTTAAGGAATTTGTCACAAGCATCACTCTAAGTGCTTATGGATCTAGCTAGTAGAGATTGTAACCAACTATTGGCTCTTTCTCTGAGAGAGAAAAAAGAAAAAGTCTTAGTCGAATGGCATATTCTGAGACTCTATTATGCTTGAATGTGTCATAAATCTCTAGAAAATTTGTCAAGTGGGCATTTGGATCTTCACTTGGTAGACCCCCAAATTGCACCAACATCTGGATCATTTGAATGATGGATGGTTTAATTTCAAAGTTGATGGCTCGGATAGGAGGCCGTCCTATGCTTGATTGTAGATTATCCATCTGAGGAGTTACAAATTCTCTCAAGGGCCTCGTATGATTAGTGTTACCAGCCATGGTATTGGTACCTAACACAATGAAAGAATGAAACTTGGATTAAAATGAACTAAAAGAAAACTTGAATTAGAACTAATTAAACTTGTTGTCAATATTGGCAAAAAAAAATCAGAAATTAGCTGTTAACTCCAGTAACGACTCCAAAACTTGTTATGACCTTTTGTGTACTGCAAGTGCACAGGTCAAAAGTAATACAATGATGAGAAAGATCGTTTCTATAGGGATAATGAATAATATCTAATGCCAAATATTGACCAATAGTTTAATGAATTCTATTCAAGCACATATAAATTGAGCAAAGTGGATGTGGTTAAAATTAGCGCTAAAAGGCAATAAACCAGGAGTAAAAGACAGTAACAAGAGCATAGGGACTCATTCTTCACTAACTACTTTACTTGGCAACATGCAACCATTTTAAGCAACAATGATGACTAGTTTTGTTAGCCTAAGAAACTATACTAGCTAAAAGCCTATGTCTAGGTCATTTAACCCTATGTCATTTACCTAGCCCACTATGTGTCCATGAGAACTAGAGCAAACAACATGCATTACGATTGATTCTTAACAATGGTTATACATGACTAATAGGTATTGTCTATCCTATTAACAAATTAATTCACTCCACTATTAGAATGAGATTAAACATACATCACCCATATCCATGATCTAAAACCTAGATTCCTATGTCTAGTTTAAGAGATTTTATCAAATCACAATAAATGATGACCAAACATTTATAGGCATTAAGAGAAACATGGGTGAACAAAACCAAACATCATTATAAACTCAAAAGGTTACAAAGTCATCAATGTGCATAGAAGGATTCGAAGGAATCCCTATAACAACTTAGCTACCCATGGAATCTGAAATTCTCGAGAGATTTCCTACCCTTGGCCTAGAAAAAGAGAGGATAAAGAGAAAAGAGGGAAAACTATTTAATGAGATCGGGGGAGGCTTGATCCTCCTTGGATGATGATGGTTTCCCTTCTAAATCTCTTCAAAGCTCTCGAAAATGTTGAAAAAATGGTGTTCTTTGCGTTCTCGTCTCCCACCTCACTCCCTTCAAAATATCTAATGAAACAATATTAATAGACAAAGTCCGTAAACTTACGCCGCGACGTGATCATTGTTGCGCCGCGACGTGAATGCCTATGTGGTTAAGTGGAACCAGTGCAGACAAACATGCACCGCGGTGTGACATCCCCTTGCACCGCGACGCTCTAGCCTCTGTCTTTAGTTGCGCAGCAGGCAGAGAGCAAGATGCTGCGATGTGCTACACCTTGCGCCGCAATGTGATAAGCTAGAATGCATGCTACGCTCCCTCCTCCAATGCAAGGCCTTGACTTGCTTCATTTTATCAGTTTAGAGCTCATTCTGTAATAGAGAAGTCGCCTAATCAATCACAAGTATAAATCAACTTAATCCAACAAAGAATAGATAGGATTTTAGCAAGATTGGAGAGGAAGACAACAGCATGAATTTGAATAAAAAGTGAGCGAACAGTCTTCCAATCATGTCTGAGAACAAGGACTAAGGGATCAATATACTACTAATATAGGGCGCAAATAACTACATGTTATGGAGTTATCAGAGCAACCTGGCCTACCAGAATAATACTCAAATATTACTACGTGTTATCTTGATAAGTATATATGCCTATTTATTAGGCATAAATCTCTTAAATGTCCTTGATGGATATGAAAGTTGATTATATCTCATATAAATAGGGAAATTAGTTAAAAGGGATCACAATCCCTAATATATTCTAATCTTAAATAACTGCATTTAATACATATTGCACTCATCTTAAAACACTTCTATAAATGTTATGTCGGGTCTCAAAGGTATGGATCTCATCTAATATACAGATTGTCCTCATTGTGTACGGTCTAACTTGAGCGTCAGAGTGCCTTTTGCAAGTATTCACCCCCTCGCACCACTGTTGTTGTGCTATAGCGGAGTCTACCTTTAACCACCATGATGTGCCTATCTCATGTATGTGACGCCCCTTTTTGGGAGGGAGCGTCACATTATCGAATCAAAACGAAAATGCGAAAAATAAACTGTTAAGCAATTAAGACCCGGTTCATTTAGTTCGAAGTTAAATTGCTTGGTACTTTAATACGTGAGTAAAATGGGCGGTACATTTTTTTTTGTTAATTTAATAATGCGAAATATGAATAACGGTAAAGAACAAAACAGTAAACAGAAACCCATGTCTGAATAATATACACATACATATATATTCAGATGCCAAATATATTTTAGATACAGCCTGAAAATTTCCAAAAAGTAAAACTATACCTGCCCCATAGGATTAAACATATATACAACAGAGATATCAGAATATACAGCCCACCAAAAATAATACATCAGGCCCCCAAATAAAACACTGGTAGCCATCAGTAGCTACTAGTAAAATCAGTCCCTTAAAGGAGGAGGGACCGTGTTCGGGTCCTCAGCAGGATCCTCTTCTTCAGAGGAAACCTCCATGGGAACCATGGAACCACGGGCAGGAGCCCGAGTAGTAGAATCAAAAGAGTCCTCCCAAGGGGTGTAGTAATGATCACCCCACATCTCTCGGATGGGTAGGTAGAACTCCAGCCGCAAGCTGACATGGCAGGTGAGGATCGGCGCCTCATGACGTTTCCAGGCTAGGGCAATCGACACATCTCCCAAATAGACGCAGCGATCGAAGTTCAAGTTGATATGCCAGCACTCTGGCCCTCCGAGGAAGGTCAGATGCACATCACCTAGAAATCCGCACATACGTGCCGCCATCGCCTCAGTAGATGCTAGTCTTGTTCGGGCCAGAAGCCAGGAAATTCGGGATCTTCTGCCTCCTTGCCGTCGTCTTCGATCAATACAGTATACGCACAGGCAGCAAGTAATAGAAATACAAAAAAAAGAGGTAAGACGCACATGCATGTAATTCAGAAGTAGCAAATGCAAGTAATAAGCAGTAAATCGAACAGTAAGCAGATAAACAGTTCCAGGCAGACATTCATTACTATAATGGTACAAACAGTTCAAGTTCACATAAGGCAGTAATTATTAATAGTAAAGTATGTCATGATGCACATGCATGCTTTCCCAATTCCTACTCCATGGATTTAGACTCAAGCAGTCGGAGAGAAAGATCAGGAGACATGTCTGTAACTCGGCTGCTGCGGCCAAAGTGCTATACATCAATAATTTCCATGTGCACATCAAGCATTGTACAGACAATGCACGCTAGATCACGATATAGGACAGTGTCTCAGTCCAGATCGTCGGTGCGTTTGCATCGGTTTGCCCCACGGACAGAAGAGCTACCAACTGCCCATTGTGAAGGACCCGCACCCCGATGCCCCCAAGGTCAAACATGACCTACACTAGTCTACTCGCACCTGCACTAAGGTGTGTTCAATCTCCTAGGCAACTTAGCCTTACAACAGTCCACAGGACCTTCACAATGCATAAGACTCTATGCATGACACGTATGATTCACAATTTCATACAATCCCATAATAAGCCACAATTGGCCAGGATAAGCATTAACATGTAAATGGTCACTCACATAGACCCATAATGTCATAATATAAAGATCAAATCAATTGGTACATTCTTAGGTTCATTATGAATCCTAACTTAGAATTTGTTTACCCTTTCAAGGCTCATGTCCAATCTAATTCTTACAATTAATTTAATCTTCCAAGGTAATTTAATTTCATACAATTTGTAAATTATTCAAGTTCTTAGGCCTCACACTCTCTTGTTCTTCACTCACTTATAATTACCTTAAGTCTTATGACAATCTCACTCTTAGTCCTTTAAAATTTATATAATCTTTGATTATATTAAGTTCTTCCAATTTATTAATTATCTACCCCACTACATAGGTTTTTAATTACATAATTACTTATGCTTCCAAATTACCAAAGTTACATAATTACACCTAAAAAAGACCTTAGAGGCCGTGGCCTCTCTAGAATTCAATTCCCAAATCTTTTCAATTTATCACATTATAGGTTACACTCTTAATTCACTTAATCCTTTACTTGTTGCATTGATTCACCATTAACCCCAATTTTGGGCTCAAAACCGTGGCCACCCTATAGGTTTCAATCTCAAATTTTCCTTCCATTAAATTCCATTTTATCACTTGATTAATTTAAGTCTCATGCTTGTTACAACTTGTCCACATTTTACCTCATTCTTAACCCTCAAAACCGTGGCCACCCAAGGGGGGTTCTCAATTATTTTTCTTCCATTTTCAATCATATAATCCAATCCAATATATATTTATACATAACAAATCAATCCAAGGTCACCAATATCATGAAATCAACATGCAAACATTTTATTTATCAAATCAAAGAATAACCCACATTAGGGTTTTTCCACAAACAACACCCATCAAAGTTCCTAAATGCTAATAGAGGTTGAGGAGGAGTGTCTTCCTCTTACCCAAGTGTAGAAATCAATAGAAACTCCAAGAAACCTCCTTGAAATTTCGGATTGCACTCTCCAAAAACCTTAGAAATTTGGACTTAGTTAGAATAGCATAAGGACATGAAAAATGTGATGTAAATGGCCATCAAAGGACCCTTAAAACCGAAAATGAACAGAAGGGAAGAAGGGTCTTAAAGCTTACCCCAAGAACTCAAAACTTGAAGCTTGAAGAAAGTAGTGAAGATGGTGGATTCTCAAAAAGCTCCAAGCGAGAAAGGTGTTTAGGAGAGGGAGAGGATTAAGGAAATATGGTTGGATGAAGATTTTGTGAAGGTTGAGTGGGGAGAGGGAGGGTTGGCCGTGAGCTCTAGAGAGAAGGAGGAGGAGAAGAAAATGGAGAAAGAAGAAGAAAGGGTAGAGAGAGAAAGGCTTGTTAGCTTAAATGAATTAAAGTGTGGTGAAATTGATTAAATGAATCAAAATCAATTCCCCCCTTGTTTGGGCTGCTGCAGCCGTGCATAGAGAGAGAGGAATGAGAGAGTTTTTGGCTTCCCTTGGAAGCTAAGGGTCATTTGGTCATTATTTGGTCACAGCGCCCAAAGAAGCTTTGATTATTTAACATTAAATTTGAATTAAAGTGAATTAATTAGACATAAAGTAGATTGCATTTAGATAATGTGATAGAATTTTTATTACATTCTATTATCCAATGGATAATAGTTACAGTTGACAGAAGTCAATATTTAATTAATCTGACAGATAAATTTTTTGCAGTGTTATTTTGTTTTATCTGTTATAATTTCTCGAAAATCATGAAACCTCGTAAACTGTGTCCAGCCTCGGGTTTAGGAAGATCTCCCGTCGACATTTCCATAGTTCAAGGTTCTCAGAGGAAACACCGCATTTCTCCAGTTCTGCTCAGTGTGCACGTAAAACGAGAAATATATTAAAATATTCGACGTTTCCGGAAAAATCCTAGAAAATTCTAAAAAATTGCAAATATTATAAAACGACTATTCGTCATATAATTTTCCAATTTTTGAAGCATTACAGTCGTTTTCCCGACTCTGCTAAATGTTTGCGTAAAACGAAAAATATATTAAAATATTCATCGTTTCCGAAAAATTCCGAAAGAATTCACATAAATCACAAATATTAGAAAATGACTATTTGTGGTGAAATAAATAATTTCCGGAGTGTTACACTGACTTCAGCAATTCTCAGCTCAGTGCGCACGCAAAACGAGGAATATATTAAAATATTCATCGTTTCCGAAAAATTCCATAAAAATTCCTAAAAATCATGAATATTATAAAATGATGATTTATAATTAAACAGATATTTTTTGGGATGTTACAACACTCCCCTACTAAAAGGAATTTCATCCTCGAAATTTACGTACCTCAAAATAGTTCTGGATGTTGCTCCTTCATCTTGTCTTCCAGTTCCCAAGTTGCATCACCAGTCGTCTCATTCCAGATCACCTTTACTAATGGAATCTCCTTTCCTCTAAGTTGCTTTATCCGTCAATCCTCGATTCTCACAGGAGGTGCCTCATAGGTTAATTTCTCTTTTAACTGTACTGTGTCCGGTGCTATGACATGACTTGGATCAGGCAAATACTTACGAAATTGCGACACATGGAAGACATTGTTTATGTTGGAAAGAAAAGGGGGTAAGGCCACTTGGTAAGCAACTGGACCTATCCGGCGAAGAATTTGGTAAGGTCCAAGAAATTTTGGGGTGAGTTTTCTAGATTTCAAAGCCCGGCCGACCCCAGTCGTGGGTGTGACTTTCAAGAATACATGCTCACCTTCTTCAAACTCAAGAGGCTTTCTCCTCTTGTCTGCATAACTCTTCTGCCGGCTCTGAGCAGTCTTCATCTTCTCTTGAATCATCTTGACCTTCTCAGTCGTCTGTTGAATGATATCCGGTCCAATCGTAAGACGCTCGCCATCTTGGTACCAACACAATGGTGTCTGACACCGTCATCCGTACAGGGCTTCATAGGGTGCCATCCCTATACTTGCATGGTAACTGTTGTTGTAGGTGAATTCTATCAATGGTAGAACTTCATCCTAACTTCCAATTTGTTCTATTGTACAAGCTCTAAGCAAATCTTCTAGAGATTGGATCGTTCTTTTAGATTGTCCATCGGTTTGTGGGTGGTACGCCGAACTTAGACGTAATTTCGTTCCCAACAATGCCTGTAAGCACTGCCAGAACTTTGAAGTAAACCTCAGATCCCTATCCGAAACAATACTCATAGGCACACTATGCAGCCTAACGATCTCTCCAATATACAACTGGGTCAACTTCTCCAGGCTGTACTTTATGTTGATCGGGAGGAAATGAGCTGACTTTGTAAGCCAATTAACTATTACCCAAATCGAGTCGTGTCTTTTTCTTGTCCTTGGCAAACCCACAACAAAATCCATTGCAATGCTGTCCCATTTCCATTCAGGAATAGACAATGGTTGTAGCAGCCCTGCAGGTCTTTGATGTTCCACTTTGGCTTTCTGACAAACTAGACAAGTCGATACGCACCTAGTAACGTCACTCTTCATTCCATGCCACCAAAATAACTTCTTCAAGTCTTGGTACATCTTTGTTATGCCCGGATGCATATTTAGCATGTTGGTGTGAGCATGTTCCACAATATACTGCTTAAGCTCTTGGTCACGGGGAATGCAGACTCTACCCCGAAATCTCAGAATTCCATCCGTTCCTTCCTCGAATTCCGTTTCCTTACCTTGCTTCATTAACTCTCTCACTTCTTGCAAGAATTTGTCGACTTTTTGTTTTTCTCGTATGTCCTCCATTAGTTCACTTGAGATGGTAACCATATTCATACTAATCCTTTTGGGTTCCAAGTTGACAAATGACCAAGTATCTCTAAACTGTTCGATGAGCTCTCTTTCCTTGATCATTAGTGCAGAAACACTGACGGTCTTCCTACTCAAGGCGTCAGCCACGACATTCGCCTTGCCAGGGTGGTACAACAGTTGAAAGTCGTAGTCCTTCAGGAATTCTAACCATCTTCGCTGTCTCATGTTCAACTCCTTCTGATCATACAAGTACTTTAAACTTTTGTGGTCACTGAAGATGTTGAACGTTGCTCCATAGAGGAAATGCCTCCATATTTTCAGAGCAAAAACCACAGCTGCCAGCTCCAAATCGTGCGTCGGATAATTCTTTTCGTGCACTCGCAACTGTCGCGAAGCATAAGCTACCACTCTTCTGTGTTGCATAAGAACAGACCCCAATCCTTGGTACAAAGCATCACAGTACACCTCGAATGGCTCATTCGGATCAGGTAGTACTAATACGGGTGAGGTAGTCAGTCGTTTCTTCAACTCTTGAAAACTTTGCTCGCAGCTATCAGTCCATTCAAAAATATTGTCCTTCTTTGTCAACTGAGTAAGCGGTCCGGCAATTTTGGAAAATCCTTCTATGAATCTTCTGTAATATCTGGCTAAACCCACGAAGCTACGAACTTCCGTCACTGACTTCGGTTGTTCCCGCTGTAGCACTGCTTCTACTTTGGACGGATCCACTACGATCCCTTCCTTCGAGATCACATGGCCCAAAAACTTCACCTCATCAAGCCAAAACTCACACTCCGACAATTTGGCATACAGTTCTTTCTCCTTCAAAATCTGAAGAATTATCTTTGAGGTGTTCAAGCATGATCCTCCCGATTATGGGAATATATCAGGATGTCATCGATGAAAACGACAACAAACTTGTCCAAGTAAGGACGAAAGATCCTGTTCATGTAGTCCATAAAGATAGCAGGTGCATTCGTGACACCAAACGGCATCACAAGGTATTCGCAATGACCGTATCGGGTACGAAAAGCGGTCTTGGGTACATCCTCCATCTTCACTCTTATCTGATGATACCCGGATCTCAGATCAATCTTAGAAAATACCGCTGCTCCCCTCAGTTGGTCCATCAAGTCGTCGATTCTTGGGAGTGGATACTTATTCTTGATCGTCAGCTTGTTTAACTGTCTATAGTCCACACATAGCCTCGAGGTACCGTCTTTCTTTCGAACCAACAACACTGGCGCTCCCCAGGGTGATACACTCGGCCTAACAAACTATTTCACCAAAAGCTCCTCTAGTTGTTTCTTCAGTTCTGCTAATTTCGTTGGCGACATCTGATATGGTGCTATAGACATGGGACCAGCTCCCGGTACAAGGTCAATAGCGAACTCTATCTCGCGCGTTGGCGGTAAACCAGGTACATCTTCGGGGAAGATTTTAGGAAACTCCTTCTCCATAGGAATAGCGCTCAGATCAACCTCACTCTCGACTTTCAAAGAAGATAGTAGCATGTACCCTTGAGCTCCTTCTTTCAAGAAAGCTCGCACTTGGTTGGCCATCAAGTATCTAGAATCCTTATCCACAGGAAAGACTATGGTTTTTCTAGAGCAATCTAACAGAACATGGTTGGAAGACAACCAATCCATCCCTAAGATTATATCTAATTGTGACAAAGGTAGACAGATTAGATCGACAGAAAAGATTCGACCTTTAATAGTTATGGGACACTTCAAGCAGACTTTGGTAGTAACTACTGGTTTATCAGTAGGGGTAGTTCAGACACAGGTAAGCCAAGTCGTAGCACACAGTCATATGATATGAAAGAATGGGTTGCCCCAGAGTCATATAGTACTTTTAAAAGATTACCTTCTATGGTGCCTTCTCCTTGAATCAAGTCTTTAGATTCGGAGGCTTCAGCTCCGCTCATGGTGTAAACTTGACCTCCGGCTTGTGGTTTCTTCGCTCGAGTTACATTGACTGAAGGTTCAGCCTTTGTCTGATTGCAGTCTCTAGACACGTGGCCCGGTTTGCCACATCTGAAACAGATGATTCCTTTGATCGTGCAGTCTCTCGTGAGATGATCTTTCCCACACTTTAGGCATTTGGATGGATATGTCACATTCTAACCAGTTCGGTTCTCAGAAGAACCTCCACCAGAACTTCCACCAGTTTATTGCGGGTTTCCCGTTGGTTGGGAATAAGGCTTCTTTTAGAAGCAGTTCGAACTATTGCCTCCACCCCTTTGGAACCTCGCAGGCCCAAAGTTCTTGTTCCTAGAGTCTCTAGCCTGTTCTAAGGCCTCAACTTCACAGCATGTGTCCAACAGTTCCGAAAACACCTTCATTTTCAGGGTGATCACGGCCTTCTTCACTTCGTACCTCAGTCCCTCGGTGAATTTCCAACACTTCCAGGCTTCATCGGTTTGATATTGGTAGTGTGTTGAGAACTTCTCCAGGTTTTCAAATCTGGCCGCATATTCACTAACGGTCATGTTTCCCTGTCTCAGGTTGAGGAATTCCATCTCTTTCGCATGTCTCGCATTTGCAGGAAAATATTTGTCCAAGAACTTGTGCTTGAACACGTCCCATGTGATGTCAGTTCCTTCGACTTCCAGTGCTCTCTGAGCTCCGTTCCACCAGTCTTCGGCGTTGCCCACAAGCATGAAGGTAACATAGTTCACCTTCTTATGTTCAGCGCAATTCATATCACGAAAGACTTTCTCCAGCTCTTTGATCCATAGACTAGCCTTGTCTGGATCAAATTCTCCCTTGAATTGCAGAGGGTTATGGCGATGAAACTCTGCTAAGTTCTGTGCATCGGCGGTCGCCTCGAGCTGTTGAGCAACTCTTTCTTATTGCTGAATAGCACATTCGTTCTGTTGGACGATGACTTCCACCATCCTCTGCATCGCTTCTATAACAACTATCATTTCTCCCCCTCTTGCCATCTCGCTTTTCTCTTAAATCAGATTACTGAAAACATAAGGAAAGTCAGAGGGATTCATTCAAAACACCAATCACAGAGATTCACATAGCACAAACAAGACAGACTCACACACAAGACCCAAAGTAACATAAACTGGGGCTCTGATACCAACCTAATGTAACACCCATTTTTTGGGAGGGAGCGTCACATTATCGAATCAAAATGAAAATACGGAAAATAAACTTTTAAGCAATTAAGACCTGGTTCATTTAGTTCGAAGTTAAATTGCTTGGTACTTTAATACGTGAGTAAAATGGGCAGTACATTTTTTTTTGTTAATTTAACAATGCGAAATATGAATAACGATAAAGAACAAAACAGTAAACAGAAACCCACGTCTGAATAACATACATATACATATATATTTAGATGCCAAATATATTTTAGATACAGCCTGAAAATTTCTAAAAAGCAAAACTATACCTGCCCCATAGGATTAAACATATATACCCCAGAGATATCAAAATATACAACCCACCAAAAATAATACATCAGGCCCCCAAAATAAAACACTGGTAGCTATCAGTAGCTACCAGTAAAATCAGTCCCTCAAAGGAGGAGGGATCGTGTCCGGGTCCTCAGCAGGATCCTCCTCTTCAGAGGAAACCTCCATAGGAACCACGGAACCACGGGCAGGAGCCCGAGCAGTAGAATCAAAAGAGTCCTCCCAAGGGGTGTAGTAACGATCACCCCACATCTCTCGGATGGGTAGGTAGAACTCCAGCCGCAGGCTGACATGGCAAGTGAGGATCGGCGCCTCATGACGTCTCCAGGCTAGGGCAATCGACACATCTCCCTGATAGACGCAGCGATCGGAGTTCAAGTTGATATGCCAGTACTCTGGCCCCTCCAAGGAAGGTCAGACGCACATCACTTAGAAATCCATGCATACGTGCCGCCATCGCCTCAGTAGATGCTAGTCTTGTTCGGGCCATAAGCCAGGAAATTCGGGATCTTCCGCCTCCTTGCCGTCGTCTTCGATCAATACAGTATACGCACAGGCAGCAAGTAATAGAAATACAAAAAAAGAGGTAAGACATCCTACCATCATTACCAATTATAGCAGCTAGAAACAAAACGGCGCAACGCGCCCATATAGCAATTCAGAAGTAGGAAATACAAGTAATAAGCAGTAAATCCAACAGTAAGCAGATAAACAGTTCTAGGCAGACATTCATTACTATAATGGTACAAACAGTTCAAGTTCACATAGGGCAGTAATTATTAATAGTAAAGTATGTCATGATGCACATGCATGCTTTCCCAATTCCTACTCCATGGAGCTAGACTCAAACAGTCGGAGAGAAAGATCAGGAGACATGTTTGTAACTCGGCTGCCGCGGCCAAAGTGCTATACATCAATAATTTCCATGTGCACATCAGGTATTGTACAGACAGTGCATGCTAGATCACGATATAGGACAATGTCTCGGTTCGGATTGTCGGTGTGTTTGCATCGGTTTGCCCCACGGACAGAAGAGCTACCAACTGTCCATTGTGAAGGACCCGCACCCCAACACCCCCAAGGTCAAACATGACCTACACTAGTCTACTCGCACCCGCACTAAGGTATGTTCAATCTCCTAGGCAACTTGGCCTTACAACAATCCACAGGACCTTCACAATGCATAAGACCATATGCATGACATGTATGATTCACAATTTCATACAATCATGCCACAATTGGCTAGGATAAGCATTAACATGTAAATGGTCACTCACATAGACCTATAATGTCATAATATAAAGATCAAATCAATTGGTACATTCTTAGGTTCATTATGAATCCTAACTTAGATTTTGTTTACCCTTTCAAGGCTCATGTCCAATCCAATTCTTACAATTAATTTAATCTTCCAAGGTAATTTAATTTCATACAATTTGTAAATTATTCAAGTTCTTAGGCCTCACACTCTCTTGTTCTTCACTCACTTATAATTACCTTAAGTCTTATGACAATCTCACTCTTAGTCCTTTAAAATTTATATAATCTTTGATTATATTAAGTTCTTCCAATTTATTAATTATCTACCCTACTACATAGGTTTTTAATTATATAATTACTTATGCTTCCAAATTACCAAAGTTACATAATTACACCTAAAAAGGCCTTAGAGGCCGTGGCCTCTCTAGGAATTCAATTCCCAAATCTTTTCAATTTATCACATTATAGGTTACACTCTTAATTCACTTAATCCTTTACTTGTTGCATTGATTCACCATTAACCCCAATTTTGGGCTCAAAACCGTGGCCACCCTATAGGTTTCAATCTCAAATTTTCCTTCCATTAAATTCCATTTTATCACTTGATTAATTTAAGTCTCATGCTTGTTACAACTTGTCCACATTTTACCTCATTCTTAACCCTCAAAACCGTGGCCACCCAAGGGGGGTTCTCAATTATTTTTTTTCCATTTTCAATCATATAATCCAATCCAATATATATTTATACATAACAAATCAATCCATGGTCACCAATATCATGAAATCAACATGCAAACATTTTATTTATCAAATCAAAGAATCACCCACATTAGGATTCTTCCACAAACAACACCCATCAAAGTTTCTAAATGCTAATAGAGGTTGAGGAGGAGTGTCTTCCTCTTACCCAAGTGTAGAAATCAATAGAAACTCCAAGAAACCTCCTTGAAATTTCGAATTGCACTCTCCAAAAACTTTAGAAATTTGGACTTAGTTAGAATAGCACAAGGACTTGAAAAATGTGATGTAAATGGCCATCAAAGGACCCTTAAAACTGAAAATGAAGAGAAGGGAAGAAGGGTCTTGAAGCTTACCCAAAGAACTCAAAACTTGAAGCTTGAAGAAAGTAGTGAAGATGGTGGATTCTCAAAAAGCTCCAAGCAAGAAAGGTGTTTAGGAGAGGGAGAGGATTAAGGAAATATGGTTGGATGAAGATTTTGTGAAGGTTGAGTGGGGAGAGGGAGGGCTGGCCGTGAGCTCTAGAGAGAAGGAGGGGGAGAAGAAAATGGAGAAAGAAGAAGAAAGGGTAGAGAGAGAAAGGCTTGTTAGGTTAAATGAATTAAAGTGTGATGAAATTGATTAAATGAATCAAAATCAATTCCCCCCTTGTTTGGGCTGCTGCAGCCGTGCATAGAGAGAGAGAGGAGAGAGTTTTTGGCTTCCCTTGGAAGCTAAGGGTCATTTGGTCATTATTTGGTCAAAGGTTCTCATAGAAGCTTTGATTATTTAACATTAAATTTGAATTAAAGTGAATTGATTAAACATAAAGTAGATTGCATTTAGATAATGTGATAGGATTTTTATTACATGCTATTATCCAATGGATAATAGTTACGGTTGACAGAAGTTGGTATTTAATTAATCTGACAGATAAATTTTTTGCAATGTTGTTTTGTTTTATCTGTTATAATTTCTCGAAAATCATGAAATCTCGTAAACTGTGTTCAGCTTCGGGTTTAGTTAGATCTCCCGTCAACATGTCCATAGTTCAAGGTTCTCGGAGGAAACATCGTGTTTCTCCGGTTTTGCTCAGTACGCATGCAAAACGAGAAATATATTAAAATATTCGACGTTTCCGAAAAAATCCCAGAAAATTCTCAAAAATTACAAATATTATAAAACGACTATTCGTCATATAATTTTCTAATTTTTGAAGCATTACAGTCGTTTTCCCGACTCTGCTAAATGTTCACGTAAAATGAAAAATATATTAAAATATTCATCGTTTCCAAAAAAATTCGAAAGAATTCACATAAATCACAAATATTAAAAAATGACTATTTGTGGTGAAATAAATAATTTCCGAAGCGTTACACTGACTTCAGCAATTCTTAGCTTAGTGCGCACGCAAAATGAAGAATATATTAAAATATTCGTCGTTTCCGAAAAATTTCAGAAAAATTCCTAAAAATCATGAATATTATAAAATGATGATTTATAATTAAACAGATATTTTTCGGGATGTTACAACAATGTACACCTCTAAATCCACTTTAGAACACAAAAGAAATGGTCTTCACTATAATTTTTTATGCTTCACCTTATGTTCTGGAACATGATCTGCGATCTTGTCCCATGAGTCAACCTGGTATGCATCCCGCTAGAGTTTGTCGTTGGCACCCCAGTGGAATTTCATGGTTCACTACTGAGATCCCTCTACAACGGATATCAGACCACAACATTAAGTAGCAATAACGTTACTGCGAGATTTACGCAGTGGATAAATCCTATGAGTATCTGTAATTGTCAATCATGATCTTACGCAATAATAGCACCCATAACTGCATTTGACTGCTCATAACTGCAGTATCAACATTCTGACTTTATAGGAATCCTTTGTAACTATTAAGGGAATGTATCTCCCTATCCAACATCTATAAATATCAGACTGAATCACCTCTAACAGGTATTTATTGCTCTTTATCATAAACTCTAATTGCACATAGTCTGACTTGAACATTTGAGTATCTTTGCAATTACCAACCCTCTCCCTCGATTTCAACACGCTCCGCTATTACAAAAGGAGAAAAACATCAGAACGTACCTATTAAGACATATAGCTCAGTATCTACTACTAAATACCTTATATATAATTTTTTATAATTTTTTTCTTATATATATTTTCATCCTTTTGTGTCATAATATTTTGTTCATCAATCCACGTATAATTGGTATTGCGTGCATAATTGGTAAGAGCACAAGTGGCTGCTAGGCCTTTATAAAAAGTTTTAACTTTTAAATGATGGATTAGATGACCATTATGTGTTTTTATTTTTTTAAAAAAAATGAGAGAAATCATATTCTCTATGTACCTTTTTTTTTTTAACAGAAACTTAGGACAAGGAGAAGCTATTTCAATTTCAAGATCAGGGTAAATTACCACTAACTTTCTCAATGGAAAATTCAGAATTTTGGATTCGATCATATGTCATACTATTTTTCATGAATGAAAGGTTGATCAAGTTTTTTTATATGCAGTTTGAACAATATTATCTTTCTAATTCTAATTTTTAAGAAAGGCAAGACGATAAAATAGAAAATATGCAACAGTTACTGAGAAATTAGAAAAGCTAATTGAGCCTCAAAAGTTAAAGCAGAAATATCCTAAACGCAAATAAACATGGATAAAAAAAAGGTGCAAAATAAGAAACACATAAAGAGAATTTGAGGAAGATTAGGTATTAAAACTAATTACAAAGAAGATGAAAGAACCTTAATTAATTTAAGAGAGGCTTACAAGGTAAATCCGATTGATGCCCGTTCTCCACCCAATTATAATCACAAAATAAATGAAGAAGAAAATTGTGGCTGATAAAACCCATCTATTCACCATACTAAATGGTTGATAAACCTTCAAGGAAAAGCTGCGAGCCAAATGCAACAAGTCAGCAATGGAGTTCCATCTTGTCCCATGAGAATGAGTTTTGTATATGTAGTATATAATATTCACCTACCACGGAATTAAAATATTGGTGAATAATTGTTAATTTAGATATTTTTCTGTACGAAATGCACATATAATAGCTTTTAGATTGGGAAATTAATTCTGGTAGTGAATATGAAAAAAATAGTTTCGCTTTCCCCAGCCCGATATACAAATGTAAGCTATTTATTTCCTTGCTGAAATAATGCCTTACTAATCATTCATTCGCTCTGTATTCCATACTAAATGCATGTTTAGTTTGGATGTTCTCACCAGCCTAAAATTGCGTTTGAGCAAAACATAATTTTCTCATGTTCAAGGATGTATTCCCTTAATGTGGTGCTTCAATAAGAAGTAAAGTCTAACGACGTTTTTAAAAATTATAAGTAATATTATAAAATCAATTTTAACGAATAAAATAAATAATGTTTAAAATGATTTTATAATAATTTTAAGAGTAATTAAAGTTTTAACAATCAATTCTTTCAATATTAAATTTAATATTAATACTGTTAAAATCAATACACGCAATAAGTTATACATTTATTAATTAATTATTAACTTAAACTTGTTCATGACAAGAAAGAAAATAATATGGTATAAATTAAATTTTTAAATGCGATATGAAATATAATTAGCGTTTTGTATTCGTGCAATGCACAGAGGTAAATAGTAAAAAAATTTATTTGTACACTTCATAATTAGAAGAAATTTTATTTATGCTTCTACTGATAATAATATTAAAAGACTATTTATTCATTCATAAGGTATTAATACAACAATAAGAACATGACATGTAAGTCTGCAATTGAAGAAATTAAACATAACAATCAAATAAGTAATTTTAGTGTAGAAATATATTGTAAGACAATTTTTTAGATAAAAATAAATATTTTAAATATATATAATTGATTAAATTATTTTTATATTAATAAATTATATTTTAATTAACTTTATTATTCTTTCTTGCATAATTTTTACCCTATGAATGTATTTATTAATTAATATAATTTCATGTAAAAATTTTATTCTCGTAGATTATAAGTATAAGATTATTTAAATATATTATAAAAAATACATATATATCTTAACGAAAATGTATAAATTATCATTGAATGGAATGGATCAACTGCATTTTAAAAATAATATTAACTTATTTCAAAATAATTTCAACAAAAAATATTAATATTTTAAGGTTTGATTGGCATTCACATATAAAACATAAATATTAGGAGATGATTATGAAAAGTCACAATTTTCATTTAAATAATTTTAAAATAATATGCATGGGATAATCCATATGCATTATATAACACAAATAAAGCTAATAATAATGTACATAGAAAAAAAAAAGTTAATAAGTCATGTGATATATAAAAATAATAGTAATGGAATTTGAATTTGAATTTAATCAATAATGCAATCAATTAAATGATGTGAAAATAAAAAATACTAATAATATTTTTATTAGTGAAATGTGATTTTTTAAAAAATAAAATAAATTTGAATTACTACTATCAAAATTTTGTTTATGTATCATTTTTAAAAAGGTAATGACATTAAAAATTTATGCCGTAATCAATATAGAAATTATTCATGCCTTTATTTGATTGAATAGAATTGCAAGCACTATTAATTAGATATAATTTCTTATTTTATCAATTGCATGTATGTATCATAAATTTTCAATTTAAATTTAGGCTAATGAAAAAAATTAATTAAGAAACGTGCATAAAATCTTAGGGGAAAAAGAAACATTCAAGATATGTATAAAATTATAAAGTTTAGGTTTAGGGTTTAAAGTTTTTGTTGGAGAATTAAGAATTTGTAAATTTGTATAGTTAATACGTGATAAATCAATTACTTACTATTAAATTTAAAAATAACAATGCCCTAACCGTAGGATAAGGTAGCCACTCGTAATCCTATATTTTTTTAAAAAAAATCCCACTAATAAGAATTTGATTTTTGCATATTTGATAAATTAAGAACATTAAGAAGACTAATCCTAAGTGTTAAATGATTCCATGGCTTGCATTCTCTATAATCTCCAATTTTTCATATGATATTTTAAACTTGTAAAAATATAAAAAAAAAATCAAAATGGTTAACAAAAATAAAAATTTATATTCATCCACATTAAGCTATATGGGGTTCAGCTTCACTATATTTCCTTACTTTTGGTATTCCTTTTATGTTCCAAAATACAAATAATAACCCTATTACTGATACA
This sequence comes from Ormosia emarginata, assembly GCA_029884605.1. Lineage (NCBI taxonomy): Eukaryota > Viridiplantae > Streptophyta > Magnoliopsida > Fabales > Fabaceae > Ormosia > Ormosia emarginata. The sequence goes on along the minus strand of JAQQTP010000033.1, from coordinate 85,269 downwards.
CAAACATAATGACCTAGATTATGTATATAACCAACAAAAACATCTTGGAGTATTTTCAAATGCCAAATTGCATATTACCTACAAAATATGAGTACACCTTGTTTGTTTGAAGCATATCCTCAAACAAAATAAGGTTGAAACCATATTGTGGAATCGTTGATGATTGATTAGTTCAACTTTGATAATAAGAACTTACCTTTGAATGTTGTCGATAGAAATATTCAGTGACAAAAAAAATTTGCAATATCTTTATAAAAAGTCAAATGGAAAAGGCAATAAATTAGAAGAAATACCAATGAAGTTTAATAGAAAAAGCACGAAAAGAATAAAATTCATGTAGAATTATCTTTGCCCTAATGGTTTAATATGTTAAGTCTTGATGATGACAAATGCATTATAAAAAGATATTGATCATGTTACATAGATGTGCTTAACGAGATATATTGTATCATGCATAATTATGTATTTTATCTAGCTATATTTCACTTATAATCATGCAACGAGATATGTGTAGCATTCTGTAATTGGTTATTGGTCATTGAAGATTTGTTTTTATAATAACAAACATGAAGATGGTGGCAAGATCAAGTCCAAGACCTTCAAGAATAGCTTTAGGACTTAGATCTTTGTGTAAAAGTAAAAAAAAAAGTTCACACTTAAGCTCTAAACTTGTTTTTCAAAGAACCCAATTAGCTCAAATGTTTCAAGGCTTTACAATGGTTTTTGGTATCTTGAGAAATAGCCTTTAAGTGCTTAAAAGTTTGTTAGAACATTTGGAAACAATTAGCAAGTTTTAAAAGCTATTTAAAAGTGTTTTCAAATAGGTTTATTTGAATAAGGGGTTTCTTTATTCGAATAACCAAAGTCAGAATGGCTAGATTTCCAATCCACCAAGCCTTATTTGAATAAAATAGGGCTTTAATCGAATAAGGGTTCAAAACAAGATATGCACGCTTCTATTTTAAAAGATTTACTCGAATAACACATTTTTTATTCGAATAAAAGCGTTCCAGAATGTGTTTTTAAAAAGAATTTATTCGAATAACCAAATGGTTATTCAAATAACAAGTTCCAGAACCAAATTCTTATTGTGCTATAAGTGGATTTATTCGAATAACAAAAGTGTTATTCGAATAAACATAATACCAGAATCAGAAATAAACGACTAGTTTGACAACATTTAATGCTCCAACCCACCCCAACGAATCTTTAATACTTTGGGAAAAACATATGAAAATCGTTGTTGAGCATTAATACGAGTTCTTACAGTCAATTACTTTAAACCCCTATTTTTGAGCTTAAAATGTGATCCATCCTTATACCCATTGAACTTCAACTTGTGTATCTGCTCTTTGAGTGAGCTAAATTCATTTCAATTCATTTGTAAACTCTTGAGAGGGTGAAGGATCTCTTGAGAAACTAAGAGGCTTCTACATAAGAGGTGGATGATCCTTAAAGTGTGGGAAGAGCTCATATATTGTAAAGGGTTTGTTAAGCACCTTGTGAAGCTTGATTATAGTGGACACTCTTAGGTGGATGATCCCAGGTACTAGACGTAGATCGCAAGGCTGATTCAACCAGTATAAATCTCTATTTGTAATCTTCTCAACCCTTATCTCTTTACATTCAAGCTTATTTATTACTTTTGCATACTTGTTACTTGTTCTTCTACTCATTCATTCTATTTAAGCTTGTATATTGTCATAAATTCATTCAACTCAAAGAAAATAGATTCAAAGAAAATAAAAGGGGCCTTGTTTGCCAAAAATTTTAAAATACTCAATTCACCCCGTCTTGAGTCTTGAATGTAACACCCTAATTCCATTCACTGTAGTATACCATACGTATACTAAGTAATTAGAATTAGTATGTCACTTTCTAAGTTAAGCATAATTTTACAACTTGTTTAATATCTATTTAACGAATATATATGTATAGAGCCTTTACAGGAGTAAGAGAGTAAGACATTTAACACCTCAGGAAACTTGCTCTTTACTAGAAATCTATTTGATATGTTTGAGATTACAAACCTTCACAAACTAATTACATAAATTTAATTACAGAATATTAATATAATTACAGAACCAAAATAATTATATTAATAGCTTAACTAAATCTTCATCGCCTTGTCTTGCGCTTGCTTGGATCCTCTTCTGAATTTATCATGGAAAATATAAAAATATCTGGGGTGAGAATTAATAATTCTCAGTAATAAAATTTAAATTGTGACATCATGGTAAATTCAGCTGCTTTAGGGTAAAATACAAATTATACTTAATCATTCGAAAAGGTGACATAAGCCAAAACTCAGTCATTTTCCTTTCCAAAGCAGACGGTTCATTTAGTTACAAAATAATTCATTATGTCATAACAATTAAATCAAACAACATATATCTTAAACACTTATCATCATTTCAAGAACAACACTTAACTCATTTTAAATACCAATCTCAACCTTCTAACTTGCTTTTATTCTAAAGCTTCATATTTAATAAAAACAATACAATTGCCCATACAATTATCAATTTTGTGCAATGCATGGTGATGTATGATTATGCCTAATGAAATCCTAAAGAATGTTGTAACATCCCCGAAAACATGTTAGACTAGTATAAGGTTTCAGAGATGGCCTAATACTTGTTTAACATGTCTGTGAAGTTTTATGGTAAACTGAGCTATTTTAGGCAATTTGCCGCAATATAGAATGTGGAAATTAGTTTAAAATAACTTAGAAAATAACATAAATTTCTTAGATAAGAGAGAAATAATTATGGATAAGTTGTTTTTAAATTATAAATGAGTTAAGGAAGTCGTAATTAAAATTTGAAGAAAATTGAGTTCGTTTGGTATTTTTAAGCACACCGAGTAAGTGCTTTGATACCGAATGGACACAATGCAGATATGGAAATTAAAGATAATGATGAATTTAGAAATTAGATAAATCTTAAGATTTATTCTAATACCTATGGAGGTGAGAAAATCTGAAATATTAAGATGTATAAGTTTTAATTCCTAACCATTGAGTTAAGTCAATATATATGACTATTTCCCTTTCTTTTTCTCAAACGGGAGAAGCAGAATACGAAAGAGGAAAAGGAGAAGAAGAAAAGAGAAAAGAAAAGAAGAAGAGGAAAGGAAGAGAAGAGAAAGAGGAAAGGCCAAGGTTTGAGTATCAACTTCATCAAGAGGTAGGGGTGTGTGTTTCTATCCTTTCCTCTCGTTCTTCATCTTAATTCATTAGTTTGTCATAATGAGGAAAAATGAGTTTGGGTGAATTAGTGAGTTTAGATACTAATTTCTTGCTTCCAAAGGTGAAGTAAGTTGAGTTTAAGTTTATTTGATGTATAAGAATTAGTTTTTGATCCCTTGGAATTCATGGATGTTGTTTGAGTTGCAAGATGAGATATGGGTATGAAAATACCCTTATTTGTTTTATTGTTTTAAGATTGATGTGGCATGATTTCTATGGAGTTTTGTTGTTGATATTGATGTATAACTGATTGGTTTGGATTGCCCTAGTCTGAAAACTCAGATTTTCTGCATAAAACTAAGTGATAATCGATTACCCAGTCACGAAATGCATTTTTCTGGGTTTCTGGTCTAAAGTAATCGATTACATAAGCCTTGTAATCGATTACGCAGTCTCTGTTCGACTTGTAATCGATTACAAGAAGCTTGTAATCGATTACCATCAGTTGAATTTGAAGAAATAGAATTCTTTGACCTTCAGGAACACAATGTAACCCCAAATCATGATCTATAACATCATATTCAACTTCTTAAGATAGAATTTAGCATTAATTCAAAGAATATCTTAGAGAAAAAGATTTCCTCTTGTGTATGAGAAAAATTAAGAGAATAAAAGTAAGATTAGAATTGGAAATGGTGATCAAAGGCTGAATTAAGTTAAGAGAGAGATGAGAAGATCTCTAGAAACTTTAATTACACCATTATGATTGAAAAGGGTGTTAGATTCTGGTTAATGGAAGTTAGTAAGGAAATGTCCAAGACTTGTCTAGATTTGATTCTAATAAATGATAAGAATGAAAAGTTCAAGTAGATTTATGATATTCATTACATTTAGAAAGTGGGTTAAGGAGGTAATAGATTCCCTCCCCACTACAAAGATGAAATGCATATTTATGATAATGAGGACATTCAGAAAGTGGGTTAAGGAGGTAATAGATTCCCTCCCTACTACAAGGAGAATAGCAAGTTCATAACATTCATGACATTATCATGACATTTTATTAGCACAACTCGCATTGCATCATACCCTTACCTTATAGCATGACATATGCATTTTTAGACAGTTGTATGGCCGATTGTCTTATTCATTGTATTTTCAGGTAACTGTATGGGTGGTTGCCTTACTTTTGTAAGAAATAGTTCCGATTATGGTTGCCAGGAAGCAATTCGATTTTAATTATTATTTTTTATTACTATCATGAGTTGTATACATATTCAATGTGAATGTTATAACTGCTGGTATTAGTACATTACTACTGAGAATATTTGATTCTCACCCCGAGTGTTACCATGTAAATCTAGGTGGAAGTTCTCTTCGAGCATGGATCAAAAGAAGATGGAAGAGTAGTTTAGTATTACTATCTTTTAGTTTTAGTTTGTATGCCATGTATATATTTATTTTGGTAATGTAAATAGTTGTATATAGAACAATAAGTATATGAAAGTGGATACTATTTCCACAAGGCTCTCCATGATCATTTATTTGTTTAAATATTATGGATTAGTTTATTTTTGAATATAAAGTAGTAACATTAATATTGTTTATGCTAGTATATTATAGATATACTAGGATATCAGTATTAGGATGTGATAAATGTTAATGCCATGATTTTTTTAAAAGATTTTATTTTATAAAACACATGTTATTTGATTATTTTCAGGAAGCCATTTTGTTCTTTGTATTGTTTCTGAGTAGGTAGAATGCCCTTTTGTTTCTTGCACTACCAAACATTCATAACTTTAGCATTTGGAGCCCTTTTGTCCAAGCCACTTGGAGCTCTTTTGTCCAAACAGAAGTTTACAATACATGGAAACATCAAATAATAAGTTTAACAACAAAACATGCAAGAGTATTCAAAACATTTCCTTTTTTCACTTTTTATATAATCATACTTTTCCATACACAATAGAGAAGCAATATCATAATCATTGAACTTTTTTTAATATATTATCATACATACTAGTAGAGAGGGACTCATTCAACCTCATCTACCTTAATCATTTCTTTTATATTACTTCTCAGTGTCATGCTCATCAACTTCATCCATACCATATAAGGTATATTCAATGTATTATAACATAATCATTTTAAAACCATAGCATTAAACATCAACATCATTCACATATGACATTCATTCCATACTAAGTGCATATAATGATTTACTTTATAAGTCATTCAATCCATTACATTTATACATCAATATCATGCATACATTTCATTCCAAGCTCAATAAAGGAGCATTTAATTCAAGTTTAAGCCATAAAGGAGCAAACAAATTTCTACTACACTTTCATAATTCAATTTTAACTATTAAAGAAGCTGCTAAAGTTTCTAGGGTCCAAACTTTCTCAAAAACACCTCATTTTTTTCCTAAAAAGACTATTTTTCATGAGCGCACCAAATGCACATACTAACTTTAGAAATTTTGAGATTTTACAGTCATATAGCCTTCCCTCCTATCTTTCAAATGCCACAAGCCTCACCTTATTTGGATAAATATAGCCAAAGTTATGCGACATTATGCAGAAGCTAAAATAAGGCATTCTCTGTTTTACCCGAAAATGACCTGATTTTGAAATAAAATTGGGAACAAACTAAAAACTCAATAATTTTGAAATTTAACAATCAAATAGCCTTATATGTTAGCTTTCAAATGCACTGGTTTTATGTAAAGACGACATTAGAGCAAGAAATTATACAATTTGGTTTAGCGGGTGTTAGATTGCTTTTTCAACAGAATTTGGCTCTGTTTCAAATCAAAACTGGGACTAATTGGTTGCTCAATTATTCTGAAATTTTTACTACATGAAGCCTTATGTCTTAGCTTTAAATGGCTTTAGAATCAAGTCCATATGATGTCTGTAGCTCAAGTTATGCAACAAACATCACAGACTACTCGATGTTGTCCTGTTTCTGCATAATTCGGGTTTTGCATAATTTTGGTTTCTAACCAAGTTCTAATACTCAACTCATGAATTCTAAGTATTCCTTAACCCTACTCATGGTCTCTAATCATGTTAGGATCATTAAATACTTAATTCAACTCATCAATCATAGATTTAAGCTCAATTAAGTAAGAAAAATATCATTTTTCTCACTTTGTGGATCAAATTTCTAACTCAAACTCCTACTATAAACAAGTCATAAATAACCATTGAAAACACATTCAAGCAAGAGAATACTCAAAATACCTCAAAATCACATTTTGACTTATTATACCTCAACTAAGCATGATTTTTGAAACTAAATACATCATTATTGTTTTTACCCTTATATACATTATATGGCTCAAGGCCTCACTTTCATCAATATATATATATATATATATATATATATATATATATATATATATATATATATATATATATATATATATATATATGTATGTATATATATATATATATAAATATATATATATACATATACATGTACATATATATATATATATGTACATATATATATATATATATATATATATATATATATAACTTTGATAATTTTGATAATATAGCATAAGATATTAGTAATTCATCAATCAAATTCATGAGCCCATTGCAATTCAACATGTAATATGTCAAAGTCATACTTGACTTTCACTTCCTCATCATTTCCCATTTTAACATAATCAATCTTTGCCTTCCATGCCAAATAAATACAATTCATGAACTCAATATATAATTATTTTCTTTCAACTCCTAATCTCAACTTTGAATCTTTATATATATATATATATATATATATATATATATATATATATATATATATATATATATATATATATATATAGATTCACATAAGAATTCATATCTTTCATGAACCATTCATGCTTATATTCAGTTGCAATAGTGTAAGATAACATTATTTTACATTAAAACATGCATTTCCTTCTTTATTAATGGCTGGACAACAACTAGCCAACAGCGTGGCTACTATTCATCAGCAACAGCAACACGTTGCTGCTGTAACAGTAGCACATTGTTGCTGTTCTTTGTTCTTTCCATTCAATTTTCCTCCATCTTGTCATGTTTACAAGCAATTTCTAACATTATAATCACCTAACAACTTCTAATTACACACTTAATCCATAAAATTCGAATTAAACAATAACCAAGAAACTCAAGAAAAACCATTTCATAACAGTCAATCATCAAAATCCTCTTCAAAACCATAGCTTAAATATAGGTTTATACCCATTTTTCAATCCTCAAAAACCATAGAAAACTAACATCACAAATCTCATTTCCTTACTTCAAAAACCAAGAACAAACTATTTTCAAGCTTGAAGGAACGAAAATCAAGCACAAAGATTACATTTAATATGAAAAACCCATTTCTTTTTCATGCTTAAAACAACAACCAAACAAGAAGGAAATAGAGAGTAAGCTAAGAAAACATTCCCCCTACCTCTAGCTTGAAGTTTGGTCGTGATTCCTCTTGGTTTCCTTTTGTTTTTCTCCATTTTCCCCCTTCGTTTTCCCTTTCATTTCCACCTCAGTTTTTTGCTCCATTTTCTGTTGTTGTAGCGTGTATAAGAAAGAAGAAAGAAGTGAGAAATTCTCACTTTTAAAAGAATAGCACTAGAGGCACTTTAGTCTTTTTGCTAAACTTCTTATCTGTTAAAAACACTTTGATTTTGCTAAATTAAGTTTCTTAACTTTCAAAAGTATTAAAATAAATCCTAAGATTCACCTTATTACTTATTTCACCATTTTCATAATTTTCTATATCTACGCTAAGTCCATTCGGTATCAAAACACATAGTCGATGTGCTTAAAAATACCAAATGAACTTAGTTAACCTTCAAATTTTAACTACAACTTTCTTAACTCATTTATGATAAAAATGACTTATCCATAATTATTTCTCTTATCTAGGTAATTTATGCCAATTTCTGGGTCATTTTAGACCACTTTTCACAATTTGTGTTGACGTAAAGTGTCTAAACTAGCTCAATTTGTCATGAAACTTTACAGGCATGTTAAACTAGTATTATGCTACCTTAGTGACCCTTTATAAGCCTAACATGTTATCGAGGATGTTACATTGAAGCCACTTGGTAACAAGTGGTATCAGATCTATACTATAGTTTAAAGAGCTTAACAGCTTCAAGAGGAGTGATGACTTCTTTTCAAAGTGTTTTACCTGAAAGTGCCTCAATCAATAGGCCCCCAGCTTTTAATGGCACCAGTTATACTTTCTGGAAAGAGAGAATGAAAATTTTCATTGAAGCTATATCTTGATGTTTGGGATGCCATTGAAAATGGTCCCTTTGTAACCAAGTTTGTTGATGGTAGACAAGTTGAAAAGCTAAGAGTTGAATGGACTAATGAAGATAAAAAGAGAGTGCAATATAATACTAGAGCCAGAACAATATCACTAGTGCTCTAGAGTATGATGAGTACTTTTACATTTCTAACTGCAAAACACCACAAGAAATGTGGGATGCTCTTCAAGTCACCCATAAAGGAACTAATGAGGTGAATAGGGCTAGAATAAATACTCTCACACATGAGTATGAATTATTTAGAATGAATCATGGTGAGAGCATACAAGATATGCAAAAGAGGTTTACTTATATAGTTAATCATCTTGCCTTATTGGAAAAAACTTTTCTAAATGAAGATTTGATTAACAAAGTTTTGAGATGTTTAAGTAGAGAATGGTAGCCCAAGGTGACCGCTATTGCTGAATCAAGGAACCTTGTAACCATAACTCTTCCAACACTCTTTGGGAAGCTACAAGAGCATGAAATGGAATTATTAAGGCTTCACCAAAATGAAGATGTTGATAGAAAGAAGAACGGTCTAGCACTCAAGGCCTCCTCATCATACATTGATGAAGATGATGATGAAGATGAGGTAGAAGACTTGGAGATGAATGAAGAGATCTTCAACCCTTTGGTTAGAAGATTTGGAAGGTTTCTAAAGAAGAAAGGAAATGGGAGAATGCCACTCTTCCCTCCGAAGAAGAACTATGTAAAGGGTGAAAGCTCCACTCCAACTTCTCCCACTTACTTTGGATGTGGGAAACTTGGCCATATGAAGATGGATTGCCCTCTAGGCCAAAAGAAGGGAGAAAAGTTTCAAAGAAGGCCCAACAAAGAGAGCAAAGGGAGAAGGGCATATGTGGCTTGGGAGGACAATGACATCGGCTGCTCGGAAGAATCGGAAGATGAGGTAGCCAACCTTTGTCTCATGGCCAAGGATGATCTTGAGGTAGATTTTCAAACCTTTGAATCCCAACACTCTTATGATGAATTGCAAGAAGCCTTTGAGAAATTGTATGAGAGTCCTTGAGGCTTGCAAAAACGGTTTTCATGGTTAAATAAAACAATTTCCTCTCTTGAAAGTCAAATCTCTATTTTAAAAAAAGAAGTAGAAGAATTGAAATTAAAAAATAAAACTCTTGGGCTAAGAATAAGCACATTGAAATTAGGCACCACTTTATAAGAGATCATGTGCAAAAAGGAGATTGCATGCTTGAATTTGTTGAAACAAGTAAACAACTTGTAGATAAATTTACCAAACTTTTGGCAAAAGAAGCATTCTTTTACATTAGAAGAGAATTAGGCATAATTGATCAATCATGCATATAAATGAATACTTGTATTTATTGCTTTTTCTTTGATTTATCTCCTTTGAATTATTATTGACTTGAGCATTGGAGGTATCCCAAGATTTGCTTTGTAGGTACTCCAACTTTGGTAAGATTTCGCTTCTCTAGTTCAATCTTTGATCATATATTTTTTTTAATTTACTGTTGCATTTCAGGTGGTTTTATTCAAATAAAACTATTTTTATTCATATAATGAATTCCAGTTGCCCTGAAAATCTATTTTTGAATGCCTTTTATTCGAATAAGAACAATTTCTATTCAAATAACATCTTACAGTAGCTCCTTGAAACTGATCTTTGTATGCTTTTATTCGAATAAGGGCAACCCTTATTCAAATAACGCTTGGCAGAAGCATTGAAAATTAGGTTTTATTTGAATAAGCTATAGCTTATTTGAATAACACTTGGCGAAAAGCCAAGTCTATTTATTTTCTATGAGTTTATTCGAACAAAGCACCTCCTATTCAAATAAACACAGACACTTTTTTAAAAGGTTAAGTGTTCCCTCTCTGTCATTCTCAACTTTCCATCTCTCTCTTCACATTCGTCTTCTTGTGTTCTCTTTACGCAAATCTTTCACAGAACCCTAACTATCACAAATCCTCCCAAATCCATCATTGTTGGCCCCCTTTCCTCCACTTTTTCTCTCTTCCCTACGTAACCTTTTGCCTTTCTCACCTTTCCTCTCCACAAATTTCTCAACCCACGCACCACCCTTCCTCCTAAACACCATACCCTCACCTCTAAGCTTATGCCATGGTGTCTTCCTCCAACCCAAAATGTGCACGAACCAAGACTGCTCGAATAAATAATCCTTTGGATCTGTGAAGACTTTCTTCTAACTAACAGCACCTTAGACATTTCAAAATCCACTTCTTCAACTAAGCCCTGGTCCAACCCAAGCACATAGACATAGCGTTCTTCAATGGTGAAGGAGGGTTCGAGTTCGTGCCTTTCTTGGAACTATAGCTGTCAAAATGGGTCAGGCTAGCTTAGGCCGAGTCATTTTCGAGTCGGGCTAGATCGAGCTATGTGAGTTTTGGACTGGCATTTTGTCAATTCAACCCTCCTTTATGTAATGTTAATGGGTCAAACAACGGGCTAACCCATTTGGGCCAAGCTAATTCGGGCCATTTTAAATTTTGTGTTCACTTTTGCTAGCCCAACCCTCCCATTTTGTCGGGCTATTTGAGCCAGCCCATCGCACTTGTCCTATTTTGATGGCTCTACCTGGACCACTAAGGGATACTACAGCTGTGCTTTTTCAAAGCCAATATCTACCCTGACCTGGTGTGAATGTTCTTTTGCAATATGCAGATTGATGGTCAGAACCTCATAACTGATGTGAAGGATCAACAAATAGTGATAACTTCAATAGATTGGGTACAATGGTTTAACGTACGGGTAGATGACCACAACATCAAGGAAGACAATGGAAAATATGTTAAGAATTTCAAAAATTCAGAAGCTCTCGAAGAGTTGTTGAAGATGGGTCTAGCAATATCCAAAGCTAGTATGAAGGGTGGGATGCTCAAACGTCAAGATAGGCTACTGCATTATGCATATGCTCATATTTTTTCCCCTTGAGGAGGCAGTTATGCTTACTTAGGCGAGGATGACATTTTCATGATATAGGCCTTGAAGCAAAGACACCGGATTAACTAGTCAAATTTCATCATGAAACACATGATGTAGACAAAAGGGAAAGAAAAGTTAGACCTGCCTTATGCCTTATTAATCACAACTTTCCCTCATAAATACCTGCATATTTTGGAAACTGAGGACTCTACCCATCTGACTCATCACAATGTCTTTAGATCCTGTACGCTCAAGAAAATGAAGATGAGAAGGGATCAAGACAGATGAGTTTATGCTGAGGAAGAGGAGGCAGAGGAACCTGTTGGCCCAGTCACTAACGAACAACTCATGATAACTATGCTTGAGATAAAAGCCTACATGGAGAACACCATTGTTGTTGTTTTTGATCGAATAGAAGCCATGGAGTGTAAGCAGGCACGTTACAAGGAATCTTGAATGGCATAACATGTCACTTTCCTCCTTCACCGCCAAATGCTTAGTTGTTAGGATCCTTAGATTTAGGGTCTTAGTTTTGAATATGCTAGATGTTAATAATTTTGTTGATGTATTAGCTGAACTTACACATGAATGTAATTGGCTAACTCTTTTTGATGAATGAATGCGAATTATTTTTTGAAATATCTTGTGTATAATGTTAAGTGCATAATTATTTACAATGCTATTCTGGTATGCTATGAATGAATATATCTTGTTGGACTTGAATAATTATAAATTGCTTTAGCCTTGGCTTTCTCTTTCCCCATCTTTTTTTTATCATGACAAAAGAGGGAGAAAAAGCTAGAGTTCTTATAATTTGAGAATGTTTTTGAGAAAAGATAGGTTAATATAAAATGGATCTTGGGATTCCAAAAGTAAAGGGGAGCTGCGCAAATCTCTAATTTAATTCACCTCTTATGAAAATATAGGGGAATAAGTCTCTCTAATAACCTTGTGAAATCCAATTTATAAAACTAACTCTTTTCTCAATGGTTGTTTGTCATCATAAAAAAAGGGAGAGAATGTAATTGGCTATTGGTCATTGAAGATTTTTTTTATGATAACAAACATGAAGATGATGGCAAGATCAAGTCCAAGATCTTCAAAAATAGCTTTAGGACTTAGATCTTTGTGTAAAGGTAAAAATGAGTTCACACTTAAACTCTAAACTTGTTTTTTAAAGAACCCATTAGGTCAAATGTTTTCAAGGCTTTAAAATGGTTTTTTGTATCTTTAAGAAATAGCCTTTATCTGCTTAAAAGCTTGTTGAAACATTTGGAAACAATTGACAAGTTTTAAAAGTTGTTTAAAAGTGTTTTCAAATAGGTTTATTCGAATAAGGAGTTTCCTTATTCGAATAACCAAAGTCATAATGATCATATTTCCAATCCACCAAGCCTTATAAAACAAGGCTTTATTTGAATAAGGGTTCAAAACAAGCTATGCACGCTTCTATTTTAAAAGATTTATTTGAATAACACATTTGTTATTCAAATAAAAGTGTTCTAGAATGTGTTTTTAAAAAGGATTTATTCGAATAACTAAAGGGTTATTCGAATAATAAGTTCCAGAACCAGATTCTTATTGTGCTATAAGTGGATTTATTCAAATAACAAAAGTATTATTCGAATAAACATGATACCAAAATCAGAAATAAATGACTAGTTTGACAGCATTTAATGCTCCAACCACCCCCCAACAGATCTTTAATACTTTGGGCTATAAATATAAGTTATTGGACATTAAAGTCTGTAAAGAAAACAATATGAAAATCATTGTTGAGAATTAATACAAGTTCTTACAATCAATTACTTTAAACCCCTACTTTTGAGCTTAAAGTGTGATTCATCCTTATACCCATTGAACTTTAACTTGTGTATCTGCTCTTTGAGTGAGTGAAATTCATTTTAATTCATTTGTAAACTCTTGAGAGAGTGGAGGATCCCTTAAGAAACTAAGAGGTTTCTACACAAGAGGTGGATGATCCTTGGAGTATAGGAAGACCTCATATATTGTAAAGGGTTTGTCAAGCACCTCATGAAGCTTGATTATAGTGGAAACTCTTTGGTGGATGATCCTAGGGACTAGACGTAGATTACAGGGTTGATTGGACCAGTATAAATCTATGTTTGTAATCTTCTCAACCCTTATCTCTTTACATTCAAGCTTATTTATTTCTTTTGCATAATTGTTGCTTGTTCTTCCACTCATTCATTCTATTTAAGCTTGTGTATTGCCGTAAATTTGTTCAACTCAAAGAAAATAACTTCAAAGAAAATTAAAAGGGGCTTGTTTGTGAAAAATTTTAAAATACTCAATTCATGTAACACCCCTTGATCTGATAACTACGGCACAATCGTCATTATTGCCACAGTCACTAAATCAAGACGCGCTACAATATAACAATAAGTCTAAAAAATTTAATCATTGTGCATATATAGAAAATACGAGCCACGACATGAAATACATATATTTATGTTTACTCGCATCCAGAATACAATGTCAGCTTAATATAAAGTTACAATTCTGCAATCCATACATAGAAGTAAAATACAACATAATTAAACATAAGTTTTGCACTTGATCCTCCTCTGGATCTCTAATAGATGATCTTCCCCCTTGCGACACGTCATGATGGATAGGAGCCTGAACATGCATTATAACTGAAGCCTCTCTAGGGAAGAGGTGGCGGTTATCACACATCTCCTTAATGGGTATAAGGAACTCCACATGCATAAAAACATAAGAGATGCTCGTACCAGCTCCAAGGTCATTACCACATTGAACTAGGGTTACATCCCCTATGTAAGTAAAACGCTCTGTGTCACGGTCGAGATGCCAGGCTTCCAAGCCTCCATGAAACTGCATCCACATGCGATTAAGGAAAGGTTGTCCAGATGCCATCACCAGGAAACAAAAGTCGATCCCCAAAACTAAACTAAGCGAATTCAACTCGCACTCTTTACAGTCTTTATCCAACACAACATAAGACAAAGTAATACAATAAAGAGGTGAGATATCCTACTTACATTACCAATTATGGAAGTAAAGAAATAGAACGGTGCAGAGCACCCACATAGTAGAGTAATGACATTTAAGCAGTAGTAATCACATATGATAAGAGAGAACAACAACAAAATCTCAGATAATGAACAATTAAAACATTTCAGATAATCATGACATCAATAAAATAATAGTATAGTCATTCATATAAATGAGTGCCAAATGATATGCCGACTCACAATGCATGTGCACTTGGTACCAAGATTTTCTATTCCATTTCAAAGATGAGCGTTCAGGAAGATTCGCCCCCCTCAATGACAGTCTACACCGAACCACAAAGAGAATAGTATTTGTCAGGCACGTGATGCATTGCAATCGGTTTATCATGGCCAGAGGTATAATAAGGTGATAACATCATCACGAAATGAACCACCGCGCCTCACGGTCCTCAATCAGATCCTTCCACTGGATCACACTATTCAATTCTCGTTCATAGGCTCATACAGCCTTTTAACAGTCATCGACTGAGCAAATTGTTCAATGCAAATATGCATAACTCAAGCCATCATTGTACTGTCCCCAATGATATTAAAATAATCGTCCATACAATTGCCTAATATCATTAGTATCAATGATATTACATAACTGCCCATACAATTACATAATAACACTGATCCACCCGGGTTCAGCACATCAGCATAATAACCAAACGTGTATAATGTTCAATGCATGTTGACTCTATGCACAATCATGTATATCCAACAATAATGATATATTTTCCATAACACACTGCAATTTGGTCAATTTAAGCATCGACAAAATTCTAGTCCCAAACACAGACCCACAATAGCAAGGTATTAAATTCTCAAGAGTGACAACACACTTAAACTAACATTTCTTATGAATTCATTTTCTAGAAGGAGTCTCTTGAAGTCCTTATTCAATTTTTATTCCTTTAGATTGATCAAGTTCCTTAATCTAACCAATTATGCTCACTAAAAAAATTACTCTAAGGTTTTGCAAGTCTCACAAACTTTTTTGTTCTTCCTGTATGCCCAAATTCATTCTAAGTCATAATATAAAGTCTTATTCTTTGTTCTTTCCATTTTATGAATTCTTAACAAATCTAGAATTCTCTAATCATCTACGTCTCCATTTTACCACTACATTTTGTGACATTTTGCCTTAGGAATTCGTGAGCCTTATTATTACAAAGTCTAACCCTTTTGCCTCCGCCTCAATATTGATCACTTATCATTTAATCACTTAAGACCCAAGGTTGCACAAAGATCACAACTTAACCTAATAAATCTCTTAGGGGCCGTGAGCCTCCCAATGGTATGAATCTAACCAATCTTTCCACCACAATGTTAGTTACTTTCATTAAATTACTTAAGTTCCAAAATTGCTACAAATTTAAGTCTTGAACCCTAACAATTATTCAAGAGGTCGTGGGCCTCCCAATGGGTAGGAACCCAAAGTTTTCCATTTTATTCATTTGCCTTTTAACTCTTCATCACCTAAGTTCCAATCTTTACAAAACCACACCTTGAACACCCAAAAATGTGGCCTCTTGGCCATGAATCCAAAAGGGCAAAGAACCCTAAAATCTCTTCACATAACAATCCAAGCAATCCAATATATTTTTACATAGTCATCAAGACATATAATAACAATCAATAAATCATACAAGTCAAAATAGCACAAAATCATGAAGAACATCACAACCAAGAGAGCAATCCCACATAGATTTCTCACTACCAAGATAGGTTGAAGAGGATTATCTCCCTCTTACCTCTTGAAGACAACTCAAGAAAGCAAGCCTCTTGGTACTTTGTGGAGATTTTCGTACTACACCTTCAAGGAAACCCTTAAAGTCTCTAACTTTGAAGCTTGATAAAACAAAATGAAAATGGTAGATTTTGGTGATGGCCACAACATGAAAGTTGCTTAGAATGGTGTCTATATTCAAGATCAAGGGTTGGTTGGAATTAAAGAAGATGGATGGTGTATTTTGAGGGGTGAGGCTGTGAGCCTCAAAGGAGAAAGGTGAGAGCTTTTTGCTTGATCTCTTTGATAGGAATGATGAGATGAACAAATGAGTAGTAGAATGAAGTGAGGTGAAGAGTTTGGCCACCTTCAAGCCTCCATAGCCGTAGGAATGGAGAGGGAAGAGAAGAAGAGAAAAAGAGAAAGTTGAGAGAAAAAAAAGATGAAGAGAGAAGATAGAGAGAGAAAGTGATAGTAAAGTGAAATGAAATGAAATGAAATGTGTAATTAGGTGTATTTTGTGTAAGTGTGTGAATTAAATTGTGTGGCCACAAAGAGACGTCAAAAATGTGTGGTGGAGAGGAGGAGAGAAGAAATGTGGCTTCTTGAAGAAGCCAATAGGAAAGTGTAAGGAAGCTTCCTCCTAGCTTATCCAACAAGCCAAAAGGAAGGTGCTAGGAAGCTTCCTCCCTTTGAAAAGTCAAAGTGATGTCAAGGTGATGATGTCACCATGGTGATATCATTAAAGCATTCTCTAAAATATGACTAACACTGTATCAGATTTATTATCAGTGGACAGAAGTTACAGTTAACAAAAACTGATATTTATTGTCTAACAGATAATAAAATTATTCTGTGATTTTTATTTATTAGATAAAAATCTTGAAAAATATGAAACCTCGTAAACCGTGTCTAGCCTCGGGTTTAGTAAGATCCCCCGTCGATATTTCCACAGTTCAAGGTTCTTGGAAAAAATATCTGATTTTTCTGGCTCCGCTCAGCGCGCACACAAAATGAGGAATAATATTAAAATATTCTACGTTCATAGAAAAATACAAAAAAATCACAAAAATCACAAATATTATAAAATAACTATTTATCATAAAATTATTAATTTTCGGGGTGTTACAATTCACCCTCCTCTTGAGTCATGAAGCCACTTGATAACACATTCTTCATATAATATATCCAATAATGCTTTATATGAGTTATAATGAACTAATATCAGATATGAGAGTTGGAAGTGCATTAAATTTGAGGAAGGATTAAGGAGGGACATGCAGAAGGTGATCCAGCCTTTTGGGATCCAGAGCTTCGCAAGCTTAGTGAATAAGTGCATAATTATTAAGGGTCGTGATGGTAAGTCTCAAGAGGAGAAAAGATCGCAGGACCTTGAAAAGAGGAAATGAGTCGATGATGGATATGAAGAAAGTGTTTCTACACGTAGCGATCCACAAGATAAGTGTGAAGAAAGTGTTTCTACATACAACTCTTCGGAGGATGATGAAGACGATGAAGATGAGCAAGTTCAGGTGGAGGCCTTGGAGCCTGAATGCCCTGTGTGTCGAAGGTCACATGGCGATAAACCTTGTGTGGTGTGCGTTATGTGTGGTCAACCGGGCCATTCTCCTAGGAGGTGTTTGCAGAGGCATGGAGTTATGCCCAACCCTAGACCGTAAGCTCCAAGAAGGGCGTATACTCTAGTTAGGATAGAGAAAGCTCAATCTTTTGATCCTATGTAAGGTATCCTTTTGTGTGTGCCATTAGTTAGAAACTCATCAGGATATTCTTATAGGTTTCGTTCGAGTAGTATAGATTTACCTTGTGAATCTAGTTTGTTTACCTTTGCTGGTATAGTTTGGTTATTTTATAGACAAATGATATTATATTCTTATTTAGTTAGAAGTGTGAGACTGTGCTTAGATTATAAGTTGTTGAACAAAGAAAATATGAAGAATAAATGTCTTTGTCTATAAATAGATGATCAGATAGATCAGTTAGGAGAAACTTTGGATTTTCTTATGAGATGATCTAAGATCTGATTGTCATAGAATCAAGTTAGGAAGAAAATGTCTCTAAAAATTTTCCAAGATTATGAAGGAACATAGTCAGTAT
The DNA here is from genome assembly GCA_029884605.1 of Ormosia emarginata. Lineage (NCBI taxonomy): Eukaryota > Viridiplantae > Streptophyta > Magnoliopsida > Fabales > Fabaceae > Ormosia > Ormosia emarginata. Next base: position 66,942 of record JAQQTP010000033.1, on the reverse strand, counting down.
GTTATTGTAGTTTTGGAAACTTTTAGAGAAATGTAGTTACATGCCAAGTTAGCCAAAAGTTAGTGTTAGCTACAAGTGGTACAATCTAAGGGTTATGTAATTTCTCAAGGGGGAGTTGCAGAAAACCCTAGCAAAGTTTAAGTAGTGGTACAATGGGAAGAACAACCATTATGACCGAGGGCAGGGTTTATCAGTAAACTTTCTCAGTTAGTGCTACCATGACTAGGTTTACTAGGAAGAGTAGTACTTTGTAATGGACTCTAGTTTGTGAGTGTAGTTTCCAAGAACTGAAGAAGAGGTTGACTACTACGTTAGAGTTGGTAATTCTGGATCCCTATGAGTACTTGAGGTAGAAAGTGATGCTTTAAAGATGGGACTAGAGTGTGTTCTGATGCATCATAGGTAAGCAGACTCCTATGCATCGAGGTAGTTAGACTTGCGCTTGGACAACTACCTTGTGTATGTTTTGGAATTAGCCGTTGTGGTGTTTGCCTTACAGATTTGGAGACATTATTCATAAGGAGTCTTGTTTAAGGTGTTCAGTGATCATAATAGTTTAAGATACTTATTGATCTGGGGAAGCTGAACATGAGGCAGAAGAGATGGATGGATTTCTTCAAGGCTTATAACCTTGAGTTGTTGTATCATCCAGGCAAGGCCAATGTAGTGGCTTATGCACTAAGTAGGAAAATTCCTACAAGTGTCCTAGATGATAGTTCCAAAGAGTGAATTTCTTGAGAGTTTCAGGGATTTGAGTCTCGTAGTGACTGTGATGACATATAGTCTCTTAGTATGCAAGGTGGACATAGTAAAAGACTTAAGGACTCAGATTTTAGAAACTCAAAGGGAAGGAACAGTAGTGAGCAGATCTTCTAGTGAACCCAATAGGATTTCGTTAAGGCAATGAGGGAATGACGAAGTTTAGAGCCAAACTTTATGTTCCATAAGAGCCAGAAATCGAGGAAGGGATTCTAGAGGAAGCTCACAAGGGTAGTTCTACCATCCATTTAAGGGCTACTAAAATGTACCAAGATCTTCGGATAATGTTTTGGTGGCCTAGAATGAATAGGACACAGTAGAATATTTGTCCAGGTGCCTTTTATCAGAAGATACTATAGGTTGAAGCTAGCTCTGAAGGAGCTAATTGGGAGTTGAAGTCCCATATAAAGTAAGATTACCCTAAGTTGTTGTAAGAGGCAAGCTGAGTTTTGGGGACAAAATTCTTAAAAAGGATAGGAAAAATGTAACATCCTCAATAACATGTTAAGCTTATATATAGTTACAGAGGTAACATAATGCTAGCTTAGCATGCTTGTTAAATTTTGTGATAATCTGAGCTAGTTTAAGTACTTTGCTATAATACAGAAGGTGGAAAGTTGCTTAAAATGGCTCAGATATTAGCATAAAGGGCTTAACTAATGGAAATAAATATGGAGAATTTATTTCTAAGTCACAAATGTGTAGAATGTGATATGGTTAATTTTTTAGAGTTAACTGAGGTCATTTGGTATTTTTAAGCATATTGTGAGTGTGTTTTAATGCTGATTGACTAGTCGCAGATATAGAAAAGTAAGATAATGGTGAAACAATAATTTAGATGAATTTTATGATTTATTCTAAAGTTGTTGAAAGTTAGAAAACTCGATTTTGAGAAATCTAAATATTCTTAACATATACGAAGTTAAGCAAAATGACCAAAATACCCCTAGTGCTCATCTTTAAAGTGAAATCTCATTTCACTTTCCTCTCCTCTCTCTCACGAAGGAGGGCAGCAGCAACAAGGGGGAGAAAAACAAAAATAGAGAAAAGGGAAGACCAAGGTGTGATCTTCATCCTCAAGAGGTGGAAGCTCTTCCAAAGGAAAGAAGAAAAAGTATGAAGACTATAGTAGTTTTTATTCTTAGTAATGTAAAGCTTGTATTATTTACACTACTTTAAGTTTGTATAAAGTTATGTATTTACAATGTGCCTTGTAAGCCTTATGATGTATGTATATAACTTTTAGTTTTTCGTAGCTCTCTATAATTATTTATTTGGATAAATGAATGTTATGGGATTAGAGTGTTGTTTTAAGTTAGAAATAACATTGCTAATATTGCTTAGCCAGGTATATGCTAAGTATACTAGGTTACCGGTATTAGGGTGTTACATATATCATGAGCATGCTTTTGGCATTATGCTTAATGATAACTGATTAATTAATTTATTGTACTCAAATTTCATATTATGGCAAAATTAATCTTATGATAGTACAATGGATTAGTGATCAATGACTATTCCCAAAGGATCCAAACTTTGTTGGATACCAAAACAAATTTTTTTTGAATTGATTGTAAGATGATAACTAGCTCAAGCAAGCATTTAAATGGAATAAGATTATTCAACTTGAGGTTAGTAAAGATTAAAAGGAATCAACTTCTAAAAGGGGTGCAAAGAATCTCTATTCCCTCATGAAGACATAAAGGTTGGAAGTTGGAGTCACATAGAAAATCTCAAAGAGTACACTTTTGGTGATATCAATTTCTTATCCTTATTTATGTTTTAAATTGAATATCATGTGATATTTGGAGAAGTAGAGAGTTGTTTTATGTCTTAACATGCCTTATGTTGTGTTTTTCTAGCATTGTGTCTTAAAAGTGTCTTTACATATACTAACATGCTAGATAAGTACACACCTTGTTTGGAATGACATGTTTTATGGTAATATCTTTGTTCTTGAGTTTGTGACCAATTCTCTTTATTCAAATATGGAAATTTACGTGCTCATAAGTAGTTTGGATCTTTTCTCTTTGATGCTTAATTGTCTTATATACTTACTTGGAGATTGGAAAGTTAAAGGTTATATGTTTTCTTGTTTGAAATTGCTTGATATGTTTATATCTTGAAAACAAGAAGTAAATGATTCATTTTGTGCCTTGAACTTGTCTTTGAACTTCAATGATTCTTACATTGAAGTATATCTTGAAATGAATTATAAATGGTTTTAAAAGTTATAATTCCATGGCTTTTCAATTCTTGCATTACAATAAGGGACTTTTTGTTCTTGATTGGCATGTGTGCATACTAGAATTTCTCACTTGACATAACATGACTAACATGATCATTGTATGCCCAAAAATGCTTATATAAGTTTTGATCATGATCATGTATTTCTTGATAAACTTGAATCATGCCTTAAAATACTTAAACCATATTTTTGGATTTAAGTACTCATGTATACTTTTTTAGTGCTAAAATTATATGGTTGATAATGCGATACATATTTTATATTTTATATTAACGTAAATTATGCGTGTAAATGTTCTTTTAATGCTATTTGGTGCTAACCTATGATTTAGAGAACTTTTAGAGTTAGCTTTGCAAGTGTTTCTATGTGTTTCAAATATTGGAATGCCAAACATAAGTGGATAAAGAGAAGAGTTGAATGAAAAGGGATATGAAGAGACTTTCTTGAAGTAAAATGAATGGAATACTCAATGGAAGAAAGCTCAAGGATCAATAAACGAAGGACATTATAGAGAAGCATCACTTTCTATCTAGCTTAATAAGTATCTCTAACCCTAAACTTTTATGATATTTTATACTATAGATTGTACGGTGCTTGTTGATAAAGTGCTAGTAAATGATTATATGCTTTCTTTACATGAGAAGTATGCTTAGCAATGACAAAGGTGATAATTAGATCTTATCTCTTCAATTTTGTCATTGCATATAGGGTGAAAATGTTAACTTATATATGCGTTGATCCCTATTGCTTATGTTATTATGGTGAATGTTTGATATCTTTTACTCTCTTGGTTTCTTAGTGGTTAAACTTGTATGAGAAACATGCTCTTTGAAAATGAATGTTTATTTGCTTGAAAAGTATTGTTTGAAAACTACCTTATCTTCTTTTTAAATCTCTTATAACTTCCCATAATTAATTGTTGATTTGTAATGGTTGTTTATCCTTTTCATTTTAAATATCATTTTTGCATGTTCTTGTTGACTATAAATATATGCATGACTATGTTAAAATATTATGCTTTATATTTTGATAATATGCATATTTTGAGGGAGAGTCTAGCTCTTAAATTGTTGTTTATATCTCTTGGTTTACATCCATGTTTGACATGAAGTGTTTTAATGCTAATACTTTCAACGTGTCAATAAAGACTCGCTCTTATTATCTTTTCTTCTATTAATGAAAAAAAAATAAGCATTCTTCTTTTCAATTTCTTTTAATTCTTTCACTGAGGAATGCTTGATATTTATGACAAGACATATGATCTTTCCTTTTGAAAACCTTAATGTCATGCTCTTTTATGACTCTTGTGTAACTTTCATCAAATGGTACTTATTTAATGTTGATAGCTATTATATGATAAGTATAGGTGTGGCACTAAGTGACAACCATTACATGCATCATATTTGATATCAGAAAAGCATGTTTGTTTCATCTCTTTATTCTTAAATTATATGTAGAATCAAATAAAGGGAGATAATTATGTTTTGAACAACTTGAAGAAGTTTTTGGTTGTGATGATCTTATTCTTTTTGGCAACATGAGTTTTATCTATGAAACAAAATAGGGGAAAATAAAATATTAACTTTCTTTCCTAAGCCTTTTTGTTGATGTCAAATAGGGGGAGTGAGAATTGAAAAGAAAAATATGCTTTTGTGTTTATTGTTTGATATGCTTACATGAATATCTATTCTTCTATATTGTTCAACATATTTTTTTCTTTAGTGATTTGTCATCATAAAAAAGGGAGATTGTAGAATTGTCTTTGCCCTAATGGTTTAATGTGTTAAGTTTTGATGATAAAAATACATTACAAAAAGATATTGATCATATTACATAGATGTGCTTAACGAGATATATTGTATCATGCATGATTATGTAATTTATCTAATTGTATTTTACTTAATAATCATGCAATGAGATTTGTGCAACATTCTTCATAGAATATATCTAATAATGCTTTATATGATTTATAATAAATTTGTTGGTGTATGCCCTAGAGGCCTATACATTTTGTCTGTATTTATATACATTGTATTATGCTAATTTTAATATATAGGGCATTTCATTTATTATGTTCTTTTTTTATAAACATAATAAAGTCCTTAGAATTGTAAGTTTGATGCCATAGGACATCAAGTGGATGACTTGATCGTGAGATCCTATTGGATAAAATACTATTCTTAAATGTTCCTAGTCAAGTATTATTGTTAATTAGGACAATAATAATGCATTGAAACTAGTATGTACGTAGACTGATGACCACATCTCATGGGTCATGGATATCAGATATCAAGTCTTCACATAGATATATATTAGAGTAATGATGTATTGGACAAACCCGCCATGAGAACGCCACGTGGATCATTATATGAGTGTCATAAGCGATTCTCATAGTGATAATGGTATATGTGGTCCTTTGACCTGAAATCACTACGATTCCTTGTGAATGGCAATGGTCTTGGTTTTGATGATCAACAAACAAGAAAACAATGGTTTTGATGATAACAAACAAGGACAAGAAATAGAAGTGCAATGATCAAGTCCCAAGAATCTTCAAGAATAGCTTATACAAACGAGATATTATCTTCCGCTCTCCTGACTTAAATCTTGTGTAAAGGTAAATGGGAATCATACTAAGCTCAAACATGTTTTTAAATCTTTACAAATGGTTTTCACATGCTAAAATGCTCAATAAACAAGTTTTGAAAAGCTAGTCTTGGTGGTTGCTCAAATCCATGAAAAATAGTCAAGTTTGTGTTTTACAAAGCTAACCTTTAGTTACTCTTTTGATCATAACTTCCAACCTATTTTGTATTTTGTTTTGAAACTTATTTCATATGAAAATAGACTCAAATACCTTTCCAATGACTGGTCATTTGTTTAAAACGGATGAGAAATGAAGAAGTTATGACCATTTAAAGTTAGCTTTCAAAACCAGAATGCCATAACCGAATATGGGAATATGTATAACCGAATATGGCTTCTTTCTAATTGAGTTTCTGGCTTCTCAAACGTAACAACTTGTTTTTTAAATGGCCATATTCGAATATGGCATAACTCATAATCGATTATGAGTGTTTCATAACAGGTTATGAATTCCTTCATATTCGAATATGAGTAATCCCATAACAGGTTATTTTGCAAACCAGAAACGTTGGGAACTCTTCCCATGCCACCGCCATAACCGACATTATGACTTTTGCCATAAAACAGATTATGGCCTATATTCCTTACAAAAATTTATCGACTCTTCCCCAACGGCTCTATTGAGCACTAAATGCCTCCCGACAAGCCTCATGACCACGGCTCTAAAATGTCATGGGCTATAAATGGAAGTGTTTGGGCATTGATAACTAGTTGGAGAACATTCTGAAAAATATCCTTGAGCATTAAATGCGAGTTTTCTATCATTTTCATCATAAACTCTGTTTTGAGCTTCAAAGTGTGATTCCTTGATACCCATAGTGCTTCAATTTGTATTATCCACTCTTTGAGAGAATTTCTATCATTCAAACACTTTGATTAATCACATGAGCAAGAGGGTGAGGTATCCTCTAGAGAAAAAGGGTGAGGTATCCACCAAAACTTCGAACTTCCTTACCGTTATTTGTAAAGAAGGTGAGGTATCCTTCTAGAGTTGAAAAGGGTGAGGTATCCCTTGTTGTAAAGAAGGTGAGGTATCCTTCAAAGGTTGTAAAGGGGTGATGTTCAAGTATCCTTCTAGTGAAAAGGGTGAGGTATCCAACTTTTTTGAGGCTCAAGCACAAAGGGTGAGGTATCCCCCGAATGGTGTGGTGAGTGCTCTATTATGTAAAGGTTTTCAAGCACCCATTCAAGCTTGAAGTTTAGTGGAAAATCTCGAGTGGTTTGCTTGAGGACTGAACGTAGGTCACAAGGGGTGGCTGAACCAGGATAAATCCTTGTGTTTGCTTTTCTCAACTCTATCTCTTTACATTAGTGCCTTAATTATATATGCTTTAGTTAAATTTGATATATAGCTTATTTGCTTGATTTATCCTTTAACCTAAGTTATATATAAGTAATCTTTATTAGTTGTATCTTTGTTAAGCTTATTCTTAAGAATCCGTACTCCTCTTCCTTAGGAAAAACTAGTGTTAATTGAAAGTTTCAAAATGCATAATTTCTCAAAGTTGTTTTAAAATTTGTAATCACCCAATTCACCCCCCCTCTTGGGTGATGGTTGTCATGGCTAACATTCCTACATGAGGAGTTGTGTGTTTTAATGCCATCAAATGTCATCTGTAATAAGATGATTATAAAGTTAGTTATTAGACATACCACAATTCATGTGGAGGGATGTGAGTGACCTAGATGAGATTTATCCCTCCGATATAATAGGAGTGATATCTTCGGGGGCCCTGATTGAGTGAGACTACAAAATGCATGATTATGCTCAAATGAGTCTATATGAGATATTGATCTCATTTGTTATTACTATGTGGTCGTTGAGATTGATTTCCCGTTGGCTCAAGAATCGGCTTACGCCGAAACCGAAGATTGAACTAAACAAAGGTGACACGTTTCTCGTCCAACTCCTCAAGTCGAGCCTTATGTTCAATCCAGATATCTGGACAAAGGGACTAAACTACACGTAACATTGGTCACGGATAGGTTATGTCAAATCACTGACATTCTCATTACTTGGGTAGCAGCGATGTGTTGCTAGATACTGCTCATTGTTTGTAATATTAAAATAAGATTTTAATATTACTACCAACATCATGAGAACCTGCAGGGTCGCACCTTAGAGCAGACTAAATTGGAGCAATAAGGATCCAAGTTGGACTCGGATTCAATTATGGGCCTAACTCATAACAGATGAGTCTAGGGTTGCACAGCTTACCTTTCTACTGCTCACACTTACTTAAGGTAGTCACTATTATAAATAGTACTGCTAAGGGGGTTGCTAGTAAGATATTACAGAACCCTAGCCGCACCTACAAAAAGTGAGTCAGAGAGGGACAGGTTTCTTTTTCTTCTCTTCGCAACTAGTACTATTGTAGAGAGGTCAGACTCCAAGACTGCGAACGTTGGATGTTTTGCAAGTTTATTCATGTGGATACTGCAAAGACATCATCGCTATTACGGTGTTGGTGATTCAAGTCGCTCGAGTTTATCACGCTTCAAGAGGTAAATGTTTTAAAACTCGGATTATGGCTTTTCGCATGGATTCTGTGAGGAAATTTTTATTATTCCACTGCGTGATGTATCCATAATTCCCAATAGAACTAATATCGGATATGTCTCTACGTGAATGAATATATGTATGATGCATGTTCTAGTGTTTTATACTTAGAAATCATGCATATTCTTTAAAGTGTTGTATGTTACAAACTTTATAGAACATATCTAGTAGAAATTGATAAATGTCTTAAATGGATATGTGTCTATAGGAGTCTTATATGCATGTTAGATTAACTAAAGTTATATATTATTGAATCATGCATATTAAATGTTGAATTATGAATTTGGACTAACTAAGTTTTTCAAGTGAATTATGCCTTGTAGAGTAATCTAAGTACCAAAAGTGAGCATTGATCAAGAAAATGAAAGATCCTCATTAGGCTCAACTCAAAAAGAAGGAGAATGAAGAAATGATCTAAGATCTTGGAAGAGTTGAATAGAAAAAATATTGAAAGCTTGGATTGCATCAAGAAGCCTAAGGACAAGATTTGGTTATGTTGATAAGAGGAGAACACTCTTAAAGTTTGAGTTAGGTGACCATGTATTTCTAAAGATTACCCTTATAACTAGAATTAGATGAGTCCTTAAATCCAGAAAGCTAAGCCCACGATTTCTTGGACCTTACCAAATTATGAAAAGAGTTGGACTTGTTGCTTACCAAATAGCCCTTCCACCCAAGCTATCAAACATTCACAAAGTCTTTCTTGTTTCATAACTTAGAAAATACAACTAGACCCTTCACATATTATGGCAACTGAGTTTATACATGTATGAGATGATTTAACGAACAAAGTAAAACCTAAACAGATTTTGGATAGAAGGGTTAAGGAGCTCAGAGGAAAGTAGATTCCTTTGGAAAAAGTGGTATGAGAATGGATAAACTCCAAGGAGATTACTTGGGAGGTGGAGTCCAACATGAGGCAAGATTATCCAGAGTTGTTTACATTAGGTAAATCAAAATTTTGGGACAATTTTTTTTTAAAAAATGGATAACTGTAACATCTCGCTCCTAATTTGCTTAATTAAATATTTAAATTAATAAAAAAATTGATTTAATTGTGTGCCTCAATGTATTTTTATAATTTATGTGCTGACAAAAATAATTTAACATGTAAGTTAAATTCAAGATAATAGCCGAAAAATGTGTAGAAATTTTAAATGAATGAGACAAATTATGAAAATCTACAATTTAGTTCCAAATGAATAAAAAAAATTATGATAAGTTTTTGGGATGTAAATAAATTAAATTGGTATTTTTAGTAAATTATAGTGGTTTTTAGTATTTTAAAAGTAGCATAGAAATTAAAATAAATATGATAAAACTATGAAAATAATTTCATAAATTAAGGAATAAATTTTGATAATAAAATTGACCTTATAATTAAGTTAGAACTTATAAATTGAATGGAAATAAATTAGAATGAATTTAGAGAGTTAAAATAAGTATAAGTCAAATTAAAAAGTAACTCATGATGATCCTTTAGCCAATAAGATTTCAAGCATTAGAAACTTCCTTATTAAGTTTACATCTTATTGGATGATAACAAAAGGTTACATGAATAGGTTTGAGTTTAATTAGACCTAAACTAATAGGATTGCATGCATGTAATTACTTGAATCTTAAGTTAGCTACCTATTACAAATAATTAGGACCTAATTAATACCAAATGATTTAAGTTAAGATCCTATATGAACCCTGAGGAGTTCCAAACATAATGCAGAGTTAAAATTATGAGGATTGAGGATTAGAATTTTATTGAAGCATTTGAACTAAACTAGGTAACCAATGGAGGTGCAAACTTAGTAACTAAGTTCCTCACCCCTACTTAAGTCATGACCCGCTCCTCCCCCTCCCTATTTCTCTCTTCCTCCTCGATGTCTTTATCTTTTATGCAAAGAACAACACCAAAGGCAGCCATGGAGTCTCACTTTCAATCATTTGTATGAGCTAGCTAGGAGCTTCATCCTAACCCGGACCTAAAGACAAAAGTGATCTTTGCGACTTTCACTTCCTATTTCACCGAATAGATTTCACTTTTGAGCAACTTCACCCTTCTCTTCTTCCCCTCCACTTCGTTATCTTGGGTGACCAAGTAGGGATCCTTGATCTTTTTCTTCCTCTTCATTTGTTACTTGCTTCTATGAGCTATTTACATATGGATTTTGGCTTGAAATTTGACGATGAATGGGAACCCTATGCTTCGGGTTCCATGGCTGTTGGGAGCTTTATCGTTTTGTTAATCAATTGGACATGAGATTATGGTTGCTTGTTTTGTTATGAGTTTGATTATACGATTGCATGTTGATTGGAATGGAAAATTTGGCATTGAACCTTATGGGGCTACCTCAGGTTCTTGGGGTGTAAGGTTGTAATCTAGTTTGTTTGTTTGTTTGAGCTTGGAATTATGGTATTATGCTTGGAACCTAGCTAAGTGGTTGCATGTTACAAATTGGATGAATTTCTCCCGCTTGGCTGAATTTATGCCTCAGGTTCAAGGGAGGAAATTGATGTTGTAATTTGTTCTTGTTGTTGCTTAATGGTGAATTCATGCCTAATTGAGATGAAATGCATGAGATTGCATGTGAAAATTGAAATTGAGGTTGTTTTGGGGTAGATGGTAATTTGGGCTCTTTAAGGGTATTTGCTAATTCTAGTTAGAATGGACCCTAATCAACCTAATGTTAACCTAATTTAGTGTTTAGGCATGAATGAAAAATTAATTTTATGAGTTTTGATCCACATAGGTCTTGGCTAAATAGAGTTAGAGGGCTTAGGATATGGTTTGGAACCAAATGGTGATAAATTAGGCTTAAATTGGCTTGGGGATCATATTCAGAAATCAATTGGATTATTAGTTGATACATGGTAAGCTTGGAAGGTTGGTGCAACACCTTTGGTAAGCTAAATTAAGTGAATTTGATTAATTAAAATTTAGTGACTAACAAAAATGACTAATTAGGGTATATACAAGTTAAGGTAAAGTTGTTCGACTAGGTTAATTAAGCCTAGGAGGTTAAGTTGATGAATTTTTGTAGTTTCGCTAAGTTGGCTAGAAACCAAGATGAGATAGCTTATTTGTATGATAAGATGACTATTTTTAATGAACCGACTACTGAATTGATGAGTTGACTACTGGTTCAATGAGTTGACTCATGATATGTGATGTGAATAATTTTGTTATTATGAGATTATGATATTTATGGATAATATTGCTCATAGGATTTGCATGACTTGAATGTATTGATATTCTGGCACTGTGGCATAAATGAACTTATGCATGGAATGAAATTGATATGCTTTTGAAAATTGTTGAATTGAGTCAGAAATATAAAGAATGGACTGGTATTATCCAAAATCATTTAGTGCTTAGATGAAAAAGAAATGGCACCTTAATATGGACATGATCCTCCTATGCATCGAAGGTGATCCTATGGGCAGTTTCCCAATATAGTCGAGGCCCTAGTTATCAGGGATAGGGCTATGTGATGACATACAGTCACGTAAAGGATGAGCACCTAGCCTAAAAAGCAGGCTATCACTAAGTTTAAATGGTAGGTGGAGTGAAGGTCTCCCTACTCATTATGAGGATCCGAGATCCCACGGGAATAAGCTTAATGAGATAATGATTTGATGAAAGAGAATTGTAAGGTAAATGAAAGCAATCATGATATAGCATTGTATTAATCCAAGAGTATCATACATTTATTGCATTACATCATTTATTGGAAATATGATTCTATAACTGCCTTATAATTTTGTTTGTTCTGGTTACATGTAATTATCTTCTGAGAATCGCTGTGATTGATATTGTGCCTTAGGGTTGACTCTGTGTTTGATCCAGATTACTTAGTTAATTGTTCATAAATCGAATTGACAATTTATATAGATTATATTATTAAAAATAAACCTCTGCTTTGGGGATAATTAACTATTTTGGCTTACGCCACTTAATTTATTTATCTGTAAATGTTTTTGAAAACCACACAACAATTGGAATCATCGTGATGACACTTGTGTGTTAATATTACTAAGAATTCTTAGAATTCTCACCACTACAAGAAAAAAGGAGATTTGCGAAGGATAAATCCGCTGCAAATCACTCAAAATCCGTCATAAATTAACAATTTGCGGTGGATTTGCGACGGATTCGGGTCTGCCGCAATACGGTCGACGCAATATAGTTTGCGGCGGATTTTAATTTTCATTGCAAATTTGTGGTGAATTTTTTCGCCGCAAAACTCTCCAGTGACATGTCGGAATAGTTGCCGGAAAAGGGCTAATTTGCGGTGGATTTTTTCGTCGCTAATTTGTGGTGGATTTTTCCGCCACTAATTTGCGACGGATTTTTTCATCGCTAATTTGTGGCGGATTTTTCCGTTACTAATTTGCGACGGATTTTTCTGCCACTAATTTGTGGTGGATTTTTGCAGCAAATTTTTTCACGCCTGATTTGCAGCGGACTTTTCTGTCGCTAATTTGCGGCTGATTTTGCGTCGATTTTTTCAATTTGCGGAGGATTTTGTGGCAGATAATCCACCACAAAAATCTACCCAAATTTGCGGCTGATATTTCCGCCGCAAAATTTGTCGCAAATTTTTTTGAATATTAAAAAAATTAAATTGAATATTCAAAATCCACAATATAACAAAATCCACTCAGACATCAATTTTAACCTGTCAATGCATTTAACCAATCCATAAAACAAACATAACAAATCGCATACAACATAACTCATTGTTCAAATTCAACATAACAAAGTTTGTTCAAATGTAAAGTTTAATAATCCTCATTATCATTGTCATCTTCATCATGATCGACATGGACACCTAATGTCATTCTCACAATCTCAGGTTTCAACAATTTCCCACTATAACATATCAAACAGGGACACCTAATTGTTCCTTCACTTAAGTAATGGGAAGATCAACATGCATAATTCACAAACTCTTCAACTCCACATACAAATTCTTGTTTAAGTCCTCTACGACCCGAATAAGTCCTATTATACATCCATCTACGATTTTCTAGAACTACCATTTTCTGCAATGATAATTTTACACTTAAATCAAAATACAAAAACTCAAAATGCACAACATATGTTACATAATTAATATATTTTAAAATTATACATGTATAAATATTTCAATCCAAACAACTAGTATTCTCCAATAAAAGTCCAAATCCTATGCATACATTATACCAAGCCTAACTTTTAACAAAAGACTAAGAAAAAGCAATGAAGGTTAATTAACACCAATCAAAAATAAGAAAATGGTGAATCAAAGAGTATATCAAACATGTTGGAGACTGCCACACCGCACCAGTTGGAGATCTCCTCGTCAAGGTGTCACAAAATGCAACGTGATGCTAGCTTTAACAAAAACACAAACTGGATTTATACAAAGTCTTCAATGCCTTCTTCCGCTCCTGCTTTGATCATACACTGGATTTACCATGAAAATAAGAAATTAGGGTGAGAATTTGAAATTCTCAGTAATAAATTTATACAACATAATCTCATAATAAATCCAATTACTGTATATAAAACAAGTTACTTAATTATTAAATAGAAAAGTGGCATAAGTCAAAACAATTCGTCTTTTCATTTCTGACATAAACCATTTATAAATAAAAACAAGAAACGTTTATAATACCTTTGTAATAAGAGTCACCTTGATGTGATTTTTAAATATAAGTTAAGCCAAAAATCTCATTTGCACCTGAACTAGCCGTAACCTTTTTTAAAAAGGAGCACCATTCTATTTCATTTATTACATTCAATAGATTCCCAACAATTGTCACAATTCCAAATATTTCTAATCATATCTGTTCATCAATTAATCTTTAAACTTATCTATTAGGATAATAATTGATTTATATGCATCACGAATACACTTTATTAAACACCCTTACTAAGGTCTCATCACACTTATAAATGCATATAAGAAAGGTCCCCACACTTAGGAAAGCTAGTTTTTTCCAAAACAACATTTTGGCATTTTTCTCAATTTCAACCCTTGACCTTTGCTCAGTAAAATGAGCATAACTTGAGCTACGTATGTCGAAACAAAGTGAATTAGGTGTCCTTGGAAAGCTAAGAGAAAGAGCTACAACTTTCATGAAGAGCACAAAAGCTAATTCTCATTATATCTTTCTACACAGGCCGTGTAATTTTACATGGGCCGTGTAATTTTACATGGGTCGTGTCCTTCTCTGTCTGCACGTTTCCACTACTAGCAAAGAGGGACACGGGCCTCCCCCATGTATTCGGACACGGGCTGTGTTCCTGGGACAGAAGTTTTGCAAAACCGTGGTTACAGTTCCATTGGCCAAAATCTTGGATTTTGGTCACTCCAATCCAATTTCTAGGTGAGTTTAAGTCCCAAACAAGTTCACAAACATGAAAGGAACATAAAGCACTAAAAGATTTAGCTAAAAATGGATCAAAACACTACAAATATCATCCTTGGTTATTCAAAACCTAAAACTCCAAATTCTCATTTCAAATGGAAAATCAAGGTATACAAGTAATGAAAAACTGTTCTCATGCCTCTAGCAAACCAAATCATGTTATTCTCAAGTTTTCTAACAAAATTCAAGCCAAAACAAGCAAAAACAACTCAAAACCCCAATTCCCACATCAAGTCACAACTCAAGAACAAGATGAAAAGAATAGGAAAGTGAGTCAAGAATAAGGTTTTCCCCCTACCACAAGGTCTTGAAGATGACGAAGGTTGCTCATGGAAACTTTTATCTTGAAAGGGGAAGGGAGAGAGGAGAGATAATTAAAGAAAGAATGTCATCTGAAAAATGAAAATGCCAGAAGGAAGAAGAAGAAGTAGATTTAATTTTGTGGCAGATTTTTTGCTATTTTTTGAATTGCGGCATAATTTGTGATGAATTTTCCCGCCATAAATTATTTTAATATTTTATTTAGAATTTTTTATTATACTTATCAAATTTTGTGGCGGATTTTTCAGCCGCAAATTTAAATTTAGATTTGCGGCAGATTTTGCAGTGGATTGTTTTAATATTTTTTGAAATTTTTATTATACTAATCTATTTTGTGGCGGATTTTTCTGCCGCAAAATTTTTTTTGAATTGCGGCGATTCGCCGCAAATGTTTTTTATCCGAAAAAAAAATATTTTACGCTCAAAAAGTCGCCGGAGAATTTTAGTGGTGAAAATCTGCCGCAATTTAATCCGCCACAAGATCCATCGCAAATTGAAACAGATTTTAATCCGTCACAAAATCCACCGCAATTGCGGCGGATTCGAATGCGCAACAAAATATATGCCGCAAATTCGCTGTTTTCTTGTAGTGCACCCCGTTTGTGTTTCTGTGCTATTCCAGACTCTTATGCTGCAGGTTGAAGATGACGCTGCTATCGATCTACTGGAAGCCGACGGAGTGCTGGTGGGGGTATGACCCATCGACTAACTCCTATATAGCTTACATGAATATGAGGCTATATTTTGGTTATTCAGTTGGGGTCATCATCATGTTCCCGCCTGTTTGACATCGCTACTAGAGGATTGATCTTTTGTGATAGGTTGGACCTATGATGTGGTGTTTTTGTTGTTATATGTAGTGTGCCACATTGAGAGTGTGTGTGTGTGTGTGTGTGTGTGTGTGTGTGTGTGTGTATGTTGGTATGTGTATGCCTATCAAGATACCTTTTATATGGCTAACCTAGATACTATTTTGGCTTACCGTAGTTCATATATACAGGGTATTGATGCCCACAATTTGTAGTACTTTTACTTGACTTATGGTTGTATGGCCAGAGGCCATCTGATGATAGCTTACGTGTAGATATTGATGCCTGCATAGTGTATACATATATCGACATACATGTATGTTATTCAGTATCTATGGTATTTGGCTTATTAAGATGAGTTGCGCTGTTAGTTTGCGGTTACACGACAATACTCACTTGAGTACTCCAAAGAGGACTCATAAGTTTGTAAAAGGGAATTAATAATGGTTTGGTAATCTTAAAAGTGGACTTGTTAATTGAAATGGCAATCGACCTTGCCTAAATATGATAGGCAAAACAATCCCTCATAAGGTTTGATAGACTCATACGTGTACCCTTTAGGAGTAGAGTTAAATGTATGTATAAAAAAAATTCACTTCTAGTTTGGTTGTAGTAATATGTAATGTGCCTAGGTTAATTGCTTGAACTTAGGTCTCAGGAAGTAGTGAGGTAATTATACTTAGGGTGTTACCTAAATAGGTAATATCAAAGCAGTTCATCCTAAGTAAGCCAAGGGTATGAATTGACTATGCTTGTGGCATGACTAGAAATTCCTATTACATATTATGCAATGTACTTTCTTATCTTGATGATGAGATGCTTAGCTAGGTTGAATATGCATAACTTCCTGGGTGTGTATGTTAGAAGTTTTTGTCATACTGTTTACATGATATTGAGACTTATCAACTCAGTATATATTGTTTTATGTAAAAGAACTTATAACATCCACCTGGCAAACTACCACTAGAAACACTGCCGTTATGGATATGGTAGAAGTGATGGGAGCTTTCATGGAGATGGCAACTGTAATGAGGGAGCAGATTGCCGCTACTAATAAGATGCTAGAAAGGATGGAAGCTAATCCACCTAGACAGCCACAATAAAGAGCTAATGTAGAACCAATGGGTAATCAAAATTTCCATGATCTGTTATAATCCTGTAAGGCTAACCCTTCAACTTTTAAGGAAGAGTACAACCCAATGAAAGTAGAGGAATAGATCAAATTGTTAGTGGACTGATGGTAGGAGGCTATTAGAGGCGACATGTACTCCGATTACTTGGGAGGTGTTTAGGAATGCTTTTATTGACAAATATTTTATAATAATTTATATAATACCAAGGAGTTAGAGTTTTTGAAACTAGAGTAGGGAAATATGTCAGTAGGACAGTATGTAGCAAAGTTTAAGGAGCTATCTAAATTCTTTTCTTACTTTAGGCACAACCCAGATGAAAACTGGAAGTGTGTGAAATTTGAAGCAGGTTTGAGGGATGACATTCTAAGGGCAATAGGACCTATGGAGATAAGAGATATTTCCACTCTGGTTAACAAGTGTAGGATCATCGAGGGATATAGTCAGACTACTCCACCTAAGTAGAGGCCACAAAACTTTCTGAAGAGATAGAGATTAGATGGAAGGTACCCAAAAAATTCTTCTCGGTTCAGACCACCACCAGGAAAAAGGAAAACAAATTTAAACAGGGGATTTGGGACCAAGGTGTCCTAAGTGTGGAAGGCAGCATGGTACTACGTAGTGTCATGGATCAGATTGTGTGTTATACTTGGAGGAATATTAGAACTATTCCAAGGAATGCCCACAGAGACCAGCAATGAAGCCTAACCCCATGCCATAGACTAAAGAAAGAGTGTTTACTCTAAGCGGAGAATAGGCAACACAATCTCTTGATTTGAAACAAGTTAATTGTGTAGTTAGAGATATTCCCTTATTTGTATTGTATGACTACAGAGTTTCCCATTCTTTTATTTCTCATGATTGTATGAAATTGTTGAGTCCACTTGTGTTAGAACTTCATTAAGACTTATTTGTGTCCACACCTACTAGAAAACATATGATCACTTCACAAGTCTGTCTAAATTATTCCTTGCAAATAGAGGTAGAACCTTTGTTGTGAACCTCATTTGTTTACCTCTTACTGGTATTGATGTCATCCTTGGTATGGACTGGTTATCTGTCAACCATGTCACCTTGAATTGTTCAGATAAAACTTTGATATTTATGTCTGATTCTTCTTTTATGGCTAAAGCAATTGAGTCTCTATGTTTGAATGCCACCCAGTTCAACAAGTGTTTGTTGGAGGGAGCTTAAGGATATGATCTCCTTTTCACCTCAAAGGGGGAAGTAGAGCAAACTCTAGAAAATATACCTATAGTGGGGAATACCCAGAGGTATTTCTCGAGGAAGTGACTAGTTTGCCACCAAAGAGAGAAAAAGTTTACCATAGACTTAGTTCCAATCATTTCTAATTCTTTTTTCACTTTTGCTAGCCCAGCCCATCCATTTTGTTGGGCTATTTAGGCTGGACCATCAAGCTTCGCCCATTTTGACGACTCTAATCATGCCTAATTGTGATGAAATGCATGGGATTGCATGTGGAAATTGAAATTAAGGTTGTTTTGTTGAATATGATGATTCGGGTTCCTTAAGGGTATTTGCACTAGGTTGGTTTAAATTGTTAATTCTAGTTAGAATGGACCTTAATCAACCTAATGTTAACTTAATTGAGTAATTAAGTATGAATGAAAAATTAATTTTATGAGTTTTGATCCACATAGGTCTTGGCCAAACAAAGTTAGAGCGCTTAGGGTATGGTTTGGAGTCAAATGGTGATAAATTAGACTTCATTTAGCTTAAGGATCATATTTAGAAATTATTTGGATTATTGGTTGACGCATGGTAAGCTTAGGAGGTTAGTGCAACACCTTGGGTAAGCTAAATTAAGTGAATTTGATTAATTAAAATTTAGTTACTAATAAAAATGACTAATTAGGGTATATACAAGTTATGGCAAAGTTTTTTGACTAGGTTAATTAAGCCTAGGAGGTTTAGTTGATAAATTTTTATAGTTTGGCTAAGTTGGGTAGAAATCGAGATGAGATAGTTTATCTGTATGATAAGATAACTACTGACTTAATGAGCTGAGTGCTGAATTGATGAGTTGACTACTGACTTGATGAGTTGACTCATGATATGTGATGTGAATAATTTTGTTATTATGAGATTATGATATCCATGGATAATATTGCTCATAAGAATTGCATGACTTGAATTTATGGATATTCTGGCACCATGGCATAAATGAGAATCATGCATGGAGTGACATTGATATGTTTTTGAAAATTGTTGAATTGAGCCAAAAAAAATAAAGAATGGACTAGTATTGTAAAAAATCCTTCAATGCTCTGATAAAAAAATAAATGGTACCCTGATATGGACATGATCCTCCTGTGCACTGGAGGTGATCCTGTAAGCAATTCCCCATTGCGAGTGAGGCCCTAGTTATCAAGGATAGGTTGTGTGACGACGTACGGTCACTTAAAGGATGAGTTCTCAACCTAAAAAGTAGGCTATCACCAAGTTTAAACAGTAGGTGGACCGGAGGCCTCCCTACTCGTTATGAGGATATGGGATCCCATAGGAATAAGCTCAGTGAGATAACGATTTGATGAATGAGCATTGTAAAGTAAATGAAAGAAATCATGGCATAACATTGCATTAATCTAAAAATATCATTCTTTGCATTGCATTGCATCATTTATTAGAAATATGATTTTGTTTATTACTCTAAAATTCTGTTTGTTCTAGTTGCAAGTAATTATCTTCTGAGAATTGTTGTGATTGATATTATGCCTTAAGGTTGACTCTATGTTTGATCATGAAGACTTAGTTAATTGTTCATAAACTGGATTGACAATTTATATGGATTGTATTATTAAAAATGAACCTCTATCTCGGGGATATTTAATTGTTTTGGCTTACACCACTTAGTTTATTTATCTATAAATGTTTGCGAAAACCCTGCAGTAGTTGAAATCATCATTTGTGTTTCCGTGGTATACTAGACTCTTCTACTACAAGTTGAAGATGCCACTGCTATCAATCAACTAGGAGCCAACATGAATGTGAGGCTATATTTGAGTTACTCGCCTGGGGTCATCATCTTGTTCCCGTCTGTTTGACATCGCTGTTGGAGGATTGATCTTTTGTGATAGGCTGCACCTATGATGTGGTGTTTTTGTTGTTGTGTATAATGTTCCACATCGAGTATATATATATATATATATATATATATATATATATATATATATTCTACTACAAGTTGAAGATACCGCTTATATATCAACTAGGAGCCAACAGAGTGTTGGTAGGTAGAGGTGGCAAAACGGGTTCAACCCGTTGGGTTAGCCCGCCAACCCGCAATTTTTTTGCGGGTTGGGTTCAAGATTTCAACTCATTTTTTATTTCCAACCCGCATAACCCGCCTCGCATAACCTAGGAAGCGGGTTGGTTCAGGCGAGTTGAGTTTTTTAAAAAAAAGTGTTACAAATTAGTCTTATTATTTGTGTTTATGATATTTTTATGAGTATGATACCAAATTTATTTTATTTATTTTATTTTTTTAACCTCTATAAATTATAATTTTTCTATTTTTTAATTTTTATGATTTTTTTTATTTTTTATACATTTTATTTTATTTTTTAGGATCAACTATATTTTTTTTTTCGCTTATGCGGGTCATCATCTTGTTCAACCCGTAACCCGCACTAAAGCGGGGTGGGTTAGCTCTTCCAACCCATTTTTCAAAACGGGCTAACATCATCCCGCATTTTTGAGGATTGAATGCTTTTGTGATAGGTTGGCCCATTTTGCCACCTCTATTGGTAGGCGTATGACTATCGACTAACTCATATATAACCTACATGAATGTGAGGCTATATTTGAGTTACTCGCCTGGGGTCATCATCTTGTTCCCGTCTGTTTGACATCGCTGTTGGAGGATTGATCTTTTGTGATAGGCTGCACCTATGATGTGGTGTTTTTGTTGTTGTGTATAATGTTCCACATCGAGTATATATATATGTGTGTGTGTGTGTGTGTGTGTGTGTGTATGTTAGTATGTGTATGCCTATTAGGATACCTTTTATATAGTTAACTAAGAAACTATTTTGGATTACTGTAGTTCGTATATATAGGGTACTAATGCCCATAGTTTGTAATACTTTTACTTGACTTATGGTTGTATAGTCGGAAGCCATCCGATGATAGCTTAGGTGTAGGTACTGATGCCTGCACAATATATACATATATATATAGACATGCTTGTATGTTATTCAATACTAACAGTGCAACTCATCTTAATAAGCCAACAACAAGGCTTGGTTGTTATTGGCGTATTAAGATGAGTTGCACTATTAGTTTGCGATTACACAATAATACTCGCTAGAGTTCTCCAAAGAGGATTCATGAGTATTTAAAAGGGAATCAACGATGGTTTGGTAATCTTAAAAGTGGACTTGTTAATTGGAATAGCAATCGGCCTTGCCTAAGCATGATATGCAAAACAATTCCACACAAGGATTGATAGACTCATACTTGTACCCTTTCGGAGTAGAGTTAACCATATGTATAAAAAAAAAAGTTTACTTCTAGCTTGGTTGTAGTAATATGCGATGTGTCTAGGTTAATTACTTCAACCTAGGTCCCAGGAAGTACTGAGGTAATTATACTTAAGGCATTACATCCAACGTTTTACAGAAAAAAGAGAGTAGAAATTTTGTTTAGGTTAAAGGTCACATTTTGAGTCTTCTTCAAGGATTTTCATACCCAAAAATCAAATATCATTTCCCTGCATTTAACCTTGAGGGATAGGGTTTTTCCAAAATTAGATGAAACAAAGAAGAAAAGAAACAATAAATTAGAGAATGTAAGAATTAGAAAGAAAAATGTAGGTTTTCTAACTCCTATCTTGGAAGCTTAAAACTTGATGATGGAAAAATGAAAGAAGAAAAAGATCCATATCCTTTAGTTGTAGAAACAAAGAAGTCATTCTCCTCACTCAATCATGCCTTACTCTCTCACTGGTGGTGGTATTTTCATTTTTGATGGGTGAGATAATGAATGGCTTTTGGTTTTAAAGCTTTATAGCTCTCCTTTCTTTCTCTTAAGCATGTGACACCAGTCCAATAGGTTTTAGGGAGTGCAACCTTTCACCTTGCCTCCTTCTCTCCTCCTCTGATTAGCCATTTTGAAATTGTCTCTCAATTAATGGCTTTTAATCCCTTTCCTTAAACATATCACTCTCTTAATTCCCTATTAACTATAGATTTATATTTTCTATAATTGTGTGCTACATCATTACAAGGCATACTCCTCCTTAAATGCCTTCTATTACCACAACTAAAAATCATCTTCCAATTTATCTATTTCTTTTGAATTTCAAAATTCGTTTTATTTATAGAAATGTATATTTTCCTCCTACACTTATTTTCCTCTTTAATGTTATTATCATTATTGTTATTATTATCATTACTATTATTTCCATTTTTATCATTATTATTATTTTCAAAAAATACATATATATATATTAATTTTAATATTTTAGCTAGGGATGTTACAGTAAACTAATGGTACTTAATGTATTGGGTGGCCTTTTGGCTATGTTGACTTGTCCATAAAGCAACGTTGGTTGGTTCATCGACACCATTGGTGGTTGAGGCACTTGTTCGATCATTGGCTATGCATTTGGTTGTACATGTATTTGCGTTAACGGCTAAACAACCAGTTACTGCACTATTGATTCAACATATGATTGCCCTTTAGAATTACCTGAAGTCTGCTACACTTGTTGGATGAAGCTGAATACTCTCTTCTATGCTAGTTGTCTCTTTGCTCCTATTCACGAATATTATGGACTTCATTATGTACCAAAGGCTTGATCATTTCTGCTAACTGCATGACATCTGGTACATCATATCGTTTAGTCCGATGTCGATCTATTGACAGATGAAGGATGTAGTCATGACCATAGGTTGTTTATGTTCAAGAGCATCTTCAATAGTAGAAGGTGGATGTACCACAGTTGTAGGAGTAACCATTTAGAAGATGGCACAGCTATAGGCTGAATATTTATTGTTTAAGGATTTGAGGATTAAGCTAACCTACGGTTTACATTCATCTTGGAAGTAGATTTAGAAGGATCAATATCACCAAAAGTCTTAACAAACCTCAAGTGTATACGCCAACAATAATTGTGACCAAGTGATGGAAAATTCTTTGTGTTCCCTTTTGTGAGTCTCACTGGGCGTGCCAAAAAATATGTTTGTGCAATTTTTTACCTGATTGATTAGTCGAGCAGATCGACTAACTTGTAGTTATTCATTCCCTATGTTCGAGTGAAAATATTAAGGAAGGGACTCTTTTCATCAACTATAAGTTCCTAAGCAAACTAAAGAAAATGCTTGGTTGGAAGGTAGAGGAGAAGTCACATATGTAAACTAAGGGTGTCCAACAAGTTGGGTCAACCCATGAACCCACAGGTTTTGACTCAACCTAACCCACATTTTGTGGGTTGAGTTCGCAGGTTGGGTCGGGTTGGAAAACACTCTAACCCACAAGGTATGGATTGGGTGGCGGATTTGGAAAGTGTCAACTCACGCAAACCCAACTCACCCAAATAGGTTTTTTTTTTTTTGTAAAAGCCATTTAGCCATAGTGGCAATTTATGTTATTTTTCTCATGATTTTTCTATACAGTCAATTAAATTTAGGTGTAGACATTGTAGTCACATTGAGATTGTGACTAAGAAAATAATTATTAGAAACTCATAAAGCGTCTAATAGACTAATGCGATGAAAATCTAACTGATCGCTTGGATGACAAAAAGTAGCATGAGAAAATTGAGAATGAAATAAATGATTATGTCAATCTATATTCTATATGTGATGACATTGACTTCAATTAGCTAATGTAATTTGTTATTTATAATTTTTAGGGCATATTAACTTGCTTTAGTTTTATTTTAAATTTATGTTAGCTTAGTAAGACTTATTAAGTTTATTTATAACATTGACTCGTGTTATTGAGAATAAACTCTTTGGAAGGATTAAAAGAACATAATAAACATAGAATCAAAATTATGGTTTGCATATATTTATGTTTACAAACCAATTAAAAGGAATAAATAACTCAAACAAAATAATATGCTTGTTTTACTAACATTTCATAACTGGATGAAGGATCTTAGAAGAGATTCTCTACTTACTAGGAAAATTTATATCATAATAAACCTATAATGCATTTCAAAAAAGCTAGACAATAGAAGCATAGTAGAGGAAGTTTTCTTACAAGTATTTGAGTTATGAATAACTTTGTTTAATTTATTCTAGACTTAGTAAGACTTATTAGTTGTTAATTTGTTATGCACTTATTGACTTATGATGTTTAGTTTATTTGAGATTGATACTTATTATATTTGAGTAAGGTCGGTTGAGACTTATGGTATTAATTTCGTAGATTGAGACAAATTATGCTTGAGATTGAGACTTATGGTATTAATTTGTTAAATTTTGTATTTTGACTTTTTTTTAGGAATTTTTTTTTCTTAATAAAAACATGTCGAACCTACGGGTTCGACCCAACCCACTCTTGAACGGGTCGGGTTGGGTCGAGTTGAGCAAAAAAAATTTCTTAACCTAACCCACTGCTCTGGTAAGCATGTTAGGTCTAAAAACGCTGTTGAACTCACCCAACCCACCCAACGAACACCCTATTATAAACGACTAATGGCTAAAAGTAAATTATAAAAGGTGTAAATGTAAAGGCAAGTAAAGGCAAAGCAAAGTACTAAATGTAAATGAATGAGTGCAAGGAGAAGATGAAGATAATTGAATTGTGTTATTTTATTGATGTTGCATTGTTGTGGGTGTCTTTATAATTCAGTTTACAACACTATTTATAGAACAAAACTAGGACGGGTGCTATTATGCATCTTGCCAAGTTAGGGTGTATAATACACCCTCCATTTTACTTGCTACAACAAGTTTTTTTTTGTTTTGTGCAGGTTTTTTTATGTTTTTTTTAAACATTATTATTGTCGCCGGTGACTAGTACCATCGTCCACCGTCGCTTTCCGTTGGCAACCGTCTGTTGGAGTTGGTGGCAGGTCGGGAAGTTAGTAGCTAGTCGGAGGAGGTGGCCGATAGAAGGTGGTTTTCGACCAGAAGGAGGAGATGGCCGGCCGGAGGTGGTTGCCGGCCGTAGGTGGTTGTTGGCCATAGGTGGTGGCCTGCAGGAGGAGGTGGCTGGCCAGAGGTGTTTGCTGGCGACTGAAGGTGATGGCCGACGAACGACGATCGGAGGTAGTGGCAGGGTGTCGAAGGTAGTTTCTAGTGCCAGAGGTGGAGGGCGGAAAAATTTTTTTTTTAAAAAAAAAAGATCAATAGGTTATAGGTCATTCATCATAGTCGTTGATGTGTTTTTCAACACAATCAACGACTAGGGTGGCCACAAAACTAGCTGTTAACTTATCCTAACCCTATCAACCATGTTTTGTTGCCTATAACCCACCTCTACAATCATGGCTAACAATATTAGGATTAGTTCAACAGGCCTCAACTAACTGCTTACAAGATTGCATATAGATTTAATGAAACTGCTAGCCAGAGTGCTTAACTTCCTCTTTGATTTTCATGTGAAGTGATTATTGCTTGCTCCTTCATCCTTATTTTCAGTTACTAGCTTCGCTTGAGCCTGTAATCTTCACAGAACTATTCCTCAGCAGCTCCTACATTTTAGGGAAGGTGGTTTTGGCTTGGTCAACCCCTTTTTATCCACTTCAAACTATTGCACGAACCTAGGGGTGGAAACAGGCCTGACCTTTATCCCAATTATAAGGCCTAAATCTGATTTGTGAGTCTGTAATAGGCCAATTTTTAAGGTTTGACCTTTTTAAAAACCTAGCCTAGCCTGAAAGCCTATTTAAAGGCCTACTTTGCAATGATGCATTTAAATAGGCTAACAGACCTATCTTTAAATAGGCCAACATGCCTTTACATAGGCTAACATACCTATCTTTAAATAGACTAACAGACCTACCTTTAAATAAGTTAATATGCCTTTACATAGATTAACAAGCCTAAGCCTTGAAATAAGCTAATGGGCCTATTCAAGGCCAATAAGCCTTTGTTGTAACTTAACACTCTCTTTCTAATTTTATAGATGCCCACTACTTTGTTACTCTAGTTTTTGGTCGATGTGGGACTTGGAGATATACCAAGTTGCAAATATATTAACTTATTATTTTCATTCTAATAAATATATTGATAAATATGTTATTTCTATTCTAATTTACTAACTTAGGTTTTAGTTACTAATTTTTATTAAAATCTAATTAAAAAATATATCAATATATTATAATAAATTTATAATTATAATTATAATTATTATAATAATATATATTATATTATATATAGTTAAACAAGTCGACCGAACCTATTATTAGATGGCTGCAGCTTCTCAACTTTTCAATTAAACAAATTTTTAAAAAAATCTTAACTAAACTTGTTTAGTAAACAGATCAGGTTAGATCAGATCTCAGATATATTAGACCATAAACCCTTGATACACAGCATAACCTACTTTTACCCTACACGGACCCATTATTATTGGTGTATGACTGCCAATCAAGGTCCAAGAGACTCAGACTCAATATTCATTCAACCTACTTTCCACTTGGCCCAATGTGTCCAACACATAATAGCTTAATCCTCTTCGGCCATTAGTTGATCATGATCAACTATGTTAATTGACCCCGGTTTTTTGAGTATTAATATAATGTTAGGAAAAAAGACAAGACAATCATAGACAAGAAGACAGAGAAGCAACAAAACAATCATAATCAAGAAGATAGAGAAGTGTGTGTCAAAGAGAGAGATGCTTTACAGAATAAAAAGTAAGAAGGGGGGCCAACAAGCAATAACCAGAAAACCCATCTGACGCAATAACCCATCATCAATCATCAAATTCAAAACAAAAATTCCAAAGAAAAATACTTTTCTCTTCGATTTCTTCACCCTTTCAAGCAAATCACTCGCTCGAAGCAAATCAAAACCATCAATCCTGGAACTCTCTCCGCTGTAGATCTGTACAAAAATCCCCAACCATTTCTTCCTGCAAAATTTCGGTTCCCACAACAAGAAAACCCTACCCATATTTTTTGGGTCCTTGTAAAAAATCTCGGATTTTTCTTCTAGTTTTGGCCTCAATCGCAACCTCATTTCAAGAAATCATCATTTGAGGGGTTCGGCTCCAGTTCCTAATTTAGCGACCTAGAAGAAACCCTAGCTTTATAGTAGGTAGCTTTAGCTTCTTGTACATTCTTTTTTGGTTAGAAAATTTTTGTGGGTTTTTGGTTTTGTATCGGTGGGATGAACAATAGAGCAAGATACCCACCTGGGATCGGGCTAGGGCGAGGAGGGGGTGGTTTGAACTCGAACCCTGGGTTTCAACCAAGGCCACCTCAACAACAGTATGTGCAGAGGCACATGGTGCAGCAACAGCATCAGCATCCGCTGCAGTACCAGCAGCATCAACAGAATCAACAGCAGCAGCAGCAGCAACAGCAACAACAACAGCAACCACAGTGGTTGAGAAGGGCCCAGTTGGGTGGTAATACTGACACCAACGTGGTTGAGGAGGTTGAGAAGACTGTACAGTCTGAAGCCGTTGACCCAAGGTGCTTTTTCTTTTTCTTTTTTTTATAGGGACTTACCCAGATGGATTTCTTGAAACTGCTTGTTTTTTACGTGTTAGATATGTGCATTATGATTGGGTTAATGGGTGAAGTGTGTAGGTTTGTGGTGTTGGATTTGCTGAATTTTTGGGGTATAGAATGGGCTAGGATTTGGCATGAGACCTTTTCAATTTTTAGTTACTCGTGTGAGTGAGTGGTTTGACTGACTAAGAGTATCACAGGATATGTACAGAACTATAGGAATGAAGCTTATCTTCTTATAGGAGAGATGCGTAGTTAATGTTTGTTGATGTGGTACGCCTATAGCTTGAGAATTTTTAGCTTAAGTTTTTTCTGTTTTAATGGTGATGAAAGCAGTCTGTCAGACTGTCAGCCTTCAATGTGGTTTACTTAATTTTCTGGTCTTATGAAAGAGTAGTCACTCTTGGGTTTTCTGTTCTTTTCTATGTAGTGAAGACTGGAGTTCCTGTTGTTTTAAAGTAGGGGGCTCAGAACATTTTCCGTGTAATCAGGAATTTCGGAAATGTTGTAAGCTATAATGGTTCTTAAATGGTTGTAGAAACTTAAATTTGAGCAGTAATCCTAAATGCTTGATTGCTGTTTTGTGAGGTTCTAAGTTCTGATGCTTTGCTTTATAAATCACATTGTCTAACATATCCATAATTTCTTTGATTTTGTCCACAGTCAAGGCTTAATGCCTTGCTGTTGTAAGTTTTTGATGGTATGGAATGATGTTTGCTTAATTATGAGTTTGTGAAAGGCTTGAAACTTTATAGCATGTAAAACTCAGTTATTTTACTGCTAGATAAAGCTATTGTAGTGGTTTTTGCCTAAGTAAAGAATGTGTTCTAATACTATCCTCAATTGATTTCCTTTGTTAGTTCACAAGATTGGAAGGCAAGACTAAAGATTCCACCACCTGATACACGCTATAAGACAGAGGTATGGTTATGAAAAGTATTATCTTATGCTCCAAGTGATTGGTTATATGAAATATGCATTTGTTTTAGTCATATATTTTGTTTGAGATCCTTGAGGCAGTACGCCTTATTTGTGATGTTTATAATTCCTTGCTATTTTATTTTTATTTATCTTTACTAGGATAGATTTATATTGGAAATGTTTGTTGGAGTTGATTCTCTACATAGGTTTTAGCTGATATTTTGTTGATTCATGTAATTTTTAGTACTCTATGCTCTTTTAGCATTTGGATTGCGATTTTTCAGTAATTTAGACAATTTGAGTTTAGAGTTTAAAGTACAATCATACTTGTAGAACATACAAACTGCTTCAACTATTAATACTTCGCTGCAAATCTAGAGATTTAGGAAATGTACTCAGATTCTACTCCTTGTAACTGGTGCAGTGGCATTTAGTATTGTGACCTACGAGATTTCTTTTTATTTGATGAAATTGATTTTTTATCCTAAATTAAGTGCTAGATTTCTGAGCATGGTTATTTTTCTGCATGATTTTCTTAATTTCCTTTCAAAGGCCTAATAAATGTTACCATCTATGGATTGGTTGTTTGAACTTTTGTGTTTATGGGGTTTGGAGTTATTAGCTTTTATATTATAACATTTATGTTGGTCTTGTCCTTTATTCATTTTCTTCCTCAGGACGTGACAGCAACTAAAGGAAATGAATTTGAGGATTACTTTTTGAAGCGTGAGCTGCTCATGGGAATATATGAGAAGGGTTTTGAAAGGCCTTCTCCTATCCAAGAAGAAAGCATTCCAATTGCTCTTACTGGTAGTGATATTCTTGCTAGGGCTAAAAATGGAACAGGAAAAACAGCTGCATTTTGTATTCCGGCATTGGAAAAAATTGATCAGGATAATAATGTTATTCAAGGTTTGACTTCCTTCACTTCAGCTTATTACAAGATGCTCAGAAGTCTAGTTGAAAGGATTATTTTTATTGATGTCTGAGTTTTGTGAGCCTTTCTGATAGCCTGCTGCTTGTTGTGAGCAGTATTTTGTTATTAAAACTGAAAGAACAGAAAATGGAATTCGTAATAGGGAAGGTCCTGCTAGTTTAGTAATATCATTTTCTGAATGTTCACAGAGAACAAGCTTGACGTAGGATAGTATCATATTGGTTTCCATATCTGTTTTCAGCTTTTGTCCAGAATGATACCAAAGCTGTGAGAATAATTTGTTCCTAAACTTCTTTTTATTTCAACTATAAATTTTAGAAATTCCTTGAAACAAACCGATTTCTAGTTCATAAGTTGTTTTGTTACTTCACTTGAAAAGTTATTTCAGACATGGAAGATCAATGCGCAGATAGATTTTGGTGCCAAAGTTACTTGAAAATAGTAAAGGATATGTTTGGTTGCATTGTTGATGCATGATTCAATTCTTCATTATTTATAGTTATTTCATGGCTAGTGTCTGTTCTTGAATGAGCATTGATGTTAGGCTCTACTCATGTTTTGACTATTGTATTTGTATTTGTTCTATGATGCAGTTGTTATACTGGTCCCAACACGAGAATTGGCTTTGCAAACTTCTCAAGTTTGTAAAGAGCTTGGAAAGCATTTGAAAATTCAAGTTATGGTTACAACAGGTGGTACCAGCCTGAAAGATGATATTATGCGTTTATATCAACCAGTTCATTTACTAGTTGGAACTCCAGGAAGAATATTAGATCTTGCAAAGAAGGGTGTCTGCATTCTGAAAGATTGCTCTATGCTTGTTATGGACGAGGTAATCACAGTTTACCTGAAATTTACTAAGTTATATAGCATCTGGCTGAGAAGCATTAACTGTTAGAAAATGTTGTATATTAAAAGAGATTTAGGAAGATGAAGGTAAGAAATGATTGGATGTTGTTAGACAAGTATTGTCTGATGTACAGCTATGTTTCTGATGCTTTTGTCTGATCTGCTAGGATAACGAATCTGTATGTATCCTTATGTTGTCAAGTTGGTAATGGAAGCAATGTCTCTGTTTATTGCATTTTTTATTTATGTTGTATTATTGAGCAGAACATCTTTTCCATTGTGTCCTTTTCACATGTTCATTCTGTGGCACTTTTAACATTAGTGCCTCTAATAGCAACAGTTATTTATCAATCTGAGGCTTTACATAAATTTCTGTCTCTTAGGCTGATAAGCTTCTGTCCCCAGAGTTCCAACCTTCAGTAGAGCAGCTGATTCAATTTCTTCCTGCAAACCGTCAGATCCTGATGTTTTCAGCAACATTTCCTGTTACTGTAAAGGACTTCAAAGATAGATACCTTCGTAAGCCATATATCATTAACCTTATGGATGAGCTAACTCTGAAGGGTATTACGCAATATTATGCATTTGTGGAAGAGAGGCAGAAAGTCCACTGCCTAAATACTCTCTTCTCTAAGGTATGAGTTATCTATGTCAAGATACTCTGGATTTTCTTATTTTCCAGCTGTGAATACGATAATAGTGATGGCTTCTATTCCAGCTGCAAATAAACCAGTCAATCATCTTCTGCAATTCGGTGAATCGGGTTGAACTCCTTGCCAAGAAAATCACAGAACTTGGATATTCGTGTTTCTATATTCATGCGAAGATGTTGCAAGACCACCGTAATAGAGTATTTCATGACTTCCGCAATGGTGCATGCAGGAATCTTGTTTGTACTGGTATGTTGCCAGCACTTTGGCATCCTGCTATAAATGAGCTAATGAGTGTTTCTCTGAGGTGATTGTGAGTGATGCCTATCCTGCTAGATATGAATGTTTTAAATATGTTATTGTTTCCTCCTTTCTGGTCTCCATTTCCTTTATTTTTCTGATATTATTTTTGTTTAATTTATTTTAGAAATCAGTTTTGATAGTGAATAATAGCATAACCTATATTTGTTTAGTGTAATTAATTGATGCACTGATGATATTTTGAGTGATAATATATGTTATGAATCTTTTTGTTAAATATATCTGCATAATCAAACTGGTTAGATTTTTTTGATATATTGTCCTATTAATTTAAACTTTTCGTTTTTCTCCCTTATTGTGAAACAATCACAGATCTTTTCACTAGGGGAATAGACATCCAAGCAGTCAATGTTGTTATTAATTTTGATTTTCCCAAGAACTCAGAAACTTATCTTCACAGGGTATGCTTGATTTCTGCTTTCTCCTCTACGTTGATAATGATTCTCTGTATATTTTCTTATGGATGCTCCGATGATATACAGGTTGGTCGTTCAGGGAGGTTTGGGCACCTTGGTTTAGCAGTGAACTTGATCACTTACGAGGATCGCTTCAATTTGTAAGTATCAGTTAGATATGAATTTCACTATTTCAGATATACTTTCTGTAGATTTCTGATGTGTTTCCACCTATTTTGTCCAGATATAGGATTGAACAAGAACTTGGCACTGAAATAAAACAAATTCCGCCACACATTGATCAGGCAATATATTGCCGGTGACTGGTGGTAAATACCAGGGTTGTGTTCACAACGGTGGTGAATAGCAGTGGTGAGTGATAGGAAAAGTTTTCCTTTCATATTATAATGGTTATTCTTGTTCCTGATAAGGGTCGTGATCTAAAAGTGAAAAGTAAATGTCTGCAAGTTGGTTTCATTGGAAACAAATTGGGGTCTATTTGGATTAGATTGTAAAAGAATTGATTCTAAAAGAATTGCTGTTGAAAGTATTGATAATAAAAGAATTGATGTGGAAAGAATTAATTTATGTTTGGTAATGATATCTGAATAGTAATTTTTTTGTTTGGATGGTTTAAAATATAAGTACTTTTAGACCTAAAAATACTAAAAAGGACATAAAAGTAAGAACCACACAACACAAGAAAAAATGAAATGAGGGTGGTATGGTAAAAATACTTTTAACATAACGGAAATGCTGGTGAGAGAATTATTTTTTTCTCCCACAACCTCATTCAAATGAATTGTAAAGGAAACCAAACAAGACAAGATGTTTTAATGAAAGTGAACATGCGTTTGACATGGTGAAAAGCTAAAACAAACAGGCATTTGATCTTCCTCAAGAAAAGATGTTGGTGTCAAAATTTCTAGTTAGGGGAAGAGTAAATGCATAGTAACACGTTTCACTGCTTTTTTCTAAATCTATTTCCATTTCTATAAAAACTATGCCAATATTTAACAAACCAACAAAAAAGAAAGTTAGGCATGTATTCCTAGCTCTTTGCAGTGGTTTATACCTAGTTCTTTTACTGATTTATTCACTAAGATTCAGTTATGTTGTAGCAGTTGCTGATTGTTGTGTATGTATATCTCTTTTACAGGTTGATGTGACTGTCATTCAAGCAGGTTTGTATGCTCTGCATGAGGATGCACTGTGAAAATTGGGGTATTGTCAGACTCTTTGTTGAATGCTTATTCGTTAATTTCTGCTTGAGAGCCCTGAAACATTATTAGGACCTTCAGAAAGTTTAATATTGGCTTTTAAATGCCAGATAGATACTGGGTCCAGTTTGGGTTTCCATGGATTAAATTTGCAGATGTGTTTGTTACTAACTGTTATTACTCTAGTTTTTCATTTTGTTGGTAATCCTTGAACTGTTTAGGGATGTACCTTATTATGAAGATGTCCCTTCCTATTATGCTATTTGGTCTGCCATCGTGGGTTCCCTTAAAGATTCTTTTAGTCACCATAGAAATTTCAACATCTGCTGCTCATTTTATGTTACATGGTTCACGGTGATCCTGGTTGATCCACTATTTCTTTTGGCAAAGTTTTTGATATGACCGTTTCCAGTTGAAGGGCCTGCCAAGTCTTTTTTGCAAATGTTGATTGCGCGAGGGTTAGCGGATAATTGTAGCAGCAATGGTGAACTATTAGTAGCTTTTGATATTCATGGATGTGTTGTGGTACTCCATATGCAGCTCTAGTTAGAATACAGCAAATTTCCAAATAAATATCTATTACATTTCAAATAGTTCACAATTTATCAGTAGCATTGCACTTTTTGCATTTCCTTGTAGGCAAATTTTGAGAAGTCAAATTGAAATTTAATTTTTTGTTAACAGAATGGTGTTTAATGGTACTTCTCATGCAATAAAAATGAGCATCAATCACTCTAAAGTGAATTTTGATTTAATAGTTGCCATGTTTGAAAATTAGTGTAATGTTATTTACCAGTCTTGTGTGAATCGCCACTTTTGAAAATAGACTTATGTTACGTACCCGTTTAATCACCATTTTTGTCACAATGATAGACGTTGATACGAATGCATGTGACGAATGCGGTGGCTTATGCTCAAAACGAGGTTTTTCGTGGCCATTTTTTATAATAAGCTGTTAATAAAATAATATATCATTTTTGTAATTATATTTTAATTAAATGGGATTCGTGACAAAATATAAGCTATTAATAACTATTGGTACTGGTATTCTTGTGACAAAAAATTAATTGTTCTTGAAAAAAAAAGGTTACTGAAGGTCCAAAATTTACAAGTGAACAAAAATGTTGACACATGGTATTTAGAAAAACAAGCCATTAAGATTGAGGTAGTGGTGATGGGTTTCGGCAGTTTACAAAAAAAAAATTATAATTATAATGAAAATTATAATTTTGAGAGTATTTTTACAATCAATTTTCTTTGCTATCGACCCTAGAAATAATGACTGAAAAAATTATGCGTCCACTTATTAGAGTTTTGAAAAAGGTTATTTACAATAAATATTTTTCATAATTATTACTAATGCTTATTTATATCAATTAAAAGAAAGATTTATATATATAAAAAAAAGACTTATCAATATGCATAAAAGAATCAGGATCCTCTAAAGTTCTAGGATGTGAAGTTACTCATCTCATAGTTAAAATTTAATGAGTTAATTTTGCTTTCAATATTTTATCACAAAAGAAAATATTTTTGAGGATTGAATCTTTGCGGTTTATATAAAAATTGCAAAGGATCCTCATCCATGCATATAATGGTGTAAGCAGTTAACTAAATTGAAGAAATAGTGCTAGAAGTTCGAATATTTTTGGCACATAGAAGTTTAGAGTGAGTGAAATTTTTTTCATTTTAAGGTTAGGACAAACTATCAATCTTAGTGAAGATTTACAATGAGATTATAAATTACCTACTAATGAAAAAATTTAGAATTCAAACCAAAGTTAATTGTCATGAGGAAAATGTCAACCAAATGAGCCACTCCACTATTAATAGATACTTCGATTGAATACATGTTAATCTTAACTTTAAGTTTGTTTATTTTCAAGTATTCGGTTTGAAAAGTTAGCATTTTTTAAATTTCTTTTTATAAAAAAAAAATAAAAATCCAACATCAGCATCATACTTAAGTCTTAAAAAATTATGTCAATGTCAATTAAACTACACGCTTATTGTCAATGTATTTATTGTCAATGTAATCACATGTTGCATTATTATTTAAAGGATTTGACCTATTAAGTAATTGACTTCTTATTATCAGTCTTACTCATTTAATGATGTAATATCATATGATTAGGCATGTGAAGCTTTTTTTCAAAAGGATGTATAATATTGGATGAACATCAAACATTTGTTGAAAAGAAATTAATAAATATTTGATAATTTATAAAAAAAAATATGCATGTCCGAAAATGAGAAAAACTTACTCTAAAGTGAGTTTTGTTAAAATATTTTTAATATGAGCTATCACTAATTGATGTTTTTAGTTTTTATTAAAACAGGTTAATGGTTGATTCATATAAGAGAAGGAATAAGTCAATGGTGATCCATTTATTTTAAGCTTATTACATTTTATTGGGCTGACGTGTCAGATGGTTACTAGTGTAGACCAGTTCCTTAGTGACTTGTGATGGGAGGGCTAACTAGGGTTGACATCATTATAAATATAGGTTTTGTTCCCCCTTCACTCCTAATCGCAAGTGTTTTACCTGTTGAGAGTCGCATCTCGACTTGGAGACCGGAGGGGAAGACCTAACATTCAAGGTGATCCAACTTAATCATGGCCAAGCAAGGTACGTGATTTACAAAATTTATATCATATTCAGTGTTTTATAATCATATATGGTATCCATTAATTCTTACATGTGGTATTAGACCAACCATATATGATTTTAGGACCCAATTTCTTAAATTGTGTACTGTGATTTGAATTTTGATTTTTAATTTTGTATGAAATTTTGGTGAAATTTGAATGTTTTGATTTTGTTGAAATTGGTATGAATTATGTTAGGGCTTTTGTAGATCTTAATTTTCTGAGTATGTTGACACCTAAATCGAACCAAGTCGTGTCCTATAAAGAGAGAATTTTATGCTCAAAATCACAGTTTTTGAACTTAGGGTATTCAAAATCCCTGACTGCGGGATTAAAGGATGCAAACCTAAGTACAGGTTGTCTCAAGTAGTAAATTTCTCGGGAGTCCGAGGTCGATCCAGAGGGAATTGATGAAGAAAAATTAATTGAGGTAAGAAGAGGATTTGTCACAACACCAAAAGTAATAAAATAAGTTCACAAATGAATTTAAGGGCTTGCTTGGGTTAGGAGATCAACTTTTGGTAATAAATTAAAAGTAAGATTATTTCTCTTTTTAACTCAATTGAAATCCACACACAATGGAGGTTCCAATCGGAAAATATAATATTCAAAGTTCAATTCTATATGTAATCATATTATGATTCCTTAAATTATCTACCAACATTTGTAAATGAGTTTAAGCATTCACTGTGCCAATCCTATTGTCTACAATAAATCAAGATCTCCATTATACAAAGAAGGTTTCTAAATTAATTGGAAACAAAATATAATACATATAATGTCTAATTGATAATATATCATTTAAGCACAAGAAATAGAATAATCTAACCTTATTTCATTACCAAGAGCTTCACTCTTTCACCCAAGCAAGATAAAGATTTAGTTACTCATAGATAAGAAGAGAGAAAGAGAGAAGAAGAGAAAGATGAACATAGCTTCACTTTAGAATAAGAGAAAATTACAACAAAGTAAAACAAGAAACAAGCATAACCATAATTTGTAAAAACTAAGCCTAACACTAAGTGCTCCAAATGGTCAGCCAATGGTACTTTTTATAGAGGATTAGGGATACAAAATGACAAGGGGGCTGATTAGGGGTAGGTGGATGAGTGGATGAATGAGTGGAAAATACCAAATGGTGAGGATAAGAGTGAAAAATCATTGAGATTTCTTGTCTCCGAAATCATTCATTGCTTAAGTCATTGATTCCGTCATTTTTGAGCCAAGTGGTCTTCATGAAAGTTCTAGGAAATTGTCTAAGCTTTCCAATGGCTCTGGAATCACCCAAAAATTCGTCCTACAGCCCAAGATATGACCCAATTACTACAGACTGTTTAGACCCAGTTTCAGCACCTCTGTTTTGACTTTCAGACCCAATATCACCATTAAGGAGCCCGAATCAAGTTTTGTGTTCAACATGAAAGTTTTAGATCTGGGTCTTAACTTTCAAATATCCAAATTTCAGCCCAAAATAATTCTTGCAGCCCGAGTTATGCTCTGATTACTGTACACTATTCAGGTTTCAGATACAAAACTTGTGTTCTGTCTTCCAAGCCCAATTAGCTCCACTAGATGTCTGATTGAGACTTTGAGCTTTTCATCAAAGTTGTAGAGCTCTCTCTTATCTTTCCTAAAAGGTAAAATTCATAATTATCAGACATTTAGAACTCAAGATATGGTCGAAATACAGAAACAACGTAAGACCAAAATAGTGTTGAAAAAATCAATTAAGTCCAATTTAAGTCCAAACTTACAAAACATAACTAGGCTTAATTAATTAAGTACATGGAGAGTGTAAATGACTAAAAATGAGGGTTTATTAATGTATAAAATATGTGATCATCAAATTCCCCCACACTTAGCTTTTTGCACTCTTGGGCAAAACACATAAGACCAAAGTTAGGAAACAAAGAAAAATGACACAGACTCAAAAGCTAAAAACTCTAAAAGACTTGATGAAGCAAGAAGAGCAACAAGAAATTCAAGGGATCAAAGCATTAATGAGGTAACATTTCTTCACATCTCAAACCAACAAGCAAGGAAACTTCAGTTGAAAAGAATGAATCAAGAATGATAGATCCTCACAGAATTCACTCTCAATCTCTCAAGTGTTTAAAAGGTAAGTATTTCACTCTATTCAACCCATGAACAATTGCACTACCATAAGCTTGCTTATCTTCTACTTCTTCGTTACTCAAAATACATGCATACAAAAATCAAGAGGACTTTATTCAAGGTTGTAATGGGGTCATGGTAAAGGAGAAGGGATAATATGGATATGAAAAGATAAATACCGAAGAGAATAAAAGAGCATTATGGTACAGTTAGAGTGGAGAAAATGTTTGAGAACATTCATCATAAAGGACAATCACCAACATTTGACTAATGTTTTGTTGAAGATCAATCCCAAATTGGTGAATTGAATTCATTGTTAGACTTGAACATTCTCTTTTTCTTCCTGTTGTTTCCAAGCATCCACCTTTATTCTGATAATCCTTTGATTGCAACGGTGTTCAAAAATTTTTTTTTTGATCATTTTGCACACACACCCCCACACTTGTTCAAGAATAAGGTCAATGCTCTCTTATTCCCTAAGGTTGGGTTAAAACATGTTTTTTTTTTAATTTTTTTTAAGGATGAAATAAGCTAAAAACAAGGAATGGTCAAATAAGTTCAAAGGGGTTATACAATGGAAACTATACAAGGATGGCTATTTGGTCAAAGTAGCTATTTCAAAATGCCTCAATCATATTAATGTATGCATGTAAAAATATAGCCTCAAAAAGAATCAAAGTAAGTTCTGGAGTGACAATTTCATGAGTGAAAATCACACAAGAAAGAAGAGAATGGTACAGATATTCAATCCATTCATCAATAGGCTCAAAATCTCACAAGGCATATTTCTATCATTCTCTATCCACCAATTCAACATCCATAACCAAGCATGTGAAATTTAAGAAAGAAGATAATTTATTCAATCATGCTATGATTCCTGAATTTCAATTGCTTCCAAGGATGTGAGAGTGCATTCGCTTGAATCTTTCAAAGGAAATCAAAAGACAAAAACTTTGTTACTTCCACAAATCAATACTAATTAATTACTACCTAAAAAACTCCTTACTCTGCCACCAATTAAGATGCGTCTCAGAAGTAAAATTACTCCTTACTCTGTCATCACTAATTGGTTTAGTAAGTCCATGACAATCATATCATACTTCCCAAACAAAACAAAAAAAATTTTTTTTTTAGGTCAACTATCCTTCCCCCCCAACTAGATCATAACATTGTCCTCAATGTTAAAATATAGATGAGTAAAGGATAGAAGATATTACCTGTTGGAGAAATCTGACACAAATTTAAACAAAAACAAAGTATGATAAATAAAATCAAAAGTAAAGAAAAGCTATA
This sequence comes from Ormosia emarginata, assembly GCA_029884605.1. Lineage (NCBI taxonomy): Eukaryota > Viridiplantae > Streptophyta > Magnoliopsida > Fabales > Fabaceae > Ormosia > Ormosia emarginata. Next base: position 28,050 of record JAQQTP010000033.1, on the reverse strand, counting down.
AACGAAGTGTCAAATCTGGCTCCTTTTTCATCTTGTTTCCCTCTCTACCTCCTGCTGACCAATCTATCTGAGCTATTGCTGGATCAGGATCAAAGATCAAAGGTAAAGGAATAAATTTTTTTTTGTGACTTCGAGAAAACCATCAAGGTAAAAAAGTCTAGAAACCCCTGAAGGACCCTGCTCAAAGGATCGTTTGTCCAAAACTAAAATACAGCAAAATTATACAAAAAAAAAATATAATAGCAAATGATGACATACCTGTATGTACAGCTTTCATGACATATCTTTATACTGCGCGTCATGAGTGCGGTAGTGGCATATCTTTATACTTTGCGTGTCACCAAGGCAAGAGACACTCACAAATTTTTTTAAGGACCAACAGCGTGCAAAGGTCCACCCGAGTCAATGATGACTGGTCACCAAAGGCCGGGCTCCACAACTAATTAAAGCCATGGTACTCCTTCCGGATCGCCTTTGTTCAAACATTTTTTTCTTTTTTTTTTTCCTTTTTTTGAATTTTTTTTGAATTTTTTTTGAAGGATAACATGAAGAAGAAGAAGATGATATGTACAGATTGTTGTGGATATGGCTCACATCTACCTCTGGTTTAACGTCCAGTAACGGCTTAAACGCCTTCTATGAGTCGAGGATAAACTTCCCATCCAATTTTCTTATAAATTGGCAAACAGGGTCTTTTAGAGTCAGATTCCCAAGACTGTAGCGTTTTTCTTCATCCTTGAAGAGATTCCACAAATTAAGAAGTTCACAATGCACCAATCCACAAGAATGCGTCTCAAGAGTCAATAAGATATCATCTAATGACTCCTTACTCAGTCCATTCTTAATGAAGAAAATTTTATCTTCTCTGTTTGCGGAAATCATCCCCAAAGTACGACATCGCTTGTTACAATTCCATCGTCCACATTTGTAACAGACTTGTAACTTTTTTGCTCTTCTCTTTTTAGAATACGAACTTCTTCCAAGACTTGACATGTAAGAATCAAATGAAATTGAAGACTCACCTGTTAATCGGACCTTTGCTTCAATTATCCAGTGTACATCTTCTGGCATACCTTTGTGCATTAACAATCTCAATCTTTCACATCGAACTTTGTAGATTTTTTTTAGAGCATTTTGAGGGAGAGAAGGAAAATGTTTTCTCAGGTTTGAAAGAATGATATCCATTTTAAAGGAGAAGAAGGATTCAGTTATTTTGGGAAACTGAAAAACAAACCGACTTGAGAGTCACGGAGTACCGTATCCGCCACTTAACCAGCAACACAAAGAACTCATCAACTTGGTTTTTTCAAAAATGGTTTGAGCCTTTGTCCATTGACTTTAAACACATTATCATTCCTAGAATTTGCAATATCTACTGCCCCATGAGGATACACGTGTTTGACAACAAAAGGACCACTCCACCTAGATCTCAATTTTCCAGGGAATAGGTGCAAGCGAGAATCATAAAGCAGAACTTTTTGACCAATTTCAAAAGATTTTCTCAAAATTGTCTTGACTGTGGATTTTATTGGATTTGTCTTTTGACAATTTTCACAACTTTTACAAAAAGTATAGCAGTCCTTAAATAAAGTGGGCCAATAAAATCCACACTGCAAGATTTTTGCAGCTATTTTCTTTGAAGAAAAGTGACCTCCACATGTTTCTGAGTGACACAATTTAATGACTCTACCTACCTCACTGTCGGGCACGCATCTCTGAAAAATTTGGTCAGGACAATGTTTGAACAAGTATGGGTCATCCCAATAAAAGTTTTTCACCTCTGTTAAGAATTTCTTCCTATCTTGGTGCGTCCATTGAGGCGACATCTTTCCTTCTTGTTCTTCAGTAAGAGACGAGGAAATTACCACAGGAAAACTTTGCTTTTCTCCCAAAAATGTGTACTTCAACCCAGCAGGTAATGACTTTAGTTCCGGTGTGGGTACTTCTTCATGGACATTATCATTCATGGGTTTTAGCTCTTCGAATTTTGGCTTTCTTCCTTTGTATTCTATTTCCTCTATACAATCAAGCAAATCAAATGAATTAATTAAACAAACTTCTAATGGGTCAGAAGAACTCCCTTTTTGAAGATGATCATCTATAATGGCTTCAATTCCTTCAACTTCCTCATTTTCATCAATGACTTCCTGTGGTTGCTTGCAAATGTTAAAAACATTGAGATCCAGTGTCATGTTTCCAAATGTTAGCTTCACCACTCCATTTCTGTAATTTATCAAAGCATTTGATGTTGCTAAAAATGGACGGCCTAAGATAACATGAATTGACTTGCAACTATCAACTATAGGTTCAGTATCCAAGATAATAAAATCCATAGGATATATGAATTTATCAACTTGAACCAATACATCTTCCACTATTCCTTTTGGAATTTTAATTGATTTATCGGCAAGTAGAAGAGTTACAGAAGTTAGTTTTAACTCACCCAAGTTGAGTTGTTGATAAACTGAATATGGAAGCAAATTGACACTAGCACCAAGATCAAGTAAAGCTTTTTCAATTTTATATTGTCCAATAATGCATGAAACTGTAGGACAACCAGGGTCTTTATATTTTAACGCATTATTATTTTGAAGAATGGAGCTTACTTGTTCAGCCAAAAATGCTTTCTTTTTCACATTTAATTTCCTTTTAACAGTGCACAAGTCCTTCAAATATTTGGCATAAGAAAGAATCTGTTTGATAGCATCTAACAAAGGAATATTGACTTTCACTTGTTTCAAAATTTCAAAAATTCCAGTGTTATGGCCCAATTTCTTTGGATTTTTCAATGCTTGAGGAAATGGGGGTGAAGGCGAGAGTTTGGTCTCCTTTTGGTCAACTTCTTCATTTTCTTGGAGAATTGGTTCATCTTCTTTCTCACAAGATTCGGGGATTTGTTTTTCCACAACCTTTTCACTCCTAAGAGTTATCACTGACTTGACTTGGTCCATTTGTTGGTTTTCTGAACTCCCCTCATTTAGACTATACTAACCTTTGGGATTTGGTTAAGGTTGAGAAGGAAATTTTCTTTTCTCATGAATGGTGAGAGCAGAAGTAAGTTTGGTAAGAGTTTCTTTTATGTCAATCATGGTTTGATTGTTTTGTTTATTAATGGTCTCTTGCTTTTCTATGAATGCATGCAGTGTTTCTTCAAGGTTTTTCCTATATGGTGGGACATAAGGTGCATATCCTTGAGAATTTTGAGAGTCTTGTTGTGCCTGAGGAGGTGGTGGTTGCACGAATTGTGACTGAGTATTATTCCTCCAGCTGAAGTTCGGGTGATTTCTCCATCCCGGATTGTATGTATCTGAAAAAGAAGAAGTAAATGGCTTGTTAAAATTATTCATTGCATTTACCTGCTCATGTACAACTTCTTTAAAAACAGGAATTTTAGGACATTTGTGTGTTGAGTGTCCTAAGTCATCACAAATGCCACAAATTTCTTCATTTTGCACAGATTTGATTTCTTTTGCTTTTCTTAATTCCATGGCTTCAACCTTTCTAGCCAAACTGGTAAATCTAGCATTTAGATCTTCCTCTTGACTAAGGTGATATTTTCCTTTATTAGCACTTGCAAGGTTAGATCTAATTGAATTTTCAGAAGTGTTAGTACTATGCCAAGATTGAGAATTTTCAGCCAACTGGTTCAAATAGTCTAAAGCTTCATCAGGTTCTTTATCAAGAAACTCACCATTGCACATTATTTCCACAAATTGTTTAGTTTCAGGTGTTAAACCTTCATAAAAGAAGCTTATAGTGCGCCATTTTTCAAAACCATGATGTGGGCAAGAATTTAACAAATCTTTAAACCGTTCCCAACATTGAAAATATGCTTCATTTGAATTTTGGAAAAAATTGTGGATTTGTCTTTTCATAGCATTGGTTTTATGTGTTGGAAAAAATTTCTTTAAGAACTTACCTTGCATTTCTTGCCATGTGCCAATTGATCTTGGATTCAAAGTGTTAAGCCAAGATTTTGCTTTATCTTTTAAAGAAAAAGGAAACAATTTAAGCTTAACAATCTCTTCAGTGCAATTTTGATCATTGAAGGCAATACATACTTCCTCAAATTCTTTCAGATGTAAATATGGACTTTCAGATTCCAAACCATAAAAATTAGGAAGTAAAGAAATCATACATGGCTTAAATCTAAAATTGTTGGCATTGAGTGGAAAGATAAAACATGATGGACAAGAATTTTGAGGTGGTTGCAAATATTCACGCATGGTTCGCAACGGTTGATTTTTAGGTTCATCATGTACACTTTCATTGTCAGCCATTGTGTCAATTGTGTGTGATTGTGATTCAAACAAGTCAATATATAAAGTACTAGAATTAATTTTAACTAAACGACTAGAATTTAAATCACGATACCAATTAAGCATAAATACATAAATAACTAAAAATAAATAAACAAAAAATAATGTACAAGCTGGCGATGTCACCCACCATTAAATATTGACAGGGATGGGGTAATAAACCAACCACCCAAAAATAAAAATAAAGTGCGGAAAATTAAAATACAGAAAATAAAGTGTAAAAAGTAAATTTAAATATAAAAACCGGAGAGTGACAGGGCCCCACAGAGTAGGCGAAAGAGAAGAGAAGAAGAAATATTATTTCATTAAGTTAGATTGTGGAAAAATAAATAACAAAAAAGTAAAAGGGAGAGTTTCCCCACTAAGTTAGTGCGTAAAATAAAAGGGAGAGTTACTCCCACTGACGAAAAAAAATGACGAAAATAAATAAATAAAATTAAAAAATAAAAATAAATGACATAAATATAAAAGTTAGAAAGTTAGTATGTTAGCAAGTTAGTAAGTTAGAGTTAGATAGTTAGAAAGTTAGAGAGCTAGTAAAGAAACCGAAGGATCGGCAAGCCGATCTTTTGCTCTGGTGAGGGAGAAGAGAGAATAGATTTTATTAAAGAAAACAAACCTCAATAAATCAAAACTTCAAATCAAATCCCGAACGGCGCCAAAAACTTGACTGCAGGATTAAAGGATGCAAACCCAAGTGCAGGTTGTCTCAAGTAGTAAATTTCTCGGGAATCCGAGGTCGATCCAGAGGGAATTGATGAAGAAAAATTAATTGAGATAAGAAGAGGATTTGTCACAACACCAAAAGTAATAAAATAAGTTCACAAATGAATTTAAGGGCTTGCTTGGGTTAGGAGATCCACTCTTGGTAATAAATTAAAAATAATATTATTTCTTTTTTTAACTCAATTGAAATCCACACACAACGGAAGTTCCAATTGGAAAGTATAACATTCAAAGTTCAATTCTATATGTAATCATATTATGATTCCTTAAATTATCTACCAACATTTGTAAATGAGTTCAAGCATTCACTGTGCCAATCCTATTGTCTACAATAAATCAAGATCTCCATTATACAAAGAAGGTTTCAAAATTGATTGGAAATAAAATATAACACATATAATGTCCAATTGATAATATATCATTTAAACACAAGAAATAGAATAATCTAACCTTATTTCATTACCAAGAGCTTCACTCTTTCACCCAAGCAAGATGAAGATTTAGTTACTCATAGATAAGAAGAGAGAAAGAGAGAAGAAGAGAAAGATGAACATAGCTTCACTTTAGAATAAGAGAAAATTACAACAAAGTAAAACAAGAAACAAGCATAACCATAACTTGTAAAAACTAAGCCTAACACTAAGTGCTCCAAATGGTCAGCCAATGGTGCCTTTTATAGAGGATTAGGGATACAAAATGACAAGGGGGCTGATTAGGGGTAGGTGGATGAGTGGATGAATGAGTGGAAAATGCCAAATGGTGAGGATAAGAGTGAAAAATCATTGAGATTTCTTGTCTCCGAAATCATTCATTGCTTAAGTCATTGATTCCGTCATTTTCGAGCCAAGTGGTCTTCATGAAAGTTCTAGGAAATTGTCTAAGCTTTCCAATGGCTCTAGAATCACCCAAAAATTCGTCCTACAGCCCAAGATATGACCCAATTACTACAGACTGTTTAGGCCCAGTTTCAGCACCTCTGTTTTGACTTTCAGACCCAATATCACCATCAAGGAGCCCGAATCAAGTTTTGTGTTCAACATGAAAGTTTTAGATCTGGGTCTTAACTTTCAAATATCCAAATTTCAGCCCAAAATAATTCTTGCAGCCCAAGTTATGCTCTGATTACTGTACACTATTTAGGTTTTAGACACAAAACTTGTGTTCTGTCTTCCAAGCCCAATTAGCTCCACTAGATGTCTGATTGAGACTTTGAGCTCTTCATCAAAGTTGTAGAGCTCTCTCTTATCTTTCCTACAAGGTAAAATTCATAATTATCAGACATTTAGAACTCAAGATATGACCAAAATACAGAAATAGCGTAAGACCAAAATAGTGCTGAAAAAATCAATTAAGTCCAATTTGAGTCCAAACTTACAAAACATAACTAGGCTTAATCAATTAAGTATATGGAGAGTGTAAATGACTAAAAATGAGGGTTTATTAATGTATAAAATATGTGATCATCAATCCCATTTTGTAAAAACTGATTTCTTGGTTCGTTTTGATTCTTGAATCAATAATATGTTATTGTTGGATATATGTTAATCCATTTACATGAATGAATCGAACCACAAAACCCTTGTTTCACGCTGAAACTCGTCACACCTGAGAAGATCGATTTCCCATTTTTGTTTTTGATCAAGAACGATTGAATCCGTGATTTTGATCATGGGTTTGTTTCATAAATGCATGAGATTAGATTCTGGGTAGAATTTGTGGCTTAAAATGCTATAAAATGAATGAAACTCGAGCTTTTGAAGCTCAACAATGGCGAAACTCATTTCCCATCGCGAGTCGACCTACAAATTAGAGAAGAACTAGCTTCTTGGTGTGCATGGGCCGCGTGGAGCCCACTCAATGACCCCTTTTTTTCACCAAGTTTTACTTGCTAAATCCTGAAATTAGATGTGACTTTTTAGTATATTTTTTATATATTTTTTACTGCTATACATATTTATTCTGAAATTTTCTATTCTATGATAATTTTGAAAATATATGTGTTATCTTTTATGGTTAAAACTTGTAGAAAAGTATTTTATGATGCTTTAGAGTTAGTGATATTATTCACCCTCCCTAATTATGATGTTTTTATTCATACTCTCGCTTTTGGTTGTATGTTCAAACTCAAATGGAATGCATTATGTCACGATTAAATCAGCTGAGATCCATGCATATAGAGCTCCCAATTTTATGTTGATTTCGTGTATACTTAACGTATGTTGTTCTGATTGAGGTAATTAAAGATTTTGCTTATAGGTTTTATGGATTGGTATAATTAAATATTCACCACACTCATTCTCAACCGTTAGATTTTATTTATTATTTCATTAAAGGTCTATAGGATCTATTTTGCGAAGTTGATCCTCCCTCATACTTTCAAATTATCATATCTATTTTGCAGAATACTTTCAAATTATCATATGCAATCGCCTGTCCAAAAAGGGTTATTGCCTGTGTTAATTTGGAATGGCATGAATGCATCTACGGAATAAGGAATGTTTTAGTCAAGGAAGTTTATCTACCCAAAGGGTATGGCTTATAAGGCTAAGATATTTCTAGAAGGCTTCATGCACTATGGATACCGTGCATGTTCTGCATAATCTGGACAAAGGGAAGGTGTGGTGATATGTTTTGGAATTCTGGATAATAGCGAAGGATGTCAAGAGCTATTTGTAATTACCTTTTTTTTAACATATTGCATTATGTTCTTTGGTATCAATTGGTTTTAATTTGAACAACAACATTGCCATTGTTGAGGAGTTGATTAATTTAAACCAAGAGATATGGAAGTAAAACGTTGAGTTTTGCTTCAGGATAAAATCAAACCCATGTTTGAATTGAAATTGAAATACTGATGCAAGTTCTTCCCTTCTAAATTAGGTAGATTTATATATGAAAGAGGTTAACAATCTTGACATGGCATTGTGAGAGAATGAAGTGGATAAAACAACCATTGAAAGTAGTCCAAGGCAGTATGATCTATATGCTAAATAGGAAAGGTCTAACAAGCTTGGAATTTTAGTTGTTGAGAAAACAGTTTCCTAAACATGTGTTAAGTGGTTCACCACATATTAAAAGTCCTAAAGTAGAAAATCAAACTCATTAGGGAAAGGTACTGTAACACCCTCCGCAGGGTATCACATTTCCGACTAAAAACTTAAAACTTGAAAAAAAAATCATTTTATAAAAGCTTTGAGTTCTAAAATATGGATTTTTAAAATTTCTTTTTGTGGAAACATAAACTTACCAAAAATGTAAGTAATACAGAAAATAAACTGAAAAGATTGTTACACAACTTTATTTATACCACATAATATCCAACAAAGAAACTAAAGCATAAAACTTACAGACTCAGAGAAACAGTAGCAAACCCAATGACGGGTACTACTACTAGCACGGTAACAACACTAACGAGAAAACTCAACATACTTGTTCTATTCCTCCATCAAACTGCTTACTGTTGAAACTTGGAAGATTAGTCCTCGACGTTGTCACCAACCTCAGAACGTTGCCTCCAATTGAGTCTAAAAAACTCGTTTCACCTACTATACGAATTTAACAATACAAACACAACAAAACAATACAGAAAAGAGGTGAAATCCCCTTTCACCAATACCATTACAGTAGCAAAGAATGATACAAATAACAAAGTCATTCCATACACACAGATATCACAAATATAATCATATTATCAATTTACAAATAATTCTAATAAACAAATATCGTAATAAAATGAACAGCAATAATATTACCATAACAGATATAACAATTGATACATTAAACCATATAGCCATATCATGCATAATAACTCACATTAATACATCATACATAATATCTCAATCTTGAATATAAATAACCACATTAAAATGCAAACCACATATGCAAATATACACAGACTCATTCCTACTCCATGGAGCTAAAACACAGACATTAGAGAGAATGATTCGAAAAGATCTGTTAGTACCTCAGGCTGCCCAACCAAACTATTACACTGTCCAACGTCGTGTCTATAGCCCACAGTCCAAAACATCGTGTAGTAGTACACAGTCTAAACACGTCATGCACTACAAGTATTGTACTAAACAGTCTCCCTAAGATCTTGATTAAGAATAATGCGTGTTGAGATCATTAATGTGTTGCCATTTACCACAACCTAGAGGAGCTACCAACTGTCCACATGTGGAATACTCCGCACACTAATGTCTCCAAGTCCACTTGATGAACCACACTAAGCTTATCACACCGACAATACAGTGTAATTCATCTCGTCAATCAATCGCCAATATCAACCAAATTGACATGACTCTCAATGCATGAATAAGAACCATAATTACAAAATTACCCTTAGTCTCAAAATGTCACCATATTTGCAAAAACGCCCTCAATCTCAATATTCTCAAATATAGAACGTCTCCACTTGACAGTACCATATCTCAACATGTCCGAGTCTACCACTTTGGCCCGACAGCAAAACTCATCGTTCCTTTTAGTCGCGTAAAGATTTTATCACATTTTCACAATTAAGTTACCATTTTCAAACGTTTTCAAATCGCGTAAATATTTTTCAACATTTTAAAATTGCGTAGTATTTTTAAAGCATTTTCTCAATCGCATAGCTTAAAATTATTATTTTAAAATACGTGTAAGCTATTTCTAGTGTTTCTCAACTACGTATAATATTTCCTTTACGTTCAAATTCTATATTGAAACTTTCCTTATTATTAGTCCATTTTTAATTAATTTTTGGCGACATTTTATTTAGAAAATTCATTAAGTGATATTTTTTACATTTCCCTCAAAAATTTACTTTTCTTAATCTTAACTAATATTTACATCTCGAAATTTGCTAACGCATTTCAAAACTCAACAAGTGAACTATATGTTAGTACCTTTCAAGTATTTACATCATTACTTAAATTCACTGATTTTAACTCTAAAATTAAATTACTTTTCATTGTTTATCCAAAAATCCATTTCATTAAGTTCTCATTAAATTAATTTCATAAGTCGAAACTTTTAAAAATAGTTTTGGATTAAAAAAAAACATCATAAGTAGACATGTTGGCCAAAAATCATTCTATGCATTAAAAATCATATTTAATTGTTTCTCATCATTTAATCTCTTATAAAAACTCTTAATCCAATTTATTATTATTAAATCACATAATCCATAATTAGAAAAATATTTAGAACATCTTGGTTCCTTTTGTAGTGGTGAAGCTATGAGCTTCATGTGTTCTTTGGAACACTCATGCAATCCTTTATATATTATTCATATCTTACAATAATAATTATGCATCTATGAACACATACCATATATTAAAGCAATCATAAAACATATACCAAAAATATTAAAACTATAGACATGCTTGCACACAAAATCAAACACAATTAGGAAAGACAATAAACAACTAAGTGAATGAATCCTTGTGGATTCTTCACCACAAACACATCCATTCCTCACCACCAACACATGGTTGATGAGGGTAATCTCCCTCTTACCTCTTGGTGAAACCTCCAAAGCTCCTTGTATGTCCCCTTGTTGTCTCCTTCAAGAAGAACTTCAACCACCAAGTGCTTCTTGAAAATCAAAGAAAACGTGAAATATTAATATCTAAGGCTTAAATAAGAAAACCATGGATCAAGATATGGTTTAGAACTTTGAATCTATGATTAGAAGAGGATATCAAGAATTTCACCCTTTATCCTTCAAACTTAGATCTTAGAAAAAGTGCTTGAAGATGGATGATTTGGAAGATGGTCTCAACATGAAAGTTCCTTAGAATTGCATGGAGATTCGAGATCTAAGGTTGTTTAGAATTATTGAAGCTTGGAAGGTGATTTTGTGGTGGTTGGCCGTGAGCTTCTATAGAGATGAAATGTGAGAGTTATGTGTTTGGCTTTTGAAAGAACTCCTTGAAGATAGGTGATTTTGGTCAAGACTCCAACTACAAAGTGTCTTGAAACAAGGTAAGGATTCAAGATATAGGGATGGTGTAAATTATTGAAGAGTAATGGTAGAACTATGACCCCTTGGCCTTGAGCTTGGAGAAGAGAAAGATAGGAGCTTTTGTGTTCTTTGGTTGATAGGAAGATGGAAATGAATAAATCTTGAGAAATTCCTAGCATGAAAGTGTCTTGGATTAATGAGAGGATTCAAGAAATGATATTGGTAGGAATTATAGAAATTTGGAGAGTGGTTCTTGAGTGCTTAGCCGAATCTATGGAGGGAGAGAAAGTGAGAGAGTTTTGTGTATAGTTTTTGGCTTCTTGGGTGTAGATGAATAAAAGATGAGCAAGAGTAGAGTTTTGGCCTCCAAGAGTGTTTGGCCGTGGAACACAAGGAGAGGAAAGGATGAGAGCTTCTTGCCAAAGTTGAAAATGAACCAAAGCCCTCCTATTTATAGACTTCATGAAAAAGATGAAGACTTAAGATATTTTTCGGTATACTGTAATCAGTGGACAATAATTACTGCTTATAAAGTCAGTGTCTATTATCCAATGGATAATAAAATATACATAGATTTTTCTCTTGCTCCAGTTGGGTAGCAACTATTATTGATCATTTTTCTACTGATTGCCCTTGATGAGTCACAGAGCGAGTCATCAAAGAGAAATTTCTAGAACATGCTCTAACACCCCAAAATTTTCATATCTCTTAAACAATAATTTTGACAGTTAACAAAATTTTACTGTTTAGTAATTTCTGTGCACTGTAAAATTATTTTGTTTATTCTATCAGCGTATTTGATCGTTTTGAGTGATTTACTCCGTGTCAGGAAAATAATAATTTTCGAGCCGGAGAAAATTTTTAAATATTTATTTCTCTTGACTGTTAATTATTTTTAATAATCTAACTTGATTTTCATACTTTTTCTAATATTTGTGATTTTTGTGGATGATTATGAATTTTTTTTACTGTTTATGGCCCCAGGGGGTGTATGTGGGCCCAAGTGGTCATCGGTGGGCCCAAGTGGGTCCCGCAAAGTGAAAATTTTTCTACGCATAGAAAAATTTGTACTGTTGAGATGGAGATAGGGGATCTTACTAAACCTGAATCTAGAAATAGTTTTTGAAATTTTCTTGTACTGTGTTTTGTACTGTATTTAATTATCGGACGATAAAAATATAGTAAAAATATTATTTGTAGGGTTATAGCAGATATAAAAATAAATATTATACTGCTTAAGTCAACATTGGTGGTTTGGATATCCACCATTAATTTAATCAATGGTGGAGAAACAAACTTAATAAAGAAGTATTGGATGATCACCATTGATTTAATCAATGGTGTGAGAGTAAACTTAGTTAGGAAGCTTTGGATGTTCACCATTGATCTAATCAATGGTAGAGATTTAATCTAAACAAGCTTAATAAGGAAGGTTTTGATATCAACCGTCGATTTAATCAACGGTGTAGAATTGGTCATATAAAGTGGCTATGACCATTTGTAACCATTGGATATGGATTTAATCAATGGTAGAGATTTGGTCTCAAAAAGTGACAAAGACCATTTATGACCATTGGATGAAGAATTAATCAAGGGTGGGGAATTGGTCTTGTAAAGTAACAAAGACCATTTATGACCAGTGGATGTAAATTTAATCAATGGTGGAGATTTGGTCTTAAAAAGTAGCAAAGACTAATTATGACCCTTGGATTAAAAGTAAGAAGGAGTAATCTTGACCCTTCATTTTGGAGACACATCTAATGGTTAGAATTTAAAGGAGAAAGATCCAATGGCCTAGATTAAGTCTTCTAATCAAAAGTCTACCTTAATCCTAACCATTGATCTAATCAATGGTCTAGAATGCTCTAGATGGTGGCTAATTATGATGACAAATAATTGAATGCATTATGAAGAGGGGGGGACGGTTTTTGGTGGCTTAAGAGAGTAGCAAAGTGGAAGACCACCATTATTACTCATTCTTGGTCTTTCTTTGTCAATTTCAAGAAGCTAACACTTCAAAAATTTCTCTCCATTTCTCTTCTCCTCCATGTTTCGGCCAAGCACCCAACAATACCTTCCATCACTCTTTAATTTCATACAACCTTATTTCTTGAATCCTTACCTTATTCTAAGCAACTTTCATGTTGGAGACTTTCTCTAAATCATTCATTTTCATAGACTTTCTTCAAGATCAAAGTTATGGGGTATTTATGGTGAAGTGTAAGGAAACTTCATTTCTTCTCTCTTTTTCATGATCTAAACCATGTTTGATCCATGGTTCCTCTTAATCAAGCTTAGTATACTAATTTTTATGTATTTTGTTTTGTATTTGAGAAGCCCTTGGTGGTGAAGGACTTGGAAAAAGAAGCAAAACAAAGAGCTTTTGAGGATCTTCAAGAGGTAAGAGGGAGATCCACCTCACCAACCAAGTATGATGGTGAGAGATGGTCTTATATTTGATGGATGGTGAATCCATGTGAGGATTCATATCCATGGTCATGTAATTATTTGTGGGTGTTTATGTGTTTAATTTAATTGTTCATGCTTTGTATGATTTGCATGATTTATTGCTTTTGATTATGGCATGCTTATGGTAGCTTATGGTATATATGATAAAATATGTATGTGTATGCCATGATGTGATGATGGAAAGGAAATCAATTTTTGGCTCCAATGGCTAAAGGAAGGGGCTACGGTTTTGATACCCATGATTAGGGTTCATGTTGAAAATTTTTCAAGAACAAGAGAATTAATTTTTGGTCCCTAGAACATGGTGAATTTCGGCCAAGACACCTCAAGATAGGTGTTCACAAATTAATATTTTCATGGATGATGAAATGAGATGTTTAGAAAAACAAGGAAAATAAACAAAGGATTTATTTTTCAAAGAGTACATAACACGGTTTTAGAAGGATTTTTATTGATTTATTTTGTGTAAAAAGTTTCTAAGTGTTTTACTAAACATGAGTTTTAAATGAAAATGGCAATGTTGATTTTAAGGATTTGCAAAGAAAGTGAAAAAGGATTTGTAAAGAAAGTGAAAATGGATTTGCAAAGAAAGTGAAAAATGAAAATGAACAAATGACTTGATTTCAAAGACCAAGTGTTCACCGGTTTTGTAAAGGATTTTTAATGGTTTTGTTTGTGTAAAATCATATCAATTTAGAAGGAAAAATATTTGATGGTTTCAATAGTCATGTCCACGTTTTTTAAGGCTTGTAATGTCTAAATTTTTATGGAACAAAGTGATATTTTATAAAACGAAGTGTTTTGTCTCTCGAAAGATTTACAGTTTTCAATGAACACGTTCACGGTTTTTGAAGACTTGCGGATACCTTGATTTTATAACAAAATGATTTTCGCACAAGAATTTGGAAAGGGAATTAGAGCGTTTATCACTTGAGAAAATCAAGTTTTTGTAAACGAAAATGTTTTCGAACTTCAATTTATTTTGAAGAAGGTTGTGTTTGGAAATGATTTGGGAAAAATGAAGAATATAATGGTGTTTTGAAAATTTACTAACGTATAACTGATTTTCGAGTTTTGAAATATGTTAGAAAATGTTAAGTTTTAAAACGTTGATTTATATCAATGGAAAAGTGATTTTTGTGGATTATATTTTGGAAAAGGATTTCTTGAGTAAAGAAATGTGGAAAAAGATTTTCTTGAGTAAGAAAATATGAAAAATGAAATACAAAGTCATATTATTTTGAGAAAGGTTGAAAAGGAATTTTTGAAGGTTAAGAAATATTTTCTGTAATGAAATTTGTGATGAAAAATGTTTTACGTATCTTAAAAACGTGATTTTTAAGCTACGCAATTTGAAAAATGTGTTGAAAATAATATTGATTTATTTAAGTCCAAAATAATGTTTGGAATACTGAGGAATATTTTACGTGATTGTAAATTATTGAAAAATATTTTACGTATCTTAAAAATGATTTGAAATACAATAAAATATTTCTACGCAATTTGAATTACGTTTAAATATTTTACGTAATTTGAACTACTGTTGAAAAATTAATATGTGATTTAAAAGTGATAGAATATTTTTACGTAATTGTAAAAATGACAAAAATTGTTATGTGATTTGGAAAGTGTTTTAAATATTTAGAGAATGATGGAAAATGATTTACGCGATTTAAAAGAATGATTTTTAACTTACGCGATTTTGAAACAGTGAAAAAATACTATGCGATTTGAAAAACGTATATTTTTACGCGATTGAGAAAAAAGTTAAAAAATTAGTACGTGGTTTAAAAGTGCAACAGAAGAGTTGTAGCATTTTGAAAACGTAACAAAAATGTTATGAAATTTTGTAAACGTAACAGTAGTGTTACGGTATTATGAAAACGTAATAAAAATGTTTTAGAATTTTAAAATGTAACAAAAGTGTTACGGTATTTTGAAAATGCAACAGAAGTGTTGTGATATTGTGAAAACGTAATGAAGTGTTACGATATTGATTGAAAAATATAACTAAAATGTTTTGGAATTGTGAAAACGTACAATGAAATATTACGCGGTTGTGAAAACACGACAAAAGTGTTTTATGACTATAAAAACATAATAACATGATGATTACTGTTGAACCAGTGTCCATACACTGTATGAGAAAATGACGAGTTTTGCTTGTGATTGGTATTTAGTGCATTTTATATGCATTGGAAAGATATGCCTGTGATTGGTATTGGTGCATTATACATGCATTGGAAAAATATGCGTTGAGGCATATGATTAAATTGAACAAATGAAATTGAAAATATTTGGCCCTTGTGGTTGGACTTGCACTGATATATTCATGCATTGTATAAAGTATAGCTAATAAGCTATTTTGGCCCTTGTGGTTGGACTTGCACTGATATATTCGTGCATTGTATAAAGTATAGCTAATAAGCTATTTTGGCCCTTGTGGTTGAAGAGGGAATGAGAATTGATAGTGAGATCTATGATGGATCTTGGGGCGTCAAGCGCGTGGTCGACCAGTGGATATCAATCGTCGTGGCTAAGGTGAACCATATGCCACTTGGTGATGCAGTCCGTTGCAACGCATTGACGATACCCAACAAGAACATGATTCTTTTCAATGACTGGGAGATTGTCTGTGGGCTTAGGCTGGGCAATTAACCAGAGCATTCTTCTCGAAATTGTGAAAACCTCCATGGAGTTGTTTTTGAAAAACTGAGTCTATGTGCGCATGCATGAATCTGAACATTTATATCTGTATGATATATTAATTGAGGAATATTGACTATGACAACTGTTTTGAATACTTAGATTGATATATGATTGGATGATGATAGTTGATTAATATTTAATATATTATTGGAAGTCTGGTATGATATCCCTGTATGATATTGCTGTTTGTGTTATCTCTGTGCTGCCATGTTGGTATTGGTGTAGGTGATCTCACCTTTTTATTATGTTGTCTTGCGGTGTCTGTATTGTTAAAATTAAACAGTAGAAGGAATGAGTTGTCTTAGACATACCGGGAGATGAATATTCTGAGTTCGGAGACAACATCAGAGAATGACGATTCCAGAGTCGATAGCGTGCAGTGTTGACAAGGAACAGATGTCTGATGCATCAAGAGGAATACAAAAAGAAATAAGTATGTTAAGTTTTCTCGTTAGTGTTGTACCGTACTATTAAATAGGACTGGTCATAGGGTTTGCTACTGTTAAAAAAAGAAAAAAAGAGTCTGTTAGTTTTATATTTCTCTTTAAATTGTTAAATATTAATTGGTGTCAGTATTGTATATTAATCAGTAAAGAAAAAATTTTGAAACCCACCTTTTATAACTCAAACCTTTTATGAACTTCTTTTCAGATTTTGAGTCGGGAGTCAGACATGTGATACCCTAGGGATGGTGTTACACATGCGACTCACTACGATGAGTCAGCATGATGAGTCAGCGCAGATATTTCTAGAACAGGTGAGTCAGCATGGCGAGTCACTAGCTGAGTCACCAGCTGAGTCAGCATGGAACCTTTTGGAACGTGTGACTCACTGCGGCGAGTCACAGGGTGTGTCAGCGTTTCTACAACCTTCCAGAATGTGGCGAGTCATCGCTTCTAGAATGTGGCGAGTCACTGCTTCTGGAAGCTTCCCAAATATGCTGAGTCACAAGTGCTGAGGTGTCACGCTACGTGTCGAGCTTCCATTGGTCCTTGGCGATGAGTCACAGCCACCAACTTTGACCGGCTCCTTATTGGTCCACGTATAAAGCACTTGATGACTAGGCGCGTTGACGAGGCATTTTCTAGAGTCTTCTAGAATAATCTAGAACATGTGAGTAACTAGGCTAGTCACCTAGGTGAGTCACCAAAGATGAGTCATCATCTAGAACATCCTAGATGGGTGACTAGGCTTGCATCTAGAATCATCCACTAGATATTTTTCTGGAACATATTATCCAATGGATAATAAAACATACCCCGATTTTATTTGTCAGATAAAATCGTAGAAAAACAAAACTTCAAAATCTGCTTTCCTAAGTTTCGGGTTTAGTAAGATCTCCCGACTCCGAATCAATAGTATAAAATTTTTTGGCCAATATAAATTTTTATTTTTTCGGGTCTGCCCCGGGCCCACACATAGCCCAAAATATCAAGAATATATAAAATAATCAAAATATACAAAAATATCAAAAATATAATATAATATAATATTCAAAATATCTCAAATATATATTAAAATATTCAAAATATATCAAAATATCTAAAATATAATAAAATATTCAAAATATCTTAAAACATCTAAAATATATTAAAATATTCAAAATATCTAAAATATCACAAAAATCATAACAATTGTGAAATTCATGAAAATCAAATCAGATTAGTAAAAATAATTAAGGATTGTGAGAAAGAAATAAAATACGAAGAACTTATATACACAACCCAAAAATAATATTAAAATAATAAAAAACGTAAAAAATCTTAAAAATTCTTAAAAATCACAAAAATTATAAAATTCACAGAAATCGAGTCGGATTACTCAAAATGATTATGAATCGACCAAAACAAATAAAATACGAATTCTCGGGGTGTTACAACACTCCCCTCCTAAAAAGAATTTCGTCCCCGAAATTCGTAGTAATCTTAGAACAATCATGGATACTACTCTTTCATCTTGACTTCCAGTTCTCACGTTACATCCCCGCTTACGTCATTCCAGATTACCTCGACCAACGAAAACTCCTTGTATGCATCAGTCCATGCAAACACTTGATTCTTTCTTGATAAACTAGGCGAGAGGTCCCGCGATCTTGAGAAATTTCTCCACAAACCTTCAATAATAATCGGCTAACCCGATAAAACTATGGATCTCCGATGCAATCTTCGGTCTTTCTCGTTCAAGAATTATTTCAACTTTTGATGCGTCCACTTCAATTCCTTCTTCTGAATCACGTGGCCCAAAAACTGCACTTCATCCAACCAGAATTCGCATTTCGATAACTTTAGCATATAACCGCTTCTCCTTTAAAACTTGGAGAACCATACTGAGATATTCAACATGTTCCCCACAATTTCGAGAATATATCAGAATGTCGTTAATAAAGATAATGACAATTCTGTCTAGATAAGGACAAAAGATTCTATCCACATAATCTATGATCATTGCGGAAGCATTCGCCACTCCGAACAGCACCACTTGAAATTTCCTTGTCTTCGTACCGCTTCACTCTCTTGCCTTTGCTTCTAACAGGAAGTGCCTCGCAAATCAAGTTCTCTTTTTCAACAGTACTGTATTCTAATACAATGACATGAATTGGACCAAGAATATCCTTTCTTGCAATTGCAATATATAAAAGGACATTATAAAGGTTTGAAAGAAAAGGTAGCGAAACTATCTGATGTGTTACCGGGCATATCCAACAAAAATTTAATGTTGCCTGATTTTAAGAATGAGTTTTCTGGGACACCAAAATTTTACTGAGACAATCTACAGGATATGGTTGGAAGATAACCAATCCATTCTTAAGATCATGTCTATTTCATGAAAGAGGTAGACAGTTTAGATTAATAGAAAAGATTGTTTAATGAACTGGATAGTAACAATGGGTTTGGTAATAAAAGTAAAAATAGATAAGTCAAAAGGTAACGAAGATACTGATGGCTCTAATCAACCCACATAGTCAATTAGTCATAAAAGAATGGGTTGGACCAAGAGCACGTTTTCGCAATTGCGACACATAAAAGATATCATGAAGGCATAGAAAGAAGAGATGATGGAGTCATCTATACCACCAGACCTATCCAATGGAGAAATTGATGTGGTCCGATGAATTTAGAAGTGAGCTTTTTACGTTGAATAATTCAACTGATAGGTCTAACAGAGCATGGATGGTTGGAAAAATACCCAATCCATATTTTTAGATCGCGTCTGTTTTGAGAAAGAGGTACACAAATTGAATTAACAGAAAAGATTCAGTCATTTAACAGGCTTAGGATAGTTTAAATAACTCAAGTTATCAACCACAAGTTTTAGTAACAAAAGTAGAAATAACCAGGTCAAAAGATAATGAAGACACAGATAACTCTAATTGACCCACACAATTTTATGCCATAAAGAAATGAATTACCCTCAGAATCATACAGTACAGTTAAAGGATCACCTCTTGTGACACAATCTTCTTTGTTTAGGTCTTCAATCTAGGATGCTTTTGCTCTACTTGGAGAATTGACGCTCCATTCTACTTGAGATGTCGAAGCACGTTCATTACTAACAGATGACTTCGTCTTTGGTGGAATACACTCTCTAGCAAGATGTTCAGGCATCCCACACTTGAAACATATGATTCCTTTGATTGTACAGTCCCTTGTTAGATGATCTTCCCCACACTTTCAACATTTTGGTGCAGATGTCACAGTCTAACCAAACCTGCAACCACTAGCACTTCCTCCACGAGATTATTGCTGTTGTTGATTTCCCGGTAATTGTAAATATGTTTTCCGTTAGAATTGCTTGACCTTACGATTTCTCCTCCTTTGAAACCAATATGGTCCAACGTTATGAAATCTCGTATTCTGAGATTCATCCGACTTTGTCCGACTCTAATTCTCGGCTACCGTTTCCTGTTGCTGAGCAATCCTCTGTCCCTGTTGTACTGTTCCTTCAGATATTCTTTGCATTGCTTTCGTAGTTGCAGCCACATTATCAGTGTTACTTCCTGCTTCCTCACGTGCACGTTTACCACGAGTCATCTTGTTTCTTTAAAGACAGATAATTTAAAACACAATGGAAACAAAAGTAACCATGCTAAACAACATTGTCTTCTTTCGGAGTCTAAGCACAGAGAGTCACACAGCACAAACAAGATAGACCTAACCACAAACCCCAAAAGACTTTAACCGTGCTTTGATACCAACTAATGTAACACCCTGCGCAGGGCATCACATTTCCGACTAAAAAGTTAAAACCTGAAAAAAAATCATTTTATAAAAGCTTTGAGTTCTAAAATATGGATTTTTAAAATTTCTTTTTGTGGAAACAAAAACTTACCGAAAATGTAAGTAATACAGAAAATAAACTGAAAAGATTGTTACACAGCTTTATTTATACCACATAATATTCAACAAAGAAACTAAAGCATAAAACTTACAGACTCAGAGAAACAGTAGCAAACCCAATGACGGGTCCTACTAATAGCATGATAACAACACTAACGAGAAAACTCAACATACTTATTCCATTCCTCCATCAAACTGCTTACTGTTGAAACTTAGAAGATCAGTCCTCGACGTCGTCACCAACCTCAGAACGTTGCCTCCAATTGAGTATAAAAAACTCGTTTCACCTACTATACGAATTTAACAATACAAACACAACAAAATAATACAGAAAAGTGGTGAGATCCCCTTTCACCAATACCAGTACGGTAGCAAAGAATGATACGAATGACAAAGTCGTTCTATACACACAGATATCACAAATATAATCATGTTATCAATTTACAAATAATTCCAATAAACATATATCATAACAAAATGAACAGCAATAATATTACCATAACAGATATAACAATTGATACAATAAACCATATAGTCACATCATGCATAATAACTCACATTAACACATCATACATAATATCTCAATGTTGAATATAAATAACCACATTAAGATGCAGATCACATATGCAAATATACACAAACTCATTCCTACTCCATGGAGCTAAAACACAGACAACAGAGAGTGATTCGAAAAGATCTGTCAGTACCTCACGCTACCCAACCAAACTATTACATTGTCCAACATCGTGTCTATAGCCCACAGTCCAAAACATCGTGTAGTAGTACACAGTCCAAACACATCGTGTATTATAGGCATTGTACTAAACAGTCTCCCCAAGATCTTGATTAAGAATAGTGCATGTCGAGATCATTAGTGTATTGCCAGTTACCACATCCCAGAGGAGCTACCAACTGTCTACATGTGGAATACTTCGCACACTAATGCCTCCAAGTCCACTTGATGAACCACACTACGCTTATCACACCGACAACACGGTGTAATTCATCTCGTCAATCAATCGCCAATATCAACCAAATTGACACGTCTCTCAATGCATGAATAAGAACCATAATTACATAATTACCCTTAGTCGAAAAATGTCACCATATTTACAAAAATGCCCTCAATCTCAATATTCTCAAATATAGTACGTCTCCACTTGACAGACCATATCTCAATATATCTGGGTCCATCACTTTGGCTCGACGGCAAAACTCATCGTTCCTTTTAGTCGCATAAAGATTTTATCGCATTTTCACAATTACATCACCTTTTTCAAACGTTTTCAAATCGCGTAAATATTTTTTAACATTTTAAAATCACGTATTGTTTTTAAATCATTTTCTTAATCGCGTAGCTTAAAATTATTATTTTAAAATACGCGTAAGCTATTTCTAGTATTTCTCAACTACGTATAATATTTCTTTTACGTTCAAATTTAATATTGAAACTTTCTCTATTATTAGTCCATTTTTAATTATTTTTTGGCGACATTTTATTTTAAAATTTCATTAAGTGATATTTTCTACGTTTCCGTAAAATATTTACTTTTCTTAATCATAACAAATATTTACATCTCGAAATTTGCTAACGTGTTTCAAAACTCAATGAGTGAACTATACGTTAGTACCTTTCAAGTATTTACATCATTACTTAAATTCACTGATTTTAACTCTAAAATTAAATTACTTTCCATTGTTTATCCAAAAATCTATTTAATTAAGTTCTCATTAAATTAATTTCATAAGTCCACACTTTTAAAAATAGTTTTGGATTAAAAAAAATCATAAGTAGGCATGTTGGCCAAAAATCATTCTATGCATTAAAAATCATATTTAATTGTTTCTCATCATTTAATCTCTTATAAAAACTCTTAATCCAATTTATTATTATTAAATCACTTAATCCATAATTAGAAAAATATTTAGAACATCTTGGTTCCTTTTGTAGTGGTGAAGCCGTGAGCTTCATGTGTTCTTTGGAACACTCATGCAATCCTTCACATATTATTCATATCTTACAATAATAATCATGCATCTATGAACACATACCATATATTAAAACAATCATAAAACACATACCAAAAATATTAAAGCTATAGACATGCTTGCGCACAAAATCAAACACAATTAGGAAAGACAATAAACAACCAAGTGAATGAATCCTTATGGATTCTTCACCACAAACACATCCATTCCTCACCACCAACACATGGTTGATGAGGGTAATCTCCCTCTTACCTCTTGGTGAAACCTCCAAAGCTCCTTGTATGTCCCCTTGTTGTCTCCTTCAAGAAGAACTTCAACCACCAAGTGCTTCTTGAAAATCAAAGAAAACGTGAAATATTAATATCTAAGGCTTAAATAAGAAAATCATGGATCAAGATATGGTTTAGAACTTTGAATCTATGATTAGAAGTGGATATCAAGAATTTCACCCTTTATCCTTCAAACTTAGATCTTAGAAAAAGTGCTTGAAGATGGATGATTTGGAAGATGGTCTCAACATGAAAGTTCCTTAGAATTACATGGAGATTCAAGATCTAAGGTTGTTTAGAATTATTAAAGCTTGGAAGGTGATTTTGTGGTGGTTGGCCGTGAGCTTCTATAGAGAGGAAAGGTGAGAGTTATGTGTTTGGCTTTTGAAAGAACTCCTTGAAGATAGGTGATTTTGGTCAAGACTCCAACTACAAAGTGTCTTGAAACAAGGTAAGGATTCAAGATATAGGGATGGTGTAAATTATTGAAGAGTGATGGTAGAACTATGGCCCCTTGGCCGTGAGCTTGGAGAAGAGAAAGATAGGGGCTTTTGTGTTCTTTGCTTGATAGGAAGATGGAAATGAATGAATCTTGAGAAATTCCTAGCATGAAAGTGTCTTGGATTAATGAGAGGATTCAAGAAATGATATTGGTAGGAGTTATAGAAATTTGGAGAGTGGTTCTTGAGTGCTTAGCCGAATCTATGGAGGGAGAGAAAGTGAGAGAGTTTTGTGTATAGTTTTTGGCTTCTTGGGTGTAGATGAATAAAAGATGAGCAAGTGTAGAGTTTTGGCCTCCAAGAGTGTTTGGCCGTGGAACACAAGGAGAGGAAAGGGTGAGAGCTTCTTGCCAAAGTTGAAAATGAACCAAAGCCCTCCTATTTATAGACTTCATGAAAAAGATGAAGGCTTAAGGTATTTTTCAGTATACTGTAAGCAACAACAACAACAATGGACAATAATTACCGCTTAAAGTCGGCTACATGGATCGATGTCCAATCATGAACCAATAAAATATACAAATCTAGATTTTTTAACTCTTCACCCATGAAGAGTTATGGTAGAACTATGGTCTTCCTGATCATTTTTAGAAGAGAAAGATGAGCTATTCTCCATCCGATCTAGTCTTCTTAAATGCGAGTCATCAAAGAGAAATTTCTAGAACATTAAGAGCGACTCCCACTTTTCACAATAAGTCCCTACTTTCTCTCTAATGAAATTCCAATCCTATATTTCTAGAACATCTAAGGAGTCTTCGACAAGTGAGAGAGTCAGTTTTTACCGAACATTAGATGAACAACAACATGAGGGCCTTATAGTGTGGAGTTTGACCCTCCTTGAGAGGTTTTCTTATCACAAATAACTCGAGAGTCACACCTCCATTTCTACAACCTTGAAAATGGTTTACAGTCATTCTATCTAGAATGTATGAGTCAAGATACTTAAGAAGCTTCCCAAATATCTTAAGCAATGGACAATAATTGATGCTTCACGCCACGTGTCGAGCTTCCATTGTCCTTGGATAATAAAATATACCTAGATTTTTCTCAACTTTGAGTAGCAACTTATTGTTGATCATTTTTCTAGCATTGCCCTTGATGACTCACATTGAGTCAGGCATTTTTCTAGAGTCTTCTAGAATAATCTAGATGACAGTCACTAGTGAGTCACTACTCGACATGGAACCTTCGGAACGTGTGACTCACTGCGGTGAGTCACGGGGAGTCACGTTTCTACAAAGAATGTGAGTCATCACTTCTAGAATGTGGCGATCACACTTCGGAAGCTTCCCAAATATCTTGAGTCACAAGTGTTGATGTGTCACCATGTGTCGAGCTTCCATTTGTCCTTCGCGATGAGTCGCACGGTTCAACTTTGACCGATATCCTTATCCAATAAAGCATTGATATAAACATTTTCTAGAGTCTTCTAGAATTTTATGTGAGTCAACTAGGCTAGTCACCTAGGTGAGTCACCAAAAGATTCAGTCATCGTCTAGAACATCCTAGAATGGGTGACTAGGCTTGCATTAGAATCATCCACTAGATATTTTTCTCGAAGATATTATCCAATGGATAATAAAACATACCCCGATTTTATTTGTCGATAAAATCGTTTTCAAAATTTTTTTCGGTTTCGCCCCCCGACCCGAATCAACAAGATAAAAATTTTTTTATTTCTCCGAAATTACCGGCCATATAAATATTTATCGAGAATATATTAAATATTCAAAATATACCAAAATATCAAAAATATAATATAATATTCAAAATATCTCAAATATATTAAATATATATTAAAATATTCAAAATATCTAAAATATAATATATAAAATAATAAAAATCTTAAAACATATAAAATATATTAAAATATATTCAAAATATCACAAAATATCACAAAAATCATAACAATTGTGAAATTCATGAAAATCAAATCAGATTAGTAAAAATAATTAAGGATTGTGAGAAAGAAATAAAATACGAAGGCTTATATACACAACCCAAAAATAATATTAAAATAATAAAAAAACGTAAAAAATCTTAAAAATTCTTAAAAATCACAAAAATTATAAAATTCATAGAAATCGAGTCGGATTACTCAAAATGATTATGAATCGACCAAAACAAATAAAATACGAATTCTCGGGGTGTTACAACACTCCCCTCCTAAAAAGAATTTTGTCCCCGAAATTCGTAGTAATCTTAGAACAATCATGGATACTACTCTTTCATCTTGACTTCCAGTTCTTACGTTACATCCCCACTTATATCATTCCAGATTACCTCGACCAACGAAAACTCCTTGTATGCATCAGTCCATGCAAACGTTGATTCTTTCTTGATAAACTAGGCAAGAGGTCCTTCAATCTTGAGAAATTTTTCCACAAACCTTCAATAATAATCGGCTAACCCGATAAAACTACGGATCTCTGATGCAATCTTCGGTCTTTCTCGTTCAAGAATTATTTCAACTTTTGACGCGTCCACTTCAATTCCTTCTTCTGAATCACGTGGCCCAAAAACTGCACTTCATCCAACCAGAATTCGCATTTCGATAACTTTAGCATATAACCGCTTCTCCTTTAAAACTTGGAGAACCATACTGAGATATTCAACATGTTCCCCACAATTTCGAGAATATATCAGAATGCCGTTAATAAAGATAATGACAATTCTGTCTAGATAAGGACAAAAGATTCTATCCACATAATCTATGATCATTGCGGAAGCATTCGGCACTCCGAACAGCACCACATGAAATTTCCTTGTCTTCGTACCGCTTCACTCTCCTGCCTTTGCTTCTAACAGGAAGTGTCTCGCAAATCAAGTTCTCTTTTTCAACAGTACTGTATTCTAATACAATGACATGAATTGGACCAAGAATATCCTTTCTTGCAATTGCAATATATAAAAGGACATTATAAAGGTTAGAAAGAAAAGGTAGCGAAACTATCCGATGTGTTACCGGGCATATCCAACAAAAAATTGATGTTGCCCGATTTTAACAATGAGTTTTCTGGGACACCAAAATTTTACTGAGACAATCTACAGGATATGGTTGGAAGATAACTAATTCATTCTTAAGATCATGTCTATTTCATGAAAGAGGTAGACAGTTTAGATTAATAGAAAAGATTGTTTAATGAACTGGATAGTAACAATGGGTTTGGTAACAAAAGTAAAAATAGATAAGTCAAAAGGTAACGAAGATACTGATGGCTCTAATCAACCCACATAGTCAATTAGTCATAAAAGAATGGGTTGGACCAAGAACTTGTTTTTGCAATTGCGACACATAAAAGATATCATGAAGGCATAGAAAGAAGAGATGATGGAGTCATCTATACCACCAGACCTATCCAATGGAGAAATTGATGTGGTCCGATGAATTTAGAAGTGAGCTTTTTACGTTGAATAATTCAACTGATAGGTTTAACAGAGCATGGATGGTTGGAAAAATACCCAATCCATATTTTTAGATCACGTCTGTTTTGAGAAAGAGGTACACAAATTGAATTAACAGAAAAGATTCAGTCATTTAACAGGCTTAGGATAGTTTAAACAACTTAAGTTATCAATCACAAGTTTTAGTAACAAAAGTAGAAATAACCAGGTCAAAAGATAATGAAGACACAGATAACTCTAATTGACCCACACAATTTTATGCCATAAAGAAATGAATTACCCTCGGAATCATACAGAATAGTTAAAGGATCATCTCTTGTGACACAATCTTCTTTGTTTAGATCTTCAATCTAGGATGCTTTTGCTCCACTTGGAGAATCGACGCTCCATTCTACTTGAGATGTCAAAGCACGTTCATTACTAACAGATGACTTCGTCTTTGGTGGAATACCCTCTCTAGCAAGATGTTCAGGCATCCCACACTTGAAACATATGATTCCTTTGATTGTACAGTCCCTTGTTAGATGATCTTCCCCACACTTTCAACATTTTGGTGCAGATGTCACAGTCTGACGAAACCTGCTACCGCTAGCACTTCCTCCACGAGATTGTTGCTATTGTTGATTTCCCGGTAATTGTAAATATGTTTTCTGTTAGAATTGCTTGACCTTACGATTTCTCCTCCTTCGAAACCAATATGGTCCAACGTTATGAAATCTCGTATTCTGAGATTCATCCGAGATCTTGATTAAGAATAGTGTGTGTCGAGATCATTAGTGTGTTGCCGCGCACGACTCTCAATGCATGAATAAGAACCATAATTACGCAAAAATGTCCTCAATCTCAATATTCTCAAATATAGTACGTCTCTACTTGACAGTACCATATCTCAACATGTCCGGGTCCATCACTTTGGCCCGACAACAAAACTCATCGTTCCGTTTAGTCGCATAAAGATTTTATCACATTTTCACAATTACATCACCTTTTTCAAACGTTTTCAAATTGCGTAAATATTTTTCAACATTTTAAAATCGCGTAGTGTTTTTAAATCATTTTCTCAATCGCGTAGCTTAAAATTATTATTTTAAAATACGCGTAAGCTATTTCTAGTATTTCTCAACTACGTATAATATTTATTTTACGTTTAAATTTAATATTGAAACTTTCTCTATTATTAGTCCATTTTTAATTATTTTTTGGCGACATTTTATTTTGAAAATTCATTAAGTAATATTTTCTACGTTTCCCGAAAAAATTTACTTTTCTTAATCATAACTAATATTTACATCTCGAAATTTGCTAACGTGTTTCAAAACTCAATGAGTGAACTATACGTTAATACCTTTCAAGTATTTACATCATTACTTAAATTCA